>LR738711.1:792938671-793018937 GCA_902687465.1 Secale cereale | reverse complement strand
CGGATTTAAACTTCTATCACTCTAGCAACCCACCATAAGAAAACCATGAACATATTGCAACACCCTGCAATGGGGACCCCTCACGTTTGCGCGAGACAGAAGGCACCGTAGGATAGCACCATAATAAAATATACAATCATGCCAACCAAGATCACGATTAACCCATAGGACAAAATAGATCTACTCAAACATCATAGGATGGCGACATATCATTGGATAATAGTATGAAGCATAAAGCACCATGTTCAAGTAAATGGTATAGCGGGTTGCGGGAGAGTGGACCGCTGAATATAGATGGGGGAAGGTGATGGAATTGTTGTTGAAGATGACGGAGTTGTTGGAGTAGATCGCTGTCACACGAAATATTGCCACGGCGGCGTTTCGACGCCACCGGGAGAGAGGGGGAGAGATCCCCCCTCCTTCTTCTTCTTCCTTGGATTCCCCCCTAGATGGGAGGAGAGTTCCCCCTCAGGTCCATGGCCTCCATGGTGGTGGAGGGGCAGGAGCCCCTCCTAGATTGGATCTATCTCTCTGTTCTCTTCTATTTTGCGAACCCCATATATGGCCCTTCACTTCTTCTTAAATTCCCGGAGATCCGTAACTCCGATTGCGCTAAAACAATTATGCGGTTTTCTTTCATAAATTATCTTTCTTGCACCCGAGGAAGGGCCACAACCGACTTAAGGGGAGGGAACAAGACACCTGGGTGCGCGAGGGGGTGCCTAGCGCGCTCTGATGGGTTGTGGAGGCCGTGTGCCTCCGTTTGCGTTGATTCTACCTCCCAAAATCACATCATCAACAATAACAACAACAACAACAACAAAGCCTTTAGTCCCAAACAAGTTGGGGTAGGCTAGAGATGGAACCCATAAGATCTCGTGACCAACTCATGGCTCCGGCGCATGGATAGCAAGCTTCCACGCACCCCTGTCCATAGCTAGTTCTCTGGTGATACTCCAATCCTTCAGGTCTCTCTTAACGGACTCCTCCCATGTCAAATTCGGTCTACCCCGGCCTCTCTTGATATTCTCCGCACGTTTTAGCTGTCCGCTATGCACTAGAGCTTCTGGAGGCCTGCGCTGAATATGCCCAAAATCTCAGACGATGGTGGACAAGCTTCTCTTCAATTGGTGCTACCCCAACTCTATCTTGTATATCATCATTTCGGACTCGATCTTTCTTCGTGTGTCCACACATCCATCTCAACATACGCATCTCCGACACACCTAACTGTTGAACATGTCGCCTTTTAGTCGGCCAACACTCAGCGCCATACAGCATTGCGGATCGAACCACCGTCATGTAGAACTTGCCTTTTAGCTTTTGTGGCACTCTCTTGTCACAGAGAATGCTAGAAGCTTGGTGCCACTTCATCCATTCGGCTTTGATTCGGTGGTTGACATCTTCATCAATACCCCCATCCTCTTGCAGCATTGACCCCAAATATCGAAAGGTGTTCTTCTAAGGCACCACCTGCCCATCAAGGCTAACCTCCTCCTCCTCCTCACACCTTGTAGTACTGAAACCGCACATCATGTACTCAGTTTTAGTTCTACTAAGCTTAAACCCTTTCGATTCCAAGGTTTGTCTCCATAACTCTAACTTCCTATTTACCATTGTCCGACTATCGTCAACTAGCACCACATCGTCCGCAAAGAGCATACACCATGGGACATCTTCTTGTATATTCCTTGTGACCTCATCCATCACCAAGGCAAAAAAGATAAGGCCTCAAAGCTGACCCCTGATGCAGTCCTATCTTAATCGGGAAGTCATCAGTGTCGACATCACTTGTTCGAACGCTTATCACAACATTATCGTACATGTCCTTGATGAGGATAATGTACTTTGCTGGGACTTTGTGTTTCTCCAAGGCCCACCACATGACTTTCCGCGGTATCTTATCATATGCCTTCTCCAAGTCAATGAACACCATATGTGAGTCCTTCTTTTGCTCTCTGTATCTCTTCATAAGTTGTCGAACCAGGAAAATGGCTTCCATCGTCGACCTCCTAGGCATGAAACCAAATTGATTTTTGGGCACATATATTCCAAAATAATTCTCCGTAAATTTTTATTGCGTTTGGACTTTGTTTGATATGGATTTTCTACGAAACAAAAAACATGCAACAAATAGGAACTGGCACTGTGCACTAGATCAATATGTTAGTCCAAATAACTCATATAAAATGTTGCCAAAAGTATGTAAAAGTTGAATAATATTGGCATGGAACAATCAAAAATTATAGATACGACGGAGACGTATCAGCACTCCTCGTGGCGGCCTCGTGGTGGCATCAGTGGATATTCATCAAACTTCCAGAATCTGTTACTCACATACTCCCTCCTGTCCAAATTAATTGACACTTGTTTAGTATAAAGTTAGTATAACTTTGTACTAAAACAGCATCAATTAATATGAATGGAGGGAGTATTAAACTTCAAGCATTTTATGCAGCAGCAACTGGATATTAATCAAATTTCTGGAATCTGGTACTCACATGGCATGCCAGTACATATATGAGCTAGAGCCAAATAAACTTGATATGGCAGTCCATGAGTAATTTATATTATACAAACACATGATTGTAATAACAGATCTAGTCAGTATGGGCAAGAGCGCTATATAAATTTAGTCCATTTCATAGTAACCATACAATGCAAATCTCCTCGTGGCGCTCTCGTGGTGGCATCGGTGAGTTGCCGAGCCAAATCTCCGCGCCTTGGCGCCGACGATGGCGACACCCATGGGTGTCGCACTCTTCTTGAAGACATCATTGTGGTTCTTCTCTCCATGTCTGGGCTCCGGGTGAAGATCTTTGTCCGTGTGGACTCAGCAGCGGCGACACTCTGCGCCTTTCTCCTTCTTGGGGGCGTTGTCGTGGAGCTTAGGTGTGCTATGTTGTAGCGTGGGGTGTGTTTAGTTCTGCCGGTTATCTTTGCGTTGGTAGCATAGTCGCGTGCGTTATTTGTCTACCAATTATCTCACATTGGCTTTGTAATAGGGCTACCTCATCATCCTGTATCGTTCGGCCATGTAATTTTTTGGTGTTGCTTTATTTATAAAGCGGGGCAAAAGCATGTTTCGAGGATGTGGGATTCACTAGTTTGCAAGGCGATGCGGCAACGGAGATGGTACGGACGACAACGTGCTGGGATTAATGGTGGGAAGGATGCGGCGCCGTCCATTTGGAGATCGAGAGAGAGAGTACTATGGGGACTGAAACCTCCTCCCTCCAAATCGATGAAGAAGTCGATGCGGAGGACAAATAAACAGGCATAAACAAAAGTTTTTCCCTCTCCAAATCGCCGAAGAAGTTGATGCAGAGGAAGCAGAGACGGCCAGAAACCATGAGAGATAAAGAGGGAAGAACTCGACACAACGTGTGAATCGACCACGAAGCCCAACCAGCGCTCCAGACACTGACATTCGTGGCCCACGACAAAGAGCCATGCCTCGATGCACCACAAGTCCAGAACGCACGCTTTCCGGGGAGCTTAAGGCCTCCTTTGGTTCATAGGATAGGAATTTTACAGGAATAGAAAAATCATAGGAGGTGAGATGGCATGCATCTCAATTCCTATATAGAAAGAGATGTTTGTTAGAAAGTAAGACAAGAGAGACAATGGACAGGAATGTAAAGTGAAGGGTTGTCTTTATTGATGGTTGAGTACAAGTATATATAGCCCCGAGGGGATACATCCAACATACGCGATGGTCCTGAGAGACACGAGCGAACAGTCGTGTCCCTCGTACATGGCGGTTAGGGATAGCGGAGATTCTCCATAATTAACACATGGGTTAATTAATCTCAACACTCCCCCTAATCTACGATATCCTTGTAGACATCATCATCTTAGATAAAAGCTCCTCAAAAACCCTGTGGGAAAAATGTGAGGAGTATAGTGTTTGATATGTTGCTAAAACTCCTTCAAACCCAATGGGAAAAATAAGGAGAAAATGGTACAAAATATAATGGACATTGTCTCTTTTAACTCAATACGAGAAAACTCATAGAGTTTAGAGCACAATAAACATGTCATATATTCCTTCCCAAAAAACCCGGTGGGGAAAACAGAAAGTATGACATATGATCTCATGTTGATATTACCTCATTAAAAACCTTTATGAGAACCTGTAAAGTAAACTCATGAAGGGAAAAAGAGTATAATATGATGCATTGAACAGGAACAATTCAGGAAGATACTCCCCCTGATTCTTGCAAAATTCAAAGTCGTCACATACCAAAACATAGAAGTTGGTAGAGACCGCTGAACAAATCAATCGCATGATTTGACTTGCAAGATATCCAATATAGTGATATTGCTTATTATGTAACCTGTTTGCATCCGGGCAACACAAGAATGGTTGGTGAATGTAGCCATGAAGTCTGTTTTGAAGACTCTTCATGAGAGGGCTACCACACCTAGTAGGAACACTAAACTTGTCTACAATCTGACATAGTGGGGATCTGATCGATGTATCCAATGATATTGGTGTTCAGATTTCTCCAAAACTGGAAAACCAGGACAAGATGTTTCATGCCTTGGATATATCGAAAGATATTCTTGAGTACCAACCAACTGTGTTTGGTCGATCCAATGGCATATGGAACGTTGAGTCCCAATATCTCATTTCCATCATCTCTTGGTCTAAATAGATATTTCTCTACGTCTAGAGAATGAACTACCATGAGAGTTATGGATGAATAATATTTGTCCACAATGAATTTCTCCAATATATTTTGGATATAGACAACATAGTATACCATAATGTATGAATGAAGGAGCTCAAGTTGTAGTAACGAGCGGTGTTTTGGTTTACCCAAATCCTTCATTTAAACTCCGTCATTAGATGATTACATGTGTCATCATTGCAGACATACAAACATGGATAATCATCTTTGCAGGAGTAATCCTTTTTTATAAGGAACTCACTACGTCGGTTGTACCATATGTACCGACCACAATAAGTCGTATGGTGACTTACTAATTTTACACAATGTATGCTGCATTTTGTATTTCGATTCAGAATTGAGATTCCATCAGAAATCAATCATATATGTCTGAATCTAGTGATCCACATGGATATGTAATCACTACATCCATCAACTGCAGAGATAGATGATTTTGAACTGCCAATGATATAAGTTATCGGAATGAGATTCCACCTCTGGAGAATAGTTGGGTATCTGCGTGAACCCTTGTGCTACAATACTTGCTCTTTGTTTCACCACCTCGTTGTTCTCAATTCTATTTCCAGAAGAAAACTGGTGTAGGTATTTCTTATGAATACCTTCCCATTATTGAGCAAGATCATTTCTACCTAGATTATACCCTTTGCTTGAGTTCAGTCCGAGTGTTGTTCACACTTTGCCATGGCCATGGTCTTTGGATCTAAATCATTTGAAAGGTTTTTGCAATCTAGTTGAGAAATGTATGTCGACAATTGTAGACTTCGGTTATATGATTCTCCAGAATCTATATATCAAATATATAGTTGGTGGAAATATCATTACCCATGGTGACTGCTCGTGATTTCCCAATGTGATTGAGTCGGGTATTCCGATGTCCCGGTCATTGTGTGCACTATGACCTGGGTTGGTGGTGGTTTCCCGTCCATTGGGAATATACACCCATTAGGTGTGTGCCAACGTGAAGTTGACTTGCATTTACTGATTCACAGGCCTTGATATCCTTGCTTGCGAGAAGCTGAATCCTCATGTACTTCTGCCATACATCTCCCCCTGTTGCTTTGAACGAGGAGTGGAGTGGATTCTGCTGGTACCTCCACTCTTTCCGGCGTACTATGCAGGATTGTAGGATTGTGTGACACCTTTATAGTCAGTAAATGAATCTAGCAGATTATTTGCAATGTGTTGCAAATCTTCTGAACGCATGGTTCAGTTCTTTGAGTACGTGGATTTGAGGCAAACATTCCACTAATTTCCTGGCATTTTTATGGTACTTGAAATCTCCCCCTAATGACTGGAAATGTTCCTCATTGAATCAGCATACTCTCCTTGAATAACTCCCCGTGCGAGGGGCTTGAGGTATTGACGGAAATACAGTTATTCCTCACATAGATCCCAATTGTATGTTGAGGGGCCAATGATGTATGCCGGGTGGTGATATCGGTATGTAACCGAATTACCGTAGATAGGAAATACTTGGTAGATTTCCACGTATCAAAGACAGAGGGGAATAATATTATGTAGTTTGGTCATGCGCGTGTAAAACTACATGACTCCAACGTAAAGTTGGTAAGTTGCAATTCAAAGTAAAGATCATGCAATGAGCTTAATTCTTTGGATGGGATTCTACCAAACCATTTTGAGTCTAGACATTAGGACAAATTGCTAAACTTCAATCTGAGAGCCATAGACAAGGCACTCGAGGAGAATTCTGCAATGCTATCCATCCGATTTGCTTGAAATCGGTGTCGGGATAATGAGCCAATGGTTTCGTGTGAATAAAGCACACAATTAAGACCATCATATAGATGTCTTTTAGAACCATGGGGTACCTGAATAGTCCACTCAATGGTTGGGAAGATCCACTTACCTCGACTTGGTGCATTCAAGGAGTCTGAGTGGTTCAGTGTAAACTTTAAGGTGCGCGAGCCTTAAAATTTGCCTCCCTGTGTCACATGTAGTGCACACAAAATCCAAATATTGTTAGCACTTAGCATCATAATAATCATAAACCATTGGAATTGCTGATAGTTTCGGTTTCAACCCAATGTCAATGATGACAAAAGCTGAAATGCCAAGTTTGTCATGCAAAAGACACTCTGGAAAACTATCTCGTACGCAACATGTGCTACGGGTTTTGTAGTATGTGTAGTACAACCATGATGATACAAGGAGAATGTGCTTGCCATATCCGTTGCATATGGTAAAGAGAAGATATTCCTCTTTGTTGTCATCATAAGTTTCACTATGGAAACTATTTTGACGGATACCTCTATAGTTCAGTAGGGTACGAGTTAAACCCGAAAGCAATAAAGCATCCTGACGTTACTCGAGTACCTACAGGGACAATAAATATGACTCGAGTTGAGCCAACAAATACCTCATCGCGTCTAGCGATTTTAAAATATCTCCTTTCTCTCAATGAGAGTGGAAACATTTCACCTCCCTGAGTATAGAGTTCGTGGTGCATATGTCCACATGGCACAAATCATCTTTCATCAAATTGATCCCGCAGAAATCTATATATAGACATGAAGATTTTTAATATGAAAAACACTATCAGATATATAGAATACATACAAATGTATTTGTACCGATGTGCTGATACAGTATATTGTGATATACAATATATGATGACAACAATAATCATGTTCTTATTAGAACATCATAAATGGACATAAATAAATAGATCACTGAGGAGACTAAGGGACTAAATGTATAGTCTCCAAACATGTCGGTTGATGCATATTCAACCACCATGCTCTTCATGCTCATAGGGTCTCGTGACAACTTGATGGTGTCAGGTTGAGGGTTTGAAATGAGTTTCAAACCATTACCCTTGAGGTCCATTGCGTCCCGGTGGCGTAGCTTGGATTGCACGTGCTACCACATGGGATGCAAGACTGATGTTGATGTCCATGACCCTCTTAAGTAAGTTGTGGCCATTGAGGGAAAGAGCCTCAAATTACTTAGCCATCGATTACTTATAGGGGCAAACCAGAGATAATAAATTTACCATCATGGTTAAGTTATAATCATATTGCAAAATTTTGACTCAAGTGTATAACTTGAAAATGCTCAACCTCAATTGTGGGAACATAACACATTGAAGATCATACAGATCCCACGGTAATAGAGATTGTCTGCACATGGGCAGTAGATCCAACTCATTACCTTGTGTTTTCCTAATATAATGAGGAGATGTTATTGTCAAAAAATTACAAGTTTGTTGTACGAGAGAAATCAATCTCGATCGTTGTGACATGTTCATGAAGAATGGCAATGTGGTAAACACATAGAACATGTCATCTCCGGTGAAAAACCGGTAATTTATTTATATTACAGATTGTGTAATATAAATACATCTTTATGTTGCAAAATTAATAGACTTCAAGAAAGGTGGCTCGAAATCATTAGTGTGAATCTCAAATTGCTAAGGATAACACATTGAATTTTGCATATGTATTTGCAAGAAATTATAAATCTCAATTGCAAATAGATTTATTAATTTCGACATGTGCTTAACATGAAAATAGATACATCATAGAAATATTCCGGAATACCTCGTACTCAACGGATAAACAGACTGTATTTGCAAGAAATTGAAAATCTCAATTGCAAATAATAGATGTAATTAATCTCAACATGTAAGAAACATGGAGATATATTACATCATAGATAGATCCTGGAATACATATGGTACTCAACCGGAAAACACTACTATTGTAATGAATAATAACTAGTAAGCTTGCACGTGCAATGCACGTCTCAACTAATAATAAACAATATAATAGTAAATGAAATGATGATACAATCAACTTTATTTTCTGAGAAGCATAAGTGAACAAAGAAAAAACATGGATTCAAGATCACTAATATGCAATACTGCTTGAAGACTAACAAATTCACCATACACGGTTCATCATCCATGGTAAGACTATGCTCACAGAACAGACTATGAGTAGCAATTATGACATACTCCTTTGAGATGCCTTCACCAAGATTAGGTTCTCTGCTTTGTCTTTATACAGAGTCATCACTAAAAAGTTATTTAAGTTGTTCAATGATCAACACACAATATCAGAGATAAATAGTACTTTCATGGGGAAACAGTTAAAAGAATAAACACTTCGGTACCGTATACATAGTTGTATTGTGAGGGTAAGAAGCAACACCCAAAAAAACTAATATTATAAGAATCAAAATATGAACAATGGAGCCAAAGTAGCATACCAATTCCAATTCAGTAAAAAAGATGCATTTCTTTAAGAACTCGCCTAGAAAGAGTTGATGGATAGAATGGTAGCAAAATTTACCAACATCACACTACAACCCCCTGGTTGACACACAATAGCATGTTAGGATAGATCATGCCGTATGTGCATTATTCAGCGAGCTAAATGACACACACACGCACACGCACACGCACACGCTCGCGCGCGCGCACACACACACACACACAAAGTACAGGCACTCTAAGTTTCACATAGATTAACAGTCCAGCGGGGGTTTCAAAGGGAAAGGAATTAAATTTGGTAGAACTCGCTGTCAAATCTATTAAGCAGTAAAGCATAATCTTCCATTTTTGTAGTTCGGTATCAAGTACCAGAATCTAAAACTAAAATGGCCGAACTCGGATATCCAACTGTTTTCTGTACAACATCAACTCACATCCACCCCATCTCTGAAAATAATGTAGCTTATCCTAAAAACTAAAGCGGGCATGACATTGCTCTGTAATAATCAAGTGTCTTGATGCATGCTTGTCTTGAATAAAGGGATGAATGCAATCATGTTGCAGCTACGTAATATATAGGAAGCGATGATGATCTCAACAGTGAAATGGGTGAGCTTCTGAATTAAGTACAAGATTGCAACATACCTTCTTGAAAGCTTTTCACTGAACCGGACAAACTAACAGGGCACTACTTATGCCACCTAACATCCAAAATTACAGAACCAAACAGATGCACTATGAATTTTGGATTAATTCATTTCCTAATGATTTAAAATATAGCAGTTGTGCTTAGAGAAACACATTTTATTGAAGATGCAGTATGTAATTAACATGTCAGTACCATGTTGATAATTTATTGAAGAATGTAAGATCAGTGTATTTAGTTCAAGCTAGATCATATTAGCTATACTGTGAACCTGAAAAGTAAAGGGGGCAATTAATATCAGAACAAAAGGTTAAAGGCACATGATCTAACCTTTACTGTCTTGTTTTGGAGTGATTTATTGGGCACACATCCTTAATAGAAGATGTGTTCCCCACATATGAAAAAGTTAAGCTTGAGCTTGTTCCATTTAACTTGAAGTGTCAATGGCATTCTTTAATGGAGACAGATTGGCTGACATCAGAAACACCGGAGATACTAATAATTTCTCTGCAAGGGAACATTAGATTAAAAAAATACTGAAGATAATGAAGAAAATATTGTGATAGAATTAGTCACGGAGATTTGCCGGGAGGAAAATCAATCGGTCAACAATATTGCCTCTCTATTCATCCCGAGCAACAAAACAAAAGGAAAGATCTTCAAACTGCTAATGATACAACACTAGCCATCATTTAATTTTATAGGGGATAATCTGGGAAAGATAATGAGATGCTGCAGAATGGCAGAGGTACTTTGTTAGCCCTTTACCTGTAGCAATGGATGCATCAACCAGTCTGCACATGAACATGTTAGGAAATGTGATAATGTAGATAAAATTATAGCAGCAAAAGAAGTGGAGAGAATAGAGCATTAGGAGAATGTCGCTAAACCTATCAGCATCCATAGGGGATACACCCAGAAGTCATGAATTTTCATCCAGGTTTGGCGCATTGTCCATCGACATGGGTGTCCTACCACCGCCGATAACATATACTTACACCCAGATCAATTGTCCTTCGTCTACATATATCAATGCCCAAAGAAACCAGTTCACGTTAGTGAAGCTTTTTTGAAAAGTGAAGTTACCAATGTCCTACAAAAACAAATCTTATCATAGAAACCAAACAAGCTCAATGGGCTAAGAATAGAAGTCATACAAATCAAAGCAGCGAGCCCTTAAAAACTCAGTTGTACCAAACATCAGAAGTATTTGCTAGATTAACACTCAGCACCAAGCTGTGAACATTTAACTGCAATTGGCAGACAGTAGACTGTCTATCTAGTTCACTAAAATACCCATGCATCCAGCACGTCAGTTGTGAATAATGATCATTTACATCAAAAATACATATTTCTCTGCCACGCATATACACAATTAGATGGGTATCAAAACTTAAAACAAACATGAAGCATCTCTTGCATCAAACCACAAGTAATTAAGCACGCACATAACGGATCCGGCAACCAGACGTACCTACCTCAAGGATCTCCCTTGCTCTGTCCATGCACCACCGGAGCGGCTGGACGACATGGACGGCGGCGAGATCCTGGCCGCCATACCACACCCTGCAAACAAAACTCTTATTAATAATAGCAAGACAGAGAATTTCACATGAGAAATTACAATCTTATGAGTATTATAATTATAATCAAGATCCATCCTACTGGCTTATCCACATATGGACAACCCATGTGACACAACTGTAATTGAAGAACTCATTCTAAGCACCCCCATAAGCAATACTTTATAGAAATAAAATGCTAATTACTTATTCTATTAGGATAAGAGAAACAGAACATGATCCTAGCTATGAGCACATATCATGGATTCAGGATCTCTGGAGAAATTGTTGAGCATCTGGGAAATATGCGCCTTTCATATTACAAGTATTATATTAAATACGTAACTAAAGGGCGCAACCTTTTGGCATGTGCATCAATAAACTGTAGTTTACCTGCAGCTGAGACTGCACAAGGTAGGCACCCAGCGTCTTCGCTGATGGATCACTCGATGACTTGCTGCCGGCCAATAGCGACAACAATTTGACAATGGGAAGGAACACCGAACACCCCTCCACCTCTCATCGTGGTGCTAGGAATGGTCGTCGCGATGCATGCCTCACTGATGGTGAGACTGTATGACAGGCCCACAGTGCTTCCACCGAACCACACCATGCTGTAGGCGGCAACGCGGTCGTCGAAGCCGATCTTGACGAACCACCGTGCGAAGGAGGAGATGAAGATAGGCCAAGTCAGGTGACCTCGTTGGTGAACGCCCGTTCGCCGCGCTTCTTTCCCTCTCATCCTGCTCCTGTTGCCGCCAGTGAGGAGGGCTCGCACTCAGCGCTGCCAATCTCGCGCCTCCGGTGGCCGGCGAGCGGCGCCCTTTCGCTGTCCCTCTCTCCCTCTCCTCCTCCCGCTCCACTCTCTATCCTCGTCCCGCTAGTGAGGAGGGCTCGCGCTTGTCGTGGCAGCGCCTCCTCCTTCCGGTCCTGGAACACGCCGTGGAAGCCCCTCCGCCGTCCAGGCAGCCGCGGACAGAGGTCGTGGCAGCCCGTGCCTGCGTGGATGGGGCAGCCTTGTGCGGAGGTTGCATCGGCGTGGTTGTGAACGTGGAGGTGTAGATCGTGGCGGCGGGGTAGATGGAAGGGGGAGGAAGAGGTGAGGTGATAGGAGACTGAATACGTTTCCTGGAACACGTATCGGCGGACGAAGTATTGGCAGAGTGCGGTGCGGTAAAAATTAATGCTAAGTGCACCCGAGGCTTAACATGGAATCAATTTGGTCGGTTAGATCTCGTTAATTAGATTAATCTGACGGTACATTCGTGGCTGTGTATATTGCGTTGGGTGGCTTTAAGAAAGAATTAGTTTGCTTGTTTAATAGTAGTATAGATGAAAAAGTTAAGCTTGAGCTTGTTCCATTTAACTTGAAGTGTCAATGGCATTCTTTAATGGAGACAGATTGGCTGACATCAGAAACACCGGAGATACTAATAATTTCTCTGCAAGGGAACATTAGATTAAAAAAATACTGAAGATAATGAAGAAAATATTGTGATAGAATTAGTCACGGAGATTTGCCGGGAGGAAAATCAATCGGTCAACAATATTGCCTCTCTATTCATCCCGAGCAACAAAACAAAAGGAAAGATCTTCAAAATGCTAATGATACAACGCTAGCCATCATTTAATTTTATAGGGGATAATCTGGGAAAGATAATGAGATGCTGCAGAATGGCAGAGGTACTTTGTTAACCCTTTACCTGTAGCAATGGATGCATCAACCAGTCTGCACATGAACATGTTAGGAAATGTGATAATGTAGATAAAATTATAGCAGCAAAAGAAGTGGAGAGAATAGAGCATTAGGAGAATGTCGCTAAACCTATCAGCATCCATAGGGGATACACCCAGAAGTCATGAATTTTCATCCAGGTTTGGCGCATTGTCCATCGACATGGGTGTCCTACCACCGCCGATAACATATACTTACACCCAGATCAATTGTCCTTCGTCTACATATATCAATGCCCAAAGAAACCAGTTCACGTTAGTGAAGCTTTTTTGAAAAGTGAAGTTACCAATGTCCTACAAAAATAAATCTTATCATAGAAACCAAACAAGCTCAATGGGCTAAGAATAGAAGTCATACAAATCAAAGCAGCGAGCCCTTAAAAACTCAGTTGTACCAAACATCAGAAGTATTTGCTAGATTAACACTCAGCACCAAGCTGTGAACATTTAACTGCAATTGGCAGACAGTAGACTGTCTATCTAGTTCACTAAAATACCCATGCATCCAGCACGTCAGTTGTGAATAATGATCATTTACATCAAAAATACATATTTCTCTGCCACGCATATACACAATTAGATGGGTATCAAAACTTAAAACAAACATGAAGCATCTCTTGCATCAAACCACAAGTAATTAAGCACGCACATAACGGATCCGGCAACCAGACGTACCTACCTCAAGGATCTCCCTTGCTCTGTCCATGCACCACCGGAGCGGCTGGACGACATGGACGGCGGCGAGATCCTGGCCGCCATACCACACCCTGCAAACAAAACTCTTATTAATAATAGCAAGACAGAGAATTTCACATGAGAAATTACAATCTTATGAGTATTATAATTATAATCAAGATCCATCCTACTGGCTTATCCACATATGGACAACCCATGTGACACAACTGCAATTGAAGAACTCATTCTAAGCACCCCCATAAGCAATACTTTATAGAAATAAAATGCTAATTACTTATTCTATTAGGATAAGAGAAACAGAACATGATCCTAGCTATGAGCACATATCATGGATTCAGGATCTCTGGAGAAATTGTTGAGCATCTGGGAAATATGCGCCTTTCATATTACAAGTATTATATTAAATACGTAACTAAAGGGCGCAACCTTTTGGCATGTGCATCAATAAACTGTAGTTTACCTGCAGCTGAGACTGCACAAGGTAGGCACCCAGCGTCTTCGCTGATGGATCACTCGATGACTTGCTGCCGGCCAATAGCGACAACAATTTGACAATGGGAAGGAACACCGAACACCCCTCCACCTCTCATCGTGGTGCTAGGAATGGTCGTTGCGATGCATGCCTCACTGATGGTGAGATTGTATGACAGGCCCACAGTGCTTCCACCGAACCACACCATGCTGTAGGCGGCAACGCGGTCGTCGAAGCCGATCTTGACGAACCACCGTGCGAAGGAGGAGATGAAGATAGGCCAAGTCAGGTGACCTCGTTGGTGAACGCCCGTTCGCCGCGCTTCTTTCCCTCTCATCCTGCTCCTGTTGCCGCCAGTGAGGAGGGCTCGCACTCAGCGCTGCCAATCTCGCGCCTCCGGTGGCCGGCGAGCGGCGCCCGTTCGCTGTCCCTCTCTCCCTCTCCTCCTCCCGCTCCACTCTCTATCCTCGTCCCGCTAGTGAGGAGGGCTCGCGCTTGTCGTGGCAGCGCCTCCTCCTTCCGGTCCTGGAACACGCCGTGGAAGCCCCTCCGCCGTCCGGGCAGCCGCGGACAGAGGTCGTGGCAGCCCGTGCCTGCGTGGATGGGGCAGCCTTGTGCGGAGGTTGCATTGGCGTGGTTGTGAACGTGGAGGTGTAGATCGTGGCGGCGGGGTAGATGGAAGGGGGAGGAAGAGGTGAGGTGATAGGAGACTGAATACGTTTCCTGGAACACGTATCGGCGGACGAAGTATTGGCAGAGTGCGGTGCGGTAAAAATTAATGCTAAGTGCACCCGAGGCTTAACATGGAATCAATTTGGTCGGTTAGATCTCGTTAATTAGATTAATCTGACGGTACATTCGTGGCTGTGTATATTGCGTTGGGTGGCTTTAAGAAAGAATTAGTTTGCTTGTTTAATAGTAGTATAGATGAAAAAGTTAAGCTTGAGCTTGTTCCATTAAACTTGAAGTGTCAATGGCATTCTTTAATGGAGACAGATTGGCTGACATCAGAAACACCGGAGATACTAATAATTTCTCTGCAAGGGAACATTAGATTAAAAAAATACTGAAGATAATGAAGAAAATATTGTGATAGAATTAGTCACGGAGATTTGCCGGGAGGAAAATCAATCGGTCAACAATATTGCCTCTCTATTCATCCCGAGCAACAAAACAAAAGGAAAGATCTTCAAACTGCTAATGATACAACGCTAGCCATCATTTAATTTTATAGGGGATAATCTGGGAAAGATAATGAGATGCTGCAGAATGGCAGAGGTACTTTGTTAACCCTTTACCTGTAGCAATGGATGCATCAACCAGTCTGCACATGAACATGTTAGGAAATGTGATAATGTAGAGAAAATTATAGCAGCAAAAGAAGTGGAGAGAATAGAGCATTAGGAGAATGTCGCTAAACCTATCAGCATCCATAGGGGATACACCCAGAAGTCATGAATTTTCATCCAGGTTTGGCGCATTGTCCATCGACATGGGTGTCCTACCACCGCCGATAACATATACTTACACCCAGATCAATTGTCCTTCGTCTACATATATCAATGCCCAAAGAAACCAGTTCACGTTAGTGAAGCTTTTTTGAAAAGTGAAGTTACCAATGTCCTACAAAAACAAATCTTATCATAGAAACCAAACAAGCTCAATGGGCTAAGAATAGAAGTCATACAAATCAAAGCAGCGAGCCCTTAAAAACTCAGTTGTACCAAACATCAGAAGTATTTGCTAGATTAACACTCAGCACCAAGCTGTGAACATTTAACTGCAATTGGCAGACAGTAGACTGTCTATCTAGTTCACTAAAATACCCATGCATCCAGCACGTCAGTTGTGAATAATGATCATTTACATCAAAAATACATATTTCTCTGCCACGCATATACACAATTAGATGGGTATCAAAACTTAAAACAAACATGAAGCATCTCTTGCATCAAACCACAAGTAATTAAGCACGCACATAACGGATCCGGCAACCAGACGTACCTACCTCAAGGATCTCCCTTGCTCTGTCCATGCACCACCGGAGCGGCTGGACGACATGGACGGCGGCGAGATCCTGGCCGCCATACCACACCCTGCAAACAAAACTCTTATTAATAATAGCAAGACAGAGAATTTCACATGAGAAATTACAATCTTATGAGTATTATAATTATAATCAAGATCCATCCTACTGGCTTATCCACATATGGACAACCCATGTGACACAACTGTAATTGAAGAACTCATTCTAAGCACCCCCATAAGCAATACTTTATAGAAATAAAATGCTAATTACTTATTCTATTAGGATAAGAGAAACAGAACATGATCCTAGCTATGAGCACATATCATGGATTCAGGATCTCTGGAGAAATTGTTGAGCATCTGGGAAATATGCGCCTTTCATATTACAAGTATTATATTAAATACGTAACTAAAGGGCGCAACCTTTTGGCATGTGCATCAATAAACTGTAGTTTACCTGCAGCTGAGACTGCACAAGGTAGGCACCCAGCGTCTTCGCTGATGGATCACTCGATGACTTGCTGCCGGCCAATAGCGACAACAATTTGACAATGGGAAGGAACACCGAACACCCCTCCACCTCTCATCGTGGTGCTAGGAATGGTCGTCGCGATGCATGCCTCACTGATGGTGAGACTGTATGACAGGCCCACAGTGCTTCCACCGAACCACACCATGCTGTAGGCGGCAACGCGGTCATCGAAGCCGATCTTGACGAACCACCGTGCGAAGGAGGAGATGAAGATAGGCCAAGTCAGGTGACCTCGTTGGTGAACGCCCGTTCGCCGCGCTTCTTTCCCTCTCATCCTGCTCCTGTTGCCGCCAGTGAGGAGGGCTCGCACTCAGCGCTGCCAATCTCGCGCCTCCGGTGGCCGGCGAGCGGCGCCCTTTCGCTGTCCCTCTCTCCCTCTCCTCCTCCCGCTCCACTCTCTATCCTCGTCCCGCTAGTGAGGAGGGCTCGCGCTTGTCGTGGCAGCGCCTCCTCCTTCCGGTCCTGGAACACGCCGTGGAAGCCCCTCCGCCGTCCGGGCAGCCGCGGACAGAGGTCGTGGCAGCCCGTGCCTGCGTGGATGGGGCAGCCTTGTGCGGAGGTTGCATCGGCGTGGTTGTGAACGTGGAGGTGTAGATCGTGGCGGCGGGGTAGATGGAAGGGGGAGGAAGAGGTGAGGTGATAGGAGACTGAATACGTTTCCTGGAACACGTATCGGCGGACGAAGTATTGGCAGAGTGCGGTGCGGTAAAAATTAATGCTAAGTGCACCCGAGGCTTAACATGGAATCAATTTGGTCGGTTAGATCTCGTTAATTAGATTAATCTGACGGTACATTCGTGGCTGTGTATATTGCGTTGGGTGGCTTTAAGAAAGAATTAGTTTGCTTGTTTAATAGTAGTATAGATGATGTTGCAAAACTTGATGCTCAAGTGTAAAACTTGAATTTTATCGACCTCAGATTAAACGTGATGATTTTCTATCAAGTTGCAAGATAATTCAGCGGGGTGAATTAGTATTTTGCGAGAGAAAATTAATCTCGATCGCAATGAGATTGTTGTGCGAGAAAACTTAATCTCAATCGCAAAACAGTGTCATTGTACTAATACAACATGTTAAAGGGACTGCCAAAAAAACAAACACATTTAACATGTCAAGCATCAACAACCACACATTTCTGAAATCTTTAAACTCAGCAGAAAATGGGCTAAATGATGAGCATATGGCCTAACGTTACTGGTGCTAATCAACAGCAACTAGTTAGACCAAGTGGCAATATCCCGAAACATCCAGGAATTAGCAGTAAAACAATGGCAGAGGCAAGTTTTGACCTATTTCGGAATAGGTAAAGCCACAAGGCTGAAATGCAAAACTTGCAAAGAGATAAGATTGTTGGGAAACTTGGGCCTTAGATGGAACAAGTCATTGGCCCATTATAGACCAAGTCCCTCCACTTAATGTTAAAGTGGGCACTTATCCCTCTACCCCTAGATATATAAGAGGAGAGCACCATGTATATTGATGGTTGATGATGATTAATAAAGAAAGACTCCCCTCTACTTCTCTGTATCAATTTACTTTCTGTACCTGTGTATGATCGACTACGACGTTCGCTCCCGCTCCGCAACCCTGGACCGGACTTGCCGGCATGAGTTGCGGAACACGTTATCAGCACGCTTCGCTCCTCCAACTCTCCATCAAGCCTGCGTCAAGCCTGCATCGAGCAGGCTTTCGTCGATCTCGCGGAGGTATGGATCCGAAATTTGTTCGCAAAAATGGATTCCTCTTGTTGTTGTGATTCCATCTTTGCGATCCCGTAATTTTTCGGATTAAACTTTACCTGCGGTGTGGATTTTCCTCGTAAGATCGCGGCGGACTTGATGTCGCCCGCCAATGCGGATCGATCTTGCATGTAGAGGAATTTGTTGACTATGCCGTAGGGAGACGGTGTCCTAATGAACACGGCACCGCCGCGATGCACTGGATGTGCACGCGTCGTCTCGCTGGTTTGTGTCGTCCGACGACGAACAGCAGAGACGAAATCGTCTTCCCAAATTCTTTCATGCCATCCGGATGACTTGCATGTGTTATGAGTATGCAAATCACCGTGCACTAGTTGTATCGCGCCGGCGTCTTCGTGGACAGCCCTGCTGGCACCGCGCCGCCAACGCACCGCGTGCAGCACCCCTGCGCCCGCCGCACTCGCCCATGGCTGCGCGAGTTGCGCGAGCCATCACTGCTGGCCACTGCCGCGACAGCCCAATGCTCTGCAGGTCGCCGCCGCCAGTGTGCGTGCTAGCCGCACCCGATGTGTGTACCAGCTGCACCACGCCCGGCGTACGTGACAGCCGCGGCCGTGGTCTGCGTGCATGGTGCACCGGCCACAGACGCGAGCTCCGCTGGCTCGCCGTCGCGCCAAACAACAGCCAGGCCGTGCCCCGCGCGAGTTATGGAGGCGCCCTCGTGCAAGTAGCACGCCGTAGTGCTCCGCCGCCCGTGTTGTGCCCCGCTGGCGCCGTACGCCGCGTCCCGCGCTCGCCGCAGCGCGAGCGAGCATCAGTCATGGCCTCCTCGCCACGCACGTGCCTGCCACCGCCTCGCGTGCGAGCCACCGAACTAGGAGCGCATGCCGGGCCCCCACACGCCAAGTGCCGCGTCCTGCTGACGCCGCCGCCGCCGCCGTCCCGCTGGCCGGCTTGGCCGCGCCGCGCGCCGTGCCGTGCCTCTGACCGCGCCGCGCGCCGTGCCTCTGGTCGCCCTGCGCCGTGGGCGCGTCGTCCCGCTGGCCGGCTTGGCCGCCGCCGCCGCTTGCCTTGGCCGCCGTCGGGTGGCACCAGCCGCCGCCGCGCGAGCTGGCCGGCCCCAGGCCGCCGCCGCACCCTGGGCGCTAGGGGAAACCCTAGCGTCGCTGCGGGCAGAAGCCAAGCGCAGCGCCTGGGCCGGCCCGCTGCCTCCTGGGCCGGATGGGCCGTGACCGTGGGTGTTCCTCCAGAGAAAAAAAAAGGGGGCGCCGGCTGTAGCGCGGCAATTTGCGGTTTAGCCCCTGTAGTTTCCAGATTTTACCCAAGTTTTTATTCCTGCTGGAATACTTCGCCTAGAAACCCCTGGAACTGTTTGTTTTCACTGTAAACACGTATTTGGGCTTAAAAGAGCCTCGGGAATTTGATTTTTGGGCCGATTTTTCACGTCTAGGGCGCGCTTAACATACTATCTTAATTTACATGCTTTTATTATATGCTTTTACTGTTGTAGATTAATTGATGCTTACTTTTAATCGCCATGTAATGCATATTTTAGCATGTTATAAATATCGGAACGTCATTTTGATGAATAAAATGTATCATCGTCGATTTTACGTCATGGATTACCCGATGTAACCCCTTGATAGTGGCCGATGGCCGGAATCAATAAACCGGGAGTCCATCGAGTTGGCAAATAAGGGCCGGTTCGACTACCCCATTGAGCATTCAACATGGAGATCATCCTCGGGTCCTAGTGACTCTAGAGGGTGATAGGCTTGTGGACCCAGATGGTCCTCGTCACTCCTAGGGTGAATGCGCGGACAATATGTGGGCTAGGGTAGCCCACCTTGTCATTCAACGTGGAGGCCGTCCCCGAGCTTGAATGACTCGGTGCGATAGTTTTGGAGACCCAGAAGGTCCCCACCACTCCTAGGGTGAATGCTCGATTGCTGCACTTTCTTCAACTTCACCTCCATGATACCCTGCGTTATGTGTACATGACATAACGAAGTGCCCTAGCGTTTTAGATCGCTCTCACAAAGTGGTTCAAGAGGCTTGAGTACATTGTTTGTCCCCATGGAGAGAAGTAGAACCATTGTTGCGCAACATCTTGGGGTGTCTACATTGTCTAGGGGTAGCACCATCGGCTCCTATGGCTACGCC
The DNA here is from genome assembly GCA_902687465.1 of Secale cereale. Lineage (NCBI taxonomy): Eukaryota > Viridiplantae > Streptophyta > Magnoliopsida > Poales > Poaceae > Secale > Secale cereale. The sequence continues at coordinate 792,998,473 of LR738711.1, read as the reverse complement.
TTATTGGTGACCATGGTAGAGCCATCAGCGTACCCCCCCCCCCCCGGCCTGCCCAGAAACTCGATGGTGATGTTTTCCTGGCAAAAGCTCTCCTATGTGGAGATTCTAAGCCACATCGACATCTAGACTAGAGTGAATGTCCCCCTCATTTACTCTCTCTGGTTTCCCGTTTGTTTATTATTTCCAAGATTAAATTGATACATTCATCTTCGGTGGGTTGTACTCTATTAGAGCGAAACCTTATTCATCACTTGACGATTGGATGATGTTTGCATTCATCCATTTATTCCTTTATTTAATTATGATAGCTTGTTATGTTCTGAAATATGTGCACTTATTATTTATGTAGCTTCTTCCTCGCTACATTATATTAGTTAGATGTCATATTTTAGAACGCGTGTGGCGCCCGAATGGAGGAAACATGCCTTGCCGGTAGCGCAACCACACATACCATTTTACGAGAAACTAAGTACTTTGAGTTATTAAAAAATCTCCGGGAAGTATTATGACAATCGCCGGCTGCGGTTCAAGCATAGTTGGCTCCGGACGAGCTACTATCATACTTCCTATGGGAACAACTTTGATCATTAATGAAGCGTTGTTGTTTCCGGAGTCGACTCGTACTCTTTTGAGCTTTAGAGACATCCGCGCCAATGGTCTTCATATTGAGACCGATGACGAGAACGGCAAGGAGTGCCTACTCATCACAAAGCGGGATGCAAATGGTAAACATGTTATCGAAAGGCTTCCTTCATTCGACACAGGGCTATACTACACTAAAATAGTAGCACCGCCCGTGTACACTACCCTCAAGACTGTTTTTAGAAGCTCTGAACTCTTCTGCCTCTGGCACGATAGGTTAGGCCACCCCGGACTTACGATGATGAGAAATATAATTAACAACTCGCATGGTCATAATGTTAATGTCAAGAACTTCCCGAATCCCGATGATTTCGTATGCTCCGCATGCGCCACGGGGAAGTTAGTCATTAGGCCATCGCCCCTCAAGGTGAGGGATGAAATCCCCGCGTTCTTGGAACGTATCCAAGGGGACATATGCGGTCCAATTCAGCCCCTCACGGGGCCGTTTCGGTACTTCATGGTGCTCATTGATGCTTCCTCTAAATGGTCCAATGTTTGCCTGCTGTCAACACGGAACCATGCCTTTGCAAAGTTGATCTCTCAGATCATACAAATGAGGAATAATTTCCCCGATTATCGTATAAAGTCTATTCGAATGGACAACGCCGGAGAATTTACTTCAAAGGCGTTCGATGATTATTGCATGGCAATGGGAATCAAAGTTGAGCACTCAGTACCGCATGTCCATACACAAAATGGGCTTGCCGAGGCATTGATCAAACGAATTAAATTCATTGCTCGACCGCTCCTTCAGGGTTGTAATTTACCAACTACATGTTGGGGCCACGCAGTGTTACACGCGGCCAAACTCATCAACATTAGACCGTCGGCCTACAACATCCACTCTCCTGTTCAGCTTGCGCAAGGGTCGGCACCGAAAATTTCCCACCTCCGTAGGTTTGGTTGCCAGGTATACGTACCAATACCACCACCCCAGCGATCGGCGATGGGCCCACTCCGTAAGTCGGGGATATACGTTGGTTATGAGACTGTGTCCATAATCAGGTATTTGGACCCCATGACAGGTGACTGTCACACGGCCCGTTTTGCTGATTGTATCTTTGACGAGGATTTTTTCCCGACTTTAGGGGGAGAGAATCAACCCCTTGATGCTAAAAGTCGAGAAATCACGTGGCAAGCCACGGGGATCCACGCTCATGACCCGCGCACTGCTGAGACAGAGAGAGAAGTCCAAAAGATAATAGATTTGCAGTCGTTAGCAAATCAACTGCCTGACCACTTTAGTGACTTAAAGACTGTGACAAAATCGCATGTGCACGCGCGCAATGCACCGGAAAGGGTTGAAATACCGAAGAAAAATGATGGTATACCCGCTCCCGTCCAAAGGCCTAAAAGGACGAGAGATCCGGCTTCTCAAATCCCAAGTACTCGGGGACGCCCGACGAAAAAGGATAAGAGAGATTTATTACAGCCTGTCGCCAAAGTACCCCAAAGTGAAACGGGGAGCCAGTCGAGACCTGGCACAAGTACGGAAAATTCAGTGCACGAAATTCCGGACTTAAACTTTCCCATAGGGGAAACGCCCAGCGGAGATGTGTGCGCACACATCGGCGCGGGAAATCTAAAGGACCTTGTTCCCATAATGGGAAATTTGGTAGAGCAAGTGTTGGCGCCGGATGCGCTCCATGACGAAATGGCCATAAATTATATTTATACGGGGGAGTCCATGAACCGAGCAACGGTGATTGTCGACATTAACTTTGCTACAAAAATTGCCTCAATCATAGATCTTGACCCTGAGCCTAACACGCTCGCCGATTGTAAGAAAAGGTTAGATTGGAAAGATTGGCAGCAGGCAATCACTGCCGAATTATTATCTCTCAACAAAAGGAAGGTGTTCGGACCAGTGTGTCGAACTCCTCCCCACATTCGCCCTGTTGGCCATAGGTGGGTTTTTGTTCGAAAGAGAGATGAGAATAATAAGGTAGTACGGTACAAAGCAAGGCTCGTCGCTCAAGGGTTCACTCAACGACCAGGTGTCGATTTTGAGGAGACTTATTCCCCGGTCATGGATGGAGTTACCTTTAGATACTTGATCTCGATGGCAGTAAACATGGGCTTGAAAATGAAATTAATGGATGTTGTCACTGCTTACCTGTATGGTAACTTGGATTCGAACATATACATGAAGGTTCCTGAAGGTATCCCTGTTCCGAACCATGATAGAGCAAACAGGAGTCTATACAGTGTCCAACTTCAAAAGGCACTTTATGGACTTCGGCAGTCAGGTAGAATGTGGTATAATCGCCTAAGCGATTTTCTTCATCAGAAGGGCTACACGAGCAATAAAGATTGCCCATGTGTTTTTATACGGCGATCCCAAGATGGATTCTGTATAATCTCGGTGTACGTGGACGATTTAAACATAATCGGTACACCTGAGGATATTGAGGAAGCGAGTTCCTACCTGATGTCGGAATTCGAGATGAAGGATTTGGGTAAAACCAAGTTCTGTCTAGGTCTGCAACTTGAACATTCCCCTGATGGGATTCTGGTGCACCAGTCGACCTACACCCAGAAGGTGTTGGAAAGATTTGGATTTGATAAGGCATATCCTTCTAAGACCCCGATGGTCGGAAGATCTTTACAGCCAGACAAGGACCCGTTCAGGCCAAAGGAAGAGGGGGAGGAAACTCTGGGACCAGAGGTTCCTTACCTGAGTGCAGTTGGAGCACTTATGTACCTCGCAAACTGCACACGGCCAGACATTGCGTTCGCCGTCAGTTTGCTTGCTAGGTACAGTTCTGAACCTACCAAAAGACATTGGAAAGGTGTCAAGGACGTCTTCCGTTACCTGCAAGGGACCAAAGATCTTGGCCTGTTTTATAAGAGGAATCAAGACCTATCTATTATAGGCTATGCCGATGCCGGGTACCTATCGGACCCGCATGATTGCAAATCGCAGACTGGGTATGTTTTCCTTTGTGGTGGAACTGCGTTTTCCTGGAAATCGTCCAAGCAAACTCTTGTGTCGACTTCCACAAACCACTCGAAAATCATGGCACTATTCGAAGCGTCAAAAGAATGCGTATCGCTTCGGCGGATGATCGGCCACATTCAGCAGACATGTGGGTTGAACACCGTACAAACCCCTACCATTATCTATGAAGATAATGCTGCTTGTGTTGCACAAGTTCAGATGGGTTATGTGAAGAGTAACCTCACAAAGCATATTAGTCCCAAGTTCTTCTATGCACATGAGTTGCAGCAGTTGAACGAGGTGAGAGTTTTGCATACAAAGTCCTGTGACAATCTTGCTGATATGTTCACTAAATCATTACCGGCATCAACCTTAGAGAGGTGTGTGCGTGGAATCGGTATGATGAGACTTAGAGAGATGCAAGGTTCAGGGGGGAGAAACTTCACAAACTCGTCGTTAAAATCTCAATCCCGATGATCGAGTACTCGACATGATGGTTGAGTGGATTGTACTCTTTTTCCCTTGGGTGAGTTTTCCTGATGTTTCTCACACGAGGTTTTTGACGAGGCAATTCGTGCAATACAACAACGTATACTATGTGCTCTTTCTCCATATTTTTTCCCACTGGGTTTTTCGGAGTTTTGAGACATGGATATACAGATAACTGCCCAAGGGGGAGTGTTGGGAAACTTGGGCCTTAGATGGAACAAGTCATTGGCCCATTATAGACCAAGTCCCTCCACTTAATGTTAAAGTGGGCACTTATCCCTCTACCCCTAGATATATAAGAGGAGAGCACCATGTGTATTGATGGTTGATGATGATTAATAAAGAAAGACTCCCCTCTACTTCTCTGTGTCAATTTACTTTCTGTACCTGTGTATGATCGACTACGACGTTCGCTCCCGCTCCGCAACCCTGGACCGGACTTGCCGGCATGAGTTGCGGAACAAAGATTTCTATCTCTTTACTCCCGAGCGCTTTCTACCAGGAGAAATCCTGTAACCGCTTGCCGCTGTTTTGGCACACCGGCCAGGGCCGCGACTGTGGGAGCGCCATCGTCTCCGCTGTGGGAGCCACGCCGAAGGGCGCCGCTGCCTCCGGGGCCGGAGGGCCAGCCGAGGGTCGTTGCCTCGGGCGCCGCCTGCACGGATGCAAGCCGAGGGCTGCGGCGGCGCCTCGGTCTTCCGCACCGCGTCGCAGTTGGGTGCTGCCTTCGTGGGCGCCGAGGCTGTCGTCTGCGGCGTGCGTAGTGGGAGAGCGTCTCGCCATGCGCGTGTGCGCTGGGCGTCGCCGCGGTCACGCTTTAGGCGGCCTCGCGCCGAGGCCGCGCCGCCACATCATGGCTGGTGCGCCGGAGGGCATTGCTGTTTCGTCGAGGTTCGCGCAGCGCCTCCGCGTTGAGAGGTCAAGGCCACGCAGTCGTGCCCCGCGTTAGAGGCCGGCAGACACCTCGACGCATCGCTGGACAGCCGTGTTTGTGCAAGGTGCATGGACGCGGGCGCCGCTGGCGATGCTGATGAAAAACAACGACAGTTGTCGCTTGATCCAGTGCAGTGCAGGAAGAATTGAAGAACGCGTGGTACCTTTTTCCTTTTTGCATCAATGAATCTATAGGAATCCATTGGGGTTCATTGTTGAGGTCTTCAATTCTTGAATCGATGGAGATCCACAGCCTATGTTCTTTCTCATTCTGCCCTGACTGCCGCGCAGGACAGAGCCGCCGCTCCAAGCGCTGGCCGTTGGTCGCTCCTGTGGACGCGCTGCCGGGAGCCCGCGGTCGCGCGTGGGTGCCGCCTTCCGCCGGGAACACTGCGTTGCCGCGGAGTAGCCGTCGAGGTGTGCGCGGCGTCATGTGCTGCCTTTGCTAGCGCTGGAGCGCTGCCTTCCTTCGCCACGCAGGGCCAGAGGGCATCGCTTCCTTGCCACGCAGGGCCAGAGGGCATCTCGACGCTGGGTGCTCGCTGCCGGCAGTTTGGCCGTGAAATCGCTCCGCCAGAGAGCGTGCTGATAACGTGTTAGAAAGTAAGACGAGAGAGACCATAGACAGGAATGTAAAGTGAAGGGTTGTCTTTATTGATGATTGAGTACAAGTATATATAGCTCCGAGGGGATACATCCAACAGACGCGATGGTCCAGAGAGACACGAGCGAACAGTCGTGTCGTGTCAATCGTACATGGCGGTTAGGGATAGCGGAGATTCTCCATAATTAACACATGGTTAATTAATCTCAACAATGTCATTTGGTGCATAGGATAGGAATTTTTTTCATTGAGTCTAGGCTAATATTTTTTCCCTCCAAAATGCGAAGACATAGGAATAGAAATCCATTCCTACAGACCAAAGAAATTTTTTCCTTTACAAATACTATCCTGTGAAATTCCTACAAGTTTCCTACAAACCAAAGGAGGCTTAAAGTCTTGGAAACCGTTTCCAAAAGTCGGATGCCAACATCCGCATCGCCAGCCACCTCTTCTTGCTCATGCGTGACCTGTGAGGCCCACCCATGTCCTCCCTTTCTTTCTTATCTCCTTCCCCGTGCCCTCTCCTTCCTTATCCCCTTCCTCCATGCCCCTCTCTTTCCTTATCTTTTTTTCTTCTCCCACAGACACACGAGATGCTCGCGAAACTGTGCTACGAGGCGGAGCTGCTGGAGGTCGGCGGCTAGCCGGATGCAGCAACGCCGGTGGTGCGACGTCACCGCCGATGCTGCAATGACCAGTATGTGTTGCGAGGCAGTGTTGCAGCGACGCCGTGCTTCATGCCGATGCTACGACGACCGGCTATCTACTGTGAGGCGGTGATGCACCGTCGTCGCCATGCTACAAACTGATGCTGCGACGATGCTGCCGTGCTGTGAGCCGATGTTGCGACGTCGCTCGTCAGAAGCATCTGATGCTGCAAGGCCACTCGGCGGCTGGAGCGCCGGTGCTCGCCGGAAGCATCTCATGCTTCGAGGCCACTCGTCGACGGGAGCATCGGTGTTGCGAGGCTGCTCGCCGGAAAGCTTCCCATGTTGCGAGGGTCGCTCGCCGGAAGCATCAAGTGTTACGAGGCGTTCGCAGGCGGGAGCGCGGATGGTGCGAGGTGCGAGATGCTGCGAGGCGATGATGCATGGTCGTCGGCGACGTCGCGAGGAAGTGCCAGGCCTGCTGCTAGGAGCAGTGATGCGATGCCCTGCAAGGAAGGGGACACACTTCGAGTAAGAGGATGTAGGAAGGCAGTGTGCGAAAGAAGGGAGAAGGGATTGGACGATCATCTTCGAGTGCATCAGACGGCTGCAAGGCGGCTGCTTTTTTGCCTCCTACATCCAAATGTCGCCTAGCACCCGCATATGTGGAAAACCTTCTCAGCCCGAGCTCAAGTGCGCTCAGTGAACAATAAAATAAAAAAATATTAAGAAAAGTTGAAATAAATCTAATTTTCTTTACAAACACTGACAAAAGTTCTAAGATTTTGCAAAATTTCGTCATGAAATCACATTTGTGAAAGTCGTGGCAAAAAAAAAAATCAGTGCTCCAAAATGCTTTTGGATGTAACATTTTCAGATTTACTTTTTTATGCCATGCCTTCCACAAATGTGATTTCATGATGAAATTTTGCAAGCTCATAGAACTTTTGTCGATGTTTGTCACAAGAAAAATATATTTTTCTTTAGAATTATTTTTTATTTTACTGTTCACTCAAGCTCAAATGACCTCAGGCTCAGAAACTCCACGTCCCTTATAGGTGATGTATTTCAAGTTAGTGAAAGAAAAAGGTGATATATTTCAAGGAACCCCTTTGTAAAGTTAGATATGTCAGATGACTTTTACAGCAAGCACCTCAACTATTTCTTTTCCATCCCTCGTGTCCTTCAGCCTTCCAAATCTGCATAGCGATACTGCCTCCTCCCATAAAATCCATGCATATTTAAAGTACACTACCGGACATCACTAATTATGCAAGAAAGCTGGGCATGTTGGTTACTAAGAACTACTCCCTCCATTCGGAATTACTTGTCGCAGAAATGGATGTATCTAGACATACTTTAGTTCTAGATACATTCATACCCGAGACAAGTAATTCCGAACGGAGGGAGTATGTCTATCCATCACAACTCTTTGAGCACACATCAACAATAACAAAGCCTCATCACAAATATTTTAGGACAATGACAACATTAAGCCACCCCCTTCAATCACAACTAACATGCCATTCTAGACATTCCCTACCAGAACACAGCACAAGAGACGTACATACAGTACATATCAATTGGTATATAACAGGAGGGTCATTTTGTGGTACAAGACTGGCAAAACCAAGTATCATGACAAAAAATGATCACAGCTCAACATCCATCTGGATGGTACATGACAGAAAAAAGCCTTTGCCTCCAAGCCTAGTGCTTCTTGCTCATCAAGCTTTCATGTGCTGGGAGAGATCCCAACCTGGGACTATGTAAGCTTGTCAGTTTCTGCCTACCTACTTGAGCACAACAACGAAATAAATATGATACATATTTCGTAAATGGAATTTCATGTAGAACACATGGTATAACACTGAACTTCATTTCGAAGGAAAATACAGCAAACTGTATTACTAAAATTTGACTACACACTTGCAAGCAAAAGAAAAATTGAATAATAAAGAGGTCAGGTGTTAACAATAATCTACCCTTTAAAGCTACTTGCAAAGAACGAACCTAAGGAATGGATGCTACAGTAACTGGATATTCATCAAATTTCCGGAATCTGTTACTCACATACTCCCTCCTATCCAAATTAATTGACGCTTGTTTCATCAATTAATATGAATGGAGGGAGTATTAAACTTCAAGCATTTTATACAGCAGCAACTGGATATTAATCAAATTTTCTGGAATCTGGTACTCACATGGCATGCCAGTACATATATGAGCTAGAGCCAAATAAACTTGATATGGCAGTCCATGAGTAATTTAGATTATACAAACACATGATTGTAATAACAGATCTAGTCAGTATGGGCAAGAGCGCTATATAAATTCAGTGCATTTCAAAGTAACCATACAATGCAAATGGCACGGAGATGATACTACTGCAGCCTTAACAAGCTTTTCGTGGCCCTACTACTTTGACCTATAAATTCAGTGCATTTCATAGTAACATACGATGCAAATGGCACGGAGATGATACTACTGCAGCCTTAACAAGCTTTTCGTGGCCCTACTACTTTGATCTATTTGTTACCAGAAATTAGAGGCGGTCCAGACCAGAGTGTCGAATCAGACCACATACATCCTATGTTAGAAACAAAATGTGGCACCATCTTCTGGGTAACTCTTGGAATACTTAAGCTCCACTTACTTTGGACACTCATTTTCTTCATACCTCGATTTCACTAAAATTTAATGAGTTGCATGCAAAATTAGCTGCTTTGTAAAGCTCGAGTTCAGTGCAAGTTAAAGATGGAAGCTAAACTGATATCTAACATTTGTATAACAAATGTCTCCAAGAAATCCAAGCGTGTGACATGCAAACATTGCAACTTATAAAAATAAAGGATTTACCTTTTGAATTGTATAATAAACCAGTGAAAACCGAAGTAGTTTAGATGGTCATTCTGCCTACATAGTCATGCAATGAAGGATTGAGAAGCTGCACTATCTATGAGGTACAAAAAAACACAAACTTGTATATTGTATTTATATTGGATTGAAAAGGTAAGAAATGGATGGAACTAGGTACCATCAGCACTAAGCAGAACAACATTCATCAAAGACTTATCCTCTACTAGTAGAACACCTGGAACCCTAGTTTTAAAGAGCCCAGTAGCCCACATTCATTTCTCTCGCCAATTAGAATTGGGTCACCCAACTTTGGTCAACAATTTCTCAAAGCTCTCATTCAATTCTTTTGTTTCGCTATGTTCCCTAATTTTAAAGCTTTTTCATTCAATTGACGTATTCAATTTTGAATTTGGTTTACGGTTTTGACCGGGCCATATTTTGTGCCTCTGGATTCTGTACTAGCCATTCCCATATTTTGTGCTTTACAAATGTATGGCTCTTAAACCTGTGCCAACCATCCTCAATGGCACTAGTATAACAGATTCTATGGTAATCGCTCCCATATTTTGTGCCATACAAACATACCATATATCATCCAACAGATGGAAGCACAGCTCTGTTCTTTTGATGATGATTGCAAGTTGTATGATCAAGTGGTTCAAAAATTATATGAAATATTCATATTCTGTCATTGAAATTTACAAAAAGAACTAAAAGGTTGTTGTCTAACGTGTAAACTACTCCCTCTGTTCCATAATATAAGAATGTTTTTGGCACTACCGCACTAGTGTATTGCCAAAAATGTTCTTATATTATGGGATGGAGGGAGTAATATTTACCAAAATAGTAATACCAAACCCCAACATTATTTTGATTCCATGCAAGTATTGATATTGTATATAGCAAAAAAAAATACTGTACCGAATAAACTAGATGCAGAGTTAATCTAGTAATCTCATGAAATAAGCAGACTAAAATTTGAGCACAATGCAAATCTAAATGAATCAACTGCAAAATTAAGCACATGCACACAGACTAAGATTTTAATACAACCCAACGACACATATATTCTTTTGAAGATGGTCAGCTTCTATGGCACTAGTATAACAGATTCTATGGTAATCGCTCCCATATTTTGTGCCATACAAACATACCATATATCATCCAACAGATGGAAGCACAGCTCTGTTCTTTTGATGATGATTGCAAATTGTATGATCAAGTGGTTCAAAAATTATATGAAATATTCATATTCTGTCATTGAAATTTACAATAAGAACTAAAAGGTTGTTGTCTAACATGTAAACTAAAATTTACCAAAATAGTAGTACCAAACCCCAACATTATTTTGATTCCATGCAAGTATTGATATCGTATATAGCAACAAAAAAAATATTTACTGTACCGAATAAACTAAATGCAGAGTTAATCCAGTAATCTCGTGAAATAAGCACAGACTAAAATTTGAGCACAATGCAAAATCTAAATGAATCAACTGCAAAATTAAGCACATGCACACAGACTAAGATTTTAATACAACCCAACGACACATAAATTATTTTGAAGATGGTCATCTTTGATAAACAAATCAAAGCTCCATTACAAGTAGGATGGACATGATCACAGCAGTTTGAAGACATTTCCACCAACGATGTAGCTGACGGACTTGTGCTTGATTATCACTAACCTTCCTGTGCTGGCATCGTTGACAAACTCTACGCCAGCTAACACCACAATGCTCTCAGCTTTCCCGTCCTTGCCACCCTTGCTTGTCCGGAAGACCCTGGCTATGCAAAGCTTGCCAGAGCCAAGCGGCATCAGACTAGCCGCCATCGGTGTCCACGCCTCTGACAGATGGGGTTCTTCCCACACTTGCTGAAAGGGAAATTCACGAAGCGGTGGCGCCGGTGGCTCCTTCACCAGGTTGGCTACACAGAGATGCTCATCTTTTCGAGAAAAGCCAAACCAGAGGTCATGCTCTGCGATATACTGGGCAGGGCCACTGAATGGCAGGACCCAGTCACCTAGCTTGCTCCACTTGCCGTTACTAGTGCTGAAGGAGTGCGTACCCGCGCCCACGGTGGATATCCAGATGTCCTGACCGACCGCTGCATAGGCGCTGAACTCAAAGGGGTCAACCTCACCCAACCCCAACCCGTTCTTGTGAGTTGGGTTCTGGATGATTTCCAGGAAATTAATGGGGAGCGGGTGGAGACGACGCCAGCACCAGTCTTTCAAGCTGAGAGCTTGAAAATGGTACCCCTGACACGGCAGGCCGGACTGGCGTGCCATGACATAGAAAACATTGCCAACGGTGAGAGAGATGGAGCGGCACCTGGGGTCTATGATCGGGTTGATGACGCGGAAGGCCCCAACAGTGCTATCATAGAGCAGGGTGCGGCTCTCATAGTCGAAGGCAATGATGTCGTCGTTGAGGGCCATGAAATCCATCCACCCGTTTTGGCTCGGCGGATAGGGCTGGTAGAAGGATATGGTGGCGGTAGGGAGACGAGCCGGAGCCAGACCCGATGCCGAAGCCTTCTTGGTTATTGCTGCTGGATGTGCTGGCTTGGGTAGTCCAGCAGGGCAGAATAAGCTTGCCAGATCGATGCGGTGCAGATTAACGGCTGGGGAGCGGCCGTTCAATTTGTTGACTAGAAGATTCAGAAAACGGCGACCCATTGTTGCTCGATCTCTAATAGAGAAGGGAAGAATCTGACTTTCCTCTGTAAGTTTGATATCCTGGTAATCAAAAGAAAGAACATGAACCAGTTAACTGTTGATATCCAATCTCTTCTCGTAAGATCCGGTCAACATCCACATATGTATAGAGAAATAGTATCGGAGATCTGGGCGTACCTCAACGGAGAATAGGGGTTCAACTGAACCGCACGAGTTCTGGAAGGTGAGCTGTTACTGGTACTTGACCACACAGCAAACAAATCATCCACATATGAATAAACGAACCTTCAGGGATTGGAGCAGCCAGAGGAAGGTGAATAATACAGGTGCGCGAGGAGAGAGATCTATAAGGCCCCGTTATATAGGGGCGGCGCAAGGAGTAACCCTAATTCTCCCCTCGACCGCTGCGTGACCAGGCCTGATGGGCCGAGCCGGCGATTTATTCATTGTCTCTTTTCCCTTCTGTGCATCTATATAAGACTTCCGTTTCTCAAAAAAAAAATCTATATAAGACTTCCTCTCAAAAAAAATCTATAATATTACGAGACTTAAATAGTTCATCCCCGCTATCACCCAAGAAAAAATATCCAATATCTTATTTCTCTTGACACATGTTGCATATCTACCTCATCATTGTGCCACATGAACATTTTTTTCAATTAACACACCGAAGCTCAACATTTTGTGGTTGAAAGAAAAAACGAATAATCTACACCAACCGACTGCCTTCTCCCCATAAAGAAAAAAAGCAGATCATGGCGGCTAGGGAGGGACATGGAGATAGATCACATCTGGCAGCTATGCTTTGAGACCGTGGGCATCTGGCCCCCCACAGCCGGGTCGGGCGTTGATTCGTCGTTGCTATCAATCGGTCTACTCGTGCCTGCTGCTTACTTTCTCGATCCGCTTCACGGGTGATCACCTCTGTTGATTGCCCACAATCACGGCTGCTGGGGTGGCCGAAGATACTTCGTCATGGGCGCAGATGATCTAACTAGGATGCACGTGTGAGGCTAGGAGGTCAACACCACACGAGCGGTTGCTACTCATTGTCGACGGCCTGTGGATCGGGGTCCCTACTCTTCCAAGCCTACCCGCTCAACCTGGTCGACGAGCACCGTGTTTTTGTTGATGCCGCCAGGATCACGCTTGCCGCACTGGTAAGGCAGCGGCTTTTGGTTTCGTGACTTGGAGGTTCGAATCCTTTCGTTCCATATTGTTTCTGATGAAACAAACGGTGAAATCATACAGTACTCTGCAGCTAGAACTTTCTTCACTCTTCCTTCCCTATGCAGCTGATGCATCACTGCATTGCTTCTTGTGAGTCTCAGCCAAGGGCAAGCGACGTATTGCTTCTTTTTATGCAACAATAGAAATAGAAGAATGAGGTACAATTGTTTTCTTATCCTCTATCTTTTATTACTGCGGCTTGATTAGTATAAGATTGTTTAGTACGCAGGATCACGATTGCCGCAAATGCTAAAGAAGGCAAGAACTTTCTTACATTCTTCCTTTACATATGCAGCTAATGCATGCACGACATTGCTTCTTGTGAGTTGTAGTATCACCATGGGCATGTGCTACAAGTTTGAAGGTGTTAACTGAGATTAACAAGCATGTTGGTTTTTATCAGTTCCCATTAGCAATTCACAATAGTAGGTCTTAGTTCGATTTTAGTTACCTTTTAAAATTTTCGGTTCATGATTAATTGTGTCATGATCTTAGCAGCAACTCTTCAGGGGATAACTAAGTATTCATTGTGAAAGATCGGGAAGATAGGTGTAACACCCCAAAAAATTAAAATTTTGATACAAAAATTGAATTATATTATGTCTTTTATTAATTTCAGAATCTTTTCTATTTTATGTTTTCCAAAATCTTTTCCTCGAGATAGTAACTTTGAAAAATATTATGGGTTTGAGAGTTTTGTCTTAATCCTTTCATTTATCTTCTAAAATTTAGTAGAAAATATTTTCAAAATAATTCTTTATGCCATTTTCAAACCCTGGAATGTTTATGTTGCACTAACACTATTTCAAGTACATTTTATAAAAATGCCACAAAACTTTGGGAGAGCCTCTTAGTCCTATAATTCACTTTTGTGAAAAAAGCCATTCATGTCTTTTGAAAAATTTGAGCAAACCATCCACTTTTCAATTATGTTCCATTCTTAGATTATAACTATAACCTTATTGTTTCTAGCTCAATAGATTGTGAAAATGTCCCATATTGTAATCCTTGCAACTAAACCCTTAAGTCCAGAAGGTCAGCTTCATTTCCATCTTGGATCCCTGGAGTTTTGGGTCATAACTGAATTTTTGTAAAACTTGCACTAGCAACTTTCTTCCTTGGCCACAACAACTTCACCATCATCTGTGCCATCCAATGAGACATCACACTGCCAATTTTCACACTAAAAAAATCTTCTAGATAGCCCTAGCAATCCGTCGAGCAGTTAATGGGCATAGCAGAATTTTGCAACTTCTGGGATTCCACAAGATATTTGACCCATTGCCAAGGAAACATGTCCATACTCCTTTTCATTCGTAGGAGACCTACTCTGCTAAGTGTCTCTTCGAGAAAACCATCTTATGGCACTCTGGCATTTGACCGAACGCACTGCGTGCATGTCTAGAGCGTGGCTAGAGCACCCGTATTGCACCCGGATGGCACCCGAGCCCCTGTCACTCCACTGTTGCTTCCCTCACTTGTCCTGGTCCTCATCTGTATCACTAGATCAACCTCAAAGCCCAATCACACCCTCCCTTGTCCGCTAGTGTCAACCAGCGCCGACCAATACTGACCACAACCTCTACCGTCTCGGGCACGTCACTGCCCAAGACGCGTGGCTCGTCTCTGAGCCAACCAGCGCGCGCGCCCCTCTAACTGCGGACTGCCACCATCCTCACTGACCCCCCGCCGTCCATCACTAACCTCGCCAGCTACCCCTATCCGCCATCAATGGTCGTCGCCGCGTCGGGTGGATAAGGCCGCGGCGAACCGACCTCCTCCGGCTATAAAAAGTCATCCCAGGCCCCTCTATCTGCATCTCCATGCCTTCCTCTCCTCTCTGAGCTCCCTCGAGCAGCAGAACGACCTAGAACGCTCATCTTCTTCATCTCCGGCTGAAACACCCGCAGCCACCTTTTCGTCGATTCCGATGCCACTAAAGCCTCCCCTTGCCACCTTCTTCTCCATTAGCTTCCTAGTGGTCCCGCGAATCCATCTCGCCCTTCAATTCCACGGGAGAAGCACTGTGGGCAAAGGCCCTCTTCCACTAGTGCTCTTCGAGACTGCTCACCGCCGGCGAACCTAGGCTCTTCTCCGACCGTGTCGCACCCCGGAGGACTCGCTAGGACCCCCTGAGCACAATGGTGGACTCATCTCAACGAGAATCGTCGCCGCTTGCCGGCAATCACCGCCAGCAGTCGTCTCCTTCCATGTTCCCACATTGTGCACAACATGGACCAGTCAAACCTAACCAGTGGGCCAGGCGGGACCCACTGTCAGTGATCCATATGGCATGCCTACGCTGTTAAGTGAAGGTGTATTTTCCTAAAGTGTGTTTTCTGTTTTGGAACACATATTCAATCTGAAACATTTTCTTTTAAAGTTTATATAAAAACCAAACTTTGACTATCGATAATTTTTAAACCACAACTCATAATGAATTTATTCCTTTTCTATTATTCCTTATTTTTCATGTAGTTTATTTTAGTATTTGTTTTTAAAAATTCCAGACAACTTTTTTGTACCTATGTGATATTTGCATTATTTTGAAAATATAAAAAATGGAGGGAAGATGATTTTTACAAAAGTTGTGGAGTGAATCGACCATTCTACACACCCAAGGCAAGCATATTGAACACTTGACATGATGACTACTTTGTTGATTGCTTGCTAGAATTTTTGAAACATGTTTATGTAATTTCACATGAAATTGTATATAGATGATTATGCATATGTGGTTCCTTGCCAGTATTTTGATCTCAGTTAAACATGAAACTTATGTGGTTTGTTTATTGTCTCATGTCTCATACTTCTCCGTCGTATCTATAATGTTTTTTGTTTCATGCCAATATTACAACTTTTATATACTTTTGGCAATATTTTATATTATTTTTGGGACTAACATATTGATCCAATGCCCAGTGCCAGTTGCATGTATTTTGTTTCTCAGAATATCCATACCAAACGAAGTCAAACGCGATGAAAATTTACGAAGAATTATTTTTGAATATATGTGATTTTTGGGAAAAAGAATCAATGCGAGACGATGCCCGAGGGGGGCACAAGCCCGGAGGGCACGCCCCCTACGCAGGGCGCGCCTGGCACACTTGTGGGTCCCCTGTAAGGCGGTTGGTGCCCTTCTTCGGCCGCAATCAAGCTAATAACCGGATAAAAATCATGTTAAGTTTTCAGCCCAATTGGAGTTACGGATATCCGGGAATTTAAGAAAGGATGAAGGGCCAGAAAACAGGATTGCGAAATAGAAGAGAACAGAGAGAGAGAGAGATCCAATATCGGAGGGGCTCCTTCTCTTTGGGAGCCATAGATACCAAGGACCAGAGGGGAAAACCTCCTCCCATTTACGGGGGAGGTCAAGGAAGAATAAGAAGGAGGGGGCAGGCTCTCTCCCCCTCTCTCCCGGTGGCGCCGGAACGCCGCCGCGGCAATCATCGTGTGATGATGATCTACTCCAACAATTCTGTCATCTTCATCAACAACTCCATCACCTTCCCTCATCTATATTCAGCGGTCCACTCTCCCGCAACCTGTTGTCCCCCTACTTGAACATGGTGCTTTATGCTTCATATAATTATCCAATGATGTGTTGGCATCCTATGATGTTTGGGTAGATTTTTGTTGTCCTTTGGGGTAGTTGGTGAATTGCTATGATTGGTTTAATCTGCTTGTGGTTATGTTGTTATTCTTTGGTGACCATCATATGAGCGCTCGTGTGGATCACACCATAGTGTTAGTTGTATGTTGCATATGACGTCTTGCATTACCTTTACTTTGTTACACCACCATCTCCTTAGTTTAAGCATCATATGAGCATATGTCATGCTATCCATTTTATGTACCTATTCCATGTGTCATCATACCATGTTTTTTCACTCAAATGTTGTTCTTTCGTAATAGATGTCCAAAAGGAAGAGGGTGAGTGCAAATCCTAAAGGAGTACAAACTAAGTATTTGGAAAAGGCAGTGATACATGATAAATCAGATAGATCAACATCCCTATAAAACACATGCCCAACTGTACCACACTTCACCCCTACTCCATTGGCTAAAGCCCTATTAGAACTGCACAAAGCCCAACGTCGGTACTGTCTATGATATCAATTCAAAATTTGAACTCCTACATTTCTGCATGTACCTTACCATCTTCATTGTATGAAAACTAATTGCACATGAATCTCCATTTGAGCAACAAGTAAAAACGAAAAGTGGTAGCATTACCGTACTTCCATTGTGAGACACTTGATTGTCTAACATTACTCTACCGCTTATCTGCCCTGCCCTCCACTTCTCCAAATTATCAAATCTACATTTACTCTTACCAAAATTTTGAATAAAGCCAATGCAACAACACACGTTGAGGTTTGCATTCCTCTTGTCAGTACCTTTTGCCTTGTAACGTTGTACTTAATCGATAGCTATTTGATTATGTATCATCAATCTGCATCTGAGCTTCATTATCCTCTAGTTCTTCCAATATTATTATATCTATATTTACTCTTTACAAAATGTAGAATAAAGGCAACGCTTATGAAGAAGTTTCTTTGGTGAATTTCTTGAATTATCCTTCAATCAACATGGAGAAGGGCTTTGTCCAGCCAGTGTTAACATGTAATGTAAGTCCATCCTTCTCAAGCCTTCAAACTTTGTTCTAGTATGGATTTTGATAGGCATCATTTCCTCTAGTGATATTTACTTTGGTGTTTGCGTCAGATTGGATGTTTGCAACAACTACCAGTTTCAAATTGCAGTTCTAAAAACATGTTACTTATTCAGAACAGATCCATTTATTTTCTTAGCCATGTATGTATACATATGTTCTAGATCTCCAATCTGGTGGTGTGGTGAAACATGTTATCTGTCTCATTGTTTCTCTTTGAGAGTCATATCTCTTATGCCAGGCTGAACTGTAGGGAAGATAGTGAGTCGAACCATCTTGAAGAGAGCAAGATGACCCCAAGGTCATGTCTTGGTGAAGACATTGAGTTAAAGGTACTCACCAGCAGCTATGAGACAACCTCGGTGTAGTTGCTACCTTAATTAGTTCGACTTCTCCAGTCTCAACTTAAAGCGGAGAGGCTTGGTTCAGCTCACGTCCAACTTGATGTCAATTCTGTAACGAAGATCTCACAGGATAACCATGTGCGCTTTCTTGCTACGTAGCTAGAGTTTGAGGATCTATCATTGAGACAACTGAGGTCTCATCAACTTGTTCCTCTGCTTGCGGTGCACCTCCATGGCATGACTAATGTCTCTTGAACTATTTTGAAGTGCTGTCAGTTTTGTATATTCTTTTATGTGCGCGTTTATATGCGCTGGTGGTGACCTTTGATGCCCGATGTATGTAATCAGTGGTCTTGTTGCGCTTTCTTATCATTGGTGGCGAATTTTGATGCCTAGTGGATGTAAAATGCCATAATTTATTTGTTGTATAGTCTAGGTTTATTCTTCTTAGTTGGTATGTTGTAATTTAGGCCGGAAGCTTTAACGAAGCTCAACATTGTCGTTCTGTCAGGCCGTCCCGTAACGCACTATCTGAAGGAAATATGCCCTAGAGGCAATAATAAAGTTGTTATTTGTATTTCCTTATATCATGATAAAGTTTTATTATTCATGCTAGAATTGTATTAACCGGAAACTTAGTACATGTGTGAATACATAGACAAAACAGAGTGTCCCTAGTATGCCTCTACTAGACTAGCTCATTGATCAAAGATGGTTATGTTTTCTAACCTAGACATGAGTTGTCATTTGACCAACGGGATCACATCATTAGGAGAATGATGTGATGGACAAGACCCAACCGTTAGCTTAGCAACTTGATCGTTTAGTTTTACTGCCATTGCTTTCTTCATGACTTATACATGTTCCTATGACTATGAGATTATGCAAATCCCGAATACCGGAGGACACCTTGTGTGCTATCAAACATCCCAACGTAACTAGGTGATTATAAAGATGCTCTACAGGTGTCTCCGAAGGTGTTCATGGTGTTGGCATAAATCAAGAATAGGATTTGTCACTCCGAGTGTCGGAGAGGTATCTATGGGCCCTCTCGGTAATACACATCATAATAATCCCTGCAAGCAAATGACTAATAAGTTAGTCATGAGATGATGTATTACGAAACGAGTAAAGAAACTTGCTGGTAACGAGATTAACTAGGTATGGTGATACCGACGACCGAATCTCGGGCAAGTAACATACCGATGACAAAGGGAGCAACATATGTTATTATGCGGTTTGACCGATAAAGATCTTCGAAGAATATGTGGGAGCCAATATGAGCATCCAGGTTCCGCTATTGGTTATTGACCAGAGATGAGTCTGAGTCATGTCTACATAGTTCTCGAACCCATAGGGTCCGCGCGCTTAATGTTCGATGACGATCAATATTATGAGTTTATGAGTTTTGATGTATAGAAGGTAGTTCGGAGTCTCAGATGAGATCGCGAACATGACGAGGAGTCTCAGAATGTCCGAGACATAAAGATTGATATATTGGACGGCTATATTCGGACACCGGAAGTGTTCCGGGTGTTATCGGAGAAAACTGGAGTGCGGGAGGGGTTACCGCCCCCCGGGAGTATTGGGCCATAGTGGGCCATGAGGGAAAGTGAGGGGCAGCCCACTAGGGCTGGCTGCCCCCCCCCAAGGGAATCCTAGTTGGACTAGGAGTGGGGGGAGGCGCCCCTCTCCTTCCTTCTCCCCTTCTTCCTTTCCTACTCCTAGTAGGAATAGGAAAGGGGATTCCTACTCCTACTAGGAGTAGGAAACCTACTCCTTAGCGCGCCCTATAGGGCCGGCCGGCCTCCCCCTTGCTCCTTTATATACGGGGGCAGGGGCACCCAAGTACATACAAGCAACATTGTTTTAGTCGTGTGCGGTGCCCCCTCCACAGAAACACACCTCGGTCATATCGTTGCAGTGCTTAGGCGAAGCCCTGCGTCGGTAGCTTCATCATCTCCGTCACCACGCCGTCATGCTGACAAAACTCTCCCGTGAAGCTCAACTAGATCAAGAGCTCATGAGACGTCATCGAACTGAACGTGTGCTGAACGCGAAGGTGTCGTACATTCAGTGCTTGGATCGGTTGGATCACGAAGACGTTCGACTACATCAACCACGTCACTAGACGCTTCCGCTTTCGGTCTACGAGGGTACGTAGACACACTCTCCCCTCTCGTTGCTATGCTTCCAGTAGATAGATCTTGCGTGATCGTAGGATTTTTTTTTGAAATACTACGTTCCCCAACAATGGCATCATGAGTCAGGTCTATGCGTAGATGATATGCACGAGTAGAACACAATGAGTTGTGAGCGATAATAGTCAAACTGCTTACCAGCATGTCATACTTTGATTCGGCGATATTGTGAGATGAAGCGGCCCGGACCGACATTACGCGTACGCTTACGCGAGACTGGTTTCACTCTTACGAGCACTCGTTGCTTAAAGGTTACTAGCGAGTGTCTGTCTCTCTCACTTTAGTTGAATCGAGTGTGGCTACGCCCGGTCCTTGTGAAGATTAAAACAACACATACTTGACGAAAAATCTTTATGGTTTTGTATGCGTAGGTAAGAACGGTTCTTGCTAAGCCCGTAGCAGTCACGTAAAACTTGCAACAACAAAGTAGAGGACGTCTAACTTGTTTTTGCAGGGCATGTTGTGATGTGATATGGTCAAGACGTGATGAGTTATACGTTATTGTATGAGATGATCATGTTTTGTAAAGTTATCGGTAACTGTAAAGAGCCTTATGGTTGTCTCTTTATTGTATGAATTGCGAAGGCCATGTAATTGCTTTACTTTATCACTATGAATTAGCGATAGTAGTAGTAGCAATAGTTGGCGAGACGACCACGACGCTACGATGAAGATCATGGTATCAAGCCGGTGACAATGGAGATCATGACGATGCTTTGGAGATGGAGATCAAAAGCACAAGATGATGATGGCCATATCATGTCACATATTTTGATTGCATGTGATGTTTATCTTATTATGCTTCTTATTTTGCTTAGTTCGGTGGTATCATTATAAGATGATCCCTTACAAAATTTCAAGGTACAAGTGTTCTCCCTGAGTATGCACCGTTCTGAAAGTTCGTCGTGCCGAGACACCACGTGATGATCGGGTGTGATAAGCTCTACGTTCAAATACAACGGGTGTAAGACAGTTTTGCACATGCAGAATACTCGGGTTAAACTTGACGAGCCTAGCATGTACAGACATGGCCTCGAAACACTGGAGACCGAAAGGTCGAGCGTGAATCATATAGTAGATATGATCAACACAAGATGTTCACCATTGAAAACTACTCCATCTCATGTGATGATCAGACATGGTTTAGTTGATTTGGATCACGTGATCATTTAGATGACTAGAGGGATGTCTATCTAAGTGGGCGTTCTTTAGTAATATGATTAATTGAACTTTAATTTATCATGAACTTAGTACCTGATAGTATTTTGCATGTCTATGTTGTTGTAGATAGATGGCCCGTGTTGTTGTTCCGTTGAATTTTAATGCGTTCCTAGAGAAAGCTAAGTTGAAAGATGATGGTAGCAACTACACGGACTGGGTCCGTAACTTGAGGATTATCCTCATTGCTGCACAGAAGAATTATGTCCTTGAAGCACCGCTAGGTGACAAGCCTGCTGCAGGAGCAACTCCGGACGTTATGAACGTCTGGCAAGCTCGTTCTGATGACTACACGATAGTTCAGTGTGCCATGCTTTACGGCTTAGAACCGGGACTTCAACAGCGTTTTGAACGTCAAGGAGCATATGAGATGTTCCAGGAGTTGAAGTTAATATTTCAAGCAAATGCCCGGATTGAGAAATATGAAATTTTCAATAAGTTCTATAGCTGCAAGATGGAGGAGAACAATTCTATCAGTGAACACTTACTCAAAATGTCTGGGTACTACAATCATATGACTCAACTTGGATGCAAAGTTGACGAAGATAATGTTATTGATAGAATTGTTCAATCACTGCCACCAAGCTATAAATGCTTTGTGATGAACTATAATATGCAAGGGATGCAGAAGACAATTCCCGAGCTCTTCGCTATGCTCAAAGCTGCGTTAAAAAGGAGCATCAAATGTTGATGGTTAACAAGACCACTAGTTTCAAGAAAAAGGGTAAGGGAAAGAAAGGGAACTTCAAGAAGAATAGCAAGACAGTTGCTACTCCCAGGAAGAAACCCAAGTCTGGAGCCAAGCCTAAAACTGAGTGCTTCTACTGCAAAGGGACTGGACACTGCAACCGGAACTGCCCCAAGTATTTGGCGGATAAGAAGGATGGAAAAGTGAACAGAGGTATGTTTGATATACATATTATTGATGTGTACCTTACTAATGCTCGTAGTAGCACTTGGGTATTTGATACTGGTTCGGTTGCTAATATTTGTAACTTGAAACAGGGGCTACAGATTAAACGAAGATTAGCTAAGGATGAGGTGACGATGCGCGTGGGAAATGGTTCCAAAGTCGATGTGATCGCCGTCGGCACGCTACCTCTACATCTACCATCGGGATTAGTTTTAGACCTAAATAATTGTTATTAGGTGCCAGTGTTGAGCATGAACATTATATCTGGATCTTGTTTGTTGCAAGACGGTTATTCATTTAAATCGGGGAATAATGGTTGTTCTATTTATATGAGTAATATCTTTTATGGTCATGCACCCTTGAAGAGTGGTCTATTCTTGTTAGATCTCAATTGTAGTGATACACATATTCATAATATTGAAACCAAAAGATGCAAGGTTGATAATGATAGTGCAACTTATTTGTGGCACTGCAGTTTAGGTCATATTGGTGTAAAGCGCATGAAGAAACTCCATACTGATGGACTTTTGGAATCACTTGATTATGAATCACTTGGTGCTTGCGAACCATGCCTCATGGGCAAGATGACTAAGACTCCGTTCTCTGGAACAATGGAGCGAGCAACTGATTTGTTGGAAATGATACATACTAATGTATGTGGACCAATGAGTGTTGAGGCTCGCGACGGGTATCGTTATTTTCTAACCTTCACTGATGATTTGAGCAGATATGGGTATGTTGGGGAACGTAGCATAATTCAAAAATTTTCTACGTCTTCACCAAGATCCAAGTATGGAGACATCTAGCAACGAGCAACTAAGAGTGCATCTACATACCGTTATGAAGATTGCGTGCGGAAGCTTTCAACGAAGCAAGGATGAAGTAGTCGTACTCTTCACGTTCTTCGTCACCGATGATCTAGCGCCGAACGGACGGCACCTCCGCGTTCAACACACGTACGGTGCAGCAACGTCACCTCCTTCTTGATCCAGCAAGGGGGGAGGAGAAGTCGTCAGAGATCCGGCAGCACGACGGCGTGATGACGGATGCAGTGGATGTCACAGGAGGGCTTCGCCGGGCTGCCCTGCGTTGGGAGTATGGGGTGTGACGGGAGGGGGAGAGGCGCCAGGGATCAGCTGCTGCTGCCCTCTCCCCCCCACATATATATATAGGGGCCAGGGGGGGCGCCTGGACCCCTTGCAGATCCAATCTGCAAGGGGGCGGCGGCCAAGGGGGGGTTCCTTGCCCCCCAAGGCAAGTGGAGCCCCCCCTCCCCTTTAGGGTTGGAACCCTAGGCGCAGGGGAGGTGGGCCCCCTTTGGTGGTGCGCCAGCCCAGAGGGCTGGTCCCATCCCCTCGCGGCCTAGGGGCCCCACCGGGATGGGTGGCCCCACCCGGTGGACCCCCGGGGCCCCTCCGGTGGTCCTGGGACGCTCCCGGTGACCCCCGGAGATCACCCGTTGGCCGAAACTGGACTTCCCATATATCAATCTTTACCTCCGGACCATTCCGGAACTCCTCGTGATGTCCGGGATCTCATCCGGGACTCCGAACAACTTTCGGGTTTCCACGTGCATTAATCTCTACGACCCTAGCGTTACCGAACCTTAAGTGTGTAGACCCTACGGGTTCGGGAGACACGTAGACATGACCGAGACCACTCTCCGGTCAATAACCAACAGCGGGATCTGGATACCCATGTTGGTTCCCACGTGTTCCTCGATGATCTTCATCGGATGAACCACCGGGTCAAGGATTCACTCAATCCCGTATGTTATTCCCTTTGTCCATCGGTACGGTACTTGCCCGAGATTCGATCGTCGGTATTCCCAATACCTTGTTCAATCTCGTTATGGCAAGTCTCTTTACTCGATCCGTAATCCATCATCCCGTGACTAACTACTTAGTCACATTGAGCTCATTATGATGATGTCTTACCGAGTGGGCCCAGAGGTACCTCTCCGTCATACGGAGTGACAACATCCCAGTCTCGGTTCGTACCAACTCAACAGACACTTTCGGAGATACCCGATGCGTACCTTTATAGCCACCCAGTTACGTTGTGACGGTTGGCACACCCAAAGCACTCCTACGGTATCCGGGAGTTGTACAACCTCATGGTCTAAGGAACAAATACTTGACACCGAAAAGCTTATGCATTACGAACTATACGATCTCGTGTTATGCTCAAGTTTGGGTCTTGTCCATCACATCATTCTCCTAATGATGTGACCCCGTTATCACCGACATCTCATGTCCATGGTCAGGAAACCATGACCATCTGTTGATCAACGAGCTGGCTACTAGAGGCCTACCAGGGACTCATTTTGGTCTATGTATTCACACATGTATCGCTGTTTCCGTACAATACAATTCAAGCATGAATAACAGACAATTATCATGAACAAGGAGATATAATAATAATGCTTTTATTATTGCCTCTAGGGCATATCTCCAACAGTCTCCCACTTGCACTAGAGTCAATAATCTAGTTACATTGTGATGAATCGAACACCCATAGAGTTCTGGTGTTGATCATGTTTTGCTCGTGAAAGAGGTTTAGTCAACGGGTCTGCTACATTCAGATCCGTATGCACTTTACAAATATCTATATCTCCATCCTGAACATAATTCCGGATGGAGTTGAAACGGCGCTTGATGTGCTTGGTCTTCTTGTGAAACCTGGGCTCCTTGGTAATAGCAATAGCACCAGTGTTGTCACAGAAGAGAGTCATCGGGCTTGACGCGCTTGGAATGACTCCTAAGTCGGTGATGAACTCCTTCATCCAGACTCCTTCCTGCGCTGCTTCAGAAGCAGCTATGTACTCCGCTTCACATGTAGATGCTGCCACCACGCTTTGCTTGCAACTGCACCAGCTGACTGCCCCTCCATTCAAAATATACACGTATCCGGTTTGCGACTTAGAGTCATCCAGATCTGTGTCGAAGCTAGCATCGATGTAACCCTTTACGACGAGCTCTTCGTCACCTCCATAAACGAGAAACATATCCTTAGTCCTTTTCAGGTACTTCAGGATGTTCTTGACCGCTGTCCAGTGTTCCGTACCGGGATCACTTTGGTACCTCCCTACCAAACTTATGGCAAGGTTCACATCAGGTCTGGTACACAACATGGCATACATGATAGAACCTATTGCCGAGGCATAGGGAATGACACTCATCTTTTCTCTATCTTCTGCCGTGGTCGGCGACTGAGTCTTACTCAATCTCATACCTTGCAAAACAGGCAAGAATCCTTTCTTAGACTGATCCATATTGAACTTCTTCAATATTTTGTCTAGGTATGTACTTTGTGAAAGACCAATGAGGCGTCTCGATCTATCTCTATAGATTTTGATGCCTAATATGTAAGCAGCTTCTCCAAGGTCCTTCATTGAAAAACTTTTATTCAAGTAGGCCTTTACATTTTCCAAGAATTCTATATCATTTCCCATCAGCAATATGTCATCCACATATAATATGAGAAATGCTACAGAGCTCCCACTCACTTTCTTGTAAATACAGGCTTCTCCATAAGTCTGTATAAAGCCAAACGCTTTGATCACCTCATCAAAGCGAATATTCCAACTCCGAGACGCTTGCACCAGCCCGTAAATCGAGCGCTGGAGCTTGCATACCTTGTTAGCGTTCTCTGGATCGACAAAACCTTCCGGTTGCATCATATACAACTCTTCCTTGAGGAAGCCATTAAGGAATGATGTTTTGACGTCCATCTGCCATATCTCATAATCATAGAATGCTGCAATAGCTAACATGATTCTGACTGACTTCAACATCGCTACGGGAGAGAAAGTCTCATCGTAGTCAATCCCTTGAACTTGTCGATAACCCTTAGCGACAAGCCGAGCCTTATAGATGGTCACATTACCATCCGCGTCTGTCTTCTTCTTGAATATCCATTTATTTTCTATGGCGTGCCTATCATCAGGCAAGTCCACCAAAGTCCATACTTTGTTTTCATACATGGATTCTATCTCGGATTTCATGGCTCCAAGCCATTTATTGGAATCTGGGCCCGCCATCGCTTCTTCATAGTTCGAAGGTTCACCGTTGTCCAACAACATGATTTCTAGCACAGGGTTGCCGTACCACTCTGGTGCGGAACGTACCCTTGTGGACCTTCAAAGTTCAGTAGTAACTTGATCTGTTTCTTCATGATCATTATCATTATCTTCCTCCCTTGTCGGTGCAGGCACTTCAGGAACAGTTTCCTGCGCTGCGCTACTTTCCGGTGCAGGAGGGGTGACTATCACCTCATCAAGTTCTACTTTCCTCCCACTCACTTCTTTCGAGAGAAACTCTTTCTCCAGAAAGTATCCATTCTTGGCAACAAAGACTTTGCCTTCGGATCTGTGGTAGAAGGTGTACCCAATTGTTTCCTTTGGGTATTGTAGGATCGAAGAAGTATGTCTAGAGGGGGGGGGGTGATTAGACTACTTGACAATATAAAAAATCTGCCTTTTGATTATGCAAAGTTTTAGGCAGTTTCACAATTAAGATCAGATCAAGTAACACACTACACATGCAATTCTAGAGTATGGGCAACGGAAAGTAAATTGCACATATAGTAAAGAGAGGTGGAGAAGATCAAACGCAGTTTGGTGACACGGAGATTTTTGTCGTGGTTCCGATAGGTGGTGCTATCGTACATCCACGTTGATGGAGACTTCAACCCATGGAGGGTAACGGCTGCGCGAGTCCACGGAGGGCTCCACCCACGAAGGGTCCACGAAGAAGCAACCTTGTCTATTCCATCATGGCCTACGCCCACGGAGGACTAGCCTTACTCGGGGCAGATATTCACGAAGTAGGCGATCTCCTTGCCCTTACAAACTTCTTGGTTCAACTCCACATCTCAACGACGGAGGCTCCCAAGCGACACCTAACCAATCTAGGAGGCACCACCCTCCAAAAGGTAATAGATGGTGTTGATGGTGATGAACTCCTTGCTCTTGTGCTTCAGATGACAATCTCCCCAACACTCAACTCTCCTCACTGATATGGCTGTGGTGGAAGAAAGGTTTGAGTGGAAAGCAACTTGGGAAGGCTAGAAATCAAGTTTCATATGGTAGGAATGGAATGGCTTGATCTCAACACAAGGGTAGGTGGTTCACTTCTCAGAAAGTGTATGGTAGGAGTGGTAGACTTTCTGATGGCTCTCTCCACGAATGAAGAGGGGGTGGAGGGGTATATATAGCCTCCACACAAAATCCAACCGTTACACACACATTTGACCAATCTCGGTGAGACCGAAGTGCAAACTCGGTCAGACCGAAAGTTCAAATATAGTGAACGTTGGGATTTTCGGTGGGACCGAAAATACCATCTCGGTGAGACCGAAAGTGTAAAAGATATGAATGTTGGAGTTTTCGGTGGGACCGAGAAAGAAAACTCGGTTAGACCGATTTGAGAAAAGACAGGAACATGCCAGAATCGGTGAGACCGAAAATGAATTATCGGTGAGACCGATTTGAGCCAAGACAGAAGCTTGTCAATCTCGGTAAGACCGATAATGCAAACTCGGTTATTCCGAAATGATGTGAAATGGTTACAGAAGGTTGGCAGTTCAGTTTCGGTGAGACCGATCTCAAACTCGGTATGACCGATTTTTCTAGGGTTTGGAATATGGCAGAAGTGGTTCATCTCGGTGGGACTGAGTTGGAAGAATCGGTTTGTCCGAGATTACTTATGAGTGTGTATAGTAGTGAAAGTTGCTGATAGATGAAGGAGACATATCACTAAGCACTTGAGCAACCAGATCATCAACACAACCTCATCCCCTTTTAATAGTATTGGCTTTTCCTATGGACTCAATGTGATCTTTGATCACTAAACCAAAAATGGAGTCTTGAGCTTTTGCCAATGCTTGCCTTAGCACTTGAGGGGTCCACTTCTTCAGTCATCTTGCCATTCCAATGTGATTGGATTTCCTGAAACATACTTGATAAAAGCATTAGTCCAACCACAAAGTATGTTGTCATTAATTACCAAAACCACCCAGGGAGCAAATGTGCTTTCAATCTCCCCCTTTTTGGTAATTGATGGCAACACACTGAAATTATACTAAACAAGACATCAAAGCTTATTGAAAGAAAGACAGAATTATCATGAAAGCTTTGACAAGCATGTAGTACACAGGCTCCCCCTACAAGTGTGCAAGATTTTCATAGATTATGGTTTTGGACTACCACAAGCACACAAGAGAGATAAGCAAGATGTGCTACATGCAGCTTGGCTATATGCATCAGAGCAGAAGAAAAGGAAGTGAGTGATAATGCATATGTGCATGGTGATTTCTTGCAAACAAGTATTTACAAGCAAGTCACCATCATGCACATTCTGCAAGATGCATATACTTACCTTGAGGTTCCTTGGCATTGTACCTGAAGGGATAAACTTGGGAAAACAAGGTTAGATAACACAAGAGTATTCCTTCAACCAACTGCAAGAACATCAAGAGTACCAAGCCAGGGAGGGCATGTATAAAGAGTGTCTCATATTGAGCACAGGCTTGAATCAGCAAACATGTCTCCGAAACTAAAAGATTTTCAATGAATTCTGAGAGATTTTGTTATGGAAAGCAAAATCAAAAGAATGATGCCAATTGTAATGTCCAATGTAAAACACGACAAAGCTTTGATGTGATTCTCTCCCCCTTAAGATAAGATTGCTTTTCTTCTTCCCCTAAGTCTTCTCTTCTCCCCTACTCCCCCTACTCCCCCTAAGTCCTCTCCCCCTTTGACATCAAGTGCTGAAAAGGACAGCAAACTAGGTAGGACAGGAAAGATGGAAAGAAAGAAAGAAAGAAAGAAAGAAGTGGGATCCTTAAGAATCACAACAGGACAAATAAGAACATTCATAGAGAAACATGGAGAAGTTAAATTTGAGTCTTCTTCTCCTTAAGATTTGAAATTGAGTGGAGCTGCAGAAGATGATATCCTGGAAGATAAATCGGTGACACCGAATTAGATGGATCGGTGGGTCCGAATCCTTTTCGGTTAGACCGAAAATTTCAAATCGGTGACGCCAAGTTTATTCCAAGGAAATACAGAAATAATTCAGCTCACTTTGCGAGGAAAGTTTCAAAAGATTTGCAATGAATTTGTAAAAGATTTTCAAGGAATTGATCAGAGCCAGAAGGATATTCACAAAGAAACATAAGAAAAGAAATAAAAAGAATTCTAGATGAAGTTTTTTTTTGTTAAAAGAAAAACTCAATGAGAGAACATAAGAGAAAACAGAAAAACTCCAAAAGCATATGTACTTCATCTAGATAAAGGTCGGCGACAAAGTCACCTATGTTTGAGTATATTGACTTAGGAGTCAAATGAGGACATTTGATCATAGGTCATACTCAACGTTTAAGCTCAAAATGGGGTTGCCATTTTTCGATTAAGCATTTGATGTGATCACATCTTGTGAAGCTGCTTGTACTCATGACTTTGAGCAAAGCTCCTCAAAGATGTGAAGAACATACCTTGGGCTTGTTGTTGCTTTACTCATGTAGGTAAGCTCGATGTAGGTGCTCATTGAATGTGAAGTTGGAGCGCCATTTCTACTTGTATAGTTCATCTTCCTACATGGGTTAGGCAAGCAAGGAAATACTCGAGGATATCCAAGATGACAAGAGTGAAATACTAGATGTATAAGATGTCAAAAAGGATATGTGGAATTTTGTTCCTTGAACTCAACATCCCAAAGGGCTAGATACTTGGTCAATGACAAGATTACTCATGATTTGAGTGTGTGGTAATCTTGTGGAATGTAGATCATCCAAGTACCTACAAGGAGTTAGATGCAATACAAGGAGGCAAATGTGTCCAAGACATATGATCATCATCATAAGAGAAATATCAAGGATTAGTCAAGAGGCTCATGCCTTGCATGCATCAATGGAGTTATCACTCCAAGTTTGAAGCATCAATGATGTTCAACTCACTCCTTAAGCGACAAAACACTTTCTCATCAAGAGGTTTTGTAAAGATATCAGCAAGTTGTTTGTCAGTACGAACATGCTTAAGATTAATATCACCCTTGGCAATATGATCACGAATAAAATGGTGACGAACTTCAATATGCTTTGTTCGAGAGTGTTGCACTGGATTGTGTCCAATTTTAATTGCACTCTCATTGTCACAAAGCAAGGGAACACGTCTCACATGTATCCCATAATATTTAAGTGTTTGTGTCATCCATAGCAATTGAGCACAACACGAACCAGCAGCAATATATTCTGCTTCGGCAGTAGATAAAGATACCGAATTTTGTTTCTTGGAGGACCAAGATACAAGGGATCGACCAAGGAATTGACACGTACCCGAAGTTGACTTTCTATCAACCTTGTCACCGGCATAGTCCGAGTCGGAATAGCCAACAAGGTCGAAAGAGGCCCTCTTAGGATACCAAATGCCAAAGTTTGGTGTGTGTATCAAGTATCTCACTATCCTTTTAACAACTTTAAGATGACATTCTTTAGGGGCTGCTTGATATCGCGCACACATGCATACACTCAACATTATGTCAGGACGAGAAGCACAAAGATATAGTAGAGAACCAATCATAGAACGGTAAACCCTTTGATCAACGGGTTCTCCATCTTTTGTCAAGTCATTATGTCCACTAGTAGGCATGGGGGTACTCATACCTTTGCTTTCTTCCATGTTGAACTTCTTGAAGAGATCTTTGGTGTACTTTGTTTGTGAGACAAAGGTACCCTCCTTAGATTGCTTGATTTGCAACCCAAGGAAGAATTTGAGTTCACTCATCATGGACATCTCATACTTCTCCGACATGAGCTGTCCGAACTTCTTGCTAAAATGGGGGTTAGTTGAACCAAAGATAATATCATCAACATATATTTGGCACACAAATAGTTCACCATTAACCCTTTTCGTGAATAGCGTTGAGTCTATCTTCCCAATTTCAAAGCCTTTTTCAAGAAGAAAGCTAGTTAAGCATTTGTACCAAGCTCTAGGAGCCTGTTTAAGACCATAAAGAGCTTTGTGCAACTTGTAAACATGATTAGGCTTTTTGGGATTCACAAAACCGGGAGGTTGTTTCACAAATACTTCCTCCTCAATTTCACCATTTAGGAAAGCACTTTTGATGTCCATTTGATAGAGAGTAATATCATGGTGATTGGCATAAGCAAGAAGAATGCGAATGGACTCAAGTCTAGCAACGGGGGCATAGGTCTCACCATAGTCCATACCTTCGACTTGTGTGTAACCTTGAGCTACGAGACGAGCCTTGTTGCGGATGACTTGTCCATCTTCATCTTGCTTGTTCCGAAACACCCATTTGGTTCCAATGATGTTTTGATCATCGTTGGGCTTCTCTACCAAAGTCCATACTTTGTTCCTCTCGAAGTTGTGTAGTTCTTCGTGCATAGCGTTCACCCAATCCGGGTCTTTAAGTGCTTCTTCTACCTTCATAGGTTCAATACTAGAGATAAATGAGTAATGCTCACAAAAGTTAGCTAAGCGAGTTTTAGAGCGAGTAATTCTCCCAGAGTTGATGTCGTTCATCATTTGTTCCACGGGATCATTCTTCTTGACTCTTGCTCGGACTCGGGATAGCTTTTGTTGATGTTGTGGCTCAGCTTCCTCATCATCTTCATCTTCCTCTTCTTCTTCTTCATTGTTGTTGGTGTTGTCTTGAGGTGGTGGAGAAGGAGGTTGTGGTGGATCTTCTTGTTGCATTTCCTCATCTTGGTGAGTTCCACTTGTGGAGGCCTCCATGTTGCCTTGAGGTTCATCTCGACGTGAGGTAGGTGGCTCCACATATGTAGATGAGGTACTCTCCTTCACTTCCATGGGACAGATCTTCCCAATGGATAAATCTTGGATAGCTTCCGATGGGTCCTTGTCTCCTACATCAACAGGCATTTGCTCTACTTGCGAGCCATTAGATTCATCAAACTTCACGTCTACCGTCTCTTCAACCTTTCGGGTGAAATTATTGTAGACACGGTAGGTGTGGGAGTTTGATCCATAACCAAGAAGAAAGCCTTCATGAGATTTAGGAGCAAATTTAGATCGACGATGCTTATCAAGGATATAGCATTTTGAACCAAAGACAAGAAAGTATCCCACTTGGGGTTTGTTACCGGTGAGAAGCCCGTATGATGTCTTGCCGAGAAGCTTATGAAGATAAAGCCTGTTGATAGCATGACAAGTTGTCTCGACTGCTTCTCCCCAAAAATGCTTCGGTGTCTTGTATTCATCAAGCATCGTTCTTGCCATCTCTATGAGCGTTCGGTTTTTCCTCTCAACAACTCCATTTTTTTGAGGAGTGTACGTAGCCGAGAACTCATGTAGAATTCCTTCCTCATCGAGAAAAGAGTCTACATTGGCGTTCTTGAACTCCGTTCCATTGTCACTCCGAACTTTCTTGATCTTCACCTCAAATTGATTTTGGGCCTTTTTGGCAAAGGTCTTGAAGATCCTCTGAACCTGCGATTTATCATCAAGGAAAAATACCCACGTAAATCTGGAATAATCATCAACTATAACTAGACCAAAGGAGTTACCACCAAGGCTTTTGTAAGCATTGGGACCGAAGAGATCCATATGAAGAAGCTCAAGCGGTCTCCTTGTGGTCATGATGTTTTTCACGGGATGACTTCCACCAACTTGTTTTCCTGCTTGACAAGCACTACAAAGTCTATCTTTGTCAAAGAAAACATCTTTAACACCAAGAATATGATCACCTTTGATCAGCTTATCTAGATTACGCATACCAACATGTCCTAGCCTTCTATGCCATAACCAACCTTTAGAGGATTTAGCAATGAAACAAGCTCTAGGTTGGGCTTTCTTAGTGAAATCAACAATATATAGATCACCTCTACGGATACCGGTAAATGCCATGTTTTGATTGTCACGACGAAAGACTTGGCAATCTACTTTGGTGAATAGCACATTGAATCCAAAGTCAGCTAATCTAGACACGGAAAGTAAATTGTATCCAAGAGATTCTACAAGCATGGCATTTTGAATAGAGCTATCATGAGATATGGCCACCTTACCAAGGCCAAGTACCTTACCCTTGGAGTTGTCTCCAAAAGTCACATACTTGCGTGGACCATCGTTCTTTGCAAGCTCTCGAAACATGTCTTTGTCTCCGGTCATGTGATCGGTGCATCCACTATCAAGAATCCACTCTTTTCCGCCGGACATGTAGTCTCTCATATTTGCCATAAGATTGAGACTCTTCATGACCTTGTCTAGCTCGGTGTCCGAATCGGAGTAATCATCATCATGCTCATGCTCATCATCATATTGACCCATAGATTGTTCATCATCAACACCTAGGTCAATTTGATAAGTACTTGCATTAGTTTGGTCAATGTGACAATAATCTTCGGAATGCAATGCAAGAGCATTTCTAATGATAACATTGATAAGACCGGGATCAATAGTATGTCCCTAGTATGCCTCTACTAGACTAGCTCATTGATCAAAGATGGTTATGTTTCCTAGCCATAGACATGAGTTGTCATTTGATCAACGGGATCACATCATTAGAAGAATGATGTGATGGACTAGACCCATCCTTTAGCATAGCACTATGATCGTTTAGTTTTACTGCTATTGCTTTCTTCATGACTTATACATGTTCCTATGACTATGAGATTATGCAACTCCCGAATTCTATAGGAACACCTTGTGTGCTATCAAACGTCACAACGTAACTGGGTGATCATAAAGATGCTCTACAGGTGTATCCGAAAGTACTCATGGTGTTGGCATAGATCAAGATTAGGATTTGTCACTTCGAGTGTCGGAGAGGTATCTCTGGGCCCTCTCGGTAACACACATCATAATAAGCCTTGCAAGCAAAAGACTAATGAGTTAGTCACAAGATGATGTGTTACGGAACGAGTAAAGAGACTTACCGGTAACGAGATTGAACTAGGTATAGAGATACCGACGATCGAATCTCGGGAAAGTAACATACCGATGACAAAAGGAACAATGTATGTTGTTATGTGGTTTGACCGATAAAGATCTTCGTAGAATATGTAGGAGCCAATATGAGCATCCAGGTTCCGCTATTGGTTATTGACCGGAGATGAGTCTCGGTCATGTCTGCATAGTTCTCGAACCCGTAGGGTCCGCACGCTTAACGTTTGATGACGATCGGTATTATGAGTTTATGAGTTTTGATGTACCGAAGGTAGTTCAGAGTCCCGTATGAGATCACGGACATGACGAGGAGTCTCGGAGTGTCCGAGACATAAAGATCGATATATTGGACGACTATATTCAGACACCGGAAGTGTTCTGGAAAGTTTCGGAATTTACCGGAGTGCCGGAGGGGTTACCGGAACCCCCCGGGGGAATGGTGGGCCCTGGTGGGCCATAGGGGAGAGAGAGGGCAGCGGCCAGGAGGTGGCGCGCCCCCTCCCTAGGAGGAGTCCGAATAGGACAAGGGGAGGGGGGCGCGGCCCCTCTTTCCCTCTCCCTCTCCCTTTCTTTCCTTCCCCCTTCTTCCTTCTTTGGTAGTTCCTACTAGGAATAGGATTGCAATCCTATTCCTAGTAGGATTGCAGCCCTAGCCACACCATAGGAGGCTGGCCGGCCCTCCCCCCTTGCTCCTTTATATACGGGGGCAGGGGGGCACCCAAAGACACACAAGTTGAATTGTTCTAGCCGTGTGCGGTGCCCCCCTCCACAGAAACACACCTCGGTCATACCGTTGCAGTGCTTAGGAGAAGCCCTGCGCCGGTGAATACATCATATCCGTCACCACGCCGTCGTGCCGACGAAACTCTCCCGTGAAGCTCAACTGGATCAAGAGCTCGTGGGACGTCATCAAGCTGAACATGTGCTGAACGCGGAGGTGCCGTACGTTCGGTGCTTGACCGGTTGAATCGCGAAGAAGTTCGACTACATCAACCGCGTCACTTGACGCTTCCGCTTCCGGTCTATGAGGGTACGTAGACACACTCTTCCCTCTCGTTGCTATGCATCTGGGAGATAGATCTTGCGTGATCGTAGGAAAATTTTAAAATACTACGTTCCCCAACAGTGGCATCATGAGCCAGGTCTATGCGTAGATGATATGCACGAGTAGAACACAATGAGTTGTGGGCGATACTAGTCATACTGCTTACCAGCATGTCATACTTTGCTTCGGCGGTATTGTGAGATGAAGCGGCCCGGACCGACATTACGCGTACGCTTACGCGAGACTGGTTTCACCGTTACGAGCACTCGTTGCTTAAAGGTGACTGGCGGGTGTCTGTCTCTCTCACTTTAGCTGAATCAAGTGTGGCTACGCCCGGTCCTTGTGAAGGTTAAAACAGCACATACTTGACGAAACATCGCTGTGGTTTTGTATGCGTAGGTAAGAACGGTTCTTGCTAAGCCCGTAGCAGCCACATAAAACTTGCAACAACAAAGTAGAGGACGTCTAACTTGTTTTTGCAGGGCATGTTGTGATGTGATATGGTCAAGACATGATGAGTTATACGGTTTTGTATGAGATGATCATGTTTTGTAATGTTATCGGCAACTGGCAGGAGCCATATGGTTGTCGCTTTATTGTATGAAATGCAATCGCCATGTAATTGCTTTACTTTATCACTAAGCGGTAGCGATAGTCGTAGAAGCAATAGTTGGCGAGACGACAACGATGCTACGATGGAGATCAAGGTGTCGCGCCGGTGACGAAGGTGATCATGACGGTGCTTTGGAGATGGAGATCAAAAGCACAAGATGATGATGGCCATATCATGTCACATATTTTGATTGCATGTGATGTTTATCTTATTATGCTTCTTATTTTGCTTAGAACAACGGTAGCATTATAAGATAATCCCTCACTAAATTTCAAGGTATAAGTGTTCTCCCTAAGTATGCACCGTTGCGAAAGTTCGTCGTGCCGAGACACCACGTGATGATCGGGTGTGATAAGCTCTACGTTCAAATACAACGGGTGTAAGCCAGTTTTACACACGCGGAATACTCGGGTTAAACTTGACGAGCCTAGCATATGCAGATATGGCCTCGGAACACTGGAGACCGAAAGGTCGAGCGTAAATCATATAGTAGATATGATCAACATAAGATGTTCACCATTGAAACTACTCCATCTCACGTGATGATCGGACATGGTTTAGTTGATTTGGATCACGTGATCATTTAGAAGACCGGAGGGATGTCTATCTAAGTGGGAGTTCTTTAATTAATATGATTAAATTGAACTTTAATTTATCATGAACTTAGTCCTGATAGTTTTTGCATATCTATGTTGTTGTAGATCAATGGCCCGTGCTACCGTTCTTTTGAATTTTAATGCATTCCTAGAGAAAGCTAAGTTGAAAGATGATGGTAGCAATTACACGGACTGGGTCCGTAACTTGAGGATTATCCTCATTGCTGCACAGAAGAATTATGTCCTTGAAGCACCGCTAGGTGACAAGCCCCCTCCCGCTAATGTAGACGCTTTGAACGTCTGGCAATCGCGGTCTGATGACTACACGATAGTTCAGTGTGCCATGCTTTACGGCTTAGAACCAGGACTTCAACGACGTTTTGAACGTCATGGACCATATGAGATGTTCCAGGAGTTGAAGTTAATATTTCAAGCAAATGCCCGGATTGAGAAATATGAGATTTCCAATAAGTTCTATAGCTGCAAGATGGAGGAGAATAGTTCTATCAGTGAACACTTGCTCAGAATGTCTGGGTACTACAATCATATGACTCAACTTGGTTGCAAAGTTGACGAGGATAGTGTTATTGATAGAGTTCTTCAATCACTGCCACCAAGCTATAAAGGCTTTGTGATGAACTATAATATGCAAGGGATGCAAAAGACAATTCCCGAGCTCTTCGCTATGCTCAAAGCTGCAGAGGTAGAAATCAAAAAGGAGCATCAAGTGTTGATGGTTAACAAGACCACTAGTTTCAAGAAAAAGGGCAGGGGAAAGAAGGGGAACTTCAAGAAGAATAGCAAGACAGTTGCTACTCCCACGAAGAAACCCAAGTCTGGAGCCAAGCCTGAAACTGAGTGCTTCTACTGCAAGGGGACTGGACACTGGAAGCGGAACTGCCCCAAGTATTTGGCGGATAAGAAGGATGGCAAGGTGAACCTGTATATGTGATATACATGTTATTGATGTGTACCTTACTAATGCTCGTAGTAGTACCTGGGTATTTGATACCGGTTCAGTTGCTAATATTTTTAACTCGAAACAGGGACTATGGATTAAACGAAGATTGGCTAAGGACGAGGTGACGATGCGCGTGGGAAATGGTTCCAAAGTCGATGTGATCGCCGTCGGCATGCTACCTCTACATCTACCTTCGGGATTAGTTTTAGACCTAAATAATTGTTATTTGGTGCCAGCGTTGAGCATGAACATTATATCTGGATCTTGTTTGTTGCGAGACGGTTATTCATTTAAATCAGAGAATAATGGTTGTTCTATTTTTATGAATAATATCTTTTATGGTCATGCACCCATAAAGAGTGGTCTATTCTTATTGGATCTCGATTGTAGTGATACTCATATTCATAATATTGAAACCAAAAGATGCAAGGTTAATAATGATAGTGCAACTTATTTATGGCACTGCCGTTTAGGTCATATTGGTGTAAAGCGCATGAAGAAACTCCATAGTGATGGACTTTTGGAATCACTTGATTATGAATCACTTGGTGCTTGCGAACCATGCCTCATGGGCAAGATGA
Organism: Secale cereale; assembly: GCA_902687465.1. NCBI lineage: Eukaryota > Viridiplantae > Streptophyta > Magnoliopsida > Poales > Poaceae > Secale > Secale cereale. The sequence goes on along the minus strand of LR738711.1, from coordinate 792,960,370 downwards.
CTAAAACTCTGTTCTCCGGAACTATGGAGCGAGCAACAGATTTGTTAGAAATCATACATACTGATGTATGTGGGCCAATGAGTGTTGAAGCTCGCGGCGGGTATCGTTATTTTCTGACCTTCACTGATGATTTGAGCAGATATGGGTATATCTACTTAATGAAGCACAAGTCTGAAACATTTGAAAAGTTCAAAGAATTTCAGAGTGAAGTAGAAAATCATCGTAACAAGAAAATAAAGTTTCTACGATCTGATCGTGGAGGAGAATATTTGAGTTACGAGTTTGGTCTTCATTTGAAAGAATGTGGAATAGTTTCACAACTCACGCCACCTGGAACACCACAGCGTAATGGTGTGTCCGAATGTCGTAACCGTACTTTATTGGATATGGTGCGATCTATGATGTCTCTTACCGATTTACCACTATCGTTTTGGGGTTATGCTTTAGAGACAGCTGCATTCACATTAAATAGGGCACCATCTAAATCCGTTGATACGACACCTTATGAACTATGGTTTGGCAAGAAACCAAAGTTGTCGTTTCTTAAAGTTTGGGGCTGCGATGCTTATGTGAAAAAGCTTCAACCTGATAAGCTCGAACCCAAGTCGGAGAAATGTGTCTTCATAGGATACCCAAAAGAGACTGTTGGGGTACACCTTCTATCACAGATCCGAAGGCAAGATATTCATTGCTAAGAATGGATCCTTTCTAGAGAAAGAGTTTCTCTCGAAAGAAGTGAGTGGGAGGAAAGTAGAACTTGATGAGGTAATTGTACCTTCTCCTGAATTGGAAAGTAGTACATCACAGAAAATTGTTCCAGTGATTCCTACACCAATCAGTGAGGAAGTTAATGATGATGATCATGAAACTTCAGATCAAGTTTCTGCTGAACGTCGTAGATCAACCAGAGTACGTTCCACACCAGAGTGGTACGGCAACCCAGTTCTGGAAATCATGTTACTAGACCATGATGAACCTACGAACTATGAGGAAGCGATGATGAGCCCAGATTCCGCAAAATGGCTTGAGGCCATGAAATCTGAGATGGGATCCATGTATGAGAACAAAGTATGGACTTTGGTTGACTTGCCCGATGATCGGCAGGCCATCGAAAATAAATGGATCTTCAAGAGGAAGACCGACACAGACGGTAATGTTACTGTTTACAAAGCTCGACTTGTTGCGAAAGGGTTTCGACAAGTTCAAGGAGTTGACTACGATGAGACTTTCTCACCTGTAGCGATGCTTAAGTCTATCCGAATCATGTTAGCAATTGCCGCATTTTATGATTATGAAATCTGGCAAATGGATGTCAAAACTGCATTCCTGAATGGATATCTCAAAGAAGAGTTGTATATGATGCAACCAGAAGGTTTTGTCGATCCAAAAGGTGCTAACAAAGTATGCAAGCTCCAGCGATCCATCTATGGACTGGTGCAAGCATCTCGGAGTTGGAATATACGCTTTGATGAGGTGATCAAAGCATATGGTTTTATACAGACTTTTGGAGAAGCCTGTATTTACAAGAAAGTGAGTGGGAGCTCTGTAGCATTTCTAATATTAATTATTGATTGGAAATGATATAGAATTTCTGGATAGCATAAAAGGATACTTGAATAAGAATTTTTCAATGAAAGACCTCGGTGAAGCTGCTTATATATTAGGCATCAAGATCTATAGAGATAGATCAAGACGCTTAATTGGACTTTCACAAAGCACATACCTTGATAAGATTTTGAAGAAGTTCAAAATGGATCAGTCAAAGAAAGGGTTCTTGCCTGTATTACAAGGTATGAAGTTGAGTAAGACTCAATGCCCGACCACTGCAGAAGATAGAGAGAAAATGAAAGTCATTCCCTATGCCTCAGCCATAGGATCTATCATGTATGCAATGCTGTGTACCAGACCTGATGTGTGCCTTGCTATAAGTCTAGCAGGGAGGTACCAAAGTAATCCAGGAGTGGATCACTGGACAGCGGTCAAGAACATCCTGAAATACCTGAAAAGGACTAAGGCTATGTTTCTCGTGTATGGAGGTGACAAAGAGCTCGTCGTAAACGGTTATGTCGATTCTAGTTTTGACACTGATCCGGATGACTCTAAGTCACAAACCGGATATGTATTTTTATTGAACGGTGGAGCTGTCAGTTGGTGCAGTTCCAAGCAGAGCGTCGTGGCGGGATCTACGTGTGAAGCGGAATACATAGCTACTTCGGAAGCAGCAAATTAAGGAGTCTGGATGAAGGAGTTCATATCCGATCTAGGTGTAATACCTAGTGCATCGGGTCCAATGAAAATCTTTTGTGGCAACACTGGAGAAATAGCCTTGGCGAAGGAATCCAGGTTTCACAAGAGAACAAAGCACATCAAAAGACGCTTCAATTCCATCCGCGATCTAGTCAAAGAAGGAGACATAGAGATTTGCAAAATACATATGGATCTGAACGTTGCAGACCCGTTGACTAAGCCTCTTCCACGGGCAAAACATGATCAGCACCAGGACTCCATGGGTGTGAGGATCATCACTTTGTAATCTAGATTATTGACTCTAGTTCAAGTGGGAGACTGAAGGAAATATGCCCTAGAGGCAATAATAAAGATGTTATTTGTATTTCCTTATAACATGATAAATGTCTTTTATTCATGCTAGAATTGTATTAACCGGAAACCTAGTACATGTGTGGATACATAGACAAAACAGTATGTCCCTAGTATGCCTCTACTAGACTAGCTCATTGATCAAAGATGGTTATGTTTCCTAGCCATAGACATGAGTTGTCATTTGATCAACGGGATCACATCATTAGAAGAATGATGTGATGGACTAGACCCATCCTTTAGCATAGCACTATGAACGTTTAGTTTTACTGCTATTGCTTTCTTCATGACTTATACATGTTCCTATGACTATGAGATTATGCAACTTCCGAATTCTATAGGAACAGCTTGTGTGCTATCAAACGTCACAACGTAACTGGGTGATCATAAAGATGCTCTACAGGTGTATCCGAAAGTATTCATGGTGTTGGCATAGATCAAGATTAGGATTTGTCACTCCGAGTGTCGGAGAGGTATCTCTGGGCCCTCTCGGTAACACACATCATAATAAGCCTTGCAAGCAAAAGACTAATGAGTTAGTCACGAGATGATGTGTTACGGAACGAGTAAAGAGACTTACCGGTAACGAGATTGAACTAGGTATAGAGATACCGACGATCGAATCTCGGGAAAGTAACATACCGATGACAAAAGGAACAATGTATGTTGTTATGCGGTTTGACCGATAAAGATCTTCGTAGAATATGTAGGAGCCAATATGAGCATCCAGGTTCCGCTATTGGTTATTGACCGGAGATGAGTCTCGGTCATGTCTGCATAGTTCTCGAACCCGTAGGGTCCGCACGCTTAACGTTTGATGACGATCGGTATTATGAGTTTATGAGTTTTGATGTACCGAAGGTAGTTCAGAGTCCCGGATGAGATCACGGACATGACGAGGAGTCTCGAAATGTCCGAGACATAAAGATTGATATATTGGACGACTATATTCAGACACCGAAAGTGTTCTGGAAAGTTTCGGAATTTACCGGAGTGCCGGAGGGGTTACCCGAACCCCCCGGGGGAATGGTGGGCCCTGGTGGGCCATAGGGGAGAGAGAGGGCAGCAGCCAGGAGGTGGCGCGCCCCCTCCCTTGGAGGAGTCCTGTAGGATCGAAAGTAGGTCTAGAGGGGGGGTGATTAGACTACTTGACAATATAAAAAATCTGCCTTTAGATCATGCAATGTTTTTGGCAGTTTCACAATTAAGATCAATTCAAGTAACACCCTACACATGCAATTCTAGAGTATATGCAGCGGAAAGTAAATTGCACATGTAAAAAGGAGGTGGAGAAGATCAAATGCAGTTTGGTGACACGGAGATTTTTGTCGTGGTTCCGATAGGTGGTGCTATCGTACATCCACGTTGATGGAGACTTCAACCCACGGAGGGTAACGGCTGCGCGAGTCCACGGAGGGCTCCACCCACGAAGGGTCCACGAAGAAGCAACCTTGTCTATTCCATCACGGCCTACGCCCACGGAGGACTAGCCTTACTCGGGGTAGATCTTCACGAAGTAGGCGATCTCCTTGCCCTTACAAACTTCTTGGTTCAACTCCACATCTCAACGACGGAGGCTCCCAAGCGACACCTAACCAATCTAGGAGGCACCACCCCCCAAAAGGTAATAGACGGTGTTGATGATGATGAACTCCTTGCTCTTGTGCTTCAGATGATAATCTCCCCAACACTCAACTCTCCTCACTGATATGGCTGTGGTGAAAGAAAGATTTGAGTGGAAAGCAACTTGGGAAGGCTAGAGATCAAGTTTCATATGGTAGGAATGGAATGGCTTGATCTCAACACAAGGGTAGGTGGTTCACTTCTCAGAAAGTGTATGGTAGAAGTGGTGGTACTTTCTGATGGCTCTCCTCACGAATGAGGAGGGGGTGGAGGGGTATATATAGCCTCCACACAAAATCCAACCGTTACACACACATTTGACCAATCTCGGTGAGACCGAAGTGAAAACTCGGTCAGACCGAAAGTTCAAATATAGTGAACGTTGGGATTTTCGGTGGGACCGAAAATACCATCTCGGTGTGTCCGAAGTGAGTCAAAGGTTAGGGTTTGCCATCTCGGTGTGACCGAAAACAACAACTCGGATATTCCGAAATGCTGTCATTTGGTTACAGAAGGTTGGCAGAAGATTTTCGGTGAGACCGAGACTCAGAATCGGATGGACCGAAAAGTTAGGGTTTAGGGAAAGAACTGAAGTGGTTCATCTCGGTGGGACTGAGTTTGCAGAATCGGTTTGTCCGAGATTACTTATGAGTGTGTTGTAAAGTGAAGAGTGCTGATAGTTGAGGGAGCTAGATCACCAAGCACTTGAGCAACAAGAACATTAACACAACCTCATCCCCTTTTAATAGTATTGGCTTTTCCTATGGACTCAATGTGATCTTTGATCACTAAACCAAAAATGGAGTCTTGAGCTTTTGCCAATGCTTGTCTTAGCATTTTGAGGGGTCCACTTCTTCAGACATTTCCATACCCATATCATCGAACTTTTCTGAAATGATTCTCAAGAGAATATTAGTTCAATGATATATATGTTGTTATTAATTACCAAAACCACCCGGGGATTAGTTGCACTTTCAATCTCCCCCTTTTTGGTAATTGATGACAACATATAGATCAAAGCTTCGACAAAAGATATAATCAAAGAATAACATCGTCGCTTTGAGAAGTATGTGATAAACAAGAGCTCCCCCTAAATTTGTGCATTATTTAAAATTTGCGTTTGAATGCAAATGCACAATCGATTAGGATTATGGGTCACTCTTCCATGTCACATACATCTTGGTGGAGCGCACAAAATGATAAGAATGAGTAACATGCACTCAATCACCAAGACAAGAGTAAATAGCCATACAATAAGAAATAGCATATGATAGGCAATAAGCACACATTAAAGCATAGTATGACTAAGCACTCATTAAGGTAGCATCAAACGTAGTAGCAAGCACACTTAAAGTATCTGGAACCAAAAGAAACCAATGTATCTCAAGGAAAACCGGCAAAAGAACGAAAAGACGAAAGAGCACTCTCTCTCTCGAAGCCCTATGATCTATAACAATTTCTCCCCCTTTGGCAACAAGTTACCAAAAAGTTCGAAAAGGTATAGAGCTAAGCGTCACTGCGGGCTCTGCTGGCGGCTCCCGTCTGGGTAGATGTCGGTGTAGAGATGGCTGCATCTGCGAAGACCTCTGCTGATGTCTGCGGTGGAGGAGTGGATGCTGGAGCTGAAGGAACTGCTGGAGCTGTAGCTGGTGCTGAAGTGGTAGCCCTGGAGTCTGTCACTGGGATAGCTGCAGATCTGGATCCTCTGGGAACCTGAGCAGTCTGGCGATGAGAGTCCTGGACTAGATCATCCTGCATAAGCTCTGCTCTCTCCTGCCTAGTCTCCTCCATGTCTGCCTCAAGCTTGTTGACAGACACCTGAATCTCAGTCAGCTTCACGTCCAGAGCGTGGATCTTGTCCTCGACAATCCTCTCAAGGCTCTCCTGAGATTGCTCAATGCTGGCCAGGCGTTGTTCAATCCTTTGGGTAGCTTCAAGGATTTGTTCTCCAAAGCTCTTTGGCTTTGCTGCTGCTGCTGCTGCCTCTTTGTCAGCTTTAGCCTTCTTTGCAGCTTCAATTTTGGCTTGCCCTTCAACTGAGGTGGGATCCTCTTCATCCATCACAACTACGTTATCCTCATGCTCTGGCTGCAGTGGCAAGTGCTTCCTATCCAACATGAATTTGCCCGTGCCAAATTTGGCGTTGATGAGCATCTGTATCTGCGGTGCAAACCCACATGACCTCTTCTGGTCAGCTGCAGTCCTCTTAATGGTTTCTACCATCAAGTCCATCACCTTAAAAGGTGCCTTCTCATCGAGAATGTGCAGCATGTTGATAGAATAGCCTCGTATCATCCGGTGGTCACCTGACTTAGGCATCAAAGTATGCCTCAGAATAGTGTTAGTGGTGGTCAGACCTGCCTGGAGATAATACACTGAGCCGAGCTTCCATCCCTCCAAATCAGCAGCTGGGATCTCCTTGTACATATTCTTCATGGAATCATGACTCTTCTTAGGAATCCCATAGACATCAATGTCGTCCTCTCTCTGCACTGGAGCGTTCAGAAGTTCTGCCCATTCTTCAACAGGCGAAGAAAACCTTTGACCCTCAGTCATCCAGGTGATCTTGCCATCAGGGTAGAAGTGGGCAGTGGCATAGAACTGCATGATCATCTCGTCATTCCAGGCTGTCAGCTCTTGACCCACAAAGTCAGCAACTCCACATGCAGTAAAGCTCTCATGCACATGGGGAAAGAAGTCCCGGTGCTCTTCACTGTCAATGTACTCCCAGTCAACATACCTGGTGTCAGCAACAATGGGCTTCTTATCCATTAGCACGGTCTCATAGAAATCCTGCTGCTCTCTGGTGTGGAATCTGGGGTCCACAGCAGTCCTTCTCCTTACGGCATATGGATCAGACTGTCTCCATAGCCTGAGACCTTTGTCCTTCCTTGCCTTCATGTCCTCAGCTTGAGGATGAGCATCATTGTGGAGTGGCAACTTGGGACGGAGCTTGAGCAACACATGCTCTTCATCTGATTCAGACGGTGGCATCTCTCCTTTGTTCTTCTCAGAAGCTGGAATGCTTCTGGTTGTCCTCTTGGGCTTGGCTGGAGCTGCTTTGGAAGGAGCAGACTTCTTGGGCTTAGATGAGGCTTGAGCCCGAATAGCATCACCCATGAACTTAGCTTTCTGAGGAGGAGGCTGGGGTGCTTCTTCTTCTTCTTCTTCAGCATCAACTTGAGGTTCAGCATAAACAACCCTCTTCCTTTTGGAAGTCTTCTTCACCTTGCTTGGAGCAGGCTCTTCCAAGTTGAGCTTCTTAGCAACTGCAGACTGCTTCACTTTGCTTGTACCTTTCTTTGGCTGCTGCCCTTGGTGCTTTTTGGCAACCACATTCCTTTTGGGCTTGGAGGTAACTTCCTCAGCAACAAAGTCGGAGTCCTCATCATCCGAAGTTCTCTTCTTCCTGGTTCTCGTAGCTGCGGGAGGCAGACCACTAGGGGTGCTCCTCTCACCATCATCACTAGAGCTGCTTGCAGGACTTGTATCTGCCTCTGGAATTTCAGCAAACGGTGATTCAGACCTGTTCTGGCTGTCACTGACATCTGACATGGCTGAAAGACCTGTGAAAAGATAAGGTATAGGCAGAATGGAAGAGTTATCACAACTGCAGAAGTTTTTGCAAAAAAAAATGAGTTAAAAACTTAGTTTTGAGTTTTCACAGAATGTATTTCGGTCAAACCGATTTCAGGTTTCGGTGCAACCGAAGTGCTCAACAGAAACCTACACACCACTTTCGGTCAGACCGAAGTGGGTTTCGGTCCTACCGAAAACTTAGGGTTTCACTGAAACTTCTTTTCGGTCGTTCCGATTGGCACAACTCGGTTAAACCGAACTATGCAGTGCAATGGCCAGAGGCCAAATCGGTCATTCCGATTTTCAAAATCGGCTTCACCGAGATGCATTCCGTGGAAACCTAAACCTAAGAATTTTCCTCGAAACTAGACGATCTGAACTATTGTGTGGGGAACATATCAAACATGGATTGAATCATGGCAGCCTATCGTGCAAGAATCAGCAGTGGAGCACGAAAAGGGATCGGGACACACCCTAACTTGGTGGTGTCCCTCTACGGCGGCAACGGTGGAGATGATTACCGTTGACGGCGGCGGAGACCTGCGGCGAGGGCACACAAGCGACGAAGGCGACGATCCGTAGACCAGGGCGGCGGCAGCAGGGGTCTTGGGGGCGAACGGTTTGAAGAAAGAAATCGCGCGCAGCCCCTCAGGTATATATAACCCCGTGCTGTCGGTGGGACCGAGTTGAAAAACTCGGTGTCACCGAGATGTATATCTGCTGTGCAGTTACACATATCGGTCAGACCGAGAGTTTGAACTCGGTTTCACCGAGATGAAACCTAGATCAGTCTAAGAGTTTCGGTTGGACCGATATGGAGAAACCGGTCAGACCGAAATGGACTTAGAAGGTTTTGGAAGTCAGCCTTAGACGAATCGGTGGTTCCGAGTGCTCCTCACTCGGACTGTCCGAAAAAGACTTGTTCAAAGTTGTGATATGAGCATGAATAGAGTTTTGAGACAAGAAAGCATAGATAGCTAGGGAAAGGTGCTTAGGCATTCTTGTCCATCCATTTGGCCAGAAAAAAGAAACCAAAACAATCAAAACCACAAATGGATGTCCTTGAATGAATAGAATCATGCATTCAACATGCTCACACAATAAGATAGCAATTGAAATATGTGTCAAACATGCACAACCAATTACTCTAGCTACTAGCACACAATTTGTCGATGACTAGGTCATCTATATATGAGTATATTGACTTAGGAGCCAAATGAGAACATTTGATCATAGGTCATACTCATCGTTTAAGCACAAGTGGGGTTACCACTTTTACATAAAGCATTTATGTGTTCACATCATTTGAAGATGCTTTAACTCAATTTTTTGAGTAAAGCTCCCCCTAGATGTGAGAACCCCTTTTAAAGGGTCAAACTAACCTTGGGTTGTCGTAGAAGACTTCATGTAGATGTTGAAGATGTGGATGCTCAATGTTGATGTAGATCATCATGAGTTAGGAGCAATCCTTTGGATTAGGGCACTTTCAATACCTACATGGGTTAGTCCCACAAGGAACAAACAAGAATATCCATAGACATAGAGTGAAGTACAAAAAAAATGATGTCCATGAAAGCAATAATTACCTTGTCCCTTGACTTACCAACAAGAGGGTTTGTGACTCCATGAACAAGTGCATGATGTGGAAGTTGATTGCACAAGTTCTTGCCAAAAAGAATATGAGTGAAGTTTGTTGGCGGAGTCACCCTCAAGAACCTACTAGTTCTTCTTCTTTGGGATCCACATCATCTTGATGGGAATCCTTGGTGTTGTAGTTGAGCTTGACGAAGTAGAACTTGATGTGTCCTTGGGAACCCACTTGACCATGGCTTGAGGTGCTTCAATGAATGCATCAATCTCTTCTTGAAGCTTGTCCTTGGCCTTTAGCTTGTGGTCTTGTGGTGGAAGGTCATCTTGAGCTTGTTCCACATTGGAAGAAGTAGGATCATACTTCTCCTTTTGTGAGACAAACTGTGGAGTAGGGTATTGACCTTCTTCCCACTCAACACCTTCGGCGTTGAACTTTCGCTCAAAACCAATCCCTTGATTCTTCCGGTGTCTTCCTTGTTTGCGAACAATCTCCTCAAAGTTCTTGCTTCCGGCAAGACTCTTGTAGACACCTTTCTCTATGATTTCCTTCAATAAGCTATTTTCTTGCTCAAGTGTAACTTGGCTTGAAACATTGTTAGTGAAATCAAGAGAACTACTAGAAGCAACAATATTGGATTTAACATTGTTATTGTTACTACTAGAGGAAGAATTTTTCTTTTGCTTGTCATGCTTAGTCTTAATAGGTGGTAAGAAATTAGACAAGAGAAGTCGTTTGGCAAGATATGAAGAACTCTTCTTTCGAAGATCGTCATTGATCGCTTTTAGAAACTCATGTTCTTGCTCTAGAGTGAGCTTCTCGAAGCGTAGCTTCTCATGAGATCTTAGGAGCTCTCTATGATCTTCTTGAGTTGTTTCATGAGCTAACTTAAGAGTGTTTAGTTCTTTAGTTAGACGCTCAATCTCCTTCATAGCATTGTCATTCGACTCTTCTCGACTATAAAGACTACTAGCATTTTCATCATTACTAAGCTCACTAGATTTATCATGTAAGAGCTCATCTTCACCAAGCAAGTCATCCTCATCACTATTAAAGTCAATGAATTCAGGGCGTGTTACCTTGGGACCTTTAGCCATGAAGCATCTTCCAATTCCCTCATTTGGTGAATCAAATAAGTCGTAGGAGTTGGAGTTGGAGGATACGAGTGCAAGTCCAGCAACACCTTCATCTTGACTATGGTCGGAGTCGGAGTGATAGCTTCCATCGGATTGATTGTCAGAGTCGGAGCCGGAGACCCATTCACCAACATGAGCTTGATGTCTTCTTCTTGTGTAGCTCCTTGATGACTTGTCTTTCCTCTCCGAATCCTTGCTTCTCCGAGAAGGTCTTCGTTCATAACGATCATATCTACTCCTTCTCTCTCTCCGAGGTGACTCATCTCTTGCTCTTCTTCTTGGAGATTCTTCTCTTCTCTTGTGGGGAGCCGTACACTCATTTGAGAAGTGTCCGGGTCTTCCACAATTGTAGCAGTTTCGATCACGACTAGAAGATCTCTTTTCATCATATGATCTAGACTATGAGCTTCTTTCTTTGCCTCTGTTCTTGTAGAACTTGTTGAAGTTCTTGACCATTAGGCTTATCTCTTCATTGGAAATTAGCTTGTCACTTGAGGTAGTAGGAGCATCACTTGTAGCTTTGTAAGCACCACTTGACTTGTTGTGAAGCTCTTCCTTATCCTTAAGTGTCATCTCATGAGCAACAATTCTTCCAATGACTTCAGTTGGCTTGAGGGTCTTGTAGTTTGGCATCATTTGGATCAAAGTGCACACGGTGTCATACTTTCCATCCAAAGCTCTGAGAATCTTCTTAATGATGAATCGGTCGGTCATTTCTTCGCTTCCTAAGCCAGCAATCTCATTTGTAATGAGAGCAAGCCTAGAGTACATTTCAGCGACTCCTTCACCATCCTTCATCTTGAACTTGTCAAGTTGACCTTGAAGAATATCAAGCTTTGATTCCTTCACAGATTCAGTACCTTCGTGCATTTCAACCAAAGTATCCCAAATCTCCTTAGCATTCTCAAGACGACTGATTTTGTTGAACTCTTCGGGACACAAAGCATTGAAGAGAATGTCACAAGCTTGAGCATTGTTTTGCAACATCTTCAATTCTTCGGGTGTAGCTTCGCGATCCGGAACTTTTCCTTCTTCAAAGAAATCACCTTGCATACCAACACAAATAATGCCCCATGCGGCTGGATTATGACCAAGAATATGCATTTTCATTTTATGCTTCCAACTAGCAAAATTTGTACCATCAAAGTAAGGACCTCTACGATAATTACCCTCACTAGACGCCATACTCTCCTAGGTTATGAAACCAAGCTTATGGAGTCCAATGCAATGGAAACCAAAACAATGGAGACCAAAGCTCTGATACCACTTGTAGGATCGAAAGTAGGTCTAGAGGGGGGGTGATTAGACTACTTGACAATATAAAAAATCTGCCTTTAGATCATGCAATGTTTTTGGCAGTTTCACAATTAAGATCAATTCAAGTAACACCCTACACATGCAATTCTAGAGTATATGCAGCGGAAAGTAAATTGCACATGTAAAAAGGAGGTGGAGAAGATCAAACGCAGTTTGGTGACACGGAGATTTTTGTCGTGGTTCCGATAGGTGGTGCTATCGTACATCCACGTTGATGGAGACTTCAACCCACGGAGGGTAACGGCTGCGCGAGTCCACGAAGGGCTCCACCCACGAAGGGTCCACGAAGAAGCAACCTTGTCTATTCCATCACGGCCTACGCCCACGGAGGACTAGCCTTACTCGGGGTAGATCTTCACGAAGTAGGCGATCTCCTTGCCCTTACAAACTTCTTGGTTCAACTCCACATCTCAACGACGGAGGCTCCCAAGCGACACCTAACCAATCTAGGAGGCACCACCCCCCAAAAGGTAATAGACGGTGTTGATGATGATGAACTCCTTGCTCTTGTGCTTCAAGTGATAATCTCCCCAACACTCAACTCTCCTCACTGATATGGCTGTGGTGGAAGAAGGGTTTGAGTGGAAAGCAACTTGGGAAGGCTAGAGATCAAGTTTCATATGGTAGGAATGGAATGGCTTGATCTCAACACAAGGGTAGGTGGTTCACTTCTCAGAAAGTGTATGGTAGAAGTGGTGGTACTTTCTGATGGCTCTCCTCACGAATGAGGAGGGGGTGGAGGGGTATATATAGCCTCCACACAAAATCCAACCGTTACACACACATTTGACCAATCTCGGTGAGACCGAAGTGAAAACTCGGTCAGACCGAAAGTTCAAATATAGTGAACGTTGGGATTTTCGGTGGGACCGAAAATACCATCTCGGTTTGTCCGAAGTGAGTCAAAGGTTAGGGTTTGCCATCTCGGTGTGACCGAAAACAACAACTCGGATATTCCGAAATGCTGTCATTTGGTTACAGAAGGTTGGCAGAAGATTTTCGGTGAGACCGAGACTCAGAATCGGATGGACCGAAAAGTTAGGGTTTAGGGAAAGAACTGAAGTGGTTCATCTCGGTGGGACTGAGTTTGCAGAATCGGTTTGTCCGAGATTACTTATGAGTGTGTTGTAAAGTGAAGAGTGCTGATAGTTGAGGGAGCTAGATCACCAAGCACTTGAGCAACAAGAACATTAACACAACCTCATCCCCTTTTAATAGTATTGGCTTTTCCTATGGACTCAATGTGATCTTTGATCACTAAACCAAAAATGGAGTCTTGAGCTTTTGCCAATGCTTGTCTTAGCATTTTGAGGGGTCCACTTCTTCAGACATTTCCATACCCATATCATCGAACTTTTCTGAAATGATTCTCAAGAGAATATTAGTTCAATGATATATATGTTGTTATTAATTACCAAAACCACCCGGGGATTAGTTGCACTTTCAAGTCCGAATAGGACAAGGGGAGGGGGGCGCGGCCCCTCTTTCCCTCTCCCTCTCCCTTTCTTTCCTTCCCCCTTCTTCCTTCTTTGGTAGTTCCTACTAGGAATAGGATTGCAATCCTATTCCTAGTAGGATTGCAGCCCTAGCCACACCATAGGAGGCCGGCCGGCCCTCCCCCCTTGCTCCTTTATATACGGGGGCAGGGGGGCACCCAAAGACACACAAGTTGAATTGTTCTAGCCGTGTGCGGTGCCCCCCTCCACAGAAACACACCTCGGTCATACCGTTGCAGTGCTTAGGCGAAGCCCTGCGCCGGTGAATACATCATATCCGTCACCACGCCGTCGTGCCGACGAAACTCTCTCGTGAAGCTCAACTGGATCAAGAGCTCGTGGGACGTCATCAAGCTGAACGTGTGCTGAACACGGAGGTGCCGTACGTTCGGTGCTTGATCGGTTGAATTGCGAAGAAGTTCGACTACATCAACCGCGTCACTTGACGCTTCCGCTTCCGGTCTACGAGGGTACGTAGACTCACTCTTCCCTCTCGTTGCTATGCATCTGGTAGATAGATCTTGCGTGATCGTAGGAAAATTTTAAAATACTACGTTCCCCAATAGATAGATCTTGCGTGATCGTAGGAAAATTTTAAAATACTACGTTCCCCAATAGTGGTATGTGAGCCAGGTCTATGCGTAGATGATATGCACGAGTAGAACACAAGTGCGTTGTGGACGATACTAGTCATACTGCTTACCAGCATGTCATACTTTGATTCGGCGGTATTGTTGGATGAAGCGGCCCGGACCGACATTACGCGTACACTTACGCGAGACTGGTTCTATCGATGTGCTTCGCACACAGGTGGCTGGCGGGTGTCAGTTTCTCCAACTTTAGTTGAATCAAATGTGGCTACGCCCGGTCCTTGTGAAGGTTAAAACAACACATACTTGACGAAATATCGTTGTGGTTTTTTATGCGTAGGTAAGAACGGTTCTTGCTAAGCCCGTAGCAGCCACGTAAAACTTGCAACAACAAAGTAGAGGACATCTAACTTGTTTTGCAGGGCATGTTGTGATGTGATATGGTCAAGACATGATGAGTTATATGGTTTTGTATGAGATGATCATGTTTTTTAAAGTTATCGGCAACTGGCAGGAGCCATATGGTTGTCGCTTTATTGTATGAAATGCAATCGCCATGTAATTGCTTTACTTTATCACTAAGCGGTAGCGATAGTCGTAGAAGCAATAGTTGGCGAGACGACAACGATGCTACGATGGAGATCAAGGTGTCGCGCCGGTGACGAAGGTGACCATGACGGTGCTTTGGAGATGGAGATCAAAAGCACAAGATGATGATGGCCATATCATGTCACATATTTTGATTGCATGTGATGTTTATCTTATTATGCTTCTTATTTTGCTTAGTACGGCGGTAGCATTATAAGATGATCCCTTACAAAATTTCAAGGTATAAGTGTTCTCCCTGAGTATGCACCGTTGCGAAAGTTCGTCGTGCCGATACACCACGTGATGATCGGGTGTGATAAGCTCTACGTTCAAATACAACGGGTGTAAGCCAGTTTTGCACACGCAGAATACTCGGGTTAAACTTGACGAGCCTAGCATATGCAGATATGGCCTCGGAACACTGGAGACCGAAAGGTCGAGCGTGAATCATATAGTAGATATGATCAACATAAGATGTTCACCATTGAAAACTACTCCATCTCACGTGATGATCGGACATGGTTTAGTTGATTTGGATCACGTGATCATTAGAGGGATGTCTATCTAAGTGGGAGTTCTTCAAGTAATATGATTAATTGAACTTTAATTTATCATGAACTTAGTCCTGGTAGTATTAGCATATCTATGTTGTAGATCAATAGCTCGCGAGGTAGCTCCCCGTTTATTTTATATGTTCCTAGAGAAATATAAGTTGAAAGATGTTAGTAGCAATGCTGCGGACTAGGTCCGTGATCTGAGGATTATCCTCATTGTTGCATAGAAGTATTATGTCCTTGATGCACCGCTAGGTGACGAACCTATTGCAGGAGCAGATGCAGACATTATGAACGTTTCACAAGCTCGGTATGATGACTACTTGATAGTTTAGTGCGCCATGCTTTACGGCTTATAACCGGGACTTGAAAAACGTTTTGAACGCCACGGAGCATATGAGATATTCGAAGAGTTGAAATTAGTATTTTTCATACTCATGCCCGTGTTGAGAGGTATGAGACCTTTGACAGTACTTTGCCTACAAGATGGAGGAGAATAGCTCAAACGGTGAGCATGTGCTCAGATTGTCTGGGTACTACAATTGCTTGAATCAAGTGGGAGTTTATCTTCCAGATAAGATAGTAATTGACAAAGTTCTCTAGTCACTATCACCAAGTTAGTAGAACTTCGTGATGAACTACAATATGCAAGGGATGACGAAAGTAATTCCCGAGCTCTTCGCGATGCTGAAATCAGCGAAGGTAGAAATCAAGAAAGAACATCAAGTGTTGATGGTTAACAAGACCACTTGTTTCAAGTAAAGGGCAAAGGGATAGAAGGGGAACTTCAAGAAGAATGACAAGCAAGTTTTCACTTCCATGAAGAAACCCAAAGCTAAACTCAAGCCTGAAACTAAGTGCTTCTACTGCAAAGGAAATAGTCACTAGAAGTGGAACTGCCCTAGATACTTGGCGGATAAGAAGGATGGCAAAGTGAACAACGGTATATTTTGATATACAGATTATTGATGTGTACTTTACTAGTGTTCATAGCAACCCCTGGGTATTTGATACCGGTTTAGTTGCTAAAATTAGTAACTCGAAACGAGAGTTGCGGAATGAACATAGACTAGTTAAAGGTGAAGTGACGATGTGTGTTGGAAGTGGTTCCAAGATTGATATGATCATCATCGCACACTCCCTATACTTTCGGAATTAGTGTAGAACATAAATAAATGTTATTTGGCATTTGCGTTGAGCATGAATATGATTTGATCATGTTTTTTGCAATATGGTTATTCATTTAAAGTCATAGAATAATTGTTATTCTGTTTACATGAATAAAGCCTTCGATGGTCATACACCCAATGAAAAATAGTTTGTTGGATCTCGATCGTAGTGATACACATATTCATAATATTGAAGCCAAAAGATGCAAGGTTAATAATGATAGTGCAAATTATTTGTGGCACTGCCGTTTAGGTCATATTGGTGTAAAGCACATGAAGAAACTCCATAGTGATGGACTTTTGGAATCACTTGATTATGAATCACTTGGTGCTTGCGAACCATGCCTCATGGGCAAGATGACTAAAACTCCGTTCTCCGGAACAATGGAGCAAGCAACTGATTTATTGGAAATCATACATACTGATGTATGTGGACCAATGAGTGTTAAGGCTCGCGGCGAGTATCGTTATTTTCTGACCTTCACTGATGATTTGAGCAGATATGGGTATATCTACTTAATGAAACACAAGTCTGAAACATTTGAAAAGTTCAAAGAATTTCAGAGTGAAGTAGAGAATCATCGTAACAAGAAAATAAAGTTCCTACGATCTGATCGTGGAGGTGAATATTTGAGTTACAAGTTTGGTCTTCATTTGAAACAATGTGGAATAGTTTCACAACTCACGCCACCCGGAACACCACAGAGTAATGGTGTGTCCGAACGTTGTAACCGTACTTTATTAGATATGGTGCGATCTATAATGTCTCTTACCGATTTACCACTATCGTTTTGGGTTATGCATCAGAGACAGCTGCATTCACGTTCAATAGGGCAATATCTAAATCCGTTGAGACAACACCTTATGAACTGTGGTTTGGCAAGAAACCAAAGTTGTCGTTTCTTGAAGTTTGGGGCTGCGATGCTTATGTGAAAAAGCTTCAACCTGATAAGCTCGAACCCAAGTCGGAGAAATGTGTATTCATAGGATACCCAAAGGAGACTGTTGGGTACACCTTCTATCACAGATCCGAAGGCAAGATATTCATTGCTAAGAATGGATCCTTTCTAGAGAAGGAGTTTCTCTCGAAAGAAGTGAGTGGGAGGAAAGTGGAACTTGATGAGGTAATTGTACCTTCTCCCGAATTGGAAAGTATTACATCACAGAAACTAGTTTCAGTGATTCCTACACCAATTAGTGAGGAAGCTAATGATGATGATCATGAAACTTTGGATCAAGTTACTACTGAACTCGTAGATCAACCAGAGTACGTTCCGCGCCAGAGTGGTACGGCAACCCGGTTCTGGAAGTCATGTTACTAGACCATGATGAACCTACAAACTATGATGAAGCAATGATGAGCCAAGATTCCGCAAAATGGCTTGAGGCCATGAAATCTGAGATGAGATCCATGTATGAGAACAAAGTGTGGACATTGGTTGACTTGCCCGATGATCGGCAAGGCATCGAAAATAAATGGATCTAAAAGAGGAAGACCGACGCTGACAGTAATGTTACTGTTTACAAAGCTCGACTTGTTGTGAAAGGTTTTCGACAAGTTCAAGGAGTTGACTACGATGAGATTTTCTCACCCTAGCGATGCTTAAGTCTGTCTGAATCATGTTAGCAATGGCCGCATTTTATGATTATGAAATATGGCAAATGGATGTCAAAACTGCATTCCTGAATTGATATCTTAAAGAAGAGTTGTATATGATGCAACCAGAAGGTTTTGTTGATCCTAAAGGTGCTGACAAAGTGTGCAAGCTCCAGCGATCCATCTATGGACTGGTGCAAGCATTTCAGAGTTGGAATATACGCTTTGATAAGTTGATCAAAGCATATAGTTTTATACAGACTTGCGGTGAAGCCTGTATTTACAAGAAAGTGAGTAGGAGCACTATAGCCTTTCTGATAAGTATATGTGAATGACATATTGTTGATCAGAAATGATGTAGAAATTTTCTGGAAAGCATAAAGGAGTGTTTGAAAGGAGTTTTTTCCAAAGAAAAACCTCGGTAAAGCTGCTTACATATTGAGCCTCAAGATCTATAGAGATAGATCGAGATGCTTGATAAAGTTTTTCAATAAATACATACCTTGACAAGTTTTTGAAGTAGTTCAAAATGGATCAGTCAGAGAAGGAGTTCTTGCCTGAGTTGTAAGGTATGAAGTTGAGTAAGATTCAAAGCCCGACCTCGGCAAAAGATAGAGAAATAATGAAAGTCATTCCCTATGCCTCAGTCATAGGTTCTATAAAGTATGCCATGCTGTGTACCAAACTTGTTGTGTACCTTACCATGAGTTTAGCAAGAAGGTACAAAAGTGATCCAGGAGTAGATCACTGGACAACGGTCAAAATTATCCTTAGTTACTGGATGACTAAGGAAATTTTTCTCGATTATGGAGGTGATAAAGAGTTCAGCGTAAAGAGTTACGCCGATGCACGCTTTACACTAATCCAGATGACTCTAAGTATCAATCTGGATGCGTATTAAAAGTGGGAGCAATTAGCTAGAGTAGCTCCATGCAGAGCATTGTAGACATATAATTTTGCAAAATACATACGGATCTGAATGTAACAGACCCGCTGACTAAACTTCTCTCACGAAGCAAAACATGATCACACCTTAGTACACTATGGGTTTTAATCACATGAGGATGTGAACTAGAATGTTGACTCTAGTAAACCCTTTGGGTATTGGTCACATGGCGATGAGAACTATGGGTGTTAGTCACATGGCGATGTGAATTATTGGTGTTAATCACATGGTGATGTGATCTAGATTATTGACTCTAGTGCAAGTGGGAGACTGAAGGAAATATGCCCTAGAGGCAATAATAAAGTTATTATTTATTTCCTTATATCATGATAAATGTTTATTATTCATGCTAGAATTGTATTAACCGGAAACTTAGTACATGTGTGAATACATAGACAAAACAGAGTGTCCCTAGTATGCCTCTACTAGACTAGCTCATTGATCAAAGATGGTTATGTTTCCTAGCCATAGACATGAGTTGTCATTTGATCAACGGGATCACATCATTAGGAGAATGATGTGATGGACAAGACCCATCCGTTAGCTTAGCACTATGATCGTTTAAGTTTTACTGCTATTGCTTTCTTCATGACTTATACATGTTCCTATGACTATGAGATTATGCAACTCCCGAATACCGGAGGAACACTTTGTGTGCTACCAAACGTCACAACGTAACTGGGTGATTATAAAGGTACTCTACAGGTGTCTCCGAAGGTACTTTTTGGGTTGGCGTATTTCGAGATTAGGATTTGTCACTCCGATTGTCGGAGAGGTATCTCTGGGCCCACTCGGTAATGCACATCACTATAAGCCTTGCAAGCATTGCAACTAACGACTTAGTTGCGGGATGATGTATTACGGAACGAGTAAAGAGACTTGTCGGTAACGAGATTCAACTAGGTATTGAGATACCGACGACCAAATCTCGGGCAAGTAACATACCGATGACAAAGGGAACAACATATGTTGTTATGCGGTTTGACCGATAAAGATATTCGTAGAATATGTGGGAGCCAATATGAGCATCCAGGTTCCGCTATTGGTTATTGACCGGATACGTGTCTCGGTCATGTCTACATAGTTCTCGAACCCGTAGGGTCCGCACGCTTAAGGTTTCGATGATAGTTTTATTATGAGTTTATGAGTTTTGATGTACCGAAGGAGTTCGGAGTCCCGGATGAGATCGGGGAGATGACGAGGAGTCTCGAAATGGTCGAGACGTAAAAATCGATATATTGGACGACTATATTCGGACATCGGAAAGGTTCCGAGTGATTCGGGTATTTTCGGAGTACCGGGGAGTTACAGGAATAGAAGAGAGAGGCCAAAAGGAAGGAGGCGCGCGCCCCCCTTCTGGTCCGAATTGGACAAGGGGTGCAGCCCCCTTTTCCTTCTCCCTCTCCCCCTCTTTCCTTCTCTCCTACTCCGAAAAGGAAAGGGGAATCCTACTAGGACTTGGGAGTCCTAGTAGGACTCCCCACACTTGGCGCGCCCCCTCTAGGGCCGGCCTCTCCCTCCCTCCTTTATATACGGGGGCAAGGGGGCACCTCTAGACACAACAATTGATCTCTTGATCTCTTAGCCGTGTGCGGTGCCCCCCTCCACCATAGTTCTCCTCGATAATATTATAGCGGTGCTTAGGCGAAGCCCTGCGACGGTAGAACATCAAGATCGTCACCACGCCGTCGTGCTGACGGAACTCTCCCTCGACACTCGGCTGGATCGGAGTTCGAGGGACGTCATCGAGCTGAACGTGTGCTAGAACTCAGAGGTGCCGTAGTTTCGGTGCTTGATCGGTCGGGCCGTGAAGACGTACGACTACATCAACCGCGTTGTTCTAATGCTTCCGCTTTCGGTCTATGAGGGTATGTAGACACACTCTCCCCTCTCGTTGCTATGCATCTGGTAGATAGACCTTGCGTGATCGTAGGAAAATTTTAAAATACTACATTCCCCAACAGCCTTACCGCTGCCACGGGCTACCTGGGTCGGCTGAAAGCAGTGATGGCTCGGATCGACGCCGTGCTCTGGAGGGGAGTCGTGCAGGAGAACGACCTTGAGTCCCTGATGACTCGACTCAATGAGATCCCTAGTCGAGTGCAGGAGTGGAAGAAGTCCTTCGCCCGCTGTGGAGCTGACGTGACGCTATCCTTGGTCCGTGTGCACTTCAAGGAAGTGAAGGAGAGGAGGCTTGCGGCGCTCAAGGTCGCCAACACAAAGGAGCTCCAGTTCCAGTGGTTCATGGAGACTTTCTTGGAAGCCGCCACTCGTATCGCCGATGGGATCGACCTGGACCAGTTTGTTGCACCTGCAAGTCTGCCTCCTCCTGAGGAATGAATGAACTTTGACACTTTGATTCAATTTGCCTCGGAATGCCGAGTGATCCTGTAACCGTTAAACTCTTGTGGGCTCGTGGCCCAGGTACTCTTGCCCGAATCTTGCGGGGCTTTTATCTAGATTTGATTCCTTTTGCATTTCCTTGTTTTGCTCTCGACTCTTTCTGGTCGTTTGGATTTTGAGTCGACGTCTTGATGGCGACGTTGTGCTTGTGGCGGAGCCCGGAGGACCGCAGCTAAGCAGCCGAGTGAGAAAATTGTTCTTCACTCAGAGTAATTTTTGTAACTTAGGCGATTGCGAGCTACGTTGTACTTGTGGCGGAGCTCGAAGGACAGAGCCACGTTGTACTTAGGGTGTAGCTCACAGGACCGCAGCTAAGCCCCCGAGTGAGAGGGTTGCTCTTCACTCGGAGTAATTTTTGTAACTTAGGCGATTACGAGCTACGTTGTACTTGTGGGAGAGCTCGGAGGACAAAGCCACGTTGTACTTAAGGTGTAGCTCGTAGGACCGCAGCTAAGCCCCCGATTGAGAGGTTTGCTCTTCACTTGGAGTAGTTTTTGTAACTTAGGCGATTACGG
>LR738711.1:792890865-792937991 GCA_902687465.1 Secale cereale | reverse complement strand
CTCGGAGTGGTTTTTGTAACTTAGGCGAATACGGGGTCGCAGCTAAGCCTCCGAGTGAGAGGGCCGCTCTTCACTCGGAGTAGTTTTTGTAACTTAGGCGAATCGGGTTCGCGACTAAGCCCCCGAGTGAGAGGGCTGCTCTTCACTCGGAGTAGTTTTTGTAACTTAGGCGAATCGGGTTCGCGACTAAGTCCCTGAGTGAGAGGGCTGCTCTTCACTCAGAGTAATTTTTGTAACTTAGGCGAATCGGGTTCGCGACTAAGCCCCCGAGTGAGAGGGCTGCTCTTCACTCGGAGTAATTTTTGTAACTTAGGCGAATCGGGTTCATGACTAAGCACCCACTGGGGGATTTTGAAGACCAGTATCTCAGAAACCAACAATCATTAAGGAATCTTTATTACAACTCGACTGTTCGAGTGTTTCAAGTGTAGAAGCGGTGGAGCAGGTCCGCGTTCCACGAACGAGGTTCGTATTTTTTCTTAGCGACGTTGTAGAGGTGATACACTCCATTGTGCAGCACCTTGGTGATGATGAAGGGGCCTTCCCAAGCTGGGATGAGCTTGTGCGGTCGTTGCTGATGCACTCGAAGAACCAGGTCTCCTTCCTGGAATGCTCGGCTTCGAACGTTGCGAGCATGGAATCGACGCAGGTCCTTTTGATAGATGGTCGACCGGATCAAGGCCATCTCACGTTCCTCCTCTAGGAGGTCGACTGCATCCTAACGAGCTTGCTTTGCTTCGGCCTCGGAGAAGAGTTCCACTCGAGGGGCATTATGCAACAACTCACTCGGCAGCACGGCTTCAGCTCCATAGACCATGAAGAAAGGGGTACGATCAGTCCACCGGTTTGGAGTTGTCCTCAGACCCCATAAGACAGATGGCCGTTCATTCACCCAAGCTCCGGCGGCATGCTTGAGGTCACGCATTAGCCGTGGCTTCAGACCTTGGAGAATCAAACAATTTTCCCTTTCTGCTTGTCCATTCGACTGCGGATGTGCTACGGAGGCATAGTCGACTCGTGTTCCTTGAGAGGAACAAAAAGCTCTGAATTCATCCGAGTCAAAATTTGTGCCGTTGTCCGTGATGATGCTGTGGGGGACTCCATATCTGAATATTAATTCTCTGATGAAGCTGATGGCGGTGCTCGACCCAAGGTTCTTGATGGGCTTGGCTTCAATCCATTTGGTGAACTTGTCGACTGCCACGAGCAGGTGAGTGAATCCGCTTCTGCCAGTTTTGAAAGGACCGACCATGTCTAAGCCCCAAATGGCAAAGGGCCAAACTAGTGGGATGGTCTTCAGAGCAGACGCTGGCTTGTGGGACATGTTGGAGTAGAACTGGTAGCCCTCGCACTTATCCACGATATCTTTAGCCATCTCGTTGGCTAGGGGCCAATAAAACCCAGCTCGGTACGCCTTGGCCACTATAGTTCGGGAGGAAGCGTGGTGGCCACAAGTCCCCGAGTGAATCTCATTCAGAATCAGTCGACCTTCCTCTGGGGTGATGCAGCACTGAGCGACTCCGGTGACACTCTCTTTGTAGAGCTGACCCTGAACGACGGTAAAGGCTTTGGATCGACGGACGATCTGGCGTGCTTCTTCTTCATCGTCCGGGAGTTCTTGCCTGAGCAAATATTCTATGTACAGTACAGTCCAGTCGGGCGTAATCACTAAAACCTCCATGATCAGGTCGACCACTGCAGGTACTTCAACTTCAGTCGAATCTGACGCACTGACTGGCTGTGGGGGTTCCTCCGTGAAGGGGTCTTCTTTGACTGAGGGGGTGTGCAGATGCTCCAGAAATACATTCTTGGGTATAGGCTTCCGAGTCGACCCAATTTTTGCGAGACCATCAGCAAGCTGATTCTTGGCTCTGGGCATGTGATGGAGCTCTAAACCTTTGAACTTCTTTTCAAGCTTCCGAACTGCACTGCAATAACTTGTCATTGCCGGGCTCCTGACGTCCCATTCCTTCATTACCTGGTTCACCACTAAGTCCGAATCGCCGTAGACCATCAGGCGACGGACGCCGAGTGAGATGGCCATACGCAATCCGTACAAAAGTGCTTCATACTCAGCCTCATTGTTCGATGAGTCAAAGTGGATTTGAAGGACGTAAATGAGCTTGTCGCCCCTGGGAGATACCAGGACCACGCCTGCACCGGATCCATTCAACATCTTAGATCCATCAAAGAACATGGTCCAGTGGTCCGACTGAACCTGAGTCGACAGCTCTTGTTCGATCCACTCGGCCACAAAATCTGCTATTGCGTGAGACTTGATGGCTTTCTTCGCTTCAAACTTGATATCCAACGGAAGGAGTTCAATCGCCCATTTTGCCACTCGACCGGTTGCGTCTCGGTTGTTCAAGATTTCTGATAATGGGGCGTCGCTGACGACTGAGATTGTATGGTCCGAGAAGTAGTGGGCAACCTTCTTTGTGGTCAAGTAAATCCTGTACACAAGCTTCTGGTAATGCGGGTACCTTTGCTTGGAGGGAGTCAAGACTTCAGATATGTAATAGACTGGGTGTTGAACTTTGTAGGCTTTGTCTTCTTCTTCCCGCTCGACCGTGAGTACAGTGCTGACAACTTGTCCAGTGGCTGCAATGTATTGTAAGAGAGGCTCTTTGCTGACTGGGGCAGCAAGCACCAGCTGGGTGGACAGCAGGGCTTTGAGCTCTTCAAACGCTGCTTTGGCTTCAGAATTCCACCCGAACTTTTCTGATTTCTTCATCATTCGGTAGAGAGGTAATGCCTTCTCACCGAGACGAGAAATGAATCGACTCAATGCGGCCAAGCAACCAGTAAGCTTCTGTACGTCGTGTACACGCTCAGGGCGTTTCATTCGGAGGATGGTGCCGATCTTTTCTGGGTTGGCGTTGATTTCTCGTTGGAAAACGAGAAAACCGAGTAACTTGCCGCCCGAAACTCCAAACGTACACTTTGATGGATTGAGCTTGATATCATAGCTTCTCAAATTTGCGAATGTCTCAGCGAGGTCAGCCAATAGGTCGGAACCTTTCCGCGACTTGACCACAATGTCATCCATGTATGCTTTGATGTTTCGACTGATTTGCTTCAGCAGACACTTCTGGATCATGCGCATGAAGGTAGCGCCAGTATTCTTGAGACCAAAGGGCATGGTGACATAACAGAAACACCCAAACGGGGTGATGAAAGCTGTCTTGAATTCATCGGGTCCAAACAGTCGGATCTGATGGTACCCGGAATACGCGTCCAGAAAGGACAAACGCTCGCATCCCGCAGTCGAGTCGACTATCTGATCGATGCGGGGCAGAGGGAAATGATCCTTCGGGCAGGCCCGATTGATATGCTTGAAATCGATGCACATGCGGACAGACTTGTCCTTCTTGGGGACCATGACTACATTGGCGAGCCACTCAGAGTGATAGATCTCGCAGATGAACTCAGCTGCCAGAAGCCGAGCCACCTCCTCGCCAATTGCCTTTCTCTTCTCCGTGGCGGACCGACGGAGGTGTTCCTTCATAGGTTTCACTTTCGGATCGACTCACAAACGGTGCTCAGCCAGTCCCCTAGGTACACCCGGCATGTCAGATGGTTTCCATGCAAAGATGTCCCAGTTCTCACGGAGGAACTGGATGATCGCTTCTTCCTATTTGCTGTCGAGTGTAGCGGAAATGTGGGTCGGTGCTGCATTGCGGTCGGTGGGGTGGATGTGTACGGTCTTCGTCTCGCCAGCCAACTAGAAAGCTGACTCGGAAGCCGGCTTCTTGGCCCGCAGTAGGTCACTCGGATCCATGTTTTTCTGGTACTCCTCCATCTCTACTGGTGCCATCTGCTCGTCAGCGATCTTCGAGCCTTTCTGGAAGCATTCTTCCGCCTTCCGACGGTTCCCCGTGACGGTTATAATGCCGTTGGGTCCCGGCATCTTCAGCTTGAGGTACACATAACACGGTCGAGCCATAAACCTGGCGTAGGTGGGCCTACCCAGAATGGCATGATAAGCGCTGTTGAAATCCACCACTTCAAACGTCAGCTTCTCTTTGCGAAAATTCTTCGAGTCGCCAAAGACTACGTCGAGTGCGATTTGACCAAGTGAGTCGGCCTTCTTCCCGGGGATGACCCCGTGGAACCTCATGTTACTCTCACTCAGCCTGGACATCGGGATGCCCATATCCCGGAGGGTTGCTGCATACAGAATGTTCAAACCACTTCCTCCATCCATCAGGACCCTGGTCAGGCGCGTGCCCTCAACCACTGGGTCGACCACCAGCGCCTGCCGCACAGGGGTAGCAATGTGTGCGGGGTTATCGGACTGGTAGAATGTGATGGGGGTCTTGGACCACTTCAGGTACGTGGTCGTTGCCGGGGCAACCATGTTGACTTCTCCGTTGATCACTTTTAGTTGACTTTTGCTTTCGACGTCTGCGAAGATCACCAAAGTGGAGTTGATTTGGGGGTAACCCTCCATCCCCTTCTTTGTCCCCGGTCTCCTCTGATTCCTTTTCCTTCTCAGTCGACCGATCCTTCTGGAAGTTCTGGATAAGGATCCGGCACTGTCGAGTGGTGTGCTTGGGGTATACCAAGTTCCCCTTTTCATATTTATTTAGGTGAATAGGACACGGCTGGTCGAGTACATCATTCCCAGCCCGATCCTTTACTTTCTTGGGGACCCAGGGCCCCTTGGGCTTTCCTTTGCCTTTCCCTTTGTTGACAACTGCAGCTTCGCCCTGAGCGGCTGTCTCGGCTTTGCGCTTGTTTTTCCGATTGGAGTTCTGATCATCTTGTCCGACTGGTTTCTTGCCACTGCGGAGTCGATCGGCCTCTTCGCCGTTGGCATACCGACTGGCTATCTCCATCATCCGGGATAGTGACATATCGCCCGTTCGACCAAACTTCAAATTCAGCTCTAGGTATCGCACGCCCTCCTTGAAGGCGCAGACTGCTTGGTGTTCAGATACATTCTCCACTGTGTGATGTAAGGTGGTCCACCGCTGTATGTAATCCCTCAAGGTTTCATTCGGCTTCTGTACGCAATGCCGCAGCTCCGCGAGACCTACGGGCCGTGTGCAGGTGCCTTCGAAGGTCCGAATAAACACTCGGGCCAGCTCTTCCCAACTGTATATCTCCCAGGAGCCAACTGATTAAGCCAAGCCCGAGCCGAACCGCCCAGCATCAGAGGAAGGTGTTTCATGGCTACATCGTCGTTGCCGCCTCTAATCTGCACATCCACTCGGTAATCTTCGAGCCGGTGTCTGGTTTTGACTTGCAGGTGAACTTACTTATCCTCGCCGCCAACGTGAAGTTCGGGGGGATCTCAGCGGCCCTGATGGCAATGCTGAAACACTCGGGCCCAGAGACAGATGCTCGGCTCCCACTCGGGCGATCTCTGCCTTGCTCTTCTCTGAACGCCCTGTTTCGGTTGACCAGCCCCTGCACAAGGATAGACCTTGCATCGAAGCCGGGCCTCCGGGGATCTGGGGGAATCCTCAGCTCGTCGTCGCGTAAACGCCTGCCCTCGTGTCGCCTAGGTGAGAACGACCCGCTTCCCGGAGGAGGCGTGGGCACTCCACGGCGATCGTAATGACCGGGTCGACGGTCATACTGCTCGTCGTTCCGACCCAGATGTCGGTCTTGACGTGGGCCGCGATCCTCGCACCTCAGGGGCGATCTTGGACTGGGGGCTGACCAAACGGTGTCTGCAGCCACCGATCTGCTGTGAATCCTGTTGCGCGACTGAGAAACAGCCGCGTTTTGCTCCTCAACCGTTCGGAGCAACGCCCGGATCTGCTGGAGGCCTCTCACAGCCTCCGACTGAGATGGTTGAATAGACTCCGCGATGCAAGCCGCGTCTTCGAGGTTCTGGACTGGTGTACGGAACACCTGAGTCTCGCGCGGGTGCGATTGCCGCGGTCGTCGACTGGACTCGGGGACCAGTCGGCGGGCCCGTTCGTCGAGTGCGTGTTGGATATTCTCCAAGCGCGCGCACTCTGCCATGGTGGCCAAGCGCGTGGCCTCCAGGGCCAGAGCCTCTGGAGTATCCCCCACGATGGGGGTGAAGAGTGCGTCTTCATTGCGGCGGCAGAGCTCGTCCCTCTGCTCGGTAGTGAGGGGTTGAGGAATGTATCCGTCGTTGTCAAATGAATGGCCGCCACCGCTGCCGCCGTCTCCACCACGAGGAAAACCCGGCGGGCTGCAGCGCGAGTCGACCATGAGGACTTCCGCTGCGGGATCGCTGCTCCCGCACTCAAAAACTGAATCCATGAGCTCGATCGACGGATCAACCGGCCCGTAGAGGTAACCGTCGGGCTCGATGTCCGTGACTTGAGGGGTGGCCGCCTGGCGGGCCACCGCGCGTTTTACCCATCACTGGAGACGTGAGCGACCGGAACGCTTGCGACTGCGTCCAGCGGGGATGTAGGACGATGTAGGGATCGGCAGTCACTGAGTCGACGGCTACCGAAGAAGGACGCCACAGGCGCTGGTGCGAAAGTGCGCAGCCCCGCGGACGGGCAGCGCCTCCACGTCGAGGGGAGCCTCCTGGAGCCAAGCGGAGTCGTCGGCGATGAAGAAGAGCGTGCCGAGCCGGATCTCGCGGCCCAACGCCAAACCACCGCCGAAAACCATGATGAAGGAGGTCGGAGAAAGGTTTGCAACCTCACCAGAAGTCGCTAAGACGCCTTGCCCCATGGTGGGCGCCAACTGTCGTGGTTCTAAGTCTGACAGTACGAGTAGGGGGTACGTATGAGGAGGCAAGGCCCTAGCTATGGTGAAGTTGTACACAAGGTGTTTTACGAGTTCATGCCCTTCTCGGAGGAAGTAACAGCCCTACGTCTTGGTGCCCGGAGGTGGTCGACTGAAGTATGTATATGTGTGTGTGTGTGTGTGTGTGTGTGTTACAGGGGGTGCGAACCTCTGTAATGGAGGAGGGGGGTGGCTTATATAGTGCGCCAGGACCCCAGCCATGCCCCACGTTACTAAGGGTTCAATGTACATAAAGGCGAACGTTACTGATAACGTCTGCAATAAAGAGTAATAAAGGCATTCACTGCAGCGAGTAAATTCCAGACCGTTGCTGTCCTAAGGGACCTTTGACCTTCGGGGGTCGAGTGCCTTGGATGGGTCGAGTGAAGTTGAGTCGTGTGGTATGTGGTGTTTAGTCGAGTGGGATGTCCTCTTGGGCCATCTCAGTTGACTGTCCTTATCATCATCGGTTTTGTCTTTTGATCTTCTGGGGTAGTGACCTTGGGTGGGGTACCTTGGTCAGGCCTGTGACCCTACCCTAGGTCTGTAACCTCATCAGAAGGTATATGGTGGATGTATGGTACCAGCGAAAGTAGCGTGGTACAAGAGAGACTAGCAATGGTGGAAGGGTGAGAGTGCGTATAATCCATGGACTCAACATTAGTCATAAAGAACTCACATACTTATTGCAAAAATTTATTAGCCATCAAAACAAAGTACTACACGCATGCTCCTAGGGGAAGGGTTGGTAGGAGTTAACCATCACGCGATCCCGACCTCCACACAAAGGATGACAATCAAAAAATAAATCATGCTTCGACTTCTTCACATAACGGTTCACCTTACGTGTATGCTTCGGGAATCACAAACCTCAACACAAGTATTTCTACAATCCACAACTACCCACTAGCATGACTCTAATATCACCATCTTTATATCGCAAAACTATTGCAAGGAATCAAACATATCATATTCAGCGATCTACAAGTTTATGTAGGATTTTATGTCTAACCATGTGAATGACCAATTCCTGTCAACTCTCTAAATAGATATAAGTGAAGCAAGAGAGTTTTAATTCTTTATACAAAAGATATGCACACGCTCTAATAAATATAAGTGAAGCAAAAGAGCATTCTACAAATGGCGGTTTTCTATGTGACGATAAATAGGCAATCCAAACTTCAAATGATATAAGTGAAGCACAAGAAGCATTATATAAAGCCATACTCAAAGGATATAAGTGAAGTGAAAAGATCATTCTATAAATCAACCAAGGACTATCTCATACCAGTATGGTGCATTTATTAAAAGAAAAATAAAAATCACACGACGCTCCAAGGGTTTATGCATATCATGTGAACGAAAAGAATCCAAAAATATACCGATACTTGTTGAAGAAAGATGGGATGCCTTTCGGGGCATCCCCAAGCTTAGACGCTTGAGTCTCCTTGAATATTTACTTGGGGTGCCTTGGGCATCCCCAAGCTTGAGCTCTTGCCTCTCCTCCTTCTTCTCACATCGAGACCTCCTCGATCTTCGAACACTTCATCCACACAAAACTTAACCGGACTTTTAGTGGCGGGGTTAGTGCATATGATCAATGAAATCCCATCATGTACTTCTCTAGCATTATTGTATAATTATGAACAAACATTACCCACAGTATGCTATCACAATTCTATGGCCCCAAGTCAAGGAGGCTTCAACAAGAATTCAAACATATGCAAATAATGAAGCTATAACAACAATATGTGAAAACATGACAGTCTGTAGTAATCTGAACATTAACCATACTTATGTAACTCTAAAAATTCTGGAAAAATTAGAAAAAATCAACAATGTGTATAGAAATACTTTGCAAAACGTTTCAGATCATTTCTACGTTCCAGTAAAAAAAATGTAAAATCGCGCACTACAGCCAAAGTTTCTGTTTTTGCACCGCACAAACTAACAAGCAGTTTAATCATCCTAAAGGAAACTCTTGTCACATTATTTTTATAATACAATGGAATTGTATAAGGGGATAATTATTTTTATTGAAAAGTTTCTCTAATCAAGGTTCGCAAAGTTTCCATGGGCATGAACAAAGTTCAAGGCTAGCTCCCACTTTAACAATGCTCGTCTTTCTCACTTTCACTTTTATTTTTGAAAAAGTTTTAGGTTCCCCTCTTTTTTTAAACTTTATAAAAGTACTCAACATAAATAAATGACTCTCTAAAACTTCTGGGTTGTCTCCCTGGCAGCGCTTTCTTTAGAGCCATTAAGCTAGGCATATAGTGCTCAAGTAATGGATCCACACGGATCGCAAGGTATATCAAAACCAATTTTAATTAGCAATGATTTGGCATTTAGTAGCGAGGACAAAGTGATATGTGTCATGCAAAAACAAAGTCTAACTCTCTTCCTATGCATAGGCATGTCATACAAAAACAATTCATGCACATCAAGTAAAGGCCAATGCATAGTATAAGCAGTTTCTTGCAATTTTATTGTGTTGGAAACATAGAGATGTGGAGATGTAGTTCCTCTCTCATAATAATTGCAAGTAGGAGCAGCAAGAACATGCATATTATATTCATCAAAATCATCATGTGTAACGGAAAAAGGCAACCCATCAATATAATCCTTAATAAGTGCAAACTTCTCCGATATAGTGTAGTTTGGAGAACTCAAAAAGATAATAGGACTATCATGCGTGGGTGCAATAGCAACAATCTCATGTTTAACATAAGGTACTATAGCAAGTTCATCTCCATAAGCATAATTCATATTGGTCTCTTGGCCACAAGCATAGCAAGCATCATCAAAAAGGGATATTTCAAAAGAATCCAAGGGACCATAGCAATCATCATAGCATTCGTCCTTCGGTAAGCACAAAGGGAAATTTAACAATGTATGAGTTGAAGAGTTACTCTCATTAGAAGGTGGGCACGGGTAGCTAATCCGCTCTTCCTCCTTTTGTTCTTCGCTCTCCTCGTCATCTTTTTCATCCAATGAGATGACAATGTCATTAATTTCTTCTTCCATAGACTCCTGCAAAATATTAGCCTCTTCTTGGATAGCGGATTAGTCCTCAATATATGGTTTAGCATAGGCATTAGAAGCATAATTATGATAACAATATTTAAATATGGCAAAATTTTCAGATTTGTAAAGAGTAGCATCATACTTTTCAATCAAAGAAACAATTTCATAAGCACCCTTAAAAGCAAAAAATTCTTAAATTTGTTGAACATCATAGTAACTATAAACACCCTTAGCATACGAAGATACGATTCCATTATCACTAAACTCACATTGGTAGGGAAGGTGTTTCGTAGGGTCTTTAGAACAACAAGTAAAATCATAAATTTCACATAAATTCCAAGCATAGCACTGCAAACGATGAATTTGATCCAGTAAAAGTTTCCCTTTTCAGATATGCGGTGTCGCACATAACAAGAATGCTCATCTAAAGATTTGCCCTCAACTACGCTAGTTGGGGTTTCAGCCCGAGCACAAAGGGATCGAAGATGATCCAAGTAATAAGCTTCGGTAGTGTGATAGATTTTGAGTGGTTCTTCAACCATTGGTTCAGTAGGTACCAGTTTTTTTTTGGTATTTTGCGTTTTCTACCCATACCTAAAGATAGAAAACAACTTAGAACGACAAATAAAATTTACTTAGTGATAAAGCAAACAAGCACACACGAGAATATTCACCCCACGCTATTGCTCCCTAGCAACGACACCAGAAAAAGGTCTTGATAACCCACAAGTGTAGGGGATCAGTTGTAGCCTCTATCGATAAGTAAGAGTGTCGAACCCAACGAGGAGCTAAAGGTAGAACAAATATTCCCTCAAGTTCTATCGACCACCGATACAACTCTACGCACGCTTGACGTTTACTTTACCTAGAACTAGTATGAAACTAGAAGTACTTTGTAGTTTTTGTGGGATAGGTTTGCAAGAATATAAAGAGCACGTAAATGAAGATAGGGGCTGTTATGATAAATACACAACTAAATTAGTTTTAGTAGAGAGCTTTTTATCACGAGAAAGTTATTTGTCCCTTGGCAATCGATAGCTAGACCTGTAATCACTATTGCAATCTTATCTGAGGGAGAGGCATAAGATAACATACTTTCTCTTCTTGGATCATATGCACTTATGATTGGAACTCTAGCAAGCATCCGCAACTACTAAAGATCATTAAGGTAAAACCCAACCATAACATTAAAGTATCAAGTCCTCTTATTCCCATACGCAAGCAACCTACTTATTCGGGTCTGTGCTTCTGTCACTCACGCCACCCACCATAAGCAAATCATGAACATATTGCAAACCCTACAGCGGGGATCCCTCACGCTTGCGCGACATGGAGAGCACCATAGGACAGCACCAATAATAAAACATGCAACTCAAACCAATCACGATCATCAAATAACCCATAGGACAAAACGGATCTACTCAAACATCATAGGATAGCCATACATCATTGGGAAATAATATATAGTGTTGAGCACCATGTTTAAGTAGAGATTACAGCAGGTAGAAGAGGGGTTACACCGCTGCATAGTTGCGGGAAGAGTTGGTGATGACATCGGTGAAGTTGTTTGTGTAGATTGCGGTGACGATGATGGCCCCGGCGGAACTCCGGTGCCACTGGAAGCGAGGGGGAGAGAGCCCCCTCCTTCTTCTTCTTCCTTGACCTTCTCCCTAGATGGGAGAAGGGTTTCCCCTCTGGTCCATGGTCTCCATGGAGTGGGAGGGGCGAGAGCCCCTCCGATATTGGACCTGTCTCTCTGTCTCTCTCTGTTTCTATGTTCTCAGATTCTGGCCGTTCACCGTTTCTTATATTCCCGGAGACCCGTAACTCCGATTGGGCTGAATTTTGGACACAATTTATATCTCGATATTAGATTTCTTGCGGAAAAAGAAGGGCATCAACCTCCTTACAGAGTGGCCACGATGGCCCAGGGCGCGCCTGCCCCCCTAGGCGCGCTCCTCACCCTCGTGGGCCACCCGGGCATTGTCTCACGTTGGTTTTGCTTCCCAAAATTCACATATATTCCAAAACAAATCTCTGTCCATTTTTATCCCGTTTGGACTATGTTTGATATGGATATTCTGCAAAACAAAAAACATGCAACAAACAAGAACTGACATTGGGCACTGGATCAATATGTTAGTCCCAAAAAATAGTATAAAAAGTTGCCAAAAGTATATGAAAGTTGTAGAATATTGGCATGGAACAATACAAAATTATAGATACGATGGAGACGTATCATCGTACGGAGTGCTATTTTCTCCGGTGCCGGAGTTGTTGCGATGTGACTTAGAGCGACATTTAGGGTGCCGGTATTTAGACTGTGTCTCAGGAGGTTTATTCTCGACTGGATCTTCTTTGTCATCGTCGCTAGCTTTTTTAGGTGTGTCAACCATGCACATGTCGTACCAAGAGGTGGCCGTCCTACGCCCCGTGAATGGCGGGTCTTGGCCTTGCTCCTTGTTGGCATCGTCGTCTATACCGTCGATGTCTTCGGAGCCATAGTCAGGCATGTCGGTTAAGTCCTCGACAGTGGCTATGAAGTGGGTGGTGGGTGGGAAGTGAAATTCTCCGTCGTCAGCCCCTAGTTCGAACCGGACATAGTTCGGCTGTGAGTTCCCCGCCAGGGACAAGTTTTTTAATGAGTTCAACACGTCGCTCAGGGGCGAGTGTTGGAAGATGTCTGCGGCGCCGAATTCCAAAATTGATAACCGATCTAGCTCGGTGTCAGCAGGCGTGTGTGGTTCGGAACTTATAACCAGAGATGAGTCCGGAGTCCCGTTGATGCGAATATTGCAAGGTGTCGAGTCTGTGTGCGGCTCCAGCATTGTGGACTTTGTGGCCTCAGATGGCACTATCTGCACCGGATTTAAGGCCGTTGAAGCAACATGATCCATCTCTTGGATGTGGTCCGATGAAAGATTTAAGTCTTGTTCATCGGAGCGAGGGGGAGCGATCGCCGAGGTCTCAAATCCGTCGAAGATCAAGTCTCCATGGATGTCCGCGATGTAGTTCAAGCTCCCGAATCTGACTTGATGGCCAGGGGCGTAGCTGTCGATCTGCTCCAGATGGCCAAGCATGTTGGCCCGCAGTATGAAGCCGCCGAATACGAAGATTTGTCCGGGAAGGAAGGTTTCCCCCTGGATAGCGTCACTATCGATGATTGAAGGGGACATCGACCTTTCATCGATGTCATAGTGGAACTCTCAATGAAAGCACCAATGTCGGTGTCAAAACTGGCGGATCTCGGGTAGGGGGTCTTGAACTGTGCGCCTAAGGTCAAAGGTTACAGGAGACTGGGGACAAGATGTTTACCCAGGTTCGGGCCCTCTCTATGGAGGTAATACCCTACTTCCTGCTTGATTGATCTTGATGAATATGAGTATTACAAGAGTTGATCTACCAAGAGATCATAATGGCTAAACCCTAGAGGCCTAGCATGTATGACTATGGTAATGTGTATATATGTGTCCTT
Source organism: Secale cereale (assembly GCA_902687465.1). Lineage (NCBI taxonomy): Eukaryota > Viridiplantae > Streptophyta > Magnoliopsida > Poales > Poaceae > Secale > Secale cereale. Next base: position 792,924,763 of record LR738711.1, on the reverse strand, counting down.
TCCGGACTACACCCTCCGGTTTATATAGACACCGGGGGGATCTAGGGTTACATATAGTCGGTTACATAAGAAGGAATCTTCATAGTTGGTCACCAAGCTTGCCTTGCACGCCAAGGAGAGTCCAATCCGGATACGGGTGCAGTCTTCGGCCTTCATGTCTTCACAACCCACCAGTCCGGCCCATTGAGAATAGGGCGGACGCCCGAGGACCCCTTAGTCCAGGACTCCCTCAGTGACAAAGAGCTCGTCGTAAACAGTTACGTTGATTCAAGCTTTGACACTGATCCGGATGACTCTAAGTCACAAACCGGATATGTATTTTTATTGAACAGTGGAGCTGTCAGTTGGTGCAGTTCCAAGTAGAGCGCTGTGGCGGGATCTACGTGTGAAGCGGAATACATAGCTGCTTTGGAAGCAGCAAATGAAGGAGTCAGGATGAAGGAGTTCATATCCGATCTAGGTGTTATACCTGGTGCATCGGGTCCAACGAAAATCTTCTGTGACAACATGGGATCAATAGCCTTAGCGAAGTAATCCAGGTTTCACAAGAGAAAAAAGCACATCAAGAGATGCTTCAATTCCATCCGCGATCAAGTCAAGGAGGGAGACATAGAAATATGCAAGATACATACGGATATGAATGTCACAGACCCGTTAACTAAGCCTCTTCCACGAGCAAAACATGATCAACACCAAGACTCCATGGGTGTTAGAATCATTACTATGTAATCTAGATTATTGACTCTAGTTCAAGTGGGAGACTGAAGGAAATATGCCCTAGAGGCAATAATAAAGTTGTTATTTATATTTCCTTATATGATGATAAATGTTTATTATTCATGCTAGAATTGTATTAACCTGAAACTTAGTACATGTGTGAATACATAGACAAAACAGGGTGTCCCTAGTATGCCTCTACTAGACTAGCTCATTGATCAAAGATGGTTATGTTTCCTAACCATAGACATGAGTTGTCATTTGATCAACGGGATCACATCATTAGGAGAATGATGTGATGGACAAGACCCATCCGTTAGCTTAGCAACTTGATCGTTTAGTTTTACTACTATTGCTTTCTTCATGACTTATACATGTTCCTATGATTATGAGATTATGCAACTCCCAAATACCGGAGGAACACCTTGTGTGGTATCAAATGTCACAATGTAACTAGGTGTAATGCCCAGGATGGAGTTATACCTCCTACGTGTCGAGGCACGACTTAAAGGCATAAATCCATCCTAGAATGATCTCAAGTTTGGTATCTTTGCACGACTCATGTAAAAGAGGGATTAAAATGCAAAAGGAGATAGTTGGCTTACACTCGCCACTTCACACAATACATTACATAAGCAAACATCATACAGAACATCACAACCCGACTACGGGTGAAGAACCAAAGAAAGATACCAAAACAACATAAAGCCACAGGCCAAGATCGAATCCTAGTAGAAACCACTACTGAACATCGAAACGTCACAAGCAAACGGCCACAAACTTCAACGAGCTCCTGGTGAAGCACTGAACCAGCTCCTGCATCAAACTCGGCTGAACCTGCATCTGGTGTTGTGAAGTAACTGTGAGCCACAGAGGACTCAGCAATCCCGTTCCCGGGTAACAAGACTATTTAAGCCTTGGGTGAGGATAAGGCTGAAGAAAGAAATATGAGGTGAAGGAACAAACAAGAGTCTGCAGCAGCAACTAGCACTAACTTACGCAAAAGAGAGCGAGAAGAGAAGTGCATCGGTCGAAAGATGATCACGAAGTGATCCTAACTAAAGCCGGTCAAACATAACCCCACCGTGTTCAACTCCCGAATCCCTATTCGGAAATTGACAGTCACGGAACACACGCTGGTAGTGTATTAGTAACATTGTGTCAAGTTATCTACAACCGGAATTAACAAGCTCCCATCTGCCACATAACCGCGGGCACGGCTTTCGAAAGTTCAAACCCTGCAGGGGTGTTCCAACTTGACCCATTACAAGCCCACGATCCGCGGAGTCGCAACTCCATAGTTGGGAAGACCCGAGTATTCTCGGAATCCCGTGCTCAAGTTAAACCGAACTAAGGTAAGGCTAATCCAGCAAATCCTCCCGGCGTGCCGACACCCTGATAGTAGCCGCGCGTATCTCGTCTCAGGCCACGACCGGATGGGTGATGCTACAGGACCCAAACCTCGAGTTTCCCCGTGGTGGTTCCCGCAGGACCCCCGTTTGGGACCAACACCATCGGCACTGGCCCCCCCTGCTATGTAGAAATAAAGGATCCTCGAGGGAGCGACCCTCTATGCAAATTTAATTAATTAATTAAGTTGTTATTATGGGCAAATAGTACCAAAAGTTGGGACTTGCTGGAAAAGACTTAGCACTTAGCGGTTTATCAAGGGGGTCCCATACACCCCAACCGTGTTAGGAACGCATAATCAAGGAACATAACACCGGTTTATACGGTTCCTAACGGCATGAGTGGAACAAAACACCAAGCAAAAGGCTTAGCCTTCCACCCTGCCAGTATATAGATGATTTCATTTAGCATTTATATAGTGTGATATAACCCAACCAAACTTCAACATGAAGCAAGCATCTTCAATCTTCACCTGCAACTAACAATGCTATAAGAAGGCTGAGCGAAGCGTACTTAGCCAAGCAACGGTTTGCGTAGGTAGGGTGGTTAAACATGGCAATTGGTTACAAGTAGGAGGCTGACAAGAAAGGCATAGGCATCGAGGCAAAACTATAGATCGAGACTTCTAGCAAGAGGCAAAAATAGTAATGGTATCCGGGTTCGGTCATCTTGCCTGGGATTCCACAAGGGAGAAGAACGGATCCAAGAAGAAGACGGAGCAACAGTCGAGCGGATCCTCACAACTCCGGAACGAAACCGAAGCTAACAAGAGAAGCAACCGGAAAGAAACAAACAACACGGTAAACACACAATCATAAACATGGCATAAGATGCACAAACAAGTATGATGCATGTCCGGTTTAAATATGCAAGGCATGGCAAAGTGCACAAACAAATCTACAAGTTAAGTGGAGATCAATATGCAACGAGTTGCATATTGACGAAACACCACATTTAATTATTTAGTTGACTCTCATTATTAACAAGACAAGATTAATTGTTTTTAACATGGCAAGAGGTGAAACATAAAGAAACTACACTATTTAGGCATTTTAAATGAGGCCGGAAATAACAACAACAGGTCCGGAAAATCCCCATGAGCATGTTTAATAATTATAAGCAAACAACAATTCACATATTATAATGTTGTTAATATGATGCGGATGACATGAACAAGTTTATGCAAGTTTTATTAAAAGGTTGACTTAAAGGAGATAAGAAGCATTTGTCACCGTGGTGGAAAGAAAAGAGTGCCACGGCAACGATTCGAAAATGAAGCATGGCAACATATCGGTTCCGGTAACTCGTTGAGAGTCCGGTACGAAAGCAAAGGCGGAGTGAGTCAAACGAGATGAAAGTGGGGCGATCCCGTTACCGGGTTCCCACGAGTCGGTGACGAGGCAACCGAGGAACACGACAAAAGGTCGGAACGGGCACGAGCACACACAAGGGAGAAATTACATACAACACAACAAGCATACATCACACGGGTCATCGACGGGGTTATACCTTCGAAACACTCGTTTCGGGACGGTTCGAGATCGTAGTGGAAGTAGCCGTAGTAGAGGAAGTAGTGGTACACGGGGCGACGGTAGTGGTACACGATCATAGTGGGAAGTAGTTGTTCCGTTCGTCTTGGCGGTTCCACGACGGCGGTAGTTGTTCACGGTCATCGGTAGTCGTTCGAGTCGTCGTGGACGTAGTGGAACTTGTCGTTTTCCGGGCGTCGGTAGTCGTACACGGGGCGTTTTGTAGAAGTACTCGGGTCGTATACGTAGAGGTACTTGTCTCGAAGAGGTACTTGTTCGGGTCCACGCAGATGTACTCATATCCGTAGCCGTTCACGAGCTCGTCTTTCCGTAGAGGTACACGTTCTCTGTCAAGTCAAAAGCAAAAACAACACACGACAGAAAACAACACAAACTACAGCACGGTCACGGCGAGCTTGGAGAGACGGAGGCGCTGGAAGACGGGGCAGCAGGTGCTCCAACGCCTGGTGAAGCGGGGACGGACTCCTGGCCGGCGCAGCGCTGCGGCAGCAGGGCGTGCAGCTTGAGGACGGGCCGAGGCGCGGGAGGAGGAGGCCGGGCGCGCGCTGGATCCGCGCGGCGACGGGAGGACGAGGGACGGGCGGCCGCGGCGCTGCTCGGTACTGGGCTCCTCGGGGAAGGACGGCGGCGGCCCTGGCGCGGTGGCGCGGGCGCGGGACCTGGGCAGCTTGACGAGGAGGGAAGGGAGGCTCCCAGCGCTGGAGATGGAGGCGCTCTGGCGCGGGCGCCTGCGCGACGAAGGAAAACGGCTGGAGGGGAGGCCGCGGTCGCGGGGCCGGAGGACGGAGCCGCGGAGGGAGGGAGCCTCGGTCGCCGGGCGGACGGGCACCAGGCTTCGGCCAACTCGCGGGGTGCCATGGCGCAGCAAGGGCTCGGCCCTGGCGAAGGGAGCCTGGAGAAGAGCTGCTCGAGGGAAGCTCTGGGGGTAGGAGGAGAAGGGAACGGGGTCGGGCGCGCTTGAGGGGAGAGATCGAGCGAGGGACTCGGGGCGCTGTCTTCGAACGAGGGAGGAGAAGAGAGATCGAGAGGAGAGGGAAACGGAGTGGCGGCGGGGTCGGGACGAGAGGGAGAGAAGAGGCGAGAGCGAGGGAAAGGCTGGAGCTGCTAGGGTTCAGTCGGGCTGGTGGAGGAGAGTTGGGCCGAAGTGGCCTGAGGGATGGGCCTTGGCCTAGAGGCCGGCTGAGGAAAAAAAAGGAGAGGGAGGCCTGTTATTTTATTTTTCCTTAGCAGAAAAATAAAAGAGAAGAAGGAAAAGAGAAGGGGAGAGGAAAAAGAAAAAGAGGAGGGGGGTTAGGCAAGAATTAGGTCAAAGGTTATTTTTCCCGGGCTCGTAAAAATGAGCACGACCGGAGAAAAATACAAAAGGCAAGGACGGGAAATAATTCAAACATATTTGAATTTAAATCAAATAGGTTTGAACCAAGACGAGATTATTGAGGTGTCCAAAAATGTCCGGAATTTTGGAGGAGCCTCGAAACAACGGAAAGAATTATCGGCAAGGTTTTGAAGGTGAAACACGAAGTGAAAGACATGGGGAAATTATGCAAGTGTGTTATGGTGATTCCAAACAACGGAATAATTATTAATATAGCTCCATAATTATTAGGAGGCTTTTATATGTTTTAAAGAGAAGACAATCTTCCCTCGATTTAAATGGACCGAAGGTCCACACAATTTATTAGGTTGAGATGCAAAAAAATAAAATAACATGATGACATGATGCAATGCAGAAAAAATAAATAACACAAACAGCACTGAAACACACGGGCAACCCGGAACATCTGGAATCTTCTGGAAGCTTCTGGAATCTTCTGGGACGTCGGTCTCGGGCGTCACACTAGGTGATTATAAAGATGCTCTACAAGTGTCTCCAAAGGTGTTCGTGGTGTTGGCATAGATCAACAATATGATTTGTCACTTCGAGTGTTGGAGAGGTATCTCTGGGCCCTCTCGGTAATACACATCATAATAAGCCTTGCAAGCAAATGACTAATGAGTTAGTCACGAGATGATGTATTACGGAACGAGTAAAGAGACTTGCCGGTAATGAGGTTAACTAGGTATGGTGATACCGACAATCGAATCTCGAGCAAGTAACATACCAATGACAAAGGGAACAACGTATGTTGTTGTGCGGTTTGACCGATAAAGATCTTCGAAGAATATGTGGGAGCCAATATGAGCATCTAGGTTCTGCTATTGGTTATTGACCAGAGATGAGTCTCGGTCATGTCTACATAGTTCTCGAACTCGTAGGGTCCGCACGCTTAACGTTCGATGACGATCGGTATTATGAGTTTATGAGTTTTGATGTACCGAAGGTAGTTCGTAGTCCCGGATGAGATCACAGACTTGACGAGAAGTCTTGGAATGTTCGAGAAATAAAGGTTGATATATTGGATGGCTATATTCGGACACCGGAAGTGTTCCGGGTGTTATCGGAGAAAACCGGAGTGCCGGAGGGGTTACCGGAACCCCCCGGGGGTGTATTGGGCCATAGTGGGCCATGAGGGAAGTGAGGGACAGCCCACTAGGGCTGGCCGTGCCCCCAAGGGAATCCTAGTTGGTCTAGGAGTGGGGGAGGGGAGGCGCCCCTCTCCTTCCTTCCCCCCTTCTTCTCCCTTTCCTACTCCTAGTAGGAATAGGGAGGGGATTCCTACTCCTACTAGGAGTAGGAAACCTACTCCTTGGCACGCCCTATAGGGCCGGCCGGCCTCCCCCTTGCTCCTTTATATATGGGGGCAGGGGGCACCCAAGTACAGACAAGCAACATTGTTTTAGCCGTGTGCGGTGCCCCCCTCCACAGAAACACACCTAGGTCATATCGTTGCAGTGCTTAGGCAAAGCCCTGCGTCGGTAGCTTCATCATCTCCGTCACCATGCCATCGTGCTGACGAAACTCTCCCGTGAAGCTCAACTGGATCAAGAGCTCGTGGGACGTCATCGAGCTGAACGTGTGTTGAACGCGGAGGTACCGTATGTTCGGTGCTTGGATTGGTTGGATCGCGAAGACGTTCGACTACATCAACCGCGTCACTAGACGCTTCCGCTTTCGGTCTACGAGGGTACGTAAACACACTCTCCCCTCTCGCTACTATGCTTCTAGTAGATAGATCTTGCGTGATCGTAGGATTTTTTTTGAACTACTACGTTCCGCTGCTATGCTTCTCAATTGTCTTACAAATTAAAATTGGTCAGTGAATTTTGTGTTTTCTTGCTTGGAAGTGACTGCCACAATATTGTGGTAGATTTGTGAATCAAATCAACAAGGTCGATCTGATTTATGTGATGGGTAATTGAAATTGAAATTGACATGTCTTGTTCTTATTACTAGATCATAGCGACAATAGATACAGATTCATGTTCATGCACATAAGCCTGTTATTATTGCTGCTGCTTTAATTTGTTTGTACTGTAACATCTTATAGCTTCACTGGTCCAATCACCTACTGGAAATATCCATGTTTAGACATGGCAGATTTTCCCACTTTGCACTGCTGGGTTTTGTCTCCGACCATCGTGTCGTGATGATTTTGCAGGTACCCCGAGAGGCCCTTGAGATTGCTGGAATGTCGATTAACTTCCGTTCCGGCAAATTCGGGTACTCCATATGTCCTATTTTCAGCAAAGGTCATGCTGAAATTTTCCGTGAATTTTAGCATGACTTTGCTAAAAATAGGACATATGGGGTACTTGTGACTAATGCATGGGCCGGGGTATCTTAGTAGTTAATTAAGTAGGATCAACTGCCCCTTTATTCTTGCTGCATTAAACCATAGGCGGCAATAGAGCCAAGTGATTAGGCTCAACTTAGAATTCTCCTTCCCATCTTAGCTTTTAGGATGCCTCGGTGTCGACAAACCATAAATTATAAAACCTTGGCTTTTAGGGTGCCTCGGTGTCGATAAAAACCGAAATGATGAAAGCTTAGGCTTTTAGGGTGCCTCGGCGTCGAAAACCCCTCAATGATAAAAGCTTAGCTTTTAGGATGCCTCGGTGTCGACAAACCCTAATGATGAGACCATGATCTTGTTCCTTGACAATAACCAACTTTTGGACCAAACTTTTTTCCTATTTAGAGAGAAACATAGCCAACAACGATAAGGCCGGGGGTTCGGGTGGCAAGGCATTCTGGGAGCTGTCCCAGGAGATGGAGGAACAACCTCACTTGTATGAGGACGCCGCCTTCCCCACCGATCCTGAGACCACTGATGGTACCGCCGAGGATGACCCCACTGATGGTGCCGCCGAGGATGCCACCACTGATGGTGCCGCCGAGGATGCCACTACTGATGATGGCGGCACACGCACAGATGGCAGCCAACCGAAGAGGCAATGGAAGGACCGGCGCCCGACCGTGCTCCGCGCCGTCAAGGAGGAATTTACTGAAGTGGACTCCAACGGGAATCCAACGGCGCCCGAACGAATAGTCAAGGGGTACTCGCTTCAGCTCGGGTGCGTTCTCCGGAGCACCATCTCGATCAACACCGAGAACCTGAGGCATCCTGACCGAGGGAATTTGCGCAACCTCCTCTTCACGAAGCTGCACGAACGATACAAGTTCCCCGCTGAATTTGAAAACACAAGCCTCAAAGGGAATAAAGTGAACAATACTGCCCTCAAGAGGATGAGCACGGCCCTGTCTACTTGGAAAAGCAATGTGAAGAGATCGAGAAAGGTGAGAGTTATGAGAAGATCAAGGAGAAAAATCCTTCGATCACCGAAGATGACTACAACGACTTCAAGATCAAGTGTTCGAGCACCGCAACCTCCAAATCAAGTCAGTGGGGGAAAGAAATGCGGGAGCTGAACTTAGGGGAACACACACTCGGTCCCGGCGGTTACAGAGTGGCAGAGCCTATATGGGACAAGGAGGAGGCAGACTGTGCCGAGCAAGGTCTACCGCCCCTCTTCGATAAATACGGTGATAAGCAGACCAGGAACTTTGTCAGGGCCCGGTACAAGAAGGACCCGAAAACAAAGGAGCTTACCACGGATCCGAAGACCAGGGCGCTTGAGCTTGTTCTGGTAAGGAATACACCCCCGCGTAATTAGCTCCATATGGTTGCATTCTAATTAATGAAGCCAAATTTCTAAATGGTTCACATTCCTTCCGCAGGCGACTGAAAGCAGTAGCGCGGGGTCGACTAAGAGCAACCCTTGGGACACCACTCTAAATAGGGCACTGAATGTAATGAAGAAAAAGGATAAGCTCAGTAAGCCGTCGTCAGCTGGTCGTGTGGCCGGCAAAGGCTTGTCCACAAAATGTTCGTCATACTATAACGCTGGTGGGCGAAAGGAGAAAAAGACCAGCTCGGAAAGCCAGTCGCGCGAGGTTCAAGAACTCAAGGCATAGGTGGCGCGGATTCCGGAGATTGTCCAAGAGCAAGTGCAACAACAACTGGGAGCGACGATCACCGCCATTGTGCCTACCTTGATCGAGGTGTTGCAGGCGTGGATTGTGGGCGGCCAACAGGGGCCGCCCCCGATTCCCAGCTTCACGGCCAGCAACTCGCAGAACACGATGGCGGGGCCATTGGTGTCTCCGGCGGAGGCGCCATTGGTGTCTCCGACACCGGCACGGGAGCTTAATGCACCCGGGTGTACACCGGCCGGCACCTCTGCAGCAAGCGGCCCCTCCGTCAACTGCACGCCCGCCGTTGGCGGTGCCTCGACATTAGCCGAGCTCGACGCCATAATCACGGTAACTAATTAAGCCTCTCTCGGCCGAGGACTTCATCTCCTTGCCTTTGACTTGGCATCCCTGACGCCCTACATGTTTTCGCAGGGCGCCGCTGACGTTCCGTGCACTCTCCTACACTTCGTGAACAATGAGTTGGTCGACGTCGCCAAGGGCAAAATCGTTCAACCGGGCAACCCCGTGTTCCACGGTACTAGGATGCCACCCAACTTGTATAGGGTTCAACTGGTTTGGGTGCTGCCAGGTTGCGACGAGTTGTTACCTCCGATTCGACCCGTCGGGGCCGACGAAGATGACGTGATGACCCTCAGCGCCTGCCTAAGCTGGCCCCTGCTTTGACCGAAGAGCCAGATTCGTTTGGGGGCGGGGGACACCACCCCAAAGACAACACCGCCAGTCGTGCCGGCGCCAAGTCGGCCCCATGGCAAGACCGCCGCAACAGTGCCGGACATCCCTATGCCACTGGATCCAAACATGCATATGGCACAAGATCCGAACGACGACGACAACGACAATGACGACGATACATTTGCCAACGTCGATCAGTACTTTGCCGATCATGGGTACGGTGGCGACTTCATGGGGCCTCCTTCTCAAGAACCCAACCCTACAAAAGACATGCGCGATATAGCTGGTACCGCGGAGAAACCAAGTTGCAACAGGCGTCGTCTGCCGTTCAGTTCTTAGGAGACGCCTCCAGCTGCCGACTTCACCGAGCCTCAGATAGGAGAGGTGCGAAATATTATCAGCCCCAACACACTCAAGAAGGCGGTCTATGAGCAGAACTCGGTCCCATTACAGGAGAAGAAGAAGGCACACAAAAGAAAGACTAACAAGGGTGCGAGCCAGCCGGCACCGAGTACGATCCGTGCTCAGGACGGGCCACCTTCACCTGAGGATGTAATGAGGAGGGTGCATGTGGTGGGTGGGCCGATGCTACCGAGAAATATGCTCGATCCTGCAACCGGTGCTATGCGGAGTCTGCATGACAGTGTTATTTCTTTGGAGAAGCGGCGTCTCAGAGAGAAGGATGTGGCATACCCGGTTTTCGCGGCCAAGGTGCTAGAGGGCAAGGGCTTTGTGGATAACTCCATCAGGGGTACGATCGTCCTGCGGTTTGATGACATCTACGCTATGTTGAACCTTCATCCGCTGCACTACACCTTCGTTCGGCTATTTTCGGTGAGTATGGAGATGCGGATCATTCGCGACAAGACCCCAGACATCGTGATAGTCGACCCCTTCTACATGCGTGCCAAGATCTTGGGCAGCGCTGGGGACCGACAAGTCCCGAGTTCTTACCTCGAAGGCGTCATTCTGGCAAACCGAGATAAGGATAACTTCCTCGTCCTTACTTTCCCGAGTAAGTCCTCCCCTCAACCGCCCCGTAACATATGAATTCTTAGATTTTGATCGTTTTTCTTTTAACATTCCGTGTTTTCTGCAGTGACACACATTGCACGCTCATCCTCCTAAGCCCCAAATATTCAATGGCCACGTATTTCGACTTGGACCGTCAGTCGAACGTAGACTACACAAATGTCAAGAAGGTTCTTGATGATGTTCTCCCCGGCTACGCCAAATCTGGAGGCACCTTCACCAGGCCTATTCGTAAGACCGGCAAGCACGTGTTCTCCCACAATACGACGTTCTGCTGCGTCAAGCAGCCGCTTGGCGGTCAGAAGGGTGCCTACTATGCCATCCATCACATGCGGGCGATCGTACGGGACCATCATCAACTTCTGCTACCGAGTAAACTCAAAGATTGGGCCGCGAGCGTGTCGGCAATCCAGGACGCGGACATCAGACAAGAATTCTTTCGCATCCAGTCGGAGTTTGCGGAAATCATCCATCAAGATGTCCTTCGTACCTCGGGGCAGTTCTACCTCAGAAATCAACCGTCCAACAGTGACATCGACACAATGCTACAAATGCAGGCTGACAACGCCCGCGATTTCATGACTCCCACGATAGATGGCGGCTTCATCCACGCTCCGGTCCCTTGAGTCGAGTCGAAAGTAGTGATGCTGTGTCTAGTTCTGAAACATCGATTGGTTCATGTTGTAATTAAAATTTAATGAACTTGTAGTATGTCTCTTTGGTTTCGACTGTGATTCAACTTAGATGTAATCGATGCTATTAATGTCTTGCTTTTCTCTTCCGATCGTTCTGTTGCATACTTATATATTGCCTATGTATTGTCTGTGAATTGGTACTAACGTTTCGTTTGGCTAGTGCATAGCGATGCCGTCGTATGTCGTGTACAAGGGTAAGGTTCCCGGAGTCTACGACGACTGGGAGGAGTGTCGGAGACAGGTTCACCGATTCAGCGGTAACAGTTACAAAGGGTACACCACTAGGGCCGAGGCGGAATCTAGATACGCCCGCTATCTAGCGGGAGAGGGGAGGGAGCGTTGGAGGAACCGGATGAAGACGAGTTTCATTGTGATGATGCTCATCGTGATGACCGCAGCTCTCTTCTATGTGATGGTAGTTTAGATGATCGATATCGACTTGTAATGTGAAGACAAACTCGCTACTCGCGGTCTCAAGACTTGTAATATAATGTTCTATCTTTGTTCGATCTTTTCAATTCGGAGACTAATATGATGAATTGTATTCGGAGACTAATATGATGAATTGTATTCAGAGACTAATCTTCTATTGTATTCGATGAATCTGTTGTTGCTGTGTGCTGGTGCTGTCTATATTCTGTCCAATAATACATTTTGTAACCTGTGCAAAAAACAAAAAATTAAAAAATAAATAAAAAACCTAATATTCATACTAATGGCGCATCACATCACAGTGCGCCATTAGTATGCCAAAGGATACTAATGGCGCATCATCCAACAGTGCGCCATTAGTATGCCAAAGTTACTAATGGCGCATCTGGCAGTAGTGCGCCATTAGTATGCCAAAGCACCTGGTATATATGGCCCCCTGGGAGGCATACTAATGGCGCACCGTGGTATATACTAATGGCGCATCTGCGGTGCGCCATTAGTATACCAGATACTAATGGCGCACCAGAGGTGCGCCATTAGTAAAATATACTAATGGCGTGGCACTAATGGCGCACCACTAATGCACCATTAATGGCCAAAATAGGTGTGCCATTAGTAGGCCTTTTCCTAGTAGTGTGACCAACTGTTCTTTTTGTGCAGTTCCACGAAAATCAACCAAATTCGCGCGTAGCTTGTTTGATTTCGCTCTTATATGTTGCAACACCTTGAACTTATCGGCACCTCCTTTCTAGTGGTGGAATCGAGCTGAGCACCCCTATTTGCACAAATACAAAAAAGTGATTAGTATAAAGCAAACTGTACTATGAATTAATAGTTTAAATAGGCACCTACATGGTCGATGTAGAGCACACTTTTAGAACAATGGAACTCACCAGAAAGAATCCTAGAACAACATTGTACTCGCGCATCACATCAAGAAAATGGAGATTTGTCAGTCCTTCTGAGCTGAAGTTAGTTTGGTCTTGTGGGGGGTAATGTAACCATCCTTCAACTGCTCCTTCTGATGAGAAGATAGACAAGGCTTCTTCATCCTGGCATAATCGAAACTAGTCACTTCATGTACTCCATACTCTTTTTCAGGCCTTGTTCATTTAATCCTCCTACCAGGGGATTGGAGTGGATTGGAGAGGATTTTGGCTTGTAGGGGATCTAATTCCCCTCAAACCCTGCCATTCGCCTTCAAAAAACACCTCAACCGAATAAGGCCTCAGAGGAGGATGATCCTGTTGTGCAAAGACAAGAGGATAATTAAATGCTAGCATCCCTGTTTACTCGAAAAAAGGAAAGGAAATATTTAAAACAACACAGATGAAGCACTTCTCAAGGACAATACCACTTTTTGATGACAGTATCTAAATAGTAGCACAACACCAATAGAGATGACAAAGCTCAATCATATGAATGAAATCAGTGGGCGAGTACCAACCTTTGTTAGGAGGCTTATTGTGTAGAGCATACAGATGAAGCACTTCTTCGGAACCATCTATTGCTATCTACTGTGGTGGCCATGCTTACTATACACTCCTCGATTAGATTAATGTTTCCAACATCTTCTTGTGCAGTTCCACTAAAATATATGGTATCTTAAAAGAAGACCCCTGTTTGCACAAGTAGAGATAATTACGTATTACATTAAGAGTGGCATCAAATCAGTGGCAAAAGAATTGCTCGTTCCAGCCATAGCAATAAATTAAGATGCAAAACTATATCATTACTTGTGTCATCACAGTTCCAGTGCTTCTTAACAACACCAGGAGTTGATTTCTATTTTTCTTCCGCTCGTTCTTCCCCTTCATCACTTGGTTCAATAACAGACAAGCTTCGCCTTCAATGTGAAATAAGGCTAGTACTGACCTCTCATGATGCGGAATTCAAACAACTCACAAGAAGAAGATCTGAACCAAATTTTCCAACACAGATAGGAAGTAAGATCTCCACTTGTGCAGTTCCACTAAGATCAAGCAATCAAGCAACGTTGTCAGTGTGACATTTTGGTTGAACTGCACAAAACACTCTTAAAACAAAAGTGTTTTGTGCAGTGCAACAAAGGTCACAATGGCAACGAGGTGAAGTAGATAACCCTGTTTACATAGAGGTGCAAAGGAAACAACTAGTGGTCAATAACGGTGGATGACACAGAAGCCAACAAAAAGAAGCATCTACCTTATCTAAATGGGAAAGAAAGCAAGACAATAGCATTTCTCAAACGGTGGCATTGATTAATATTAACAGAGAGATTATATTAACAATAAAATTTGTTAAACATGTAATTTGCTTTTAACTGTGGCATTGCATCAATTTTCCAGCGGCATTATTAGAGGGTGCTTGTTTACATGGACATTTTGCTGGAGGGACTAAAAAAACTCCGTGTCAGTCACATCTAAACCAAACAGGAGGGACTTTTAGGGACTAAAAGTGGGCATTTGGGACTAAAGAAAGAAGACCCCGAGGGAGAGTCTTTTTGGGACTTTTTCCAACAGTTGCCCCTGCCATGCATGGCACCTTGTCTCTATTAGTTCATTACTAGGGGTAACATGGTCTTGTAGCATGTCATTTAATAACCTCTAGTCCATGTTTAGTCCCTGGAACCAAGCAAGTAGGGACTAAGGAGTTTTTAACCAAACATGGCCTTAGATTAACAACAGCTAAAGAGTTGCACGGGACAGTGGACGCACCAGCACCATGTGCATCTACCGATGTACCGGGATGATGCATAGTGTGTTGCAACAAAGAACAAACAACCAAGGAGCATATTTGTGTTGGTCCTAGTTTTGTTATCTTTAGACACCTTTCCGTATGTGAGCACAGCAAATCTAGTCTTGCTCAAACTCTACAGCCTTGTCCCCCCAAAACAAAAGATCAGTTCGTTACAGATGTGTGTACTGCGTTTGTCATTGTTTTACCTTTTTGACCAACATAGGTGTTGGATAGCCAATCTGTACTAGCACTTTCCCCACTTCCTTTCCTCTGTGAACCACGTCCTAGATTTATGCAATACAACTTTCCCCCATTCATGTCCTCTTTGAACCACGTCTTAGATTCATGCGATACAACTTTCCCCACTACTTTCCCCCTTCCTTTCCTTTTTGAACCACGTCCTAGATTCATGCTATACAACTTTTCCCACTACTTTCCCCCATTCCTTTCCTCTTTGAACCACGTCCTAGATTCATGGTATACAACTTTCCCCACTTCTTTCCTATTTGATCCAACACCTAGATTTGAGTGCAGAAGCGGAAAAAGCCCACATGCAGCTAGAGCAATGCATGTGGAATAAGTAAATTATACCTTACGGTTCTTGGGGTGTGGTTCGGTGGGCGACCGGAGGCCGTTCGACCCACACTATGTACCTTGGAGAAGAAGAAGGGGTCGGAGGCCCTCCCGCGCCGCCGCTGGGTGAAAGTGAACAGCTGCGCCGGTAGTGGATTCCCTCCCTCGCAGACGACGACAGCATTAAGCCTCCTTCCCTTCCCGGTGGACGGATCCTGTCGGCTGAGAGAGTGTGAAGAGAGCACCTACAAGTAGACCAACAGTGAGGGGGGGGGGGGAGAGAGAGAGGCTAAGAAGTCTTGTTTAGATCTGGAGAGGGTGAGAGAGTGTGAAGAGAACAACTACAAGCGCTGATGCTGCAGCGTGTATATATATATACTGGAGAGAGTGTGAAGAGTGCAAACCCTAGAAAACAAGCACCGAGGCTGCAGCTTATACGTGATGAGGTGATTATATGGTCACTATGAGATCGTATAGCTCCGTATCAATCCATTTTGACCAGTCAAAGAATCCTCCTGGCACGTGTTATGCTCAAGTGTAGTTATCGAACCCGAGACCTCAAGTTTGATGAGCGAACAGGCTAAGCAGCTACACAACCCTCCTGTTATGTTCAACGAGAGGAAAATAAACTTTTATACATTTTTTGTGTGTGTGTGGGAGTCATTGGGATTTAAATCATAATCGAGTCATGTGGCTTTGGTGGTAAGACTATCCATAGTGGTGCAAAAATAATGCAACCTTAGTCACCTTACCTCTCTCCACGTAGTACGTTGGGTTCCACCAGTCAGAGGGTGAAACAAACAAATTAATAAAAAAAAATTAAAAGCGCCAGCGGTGTATCTTACCTGACACATCTCGCTACTGCTCGGGAACACTGTTCAATTGATCCCTCTGTTCGCTCACGTACTATTTTAAGTGAATCCTTATTATAACATACACATACTTTTGGGCACTTGTATTCGACCTAAGTCAGTGTGCCACCATATCTCGTACAACTCCCTCCTTCTAGGTGTAATAAGTCATGTTAGAAGGCGCATCGGGACCAAGGTGCAAGCAGATTGGAGGAGAAAGAGAAACTTGATTGGTCATTCCTCTAATCAAAGCCCTGATTTCTGTCTCTAAACGCAACAATTGATCCAAACAACTAAGAGATGCCATTTTAGCTACCATGCAGGGCCACATATTAACTCGCATGCAAGCCGACTTTGATTTCTTGACTGATCAACGCGTAGTTGCACTCCATGCATTGGGTTTCCGGGGGAGATAACAAGGCAGAGTAAGGAGCGTTTGGTTACATTGCTTAGGCTGGTCATAGTTTGTACGTACTCTATTTGTATCTCACTTCCTGTGGCTTTGCACTCGCACAATTTTCCTATTCTATGAACCTATGTGTGCGTGCGCGTGTGCGTGTGTGTGTGTGTGTGTTTAACAGCATGTGTGTGTTAGAGAGAGCGACATATTGACCTACTCCTATAGAGAGATGGTGTTTAGTGTACGATTTTAGCAGTGAGAGTTGGTGCATCTTCTCGTTTCCGGGCGTCCGGTAGGGACAGGCGGACATCTTCCACGCCCGCTCCGGACCAGCCTGGCCCACCCAAAGCCCCTCCATCGCCCGCGCGCGCTTCCCGCCCGAAACGGTCAGCGTCGCTCCAATGAATCGGTGCCGCATTCATGCCTGGGTAGAGCGGACGCGACCTCTCACTGGCGCCTGCATTGAAGGGAGAAGAGAATTCAAGAGTGATGGTTGCTTCGTCCGTTCAACTTACTGCTGGGTCTATGTGATTTGACGGCTCATTGGTCATTATTACTGAGGTGGTAGGACTGCTGGATGTCCCACACTTTTGACGAAAGGAGGTACTACTATATTACAATTTTCTCCATTCTTACGGTGGAGGAGTGCAAGAGCAGTGAAAACACACAGGCTCCGTGATTACATGGCCCACCTCACACTATCACCATATTTTCTGGACACCGTGCGACACCTAACTCTTTACATAGTACAATTGCAAAAAATAAATAACTCTTTACATAGTAATAGTACTTCCTCCGTTCCTAAATATAAGTCTTTGTAGAGATTTCACCATGAACCACATACAGATGTATATAGATGCATTTTAAGTGTAGATTCATTCATTTTATTCTGTTTATATTCCACCTAGTGGAATCTCTACAAAGACTTATATTTAGGAACGGAGGGAGTACGTACTGTAATTTATCAGCGAGATAGTACAATGCTATGAAGCTTCCAGCTTCTGTTACATGTATCTTGCGCCAAGGTTGCCCGTTGCAACATTTCATCAAATACAAAGGAGACAAAGATGCATGCTATTGCATCTGAATGATTGATAGATCATAGCAAATATGTACTCCCTCCATTCCAAAATAAGTGTCTCAACTTTATGCTACATATGGAGCAAAATGAGTGAATCTACACTCTAAAATACGTCTATATACATCAGTGTTTGGAGTATGTACTAGTAGTTCATATGGAAATCTACTAAAGGACATAAATATTCCAAACAATACGATAATCTCTCTAACCAAAGTAGTAGGGACGAGGAGTAAACGGAGGGAGTAGTAAAATTTTCTCCTCGTCATGCGAGCCACCGCGTGCGTGGGCGAGGGAGCGGGCGTAAGGCATAGTAAGCAAGCTCCACCTCATCCTGCGAGCCACCGTGCCCGTGGGCTGGGGAGACAACGTACTAAAAGCAAGCTTCTCCTCATTCTGCGAGTTGACGGGACACATCAAAACTAATTCAGTGTATAGAGCCTTGCCTCTAAGGTAAGCCCCACATGGTTTGCCTCTTTTTTAACATAACGCGTCAAGTCGCAATTTGTTTGTTCAGCCATGGTAGAGCAAGTATAATAGGCAGATGTAACCGGGCTATAAGGGTTGCCACCTCAGATTTATGATGATGTGGAGGAGAGATGTAATGCCCAGGATGGGACTATACCTCCTACGTGTCGAGGCACGACTTAAAGGTATAAGCCCATTCTGGAATGATCTCAAGTTTGGTATCTTTGCACGACTCTTGTAAAAGAGGGATTAAAATGCAAAAGGAGATAGTTGGCTTACACTCGCCACTTCACACAATACATTACATAAGCCAAAACATCATTCAAAACATCACAACCCGACTACGGGCGAAGATCCAAAAGAAAGATACCAAAACAACATAAAGCCATAGGTTCGATCGCCCCTAGTAGAAACCACTACTGATCGTCGAAAACATCACAAGCATACGGCCACTCTCTTCATCGAGCTCCCAGAAGTTCTGATCCATCTCCTGCTTCATTCTCGGCTGAACCTGCATCTGGTGTTGTAGTATCTGTGAGCCACGAGGACTCAGCAATCCCATAACCATGGGTATCAAGACTAGCAAAGCTTTATGGGTAGGAAGAGGTAAAGTGGCGAGGTTGCAGCAGCGGCTAAGCATAATATGGTGGCTAACTTACGAGTACAAGAATAAGATGAGCATCTACGCAAACGGTCGCAACTAGTAGTGATCGCTAAAGATCCTGAACTACATACGAGTCAAACATAACCCCACCGTGCTCTCTTCTCAAAGTAAAAAGAGACAGTCACGGTTACTCACACAGTTGTGTGTTTTACTTCGGATCCTCTGTAAAGTTTTCTACAACCGGACATTAACAAATTCCAATCTGCCACATAACCGCGGGCACGGCTTTCGAAAGATCATAACCCTGCAGGGGTGTCCCAACTTAGCCCATCACAAGCTCTCACGATTAGCTGAAGTGATAAATATAATATCATCACCCCTTATCTTAGGGAAATCCGATCAGGCTCGGCATCCCAGTGCACAAGACATTTCGACAATGGTATAACAAGTCCAGCAAGACCTCCCAGTGTGTCGACACCCTGATAGTAGCCGCGCATATCTCGTCTCAGGCCACGACCGGATGGGCGATTATACGAGTAAAACCAATCCTCGAGTTTCCCCGCGGTGGCCCCGCATACTCCCCGTTTGGGACCAACACCATCAGCACTGGCCCCCCTGCTATGTAGAAAAGAATCCTCGAGGGCGCGACCCCCTATGCAAATTTAATTATTTAAATAAGTTGTTATTATGGGCAAATTAAAACCAATGTTGGGCCTTGCTGGAGGAGTTTTATTCGAAGACGAACTGTCAAGGGGTCCCCATCCACCCATCATGTAAGGAACGCAAAATCAAGGAACATAATGCCGGTTTATGGGCGCCTAAGGTGGCATGAGTGGAACAAAACACCGAGCAAAAGGCCAAGCCTTCCACACATGCCTAGTATATAGGCGTGTTAATAATAATAATAGATATTGTGATATTCCACAACAAGTTCCCTCCTGGAACTAACTTCATCTTCACCTGCAACTAACAACGCTATAAGAGGGGCTGAGCAAGCGGGTAACATAGCCAAACAGTGGTTTAGCTAGGAAGGTTTCAAGGTTAGAGGTTTCATGGCAACAAGGAGAGGCTGACATAAAAGATGGGTAGCGCGACATGTAACGATAGCATCGAGACAACTAAGCATGGCAATGGTAGTAAAGGTATCAAAGGGTATGATCATCTTGCCTGGGATTCCGCAAGGAAGAAGAACGGTTCCATGAAGTAGACGGAGCAACATAGTCGAGCGAATCCTCACAACTCCGGAACGAAACCGAAGCTAACAAGAGAAGCAACCGGAAAGAAGCAAACAACACGGTAAACACACAAGCATAAACATGGCATACGATGCACATCCAAGTATGATGCATGTTCGGTTTAAATATGCATGGCATGGTAAAGTGCACCAACAAGTACTACAAGTTAAGTGGAGCTCAATATGCAACGAGTTGCATATTGACAAAACACCACATTTAATTATTTAGTTGACTCTCGGTTATTTACAAGACAAGGTTAAATGTTTGTTAACATGGAAAGAGGTGAAGCAAAAACAAACTACCTAATTAGACATTTTAAATGAGGCCGAAAATAACAACAACAATTCCGGGAAAATCCCCATATGCATATTTATCAATTTGAAGCAAACAACAATTCACACAATTTAATGTTGTTAACATGATGCGGATGACATGATCAAGTTTTATGCAATTTTATTAAAAGTTGACATGAAGAAGATATGAAGCATTTGTCACCGTGGTGGAAGGAAAGGGTGCCACGGCAACAATCCGAAAATGATGCCACGCAACATATCGGTTCCGGTAACTCGTTGAGAGACCGGTGCAAAAGCAAGGTGGCGGAGAGCGAGTCAGACAAGATGAAAGGTGGGGTGATCCCGTCACCGGGTTCCCACGGGTCGGCGACGAGGCAACCGAGGAGCATGACAAAAGATGAAACGGGCACGGTGCACACACGGGAAACATTTCATACAACACAAGCATTCCACGGGTCATCGTCTGGGGGTTATACCTTCGAAGCGTTCGTTCTCGAAGCGGTACGAGGTCGTCGAGGGACGTAGTGGAAGTAGTCGTTCCGTGAGTCGTGGTACACGTCCGTAGAGGGAAGTAGTTGTTCACGGGGTCGTCATCGAAGTAGTTGTTGAAGTCATCGGTAGAGGAACTTGTCGCATCGCTGAGCGTAGTGGTACTCGTTTCTTCACCGAAGGTAGTCGTTCGGGCGTCGAGCGTCGAGGTACTTGGCGGGTCGGTCTTGCCGGTCTCGGGACTTGGCGACGGTAGTGGTACATGCACGTAGTGGGAACTTGTCGCGTCGGTAGATGTACTCGTATTATGTAGATGTTCGGGTCATCGTAGAGGTACTTGGTGCTTCGGGCTGCCCTCGTTACCCGTTTGTAGATGTACATGTTCATCCTCGCACTTGGCGAAAAAAACACAGCAGCAACAAAAGGAGATGGGCTACATAGCAGAGTAGCTGTGCCTTGGCGAACAACATCAGCAACAAAATGAGGCAGCACGGGGCGTCGAGGCCATAGCAGCGGCATGGCGATCGAGGAAACAACGGCGGCCGATGGGCGTCCAGCGGGGCGATGGGGCCGGCCGTTGCCTGCGCTGGAGGAAGTCGGAGGCCGGCGGCGCTGGAGTGCGGCTCCCATGGTGGAAGGAGGTCGCGGCGCGCGGCGCTCGGGGCCATGGCGCGGCGAGGACGGGGAAGCTACGGCCCTAGGGGCTCCTGGCGCAGACGATCGCGGCACCAGGCGACGGAGGGGCTGGGGCCGTCGCTGAGGCATGGAGGAGGCCAGATGCGTCGGGCTCGGGGCGGCCAGCTCGCGGGGCGCCAGGCGCGCCTGGCGGCTGGAGGACGGGGGAATGGGCGCAGGGGGCGAGGCGCATGAGAGGAGGGGCGCGCAAGGAGCTGCGGATGGAGGCGCGTCAGACGGCCTTGGCGCCGGGAGGGAGATGCTCGGCGCGAGGGAGATCGAGCGATGAAGGCGCTGGGGTCGGGGGAGATGGAGAGCGGCGAGGGAGATGGGGAAGATCGAGGGAAAAGGGTGCGGGCGAGCGAGAGAAACGCCTGGCGGCGCGAGGGAGAGAAAGAAGGAGCGATGCGGGAGAGGGACGGGGTCGGCTAGGGTTAGGAGGGAACGGGCTGCGAGGGAGGATGGCCTGACGGGCCTAGTAGGGAGGAGGAGGCCCAAGGGGCTGGCGGAGGCTGGGCCTGGCTACTCTTCTCCTATGCTATTTACCAAATAAAACAGAAAACCACAAAGGAAAAGAAAAGAAAGGAGGAGTTAGGAATAGGCTTAGGGCATAGGGTAAAATTCCTTGGACTCACAAAAATGTAACGAATTTAATTAAAATTGTTGGACGGTTTTTGGAAGAACCTCGATAAACGAGAAAAGAAGTATAGGGAAGGTTTTTGACGGTGAAACTTGAATTAAAGATGCATGGGGAAAATATGCAAGTGTGTTATGGTGATTCCAACAAATGGAATAATTTAATAAAATAGCTCCCTAAATATTGAGAGGCTTTTATATGTTATAAAGAGAAGCCATTCATCCCTCGATTTAAATGGATCGAAGATCCACACAATTTATTTAGGTTGAGATGCAAAAGAAAATAAGACATGATGGCATGATGACATGATGCCATGCAAAAATAAATAGCACAAGCACAAATGAAACACACGGGAGAACCCGGAACCACTGGAATCTCCGGAATCTTCTGGGACGTCGGTCTTCAGGCGTCACAACTCTCCCACACTAACAGAGGATCTCGACCCGAGATCCTAGAGATGGCACCGGATAGAAACGAAAAAGAAGAGGTAAACAAAGTTGCTTCTTTGACAGACGAGTGAAACCACGAACCTTGATGGGTTGAACAAATTGAAAGAAGAATACAACATAGATGAACGAAGATGGAAACACTCCGGTAAAAGGAGGGATAAGGAGCATAACGAGAACCTTGTAGATTGAAAGACATTAGACGAGAGCTTACGAACCAAAAGAATATGAAACCGCAATGGTATAGCCAAGGAAAAAGAATGACAGAATTCGGACAGCACTTCGTCTGAGAATGGAAGGAATTAACATGAGCTTGAGGAGATGATATGATACTTGATGAAATCAGCAACACACAGCCTTTGAAACAATCGAAAGAATGGCACAAGGGGTAAGAAAGATTCAGACAACATTCCGATTGAAAAGAGAGGCAAACTTGATAAGATGAGAGAATTAGCATGGAGAATACAACGCTCCGGTTAAATGATAAGCAAGGAAAAGAACATGATCTCGAAAAAACGATATGATGGTCAAAGAGCAATATCACAATGCCCCCGGAACGAAGAATAGATGCTAGATCGTTGGAAAGAAAGAACGGAGAAGAAAATGACAACTTCTCTCAAAATTGAATTTGAAAGAGCGTCCTTACGAAGAAGGGTTGAACAGAGTTGTTGGAATTCAACAACGAAAAGAATAAGCTCGATGCAGGCTTATGGAAAACATCTCAAAATTATGAGGTGACAACCAGCCACTGACGAAAACATTTGATTGGATTGAGATCAACAAGGAGACGAAAAACTTATTTCACCGGAAGGATAAATGAAGAACTTGGGTCATTATTAAGCACCATAATTAGCAACAATCCTTAGGGAAAGCTTTTAGGTGAAATACAACCCAAGATTACTCCAATGAATAATTAAAAGGTTGAAAAGATCTCCTGAACAAAGAAGATGATGGTTTTAAATATCTCATTCATGACAACTTGTGAATCATGAAACATGAAGGAAAATTGTCAAAAATGGCATACCACCATCTCAACCAATAAGGTAGAAAGAATTGCACTTGGAAAGCATGAAGAAGAATGCTTGAGCTCCAACAAGAATCTTGATGAATACTTCGAGGATGAATTAATTGATGATGAACCACCCTGAGAGCTCCGGTAATGAAAGCATGAGAAGTGAAAGATGAAAAGAATAAGATTCAAGGCCTGCGATGAATTAGATGGAGCTTTGAAATGATATAATTGAAATAACTTGGAGCTCCGGAAAACAAGATGAACAACTTAAAACCGAGAATATGATATGATGAACAAGCTCCGAAGGAAGGAATTAACCTCTTGGAAGAAACTAGAATAAGATTTATGTTATGCATATCCTTCACCAATTTAAGTTGATGACAACCAAAGGATTTGGCATACTACTTATTCTCGTTGCAAATAATTAAAGAGAGATCTAGCACAACCTTGGATAAGTATTCAACGAACCACCGGTAGGATTATGAAAAGAACGAGTGAATTAATACGATAATAGCGAAAGAGTAAACTTGAAAGAACCACCGTAAAATATGGAGACGAACGAAGAGACATCAATGAAGAATATTTGGAGAACGAAGTTGCAAACTGAGAACGAAGAAATCTTCTGAAATGATGGCCTTCGAAGGATCACAAAGAAAGAATTTATGAAATGCTTCGGGTGGATATAAAAGATTCCTCTCAATCGAAACAATAATGAGGATGGCAAGAAGCTAGAACCACGAATCTTGGAAGAACGGATAAGGATTCAAGAGGAACTCGTCTTCGGGTCTTCGAAATCTGAGAAGACGATGAGATACACCCCCATGAATTGTTGAGCACTCCGGAATGAAGAATTAAAAGGTTGAACCAATGATGAACAAGAATTTGAAAGCGATCTTGGAGAAGTCATATGACTGATGGAATCCATACTTACATCACAATTTGAAAGAACTAGCGGAGTGACCCGCGCATTTGCGCGGCTAGATTCGTTTATATCGTAATAATTATTACTTTAAATTTGAGATAATCTTTAATATGCTTAATAAGATAGTAGCACTTCGGGAAATCATCTATGCCAAACAAAACTATAATAACTTTAATTTGTATACAATGATAGCTAATGTATGCAAAGTTTCATGACACGTTCACTTCTTAATTTGTACATCAAGTGTCAATGGTAGTGAGAAACCAAGGCATCAACACGTCCTTGCTATGCATTTTCTAAAATATCTTCCAGAGAATGTTCAACCTGGTATTTGAATATAAGTTTTTGTGTTGTCTTATCTTCACCCACGTCAGTCATTATGGTATTACCACTATATAGTGCAATATCTTGGATCTGACTACATGCTTATGTTTGTCTTGCTGTAACTGCGGTTGTTGGACAGCCAAATATTGTTCCGTTTAGCTCAACAAAGCATCATTCTATATTTTATCAAAAAAGTGTCATCAATATTTTCTAGAAAATAGTAGCATTTGATATAATTTGTAGTTATATGCGACTTGATATATCTTCAAAATAGAGACAAAAACCATTATAGTCTATAGAAGTATACATTTCATGACCAAGTCTCATATTGTTCTATTTCAGGGATAACTTACAACCAACAATTAAATCTAAATAGACTTGTATTTTCCCTCACCAATAATAAGCTACTTATGGTACATGTAATTATGCATCCTTCATGGCCTTTCTTTTGGGATCATCCTTCCTGTTCTTAATTATGCTAAAAATATAATTGATATATATATGTATATGATGACATAAGCATGAGATCATCGCATGCATGCAACACAATCCTTATACAGATCGGAAGCATGTGGGCGGGTTCGCTTTCTATTGCCTATGTAACATGACTCTTGTAGCAATTGTACTGCAGCTTTTGGACTTCGGATTAGAGCACCACTGTATTCCATGGAGAGTTTCGTACACTTACATTTTGGTCATCTTTCCTTTTATAAATCGGATATATTTTAGATAATTCAATTCTAATGATACTCCCTCTGTTTCTAAATATAAGTCCTTTTAGAGATTTCAATATGAACTACATACGGATGAATATAAACATATTTTAGAGTGTAGATTCACTAATTTTTCTTCATATATAGTTCATATTAGAATCACTAAAAAAGACTTATATTCAGGAACGAAGGTAGTAGTTGTTAATTTTTAAGATGAACAAAGCAAATACTTTTGTCCATATGAAAGAACTTTGTGATCTGTCACTTTTGTTCTAATAATATAATTTACTTTGATATTGTATAATAATTTAGTTGCAATGTTGATCCATCAAATAAAGTTTCAAAAATTATACATCAAGTCAACTTTACCTATTTATAAATTGTTAGACCGTGTTCATTTCAAAACAAAAAATTCTATCTTTTTTCTTATTTCAGCTTTCATATATTAGACAGAGACGTATTATGTGTTCATCCAGTAAGAACTATCTATTTATTGGATGGATGGGTGTGTGATCAACCTTTTAATCCTTACCCCTAGTTATTTTCTCTTTTTATTTCTTTGCTCCTTAGCTTCCGCTCGCCATAGGCACATCCGATCTGAGAATGAATCGGCTGACAGGTGACATTTGGAAAGCATATAGACTTTTTTTTTCGCTGCTTCGCTTCTGCTCGCCATAGGCACATCCGATCTGTGAATGAATTGCCTGATAGGTGGAATTTGAAAAGCACGTGGATAGGTTGGCTTTGTGTTTGCAACAGGACTCTTATACCAATTGGACGGAAGTGGATCCTCTAACATTAAGGAGGAAAGTCACCTAAGCTACAGTGCAATCTAGTGCAAAACTAAGAAGGAAAGTTAGGGTCACCGTAACGAATATTGTATTTATTTACTGTAGCAGGTTATGTGTGTGATTACTGTTCATGTGAATAAATCTGAAATTAATTTTATTGCATCATAATTTTGTTTGTATGTAATTTTTGTGAATGTATACAATGGATTTGTAATTTGCAAATTAATTCAAGTCATTTTTGCCTTAATCATATTGATGTGAAGGAGGAAAATTAGGGAATTGTAGCTTAGGTGACTTCTCTTCTTCATGTTAGAGGATCCACTTCCCAATTGGACTGCAGCTTTGAGACATCGGCTTAGAGCACCAGTGTATTCCATGGAGAGTTCTGTACACCAACTTTTTTCTCATATTTGCTTTTATGGATAAAATATATTTTAGATAATTCAATTATAAATCATAGATTAAAAAAAATCAGCGGAGGAAATATATACTTTTGTCTGTGTAAAGCATTTGGTGACTTGTCGCTTCTATTTTAATAATATATAGTAGTACATTTTCATACTTTATAATGTAGTTGTATTATTGATCCATCGAATAAAAGTTTCGAAAATTATAACTCAAGTCGAATGCAGCTATTTACAAATGTTACATAGTGTTCAATTCAAAACATTTTTTTCTTATTATTTTGGCTTTCATATATTAGACATAAACATATTATCTGTTCCTGTAGCAAGAGCTATTTATTGATTGGATGGATGCGTGTTTTTTTTCTCTCCTTTTCTGTTGCTCGGCTTCTGCTCGCCATACGCACATCCGATCTGAGAATGAATTGGCCGATAGGTGCATTTGAAAAGCTGGCGACTGGCTTTAAGAAAATTCAAGATTATTCATCATGTTATATTTGTGTATTAATGCCACATAAAAATATATACATGGTGCCTACTTTTATTTATAATTGTTTGCCTGCCTAGGGTGCCGGCCTCTTTGCGTGTGCTCTGTATTAAGAGCTTGGGGTGTTGGGTGGTAGGTTGGCCCATGAGTTGGGCGGCTCCCTTTTTTCTTCTGTATGACGCTTGTCTATTTTCCTTCTATCAGAATAGAATTCAAATCGGACTTGACCTGATTTGCACGTACACCACACGTTAACCTGTTGCACTTTCCCATTATAGATTGATGTGCATCAACTAAAAAAACAGATAGATATACGCGACAAACTTGATATGTGCAGTACAATGCGTGTATATAATATTTGTATGTAACGTTTACATCTTTAAATCTTGGCCGTTTATATCTAAAAATTTATGGCTGAGATAATTTAATCTGTGTGGACGAACGTGGTGGCTTGTTTGACTTATGTTTTAATTATATAATAGATTTGAGTATAACTCCAGAAAAAATAGAAGAGTCAGGTAAGATCCTGGGAAAAGACCTGTGGGTTAGGGCCCACTAAAGAAATCACCGTTGAAAAAGATTGCTTAAGAGATATTGCAACGGTTGAATTGAATGGCTTGAATAAGATAACAATCCTCAAAATAGCTTGAAATGATTAAGAATGGAATTATGAATCTTCTGAGATGTCTTCAGCTCTCCAGATAAGAATAGCAAGAGGAGAAAGATTAATTGGTGCACCGGAATAAGAAAGCATTGTGAAATGAGGAAAAGGATAGGATCCACACCGAAATATTGAATTAAATCCACCGGAGAAGAAATGAGAACGGAGAATGATGAACTTGAAGCTCTTGAGCATCTTCACGATAATCACCGGATAAGAACATTGAAGGAAAAGAATGAAGAAACATCACATGAATAAAATGGATACTTCAATAGGGACTCTGGCTCCAAGAAGAAAAAGGGAGGGAGGGCGGGGAAACAAAGACAACTTGGGATGAATGAAACAGACAAATCGTCGGATTTCTCAACGGCGTCTGTATGAAAAAACTTGAAGAGAAGGCACATCGGTTGAAAAGGATTAACATGAAGATCTCGATTGTTAAGAAGACTTAGCACTCCCATAGAAATATGAGAACACCGATTAGGAAAGGTATGGAATCAACACTTGACATCGAAGCAACTCGAATACCAAAATCAAAACAAAACAACAGATAGATATGTTGCAGCAGAATCTTCACAATATCATTCGAACAGAGAATTGAACGAATGAATTCCGCAGGTACATCAACTTGTCGAGAAGCCACTTGGGAGAACAAAAGGTAAATAAAAGCAACAAGGAGCAGATAGAACAAATACAAGATAGAAGCTTCATCCGACATATTCGTGCTGAAAGCTCATGGAACGTGTTACAAAAGGGTTTTGCAATCCCCGGATCAGCATAGCCAAGGACCCTTTAAGATGCAACTCCCGATCGGAACAAGCCCATAAAACCACTTCACTCAATGTAGAACCCCGAACTTCATATCGTGCATTCGTTGGAAGAATGCCTACGAGCTACTAGATGAACCCACCTATTAATTTCCGAAAGTTTCCAGTTATGCAATCAGGTGTTGGGGATACAGGGGAAGCACCGCGCACTCAACTCTAATCCTACATCCAGCTGTATCCATCCTTCAACACATAACCAGTTATCTCCGGAAACCGCTTACCTCGGACCTTCGAAACGCATCCACTATACAAGCTATGGAAATACTCCCGAACTACCTCCCCAGTACTGGGTGATGTCGGGGTTATCTTGCCACTAACCGCATAGGAGAGTTTTTGATGTCGGCCGTCTTAAGTATTCTAGAACTGATGCGATATATTTGTGACGACAACACCTCGGAGCTCAACTCCCCGGGACACTGCCACAACCCCTAATGTCAGGAGGCATCGAGAACAATGTTCTCGTCACAAAGACATCGGAACAATCCAAACAATACTTGCGTGATCCTAAAAAAAATTTGGTGAATTTTTGAGAGTAGAAGAGACAAAAGTAATCGTCAGGAGTCCTCACCAGAGTGAAAAGAGATGAGGAGCAAAAGAAATCCTACTCTCCGATATATATATAGGACTCAAAACATTTTCAAGTGTGTGCCTAGACTCAACCGTCAACGATTCGATCAATCAGTGGGGGCTTCTAGGTCGGAGAAGGCTCTAAATACCAACTTGTAATGCCCAGGATGGGACTATACCTCCTACGTGTCGAGGCACGACTTAAAGGTATAATCCCATTCTGGAATGATCTCAAGTTTGGTATCTTTGCACGACTCATGTAAAAGAGGGATTAAAATGCAAAAGGAGATAGTTGGCTTACACTCGCCACTTCACACAATACATTACATAAGCCAAAACATCATTCAAAACATCACAACCCGACTACGGGCGAAGATCCAAAAGAAAGATACCAAAACAACATAAAGCCACAGGTCCGATCGCCCCTAGTAGAAACCACTACTGATCGTCGAAAACATCACAAGCATACGGCCACTCTCTTCATCGAGCTCCCAGAAGTTCTGATCCATCTCCTGCTTCATTCTCGGCTGAACCTGCATCTGGTGTTGTAGTATCTGTGAGCCACGAGGACTCAGCAATCCCATAACCATGGGTATCAAGACTAGCAAAGCTTTATGGGTAGGAAGAGGTAAAGTGGTGAGGTTGCAGCAGCGGCTAAGCATAATATGGTGGCTAACTTACGAGTACAAGAATAAGATGAGCATCTACGCAAACGGTCGCAACTAGTAGTGATCGCTAAAGATCGTGAACTACATACGAGTCAAACATAACCCCACCGTGTTCTCTTCTCAAAGTGAAAAGAGACAGTCACGGTTACTCACACAGTTGTGTGTTTTACTTCGGATCCTCTGTCAAGTTTTCTACAACCGGACATTAACAAATTCCAATCTGCCTCATAACCGCGGGCACGGCTTTCAAAAGATCATAACCCTGCAGGGGTGTCCCAACTTAGCCCATCACAAGCTCTCACGATTAGCTGAAGTGATAAATATAATATCATCACCCCTTATCTTAGGGAAATCCGATCAGGCTCGGCATCCCGGTGCACAAGACATTTCGACAATGGTAAAACAAGTCCATCAAGACCTCCCGGTGTGTCGACACCCTGATAGTAGCCGCGCGTATCTCGTCTCAGGCCATGACCGGATGGGCGATTATACGAGTAAAACCAATCCTCGAGTTTCCCCGCGGTGGCCCCGCATATTCCCCGTTTGGGACCAACACCATCAGCACTGGCCCCCCTGCTATGTAGAAAAGAATCCTCGAGGGCGCGACCCCCTATGCAAATTTAATTATTTAAATAAGTTGTTATTATGGGCAAATTAAAACCAATGTTGGGCCTTGCTGGAGGAGTTTTATTCAAAGACGAACTGTCAAGGGGTCCCCATCCACCCATCATGTAAGGAACGCAAAATCAAGGAACATAATGCCGGTTTATCGATGCCTAAGGTGGCATGAGTGGAACAAAACACCGAGCAAAAGGCCAAGCCTTCCACCCATGCCTAGTATATAGGTGTGTTAATAATAATAATAGATATTGTGATATTCCACAACAAGTTCCCTCCTGGAACTAACTTCATCTTCACCTGCAACTAACAACGCTATAAGAGGGGCTGAGCAAGCGAGTAACATAGCCAAACATTGGTTTTGCTAGGAAGGTTTCAAGGTTAGAGGTTTCATGGCAACAAGGAGAGGCTGACATAAAAGATGGGTAGCGCGACATGTAACGATAGCATCGAGACAACTAAGCATGGCAATGGTAGTAAAGGTATCCAAGGGTATGATCATCTTGCCTGGGATTCCGCAAGGAAGAAGAACGGTTCCATGAAGTAGACGGAGCAACATAGTCGAGCGAATCCTCACAACTCGGGAACGAAACCGAAGCTAATAAAAGAAGCAACCGGAAAGAAGCAAACAACATGGTAAACACACAAGCATAAACATGGCATACAATGCACATCCAAGTATGATGCATGTTCGGTTTAAATATGCATGGCATGGTAAAGTGCACCAACAAGTACTACAAGTTAAGTGGAGCTCAATATGCAACGAGTTGCATATTGACAAAACACCACATTTAATTATTTAGTTGACTCTCGGTTATTTACAAGACAAGGTTAAATGTTTGTTAACATGGCAAGAGGTGAAGCAAAAACAAACTAACTAATTAGACATTTTAAATGAGGCCAGAAATAACAACAACAATTCCGGGAAAATCCCCATATGCATGTTTATCAATTTGAAGCAAACAACAATTCACACATTTTAATGTTGTTAACATGATGCGGATGACATGATCAAGTTTTATGCAATTTTATTAAAAGTTGACATGAAGAAGAT
Organism: Secale cereale; assembly: GCA_902687465.1. Lineage (NCBI taxonomy): Eukaryota > Viridiplantae > Streptophyta > Magnoliopsida > Poales > Poaceae > Secale > Secale cereale. The sequence goes on along the minus strand of LR738711.1, from coordinate 792,893,363 downwards.
ATGAAGCATTTGTCACCGTGGTGGAAGGAAAGGGTGCCACGGCAACAATCCAAAAATGATGCCACGCATCATATCGGTACCGGTAACTCGTTGAGAGACCGGTGCAAAAGCAAGGTGGCGGAGAGCGAGTCGGACAAGATGAAAGGTGGGGTGATCCCGTCACCGGGTTCCCACGGGTCGACGACGAGGCAACCGAGGAGCATGACAAAAGATGAAACGGGCACGGTGCACACAAGGGAAACATTTCTTACAACACAAGCATTCCACGAGTCATCGTCTCGGGGTTATACCTTCGAAGCGTTCGTTCTCGAAGCGGTACGAGGTCGTCGAGGGACGTAGTGGAAGTAGTCGTTCCGTGAGTTGTGGTACACGTCCGTAGAGGGAAGTAGTTGTTCACGGGGTCGTCATCGAAGTAGTTGTTCAAGTCATCGGTAGAGGAACTTTTCGCATCGCCGAGCGTAGTGGTACTCGTTTCTTCACCGAAGGTATTCGTTCGGGCGTCGAGCGTCGAGGTACTTGGCGGGTCGGTCTTGCCGGTCTCGGGACTTGGCGACGGTAGTGGTACATGCACGTAGTGGGAACTTGTCGCGTCGGTAGATGTACTCGTATTATGTAGATGTTCGGGTCATCGTAGAGGTACTTGGTGCTTCGGGCTGCCCTCGTTACTTGTTTGTAGATGTACATGTTCATCCTGGCACTTGGCGAAAAAAACACAGCAACAACAAAAGGAGATGGGCTACACGGCAGAGTAGCTGCGCCTTGGCGGACAACATCAGCAAGAAAAGGAGGCAGCACGGGGCGTCGAGGCCATGGCAGCGGCATGGCGATGGAGGAAACGACGGCGGCCGATGGGCGTCCAGCAAGGCGATGGGGCCGGCCGTTGCCTGCGCTGGAGGAAGTCGGAGGCCGGCGGCGCTGGAGTGCGGCTCCCGTGGTGGAAGGAGGTCGCGGCGCACGGCACTCGTGGCCATGGCGCGGCGAGGACGGGGAAGCTACGGCCCTGGGGGCTCCTGGCGCAGACGAGCGCGGCACCAGGCGATGGAGGGGCTGGGGCCGTCGCTGAGGCATGGAGGAGGCCGGATGCGTCGGGCTCGGGGCGGCCGGCTCGCGGGGCGCCAGGCGCGCCTGGCGGCTAGAGGACGAGAGAAAGGGCGCAGGGGGCGAGGCGCAGGAGAGGAGGGGCGCGCAAGGAGCTGCGGATGGAGGCGCGTCGGACGGCCTTGGCGCGGGGAGGGAGATGCTCGGCGCGTGGGAGATCGAGCGATGGAGGCGCTGGGGTCGGGGGAGATGGAGAGCGGCGAGGGAGATGGGGAAGATCGAGGGAAAAGGGTGCGGGCGAGTGAGAGAAACGCCTGGCGGCGCGAGGAAGAGAAAGAAGGAGCGATGCGGTAGAGGGACATGGTCGGCTAGGGTTAGGAGGGAACGGGCTGCGAGGGAGGATGGCCTGATGGGCCTAGGAGGGAGGAGGAGGCCCAAGAGGCTGACGGAGGCTGGGCCTGGCTGCTCTTCTCCTATGCTATTTACCAAATAAAACAGAAAACCACAAAGGAAAAGAAAAGAAAGGAGGAGTTAGGAATAGGCTTAGGGCATAGGGTAAAATTCCCTGGACTCACAAAAATGTAAGGAATTTAATTAAAATTGTTGGAGGGTTTTTGGAAGAACCTCGATAAACGAGAAAAGAAATATAGGGAAGATTTTTGACGGTGAAACTTGAATTAAAGAGGCATGGGGAAAATATGCAAGTGTGTTATGGTGATTCCAACAAATGGAATAATTTAATAAAATAGCTCCCTAAATATTGAGAGGCTTTTATATGTTATAAAGAGAAGCCATTCATCCCTTGATTTAAATGGATCGAAGATCCACACAATTTATTTAGGTTGAGATGCAAAAGAAAATAAGACATGATGGCATGATGACATGATGCCATGCAAAAATAAATAGCACAAGCACAAATTAAACACACGGGAGAACCCGAAACCTCTAGAATCTCCGGAATCTTCTGGGACGTCGGTCTTCGGGCGTCACAAGAGAGGAGAGGAGAGAGAAGAGAAGTGGACTGTAAACTTGTAGCCAGCTGCAGCACAAGCTCCAATGCATTTTGTGAGAGAAGAAAGTGGGGTCAAGCATTAACTACATGATGTATAGAGCCAACAACTATTATATGAATGGGCTTTTAGGTTGGCTATAAGTGAGGTGGCACAAAGATAGAGCTAGCAGCCGGCTATGTTATTAATCTTGCTCGTTGACTATCCTACCTCCATCTAGTGGACAACGAGTACACATGTCAAGTTACCACGTGGGCTGCCTTTTCGTACAGAAATGAGCTCCACCGTGTACCCGCGCGAGTGTGGTTGGGAAAGAGACGGGAGTACATGCGCCATGCGTGCACCTCTTCTATTCATGCATGCCCCCACCTACGTGGGTGTGTGTGAGAGATACAAACCTAGACAAATGGCTTGTGTGCGTTCGTGAGTGTTTTTTGTTTGGGGGGGGGG
>LR738711.1:792870659-792887996 GCA_902687465.1 Secale cereale | reverse complement strand
GCGGCTGTTTGGCCGGTGGTGGCTGGCGGCTCAGGGGGTGGAGGTTGAAGATGAACTGCAGGCCCTTGCTTTCGTATCCAATGGCTGCAAAATCGACTGACTAGAGATGAAAAAGTCAGTCGACTGACGTGTAGCCTCACCTCTAGTGCGTTCAGTTTCGACAGTAAAATTCAGTTTCGACAGCAAAATTCAGTTTCGACAGTTAAGTTCAGTTTCGACAGTAAAATTCAGTTTCGACAGCAAAATTCAGTTTTGACAGTTAAGTTCAGTTTCCACAGCAAAATTCAGTTTCGACAGCAAAATTCAGTTTCGATAGTTAAGTTCAGTTTCGACAATTAAATGCAGTTTCGACAGTTAAGTTCACAGATAAGCGGCTGATGTACACATCTAGCACTTTGTGGTTATGTATATTAAGTCATCTATTGGAGATGCTATTAGAATTCCACTCAGGTTTACGTTGTCTCTCTTGTCCCGCTTCAGCCTCGATGTCATACAACTCGCCGGAGCTGCTCCAACAACGAAACCCTCCATCACAGCGGAGCAGTACCTCGGGCTCTGTCGTGGAATTGTCACGGCAGATGTCCTAGTGTGAGGACTTAGTCGTGAGGCCAACGCATCTATGTTGTAGCTTGAGAGGGGCTGAGCGTAATCGAGTGACGCAACATGCAAGACAAAGATTTAGACAGCTTCGGGCCCCGGGAAACATCATCCGGTAACAACCCTACATGCTGCTTGAGGCCAGGTCTCATTACGATCACGAGAGAGTCGTCGTAAACCGGCTCTCCCAGTTATGTCTAGCCCTATCGATTGTTTCTTTCTTACTTGTCCCTCTTTGGGGAGCCCTGACTCTCCTTATATAGGTTGAAGGGGTGGGTTACATGTAGAGTCTAACTCAGACTTAAGACTTAACTATTCTGACTTCTCTTCACGGGCTTCGCAACCTCTTGGGCTTCATAACGTCTCGGGCTTCATAACCCATGGCCACCGAGTTATCACTGTGTGCCAGTTTATGATGGTATGCTGGTTTATGATTGTCTGCCGGTTTATGATTGTCTGACGGGTTATCATCTGACTTATTTGTGAGCCGGTTTACCATCTGGTTTATCATCTATCTTAACTGTCAGCCGGGTTATAACTCCAGCCGGGTCATACCGCGGGGTATATCCCTGACATTAGCGCCCAATTTAATTTGGATTTATCCATGTTAAACTGATCCTGATCATCCTTAAGTCCTTGTCATTTCCTTCTTCAAGAAAATCCGGGTCAATAGGCCAGATTCATAATCAATTTGCTGAGATTGGCTTGTCACAGAGAAATATTGTGAAGAATAACTCCTTTGACTCAGCTCCCAATGCTCAATAAAAAATATTGGTCTTTGAAATACTCATCTGTCCTTCAGCCGGTTTAAGAATGTAGAACTTGCCGGTTTATCATTGCAAAAATTGCCGGGTTATAAAAACTGATGATCCCGGGTCATGACTGTTTATGGACGCCGGGTTATGATTGTTGCCAACGCCGGGTCACATAATTAATCTTCCTGATTTGCCCGAAATTAAGAATTTGAAGATGTTCCTCCTTTATATGCATATTACCTGTAGCCCCCAAGTCTTAAGAGGAGAACATAGTGATATATTAAGACTTGTTTGAATATAAATGTTGCAACCTTGACGAAATCCAGATTGTCATCCCAGTCACTAGTAAAATCTGAATACTCCATATTATGTAGCCCCCAAGTGTGCCGGGTTGTCATGCTTGCAGCAACCTGGGACTTGTAATTGCCTGATGCTCAAAAACTTCAACTAGTGTAGCCCCCAAGGGCCGGGTCATTATGTAATAATGAGCAGGGACTTTGTATATACTTCATTGAAAATAACATTATATAATGTAACTCCCATCATGGGGCTTGAACCCACGTCCACAAGGTTAAGAGCCTTGTGCTTTACCAACTGAGCAGTGGATCCTTCAATATAATGGATTAAGACTTGTGTACCTTGAATTGTTGACAGGAGCAATTGGTAGCCCCCAAGGGCCGGCTCATTACCATGTGATGAGTCGGGTCTTCAATAAGCTGAGCAAAAAATGACTTTGCATTAGGCCCCAAGTTCCATGGTGCATGCTGGAAGTGACATGGGACTTGCGTATTTTATGTAATCTCAATTTGAATAAGGTAGCCCCCAAGTGCCGGGTCGTAAGCCCATAGCAACTCGGGACTATTCCTTTGTAGAATAAATCATACCCATTGATAAAATAATATCCATTGCGCTGAAGCGACTTTGAAAACCTCAAATTGGTTATTGATAACCATAATAAAATCCAGCCATGTTGGCTATTTTAAGATTTGAATAATATAATCCAATGATTTACGAGTGCATGATTCCCATGGCGCAATCCAAATATATACTGGCGACTTGTAGTCCCAAGCCAGGCCGGGTTAATAAACACCGGTCATCACAACTGATCATGTACTGACAACTTGTAGTTGAAAGCCAAGCCGATTTAATGAACACCTGTTTACTTGATGGTGGTGACTTGTAGTCAACCACTAGGCCGAATCGATAGATATCAGATGAATACTAAAATCTTATTAAAGGATTAAAAACTTGACAAACAAAAGCATATGAAAACTTGTAGTTGAGGCTTTTTACGAGCTGCTAGGCTCCAAATTCGAGGCTTTTCATGGGCTGCCAGGCCACTGAGTTAAACCACTTTACAAAGCCTGTTAGGATGGACCTCAATCCTTAACCAATTGTCGTTTTAACATTGACAAGTTCAGGGTCTGTTATAAGATTGACTTGTCAATCGTTCGACGGGTCATACCAGGTTTATCTGCACAGAGTGACTTACTTGATGTAGGCAGGTTAACCCGGGGTTTTAGGTGTATACACCAGGCTTCCAAGCCGTGGCTTGATAGCCTATTACAAGGGCCTTAAAAGCTCTTTGTTGCTGTGCAACTAGAGCCCCCAAGTAACATTTTGAGCTGTGCTTAGCGGGTGCCTATGTTTGAGTTGTGCTGTGCATCAAACTCTCTTTTGCCCCTTATGATAATGTTGGCTTGATAGCTGGATTACCGAAGTAACCAGAGCTGTGCTCTTATGATAGTATTGGCTTGATAGCCGGATCAATAGGGTAGTTAGAACTCCGCTTTATAAACAGAAGCCCCCATGTGATATATTTCTGAGCCGTGCTTGCCGGGTGCCTATGTTTGAGTTGTGCGGTGCAACAAACTCTCTTTGGTCCCTTTAATTTTTCCTAAGAACTCGAACTTGTGAGATATTATTCTTTTGAATTGGAAATTCTCAAACCGTATATTGAGAGCTTAAAAGCTTTATGGGAGACATCTTTCCCTTGAACCGGATCTTAAACCGAAATCTTCATTTTCAGCCGGAATTTTTCTGACGGCCTTTAAACTCGAACTTGCGAGAGATTAATTCTTTTTGAACCAGAAATGCTTAAACCAGATTTGAGAGCTTCAGAGCTTTGTAGGAGACATATTTCCCTTGAACCGGATTGTAAACTGGATATTTGAGAGCTTCAGTAAGACCGATGTCCTTTGAGCCGGAATGTAAACCGGATATTCGAGAGCTTCAGTAAGACTGATGTCCTTTGATTTTTTATCAATACAACAGTTGCCTCAGGGACCAGGTTATCTTTCCCTCTATCATCATGAGGTTCTTAAATTTGCTGAAACTGGCAAGATTTGCTGAGTCATGTCATCGTAGCCCCCGAGTCTTGAGACTACTCGAGGAGTTGTCTTGAGACTCTCCATATTTGACCATAGCACAAGGTGTATATCATTGGTGTTGATAGCTCGATGTGAATCCATAGAAGGTTGAGGTGACTGCGGCGGTTTATAAATGATACCGTATGAGCCATGTCAGCAACTCGGCCAATGGTTCCTTCCAACTGGCGATTTGAAGTTTAACCAAACTGTAGTGGCGGCGACTTGTGCGCCTGCCCATTGAGCCATCTAGAGCAGACGGCGGTTGATAGTATATGATAATTTGCCTCCATTTTGTTGAAAGAAAACCGGGCTACCCAAACTGTGACTTGCTCATACTCAATAAACATCTCATGTAGACAGGTGTGGCCCAGTATGTCGATGTAGACAAAGCCGCGAGAGTCGAACAACAAAGACAACCGCAACATCAGAGGCGATATAGATAAATGAGTCGGCCACGACGTTGTAAGCCGGTGCAGTCTGGTGAACTGGCCGCGGGGCGCAGATGGGTAAGTTGTCTGTGGCGTTGTAAACCGGCGCATATGGGTGAGTTGGCCTTTAAATTTGCACAAACATGGCGGTTTAGGGTCCTACATTAAATAACCTTGCCAGCCGGAGTAATTGCTCTTTTAAAGAAAGCAATATATAATATAAAAATATGCTGGATGGATTTCACCTGATATATTAGGCCAGAAATTATCCACCGCAGAACTGATCATCACCACGGTGAAGGTATGTATCTATCGAGCATCACGACACGGACAATCACTAGTGCAAAAGTGATGTTGGCGCGCACCCCTTACGCGACACCCCTTTTTTTGTAAGGAATAATGGTCATGCGAAAAATATTATAAACCAAGTAATTGTTTTTTGACAAAAACAATATATGCTAAAATAGACTTAGATAGACATCACCTGACTTGTCTGGACGATGCATGATCAGTACACATAGTGTCCATGAATAATCCACGGTGATTCCAGTGGTGCTTTAATCACTCTCTCGAGGATACCTTAAACTGGGGTGGCTCTTGTTTTTGATTCTCACGTAGACATTGGTGCTTAGCCCTTGACGTGGGTGGTTCGAGCAATTTGGGAAGACAAAATTTTGCAGCAGTAGTACACCTTGCTTCTTTTCCTCACGTGATAAGATACCATGACGACCTTGCATCAGCTTTTTTGGGACTTGTGTAGCGACAATGACATTTTTATCTTTGGAATGCTCTTGGGCTCTCCTCCGAGGTGCTTTGTCATTAAACATCTGACTATAAAGGTCCAAATCATTAGAACTTCACTTGGATGTTGAGTGATATGAATCATGTCGCGGGCATGTACTGCACCCACATGTGCACTATGCACCCGTATGTTCAGATTGAATCAACGTCATCAGGTGATTTCGAGTATGCAGCATGATGTACCAGTACAGGGCTTCGAACGCCTCAAGTCTCAAACTTGTACCCAACAACGACAATTTCCGGTCAGAGGGAAAAACAGGTTGGGTGATTTGTGATTTTGACAGCCACGTGAGATACGGGAGCAGCGGTCGTTGGCTTGGCACATCGAGCGGCTCACGCCACTGCTGGAGGCGAAGATAAAACGGCGGCAGGTTCTGGCACGTGGGGAATAGCGAGAGGAGACGTGGCCACGGCAGGTCAGAAACGGTGCGGCGGAGCCAACAGTAGGTCGGCATGGGCGACCAGCATGGGCAGCAGGAGTAAACCGGCGACAGCCTAAACAGGGCGGTTCGCGGCCGCGGCGACTTAGAGTTGATGCAGGCCGGGTGAGGGCGGGTCGAAAACAGACGGTCATGGCAGGAGCGGTGGTTCATGATTCAGACATAGCAAATCAAGGTGGACTTGGTGCTGCTAAGGTAGAAGAAGTGTGAGGCTGACCAAAGCGGAGTTGGTGACTAGTAGGAGGCAGCTCAGAGGCAGAACTCGCCGTGGAGGCGGGTGGTTCGCGGCAGCTTCGGCGAGTGCGACTCACAGTGGCTCGAAAACGGGGCCACGGCGCCCGCTCGGAGGCTAGCAGCTGGAGTAGGCCTCCGTCAAGGAAAGGTAAGACGGCAGGCCGGCCGTCAACGGCGGCAGCTGGCGGTTCAACAGAGCAGAGGGCGACTCTCTGCGATGGCCGCGGTGGTATAGCAGCAGAAGGGCCTCGGCGGCTCAGGCTCGGCCGGCTTGACGAAGTGATGCAGCTGCTCGCTATCGGTTGGAAGAGGTGAAGCAGAGCAAGTTAAGGCGGCTTAACAAGGGCGCTGGCGGGTTAAGGCGTCGGTGGTTTACGGCGAAGGTGAGACCGCCCACGACGAGTGCTGTTTAACGGTGCAGTCGTGGCAGAGACCGGAGCCGGCTTGTGGAGACCGACGGAGGAGGCGGCTCGAATGCAGCGACAGCCGGGGCTTGAGGACGGCTGTAACACCCCAGAAATTTAGCATTGTTTTATTAAATAAAATTTTGCCAGTAAATTAAATTTTTTGCCTTCTGCTAAATGTTCCTTGGATTCCAGGACAATTCTTGCTCTGATTTGTTGGAGTGTTTGCCCCTAGCAAAAACTTTCCAGTTAATTTTAGATTTTCTTATGCACCCATTAAAATTTTGCTCATATCAGCAGGATTAATTATGTATTGGTCCCCAAAATTTTATTCTCTTTATAAATAGTTATCCTTAGTTTTAAGGCCTCTTTTGAACTACAACTACTTGATAAATTTATTTATAAATTCAACCAAAAATTTGAGATGTCTAGTAATACTATTAGATCACTTTTATGCTAGAATATAATTATTTCATTTAATATTTTGAGCTCCACAACTTGTTTGCCAATCTGGTCCAGTAGACCAAATTACACTACAACCCTATTAAATATTCCTGTAATGCTTCCACCAAAATTATGGGATGTTTATAGCAGTATGTTATTCAACTTTTTGCAAAAGCCCAGCTTGGTCCTTTGGAAAATTTGAGTGAACCAACCTCTTTTCCTTTCTGGTTCAGTTTGGTGTTTTGCACTGCAACCCTAGTCTATTTTGCTCTAGTGCCCTTGAGCTTCCTCATGCTTGTAGTCCTTCTAGCAAAACCCTTAAGTCCAGGAGAGTGGGCCAATTGGGGTAGTTTTGGTTCATGAAACAATGCTCTGCATTTTCTGTCCAGAACTGAGATCTTGCAAAACTTGCACTAGCAAGTTTCTGCTTTTGATGAACCAACCTCACCACCCTCTTACTCATCCAAGGAGTCTTCCATCTGGTAAATTTGGCCACCCCAAGAGCTAGCTAGATGCCTCTGGCATTTTGTCAAACACCCTGAGGGCATGACCATGTTTGGCTTAGTTTCTGGTTCATGTTATGAACTTGATCCCCTGACTAAACCAACATGTCTCATAGTTTTGTCCTAGCCTATAACCCCACCCTGCTGACCCCCTTGTAGTTTGGAGCTCTTTAACGCGCCTTGGCATATCGCCGAGCACGTAGCGTGCGTGCTCTGGGCACGCCCAGAGCATGCATTTTGCACGTGCGTGCGCTCGGGTCGCCGCGTCGCGCCTCTGGCCCCAACTCACCTGCAGAGCCTCACCCGACCTTATCCGCACCCAGGTACACGCCAAGCCGCCCCTGGGTCGCCACAACACCACCGTCAGAGCGCTTTTGGCGGCACGCCAGCGAACACAGTGGCTCTCTGCCACGGTCGGCGCCGCCCAAGCCACACGCACTCGCTAGCTGCCCCCTGGAGTAGTGCGAGATCATCCGCAGGCCCGTCCGCTAGCTTTCATCGCCGCCACGTCCCCCTGCTACAACAGAACGGCGGTCGCCGGCAAGCTTATCCCCTGCCGCCGCTGAACCGCCATGGCTCGCCTATTTAAAGGTGCCCGAGCCTCTCCGCAGCATCATACCCTCACTAGGCACCCCGCAGAGCAGCCCCGTGGCAGCCATTCGCCCCCGGGAAGCTTCCTTCTTCATCTCCGGCGAACATGGCCGCCGTCTCTGTCTCGAGCAATCCGGAGCCACCAGAGCCTCCCCCGACCGTCCAGCAGCACCGTCGCCTTCCCCTCGGTCCCGCGGCGCCACCCATCACCCCAGGCTCGCTCTAGAACCACTGCATCGCAAAGCCCCGAACCCACCCGAAGCTTCCTCCGCCGCGGAGCTCGCCACCGGCGAATCCCTCCGTCCCCTCCGACCACTCGACTACCGGAAGGGCCACCAAGGAGTCGCGGATCCATTACTGCACTCAGTCTTCCTCAAGGAGCCTCCGTTCGCCAGCGACGATCGCCGGAGTCCCGCCTCCGTTCGGGCAGAGGAAGAGAAGGGGAAAAACGACTAGTCAAACCCGACTGGTGGGCCCCTTGGACCCACTGTCAGTGACCCAGCCTCGCACCCACGCGCGCATAAGTGGAGGCGCAAACCCCAGAGTACGTCTCCACTATTTCAAAGACGTATTCTCAGCCGAAACGTTTTCTTTTCTGTTTTAGTTTAAAAATCAGTATTTGACCAAACTTTGACTGGTTTTAACTTTTAAACTACAGCTCCAGTTGAATTGATTCTTTTTCTGCTATTCCTCAAATTTGGTCTAGTTTATTTTCAAATTTATTTGAAAATTTTCCAGACAATTTTTTTGTGCTGTTATGATTCTATGTATTAATTTTATATTCTTTTATTAGGATTTTGAAGAGGGAGAAAACTTCCAAAACTCTTGGAATGCTTTTCTCCTCCCCTCTACTTGAAGGCAAGCATCCTAGACCCCTTTTGATACATGTGTGTGTGTTTGCTATAACCCAAGAACTCCATTGATATGACAAAATGGAGCATCATTATTTCATGTGGAAGTCTTACTCTTGCTTTTCAACATGTGGTAAATATTTTCCCTTTTCAGTCATGTATGTGATAATGGTGAAAACCACCCCTCCTCATGCCACATATGCCTAGTGATAGTTCGGATGGAGTCCGAAGGAAGGATGTCGTTCGATGAACCGACCACGTGACTGACATCTCGTTGTGACGAGGATGTGCAGCGAGGCAGCATGTAGCATGAGGGGTGTGTCTCTGTCCGGGAACTATGAGAGCATTGTGGCACGAACCATGCTGAGAATATATATAAACCTTCTGAGTCGACCATAGATCGAGTCTTGCTCCGGTAACCCCCATACTTGTTTCATGCTACCACGTGTCCCTACTTCTGGTAGGGTGCGGTTCAGTAAATTTTGTCGACCCCTGTTCTATCACGCACCGTACAGAGAGGCCATGGTGGAAGATATCAGCTGCATCCGGTAGGCAGGTCACCTGGTCCGGGAGCATGGGTGTTTTGGTTGTAGCCGAAGGGGATAGCTTCCCCAGTTTTCGCACGCGTTATAAATTGTTGTGATCCCATGCTAGTCGAGGTTGTAGCCTCCCACTTAGAGTTTGTCTTAACTAGTGTCATGGGTGATTCCAGACACCGGTAAGTTAGGCTGGTGTGTGCAGTCAGGTGCGTCTTCAAATTAAAAGACCGTAGACGGAATTAGTCCAGAGGGACTATAGAAAATCCATTATTCGTGGGTAAAGAGTGCACCCTTTGCAGAGATATAAAACCTATTCAAATAGCCGTGTCCATGGTTAAGGACTACAGTCTGGGATGGGTCGAGTGTCGGACTTAGTGTCGGTCTTCGGAGGAGAAATCTATTTTTAAACCAGAACAATATTTATGACCTGTGACAGGTGGTGATTGTGGTTTATCATTATTATGGACTAACCATTCATATTATTTGAAACAAGGCGTATCCTTGGGACGGTTCTACCTCCCGGATATTCACGGTTATTTATTTTATTTACAAGCCCTTTCCGTGATGTCGCTCAGACGTCCGACTGTGGCATTCTTTTTATTTATAAGCCCTTTATGTGATGTCGCTCAGACGTCCGACTGCGGCATTCTTTTTATTTACATGCCCTTTCTGTGATGTCGCTCAGATGTCCGACTGTGGCATTCTTTTTATTTACAAGCCCTCTCTGTGATGTCGCTCAGACGTCCGACTGTGGCATTCCTTTTATTACAAGCCCTCTCTGTGATGTCACTCAGACGTCCGACTGTGGCATTCTTTTTATTTATAAGCCCTTTATGTGATGTCGCTCAGACGTCCGACTGTGGCATTCTTTTTATTTATAAGCCCTTTATGTGATGTCGCTTAGACGTCCGACTGTGGCATTCTTGTCTTTTATTTTCTTTTCCTTATGAGCCCTTCCTGTGGTGTCGCTCAGACGCCCGACTGTGGCATGCTTGTTACTTATTTCATTACTACTTTCTGATTGCACATACCCTTTTACTCGAATGTCCTGCTTAAAGTTATATCCTGTCGCATCATTATTATCATAGTGATCATAAATCATCCTTGAGCATGTTTATGTCTCACCCATGTTCTTAGTGTTTGCGAGTACATTCAATGTACTCACTGGCTTGTCCCTGGCTATTGTCTTGGCCAGATTCCTTGTGTGGGAAGGAACGACGTGATGCTACCCCGGAGCCTACACTATTAGGTTAGCAGCCCCGCGAAGATAGGTGTTATCCCGGTCAGCTGTTCCCGTGGGAAATGGAGTCCCACAGACGCCGACATACCCCAACCGCTTCCGCCATCATTTACCAAAACCCGTGTTGTACTTAAAGACCAGAATGGTCTTGTACTACATATTTGTACCTTTGCTTTGACTTTTCTGTATCAAGAGGTGCCTCATCAGCTAACAGTAATCCTGGGGCTGATGAACACAAGGTCCGTTTTTGGGAAATTAATATCTCGAAATTCCGGTCCTGACAACCTTGGTATCAGAGCCAGGCTAACCGTTGGCTAATCCTATCTTAGCCAGGTCCAAAAACCTAGATTAACCACCACATCAGACCATATTCCAACCCCATCCAAGCTTCCAGCGTAAGATACCCGCAAAGTGGACCGACTCCTTTGGCAGTCGGTGCCCAACCTATCAGTCTAGCCTGTCGATCACCCGCTAGTGACCGACGCCAAAACGATTCCTTCCGCAAGCGTGCGAAGGAAGACTCCGTCCTTTCCTATAAATAGGGCACGCTAGCCCCCAAACCCAACACCACACAGCCTCTACCCCCATACTGAGCTAAAATGCCAGGACCCATCGTCCACAATGAGACCACAGCAACCAACCTTGGAGGTTTTGTGACCGTGCTCGCAAACCTCACCCGTCGTGCTTTTGCGATGGAAGAGCCCCCAGAATACGTGGTGTACCAAGACTCCATGGGCGGTGAAAGCCGTCAATTCTAGGCCACTGTGCACATCTACGGTAGAGGTCTGACGCCAGAGCGCCCCTACAGGTTCACCGGAAGGACAACTTCCTTTGAGCCGCAAGCCATCCAACTAGCAGCTCGGGAGGCTATAGTTCAACTCAGGCACCTGTCGCCCAGAGTTAACTATCGCTCGTTCTACTACTACCCCAGCCGTAACGGGTATGGTAGGCCTCCCCGAGTTGCAAGCGGAGACCACGAGACGGATCCTGCATTATTGCATCTGGTACGCTATGTTAGTGTACTCGAGGAACTGTTCGATCAAATCACCCTTGATCTGATCGCAACTCGTGGAGAACTGCTTCGCCGAGCCCCAGCAAGAGGACGAGGCGAGCCCGGCACCAACAACCCAGTCGTGCTGTTCAGACAGCCAATCGAGTCCCCAAGGCCTGCCGCGGTCATTGACCAGAATGCCTTGGTATCTCCAAAAGTGATGCGTCGCTTGTTTGGCGCACGCTCCAACGGGATTGTGGCTAACAATCCTCGCGAGGGACATCATCCCTGCCCCGACCCTGCACCTCCTCAGCCACCGCCAGCCAATCCCAATGATGAAGCTCCCGGAGAAGCTTCAGCATCCACAAGGCAAGGCCGCTTGGATATAAACGAGGTTGATTATATCACCCGAGTAGTACCAAACCTTATCTTGCCCTCACCCGTGGTCATGTAACCTGTATGCCTATATGTATGTACAGTTTACTTTTGCGCTCTTATCTTTATAGCATCTAGTGTGCGAATGCCTATTTTTGTCGGATGTGACTTCCAAAGCACCTCATCGACAACCCCACAGTAAACACGTCTTTTCGCAAGACGTGTGTACCTGTAGCATTGACCTCGACCCCGTAAAGCGAAACCGACGGTATAGATGCCCTCACCGTAACCCTATAAACCAGCCAGGCTGCTATATATAGGCCACACCGTGAACTTGCCAAGCATCCCTCACCCGGTGCTCTTCTCTCACAGCCATTACCTTCGCCATGCCGACCCCTAGTATCTACCTGAGAACCCCTGAGGCATCCCCAGGTAGTTTCGTGAAGATATTGTGGGATTTTACCTGCAGTACCATGAGTGCTACCCGTCCACCCCAGTATGAGCTGCTCAAATCGAGGATCACACCGTCCACCTCGAAATATTGGGCAGTGGTACACATTCCACCTGCCAACCCAAACCAAGACCCCACAGAGGTTTCCTTCATGGGGAAATCCATGCCAACTCCTCAGATGGCCATAGAGGCTGCCGCCTGCGAAGCGCTTGCTCGCCTTCGATTCGCGGTGCCCTATGCCAGCGAGCGAGGACATTACTACTTTCCAAGCCGCGCAGCACCCGGAGAAGCAGCATCTTTTCCTGGTGGGCGTATTGAGAGAGACCCGGTGCTAGCCAACCTTACGCAGTTTGTGATCGCGCAAGAGCGTCTGAACCAGCGGATAATGGGTTATCTCCAGAGCCTCACCGACTTAAATCCTCGGATCGCCATCGGCAGACCATTGAGGCCCGCGTAGGAGAAGCACATTCACCGACTGGTCAACCCACTACCGCCGATAGAAGAAGAATGTCCCCCGGCACCAGAGACCTTTTCTCAGGACCCTATTCATTTACCGTTTATATTTTAGACGTATCTGCCACATGGGTGTACCCGTATCTTTTTATGAGAACTGTGTGTCGCATCGTGTGCTAATAAATCTTTCTTGTGTTATTGCATCTTGTCCATCTGCTTAGCATAGATTTTTTCCTTCATCACGCAACATCACAACAACGATAATACAACTCCGTCCACTCTACACAGTACACTAAGTTGCTAGTCCGCCTACACCTGCTTCACCAACGACCTCCTCGCACACCACAGTTTCCCGAGAATAAACTCATGGGGTGTTATTCGAGCACTAGATGCCTACCGCACGCTAACCACCATTAGGCACCTAACACCCTCATCTAATCCTCATGATCGCCGCGCCGCGGAGAGCTAACACTCGAGCGGTCGCATCACGACGATCATCGAGGATCATCGCACACAAGAGCACCGATACCCCCATCAATGCCGCCAACCCCACGCTCATGAGGACCATGCACCAGTCCGGCATCACCTCCGCCATTAGAGCCTCGACCCAAGCTCCTGCAAACCACAAGCAGAGAAGAGGGAAGAAAGAAGAAGAAGAAAGGCCAGGTGAGAGGAAGAAGAAGTAGCACCTCGGCCGTTTTATAGCTCGAGATCGGTGTACGGTGGGCGGAGTCCACCAGCGCCGCTCGTCGCTCGACCGCCGGTGTTCGGAGGCGAATCCGCGAGCAGTGCCGATAGCCCGCTGGCCCGCGAGGTGAGTGCACGCTGCACCGGCAGCTAGCGCGCCGTGCACTACGGCAGTACGGCCTAGATGCCCTACGAGCTAGCTGTCGCCGGTGGAGAAAGTGCGGGAAAGCGCACGGGAGAGAGGAGAAGAGAGAACCAGAGGAGGAAGAAGAGGCTGACAATGGGCCCAGGCTCCACCTGTCAGCCAGTGAGATCACTGTGCTCTCGGGTGCAACCGGCATAATTGTAAATTTAGAAAAAATTACCATTTCTAAACTTACTAGGTCCTAGAGTAGAAATATATAATTTTCCACGACAGTAGATTTTTCTTTTCCCGTGCCACGCCAGTGTTTAACACTGCAGTTTACGCCACTGTTTACTCATGCACTATAGTAGCTTTTATCTGCATAATTAGAGCGGTAAAATTTTGGTAGTATCTTTGAGGAAATAGTAGACCTTAGAGCAACCCTTAACAAATCTCGAGGACGAGATTTTTCTTAAGGGGGGTAGTGTTGTAACACCCCAGAAATTTAGCAATGTTTTATTAAATAAAATTTTGCTAGTAAATTAAATTTTTTGCCTTATGCTAAATATTCCTTGGATTCCAGGACAATTCTTGCTCTGATTTGTTGGAGTGTTTGCCCCTAGCAAAAACTTTCCAGTTAATTTTAGATTTTCTTATGCACCCATTAAAATTTTGCTCATATCGGCAGGATTAATTATGTATTGGTCCCCAAAATTTTATTCTCTATATAAATAGTTATCCTCAGTTTTAAGGTCTCTTTTGAACTACAACTACTTGATAAATTTATTTATAAATTCAACCAAAAATTTGAGATGTCTAGTAATACTATTAGATCACTTTTATGCTAGAATATAATTATTTCATTTAATATTTTGAGCTCCACAACTTGTTTGCCAATCTAGTCCAGTAGACCAAATTACACTACAACCCTATTAAATATTCCTGTAATGCTTCCACCAATATTATGGGATGTTTATAGCAGTATGTTATTCAACTTTTTGCAAAAGCCCAGGTTGGTCCTTTGGAAAATTTGAGTGAACCAACCTCTTTTCCTTTCTGGTTCAGTTTGGTGTTTTGCACTTTAACCCTAGTCTATTTTGCTCTAGTGCCCTTGAGCTTCCTCATGCTTGTAGTCCTTCTAGCAAAACTCTTAAGTCCAGGAGAGTGGGCCAATTGGGGTAGTTTTGGTTCATGAAACAATGCTCTGCATTTTCTGTCCAGAACTGAGATCTTGCAAAACTTGCATTAGCAAGTTTCTGCTTTTGATGAACCAACCTCACCACCCTCTTACTCATCCAAGGAGACTTCCATCTGGTAAATTTGGCCACCCCAAGAGCTAGCTAGATGCCTCTGGCATTTTGTCAAACACCCTGAGGGCATGACCATGTTTGGCTTAGTTTCTGGTTCATGTTATGAACTTGATCCCCTGACTAAACCAGCATGTCTCACAGTTTTCTCGTAGCCTATAACCCCACCCTGCTGACCCCCTTGCTGTTTGGAGCTCTTTAACGCGCCTTGGCATATCGCCGAGCACGTAGCGTGCGTGCTCTAGGCGCGCCCAGAGCGCACGTTTTGCACGTGCGTGCGCTCGGGTCGCCGCGTCGCGCCTCTGGCCCAAACTCACCTGCAGAGCTTCACCCGACCTTATCCGCACCCAGGTACACGCCAAGCCGCCCCTGGGTCGCCACAGCACCGCCGTCAGAGCGCTTTTGGCGGCACGCCGGCGAACACAATGGCTCTCTGCCATGGTCGGCGCCGCCCAAGCCACGCGCACTCGCCAGCTGCCCCCTGGAGCAGTGCGAGATCATCCGCAGGCCCGTCCGCTAGCTTTCGTCGCCGCCACGTCCCCCTGCTGCAAAAGAACGGCGGTCGCCGGCGAGCTTATCCCCTGCCACCGCTGAACCGCCATGGCTCACCTATTTAAAGGTGCCCGAGCCTCTCCGCAGCATCATACCCTCACTAGGCACCCCGCAGAGCAGCCCCATGGCAGCCATTCGCCCCTGGGAAGCTTCCTTCTTCATCTCCGGCGAACACGGCCGCCATCTCTGCCTCGAGCAATCCGGCGCCACCAGAGCCTCTCCCGCCTGTCCAGCACCACCGTCGCCTTCCCCTCGATCTTGCGGTGCCACCCATCACACCAGGCTCGCTCGGGAACCACTACATCACAAAGCCCCGAACCCACCCGAAGCTTCCTCCGCCGTGGAGCTCGCCGCCGGAGAATCCCTCCGTCCCCTCCGACCACTCGACTATCGGAAGGGCTGCCAAGGAGTCGCGGATCCATTACCGCACTCAGTCTTCCTCAAGGAGCCTCCGTTCGCCGGTGACGATCGCCGGAGTCTCGCCTCTGTTCGGGCAGAGGAAGAGAAGGGAAAAAAATGACTAGTCAAACCTGACTGGTGGGCCCCCTGGACCCACTGTCAGTGACCCAGCCTCGCACCCACGCGCGCATAAGTGGAGACGCAAACCCCAGAGTATGTCTCCACTATTTCAAAGGCGTATTCTCAGCCAAAATGTTTTCTTTTCCGTTTTAGTTTAAAAATCAGTATTTGACCAAACTTTGACTGGCTTTAACTTTTAAACTACAGCTCCAATTGAATTGATTCTTTTTCTGCTATTCCTCAAATTTGGTCTAGTTTATTTTCAAATTTAGTTGAAAATTTTCCAGACAATTTTTTTGTGCTTTTGTGATTCTATGTATTAATTTTATCTTCTCTTATTAGGATTTTGAAGAGGGAGAAAACTTCCAAAACTCTTGGAATGCTTTTCTCCTCCCCTCTACTTGAAGGCAAGCAACTTGGACCCCTTTTGATACATGTGTCTGTGTTTGCTATAACCCAAGAACTCCATTGATATGACGAAATGGAGCATCATTATTTCATGTGGAAGTCCTACTCTTGCTTTTCAACATGTGGTAAATATTTTCCCTTTTCAGTCATGTATGTGATATTGGTGACAACCACCCCTCCTCATGCCACATATGCCTAGTGATAGTTCGGATGGAGTCCAAAGGAAGGATGTGGTTCGATGAACCGACCACGCGACTGACATCTCGTTGTGACGAGGATGTGCAACGAGGCAGCATGTAGCATGAGGGGTGTGACCCTGTCCGGGAAATGTGAGAGCATTGTGGCACTAACCATGCTGAGAATATATATAAATCTCCTGAGTCAACCATAGATCGAGTCTTGCTCCGATAACCCCCATACTTGTTTCATGCTACCACGTGTCCCTACTTCTGGTAGGGTGCGGTTCAGTAAATTTTGTCGACCCCTATTCTATCACGCACCGTACAGAGAGGCCATGGTGGAAGATACGGGCTGCATCCGGTAGGCAGGCCACCTGGTCCGGGAGCATGGGTGTTTCGGTTGTAGCCGAAGGGGATAGCTTCCCCAGTTTTCGCGCACGTTATAAATTGTTGTGATCCCATGCTAGTCGAGGTTGTAGCCTCCCCACTTAGAGTTTGGCTTAACTAGTGTCGTGGGTGATTCCAGACACCGGTAAGTTAGGCTGGTGTGTGCAGTCAGGTGCGTCTTCAAATTAAAAGACCGTAGACGGAATTAGTCTAGAGGGACTATAGAAAATCCGTTATTCGTGGGTAAAGAGTGCACCCTCTACATAGATATAAAACCTATTCGAATAGCTGTGTCCATGGTTAAGGACTACAGTCTGGGATGGGTCGAGTGTCGGTCTTAGTGTCAGTCTTCGGAGGAGAAATCTATTTTTAAACCATAACAATATTTATGACCTGTGACAGGTGGTGATTGTGGTTTATCATTATTATGGACTAACCATTCGTATTATTTGAAACAAGGAGTATCCTTGGGACGGTTCTACCTCCCGGATATTCACGGTTATTTATTTTATTTACATGCCCTTTCTGTGATGTCGCTCAGACGTCCGACTGTGGCATTCTTTTTATTTATAAGCCCTCTATGTGATGTCGCTCAGACGTCCGACTACGGCATTCTTTTTATTTACAAGCCCTTTCTGTGATGTCGCTCAGACGTCCGACTGTGGCATTCTTTTTATTTACAAGCCCTCTCTATGATGTCGCTCAGAC
>LR738711.1:792840380-792861249 GCA_902687465.1 Secale cereale | reverse complement strand
TGCCCCTTGGAGTACATCCTTTGATGGCAAAAGAAAAAGTTCTTGCCCCTTGGAGTACATCCTTTGATGGCAAAAGAAAAAGTTCTTGTCCCTTGGAGTACATCCTTTGATGGCAAAAGAAAAAGTTCTTGCCCCTTGGAGTACATCCTTTGATGGCAAAAGAAAAATGTTCTTGCTCCTTGGATTAAATCCATTGATTGGCAAAAGAAATCATTGCTCCTTCGATTGCACCCATTGATTGGCAAAATGAATCATAGCCCTTTGGGTCACATCCATTGATTGGCAAATATGGAGCCTGGCAGCTCGCAAAAAGCCTCGACTACATGGTCTTATTTGCAACGGTGTTTTGTGTTTTGTGATTTTTCAAAAGTTTTCTGTGGTTTTTGATCCGAAACTAGGCAACCTCAAAGTTGACCATGTATATACAAAAGTCTGGGTC
This sequence comes from Secale cereale, assembly GCA_902687465.1. Taxonomy (NCBI): domain Eukaryota; kingdom Viridiplantae; phylum Streptophyta; class Magnoliopsida; order Poales; family Poaceae; genus Secale; species Secale cereale. The sequence continues at coordinate 792,860,810 of LR738711.1, read as the reverse complement.
ATAGAACACCAGCATGATTTAAACCGGTGGTTATTATAAACCGGAACAATCATTGGGCAAACACCAACAGGGCAAAGAGCCTCATCAGAATCTACAATGTCCACCGGATTAAGGATGTCAAGCATGCTTAATTAAAGGTATGAAAGTATTTTTGGGTATAAAGCAGATACTCGTTCAATATATATGCCTATGAGAGCAATATAATCGGTCCGGTGGTAAACCACCAGGAAATTTTCTTAGCGTTGTCTATGCAGATACATGTAATATAAAGGATCAACCATAGCAGACAAGGGATTAAAATTGGAAGATGCCAAGTCAAAACTGTGATATCCGGATTAAGATAGAAAATGTTTCGAACTATCCTATTACAAGGCACTTGCAGGCCTGAACGGATGAAAGTTTTTCGGCAACGGATTACAACATCTAAAAGTTAAACTGAGAGGCTTATGCTTCTTCTTCCTGCTGCGAAGGCTGGGGATCGGCTCGTTCCGGAACTTCTTCGTCTTCTTGAAGCGGCTGAAAATCAGGAACGCGCCAGTCGATCTTGGATAGTGCACGGAAGTACATCTCCTCCCTAATAAGATCGGACGGATCAACATCTGGGGCGAAAGTATGGGCGCGCACTGGTGGGATTAGATTCTCGGTGTCATAAACCGGCCGGTCCACCCGCTCATTCTCTAAGTCATATGCCGGATGATACCTGGTCAGGTCCGCTTCATCAGCAAGCTTGCTGGCAAGAGGGCGCATTTCCTTAGTTAAAGCACGAACGTCCTTGCCAGAGAAGGCAGATCCATCCTCCTTGTTACTGGGGTACCCGTTCATAGCTTCCTTCGGATCAAAGTTCGGAACCCATGCATTGGCTCTAGTCAGCGCTACAAGAGAGCCGGCCCGTGCAGCAGATTTCTTCACTTCTTCCAAGCGTACATGCAGTATAAAAAGCTTCTCCAAAGTACCTTGGATAGTGGTGGGGGCCGCTTTGTGATGGGACATCGCACTTATAATCCTTTGAGCGCCGGAATACAGCTGCTCAACCAGAGTATAAGAGGCCTTGAGTTTCTTCCGGATATCATCCCCAAGATGGATGATGCGTCTCCCTACATATGATTATTATAGTTAAACCGGAGCAGAATAAAGATGGCAGAGATGAAAGCATATGCAAATTAAGTGCTCACCAAAGATGGCAGAGGTCATAAGCTCTATTTGCTGCCTTAAGCCGGTCAGCTCTTGCGTCACCGGATTAAGGGCCTCTTCAGCATCCTTTGCCCTTTTCTCAAGGGCGTTCCTCTGCACTTGCCAGACTGATCGCTCCGCTTAAAAATCTTTTTTCAGTTTTTCAGTTTTGGTCAAGTTGAGCACCAGCTCATCCTTCGCCTTGGCAGAAGCAGTTTCAGTGGCAGCAAGTCTATTCCAGAGCTCAGTTACTTCTGCAGCCCTCCGGGTCAAATCAGCCTACAAGAAAATCAAGTGGAGTAGACGAAAATTAAGACAAGTCTCAAGCACATAAACAAGTTATCCAATTGACACTTGGGGGCTAATGGGCAGTTGAAGTATCAAAAGAGAAATTCAGACAAGTCCCAGGCACATAAAACAAGTTATGCCCCTGGCACTTGGGGGCTAATGTAAGTTCATATTTTCATACATTTGGAAGTACCGGTTCACCTACAACGAAGCTAAACCGGAACTTGGGGGCTACTATGGCATAAAGACAGAAGTATAAAGAAGGAAAAACAAATACAAGTGAAGGAAGGTACCTCGTATTTATCCTTCATCACAAACCAAGCCCAATTCATAATCGCGGCTGGTATGAAGCCGGTTCAAATACCCGGAATAAAGTTCCTGGGCACTCAATTCGGCATAGTTGGACAAATCCGTGCTCCACTTGCCCTTCTCTTGTTGAAGCTTCTCTGCTTCAGCAGTATGCTTGGCCAAGATGATAGGCTGAGCAGGAGCGGTAAAACCTGTCCCGGTTATCTGAACATCCAAAGAAGAGGCAGTGGTTGGCTGAGAAGGGTCAGCAGTAGGGGCCGGACTAACAGGAGCCGGGTTAGTCCGAGGAGGGGTAACCCGGACAGGACTCGCCAGCTCTACGACATTTTCTACATTTGTATCTTCCGGGGCAACAATGTCATCATGGTCCATGGGAGCAGGATCATCAAACTGAGTTGCAGGATCGCCCTCTGGAGGGATGACTTCATCCGGATCAGCCGCCGGATCAGCAGTAGCAGTCTCGGCAGCCGCTTTGGTGGCCTTCGCCTTCTTGCTAGGATTGGGCTTGCTGAAGGAAGTTGAAGGAACAATGAGAATCATCAAGGAACAAATAAAATATAAATCGGATATTGAAAGGGACTTACCCAGGCACGGTCTTCTATACAGGGACCTGTGTGGCAGTTGATTCACAGAAGATGACAAAGGTGTCTCCTGATAGTTAGCATCAGACGGTTTAAGCGGTTTACGTATAAGCCTGACCTTTGGATGGTGAAAAGTTGGAAAAAGTAAAACCTCAGAGCGGCGCCTGCGAGCCGGGGTAAGAGATATTCCGGAAGATTCTACTACAAGGCCACTATGGCGCATAGTCCGGCGTGCTTCATGTTGCTGTTTCTTCAAAAGAAATTTGGGGTCCAATTGAGCGTAAGGATGAGAAAAAGGGTACTTCTGGGATGCCCGACGAATTTTGGGCACCGGCGGTTCAGAGTCTGAAGAAAGAGCGATTACCTCAACTTCTGCCGCTTTACTTCCTTCAGCCAAGTCCTGTGGAAAGACACTGTTAACATAGATTTGGATAATGAGAGAATAAAACGTATCAGGATCAATTCATACCTCAGAATCCGGATCATCTTCCTGAAGATGTGAACCGGAGGCAGCAACCGCCTTCTTCTTCTTGATAACGCACGTCTTCCGACGTGGCTGTTTGCCTGACTAATCTTGAGGTTTTCTTTTCTAGAAGGGGTCGTTGGCCTGTGCAGAAGATGAAAAGTAAGTAGAAGACAATTGATAAGGACGGATTAGAATGAACGGAAGAGGTCAGAAAAAACTTACTGCTGGCGGTTTGTTGTTCTCATAGAATGGAGCCAATCCGGTTTGGCTACACTCCTCCAGAGAGATGTTGAGCATTTTCTTTGCGGATTCAGTGACTTCCTTTTTAGGAAGTATTATGTCAATGTGGCGTTGAGGGTCATCAGGCTTTCCGGTATACTCATACAGCAGACCAGAGCACCAGCTCAGAGGAAGGATGCTCCAGGCAAGCCAATAACGAACGAAATCTACTCCAGTCAAACCGTTGGCCATAAAGGCCCTAAGCTTGGCAAGCTGAGGGGCAAACCGGGCCCGCTCTGAAGAACTAAGGCAGTGCGGCAGGGGATGATCCCCAGGAAGACGATGTTCATGGTAACCCGGTAGTGGGTTTTCCCCTTCAGGCGAGGTATCTTTGCAATAGAACCATGATTGATTCCAGTCCTTGGGGTGTGTATGGAGAGCAGCGTGAGGGAAGACCACGTCTCTTCTCTTCTGAATACTAACACCGCCCAGCTCTTGTTGCGGTCCGGCAGTAAATTCTGTCCGTCGGTTTAAGTGGAAAAAGTCTCAGAACAAATCCATTGATGGTTCTTCTTGAAGGTATACTTCCGAGAAGACTTGAAAATTGCAGACGTTTGATATAGAATTCGGACCTATATCTTGAGGATGGAGCTGAAAAGCGGCCAGAATGTCCCGGAAGAATTTTGAACCGAGAGGGCTAATGCCCCGGGCCATATGATCAAAGAAAACGATGACTTCTCCTTCTTTAGGGGTAGGAGGACACTCATTGCCTGGGGCCCGCCATTTCAGAACTGCTTGGGGGCCCAGAGTACCAATTGAAGCAGCGTTGGTTAAGTCCTCTTCCGTAATGCGAGAAGGTGTTGGGGAACGTAGTATTTTAAAACTTTCCTACGATCACGCAAGATCTATCTACCAGATGCATAGCAACGAGAGGGGAGAGTGAGTCTACGTACCCTCGTAGACCGAAAGCGGAAGCGTTAGAACAACGCGGTTGATGTAGTCGTACGTCTTCACGGCCCGACCGATCAAGCACCGAAGCTACGGCACCTCCGAGTTCTAGCACACGTTCAGCTCGATGAAGTCCCTCGAACTCCGATCCAGCCGAGTGTCGAGGGAGAGTTCCGTCAGCGCGACGATGTGGTGACGATCTTGATGTTCTACCGTAACAGGGCTTCGCCTAAGCACCGCTACAATATTTATCGAGGAGAACTATGGTGGAGGGGGGCACCGCACACGGCTAAGAGATCAAGAGATCAATTGTTGTGTCTAGAGGTGCCCCCCTGCCCCCGTATATAAAGGAGGGAGGGAGAGGCCGGCCCTAGAGGGGGCACACCAAGTGTGGGGAGTCCTACTAGGACTCCCAAGTCCTAGTAGGATTCCCCTTTCCTTTCCGGAGTAGGAGAGAAGGAAAGAGGGGAAGAAGGAGAAGGAAAAGGGGGCTGCACCCCTTGTCCAATTCGGACCAGAAGGGGGGGTGCACGCCTCCTTCCTTTTGGCCTCTCTCCTCTATTCCCGTAACTCCCCGGTACTCCGAAAATACCCGAATCACTCGGAACCTTTCCGATGTCCGAATATAGTCGTCCAATATATTGATTTTTACGTCTCGACCATTTTGAGACTCCTCGTCATGTCACCGATCTCATCCGGGACTCCGAACTCCTTCGGTACATCAAAACTCATAAACTCATAATAAAACTATCATCGAAACCTTAAGCGTGCGGACCCTACGGGTTCGAGAACTATGTAGACATGATCGAGACACGTCTCCGGTCAATAACCAATAGCGGAACCTGGATGCTCATATTGGCTCCCACATATTCTACGAAGATCTTTATCGGTCAAACCGCATAACAACATACATTGTTCCCTTTGTCATCGGTATGTTACATGCCCGAGATTCGATCGTCGGTATCTCAATACCTAGTTCAATCTCGTTACCAACAAGTCTCTTTACTCCTTCCGTAATACATCATCCCGCAACTAACTCATTAGCTGCAATGCTTGCAAGGCTTATAGTGATGTGCATTACCGAGTGGGCCCAGAGATACCTCTCCGACAATCGGAGTGACAAATCCTAATCTCGAAATACGCCAACCCAACAAGTACCTTCGGAGACACCTGTAGAGTACCTTTATAATCACCCAGTTACGTTGTGACGTTTGGTAGCACACAAAGTGTTCCTCCGGTATTCGGGAGTTGCATAATCTCATAGTCATAGGAACATGTATAAGTCATGAAGAAAGCAATAGCAGTAAAACTTAAACGATCATAGTGCTAAGCTAACGGATGGGTCTTGTCCATCAGATCATTCTCCTAATGATGTGATCCCGTTGATCAAATGACAACTCATGTCTATGGCTAGGAAACATAACCATCTTTGATCAATGAGCTAGTCTAGTAGAGGCATACTAGGGACACTCTGTTTTGTCTATGTATTCACACATGTATTAAGTTTCCGGTTAATACAATTCTAGCATGAATAATAAACATTTATCATGATATAAGAAAATAAATAATAACTTTATTATTGCCTCTAGGGCATGTTTCCTTCAGTCTCCCACTTGCACTAGAGTCAATAATCTAGTTCACATCGCCATGTGATTTAACACCGATAGTTCACATCGTCATGTGATTAATACCCAAAGGGTTTACTAGAGTCAATAATCTAGTTCACATCGCTATGTGATTAACACCAAAAGAGTACTAAGGTGTGATCATGTTTTGCTTCGTGAGAGAAGTTTAGTCAATGTTTCTGTCACATTCAGATCCGTATGTATTTCGCAAATGTCTATGTGTCTACAATGCTCTGCATGGAGCTACTCTAGCTAATTGCTCCCACTTTCAATACGCATCCAGATTGATACTTAGAGTCAGCTGGATTTAGTGTCAAAGCTTGTATCGGCGTAACCCTTTACGATGAACTCTTTATCACCTCCATAATCGAGAAACATTTCCTTAGTCATCGAGTTACTAAGGATAATTTTGACCGCTGTACAGTGATCTACTCCTGGATCACTATTGTACCCTCTTGACAAACTCATGGCAAGGTACACAACATGTTTGGTACACATCATGGCATACTTTATAGAACCTATGGCTGAGGCATAGGGAATGACTTTCATTCTCTTTATATTTTTCTACCGTGGTCTGGCTTTGAGTCTTACTCAACTTCACACCTTACAAGTCAGGTAAGAACTCCTTCTTTGACTGATCCATTTTGAACTACTTCAAAATCATATCAAGGTATGTACTCATCGAAAGTCTTATCAAGCGTCTTGATCTATCTCTATAGATCTTGATGCCCAATATGTAAGCAACTTCACCAAGGTCTTTCTTCGAAAAACTCCTTTCAAACACTCCTTTATGCTTTCCAGAAAATTCTACATCATTTCCGATCGACAATATGTCATTCACATATACTTATCAGAAAGGTTGTAGTGCTCCCACTCACTTCTTGTAAATATAGGCTTCACCGCAAGTCTGTATAAATCTATATGCTTTGATCAACTTATCAAAGCGTATATTCCAACTCCGAGATGCTTCCACCAGTCCATAGATGGATCGCTGGAGCTTGCACATTTTGTTAGCACCATTAGGATTGACAAAACCTTCTGGTTGCATCATATACAAGTCTTCTTTAATAAATCCATTAAAGAATGCAGTTTTGTTATCCATTTGCCAGATTTCATAAAATGCGGCAATTGCTAACATGATTCGGACAGACTTAAGCATCGCTACGGGTGAGAAAGTCTCATCGTAGTCAACTCCTTGAACTTGTTGAATTTTTTTTGCAACAAGTCGAGCTTTGTAAACAGTAACATTACTGTCAGCGTCAGTCTTCCTCTTGAAGATCCATTTATTTTCGATGGCTTGCCGACCATCGGGCAAGTCAACCAAAGTCCACACTTTGTTCTCATACATGGATCCCATCTCAGATTTCATGGTCTCAAGCCATTTTGCGGAATCTGGGCTCATCATCGCTTCCTCATAGTTCGTAGGTTCATCATGGTCCAGTAACATGACTTCCAGAACCGGGTTGCCGTACCACTCTGGTGCGGAAAGTACTCTGGTTGATCTACGAAGTTCAACAGTAACTTGATCCGAAGTTTCATGATCATCATCATTAGCTTCCTCACTAATTGGTGTAGGAATCACTGGAACCAGTTTCTGTGATGTACTACTATCCAATTCGGGAGAAGGTACAATTACCTCATCAAGTTCCACTTTCCTCCAACTCACTTCTCTCGAGAGAAACTCCTTCTCTAGAAAGGATCCACTCTTAGCAACAAAGACCTTGCCTTCGGATCTGTGATAGAAGGTGTACCCAACAGTTTCTTTTGGGTATCCTATGAAGATTTACTTCTCCGATTTGGGTTCGAGCTTATCATGTTGAAACTTTTTCACATAAGCATCGCAGTCCCAAACTTAAAGAAATGATAGCTTAGGTTTCTCGTCAAACCACAGTTCATACGGTGTCATCTCCACGGATTTAGATGGTGCCCTATTTAACGTGAATGTATCTGTCTCTAATGCATAACCCCAAAAGCGATAGTGGTAGAATGGTAAGAGACATCATCGATCGCACCATATCTAATAAAGTACGGTTATGACGTTCGGACACACCATTACACTATGGTGTTCCAGGTGGCGTGAGTAGTGAAACTATTTCACATTGTTTTTACTGAAGGCCAAACTCGCTAACTCAAATATTTTACCTCTACGATCATATCGTAGAAACTCTTATTTTCTTGTTACGATGATTCTCCACTTCACTCTGAAATTCTTTGAACTTTTCAAATGTTTTAGACTTGTGCTTCATTAAGTAGATATACCCATATCTGCTCAAATCATCAGTGAAGGTCAGAAAATAACGATACCCGCCGTGAGCTTCAACACTCATTGGTCCACATACATCTGTATGTATGATCTCCAACAAATCTGTTGCTCGCTCCATTGTTCCGGAGAACGGAGTTTTAGTCATCTTGCCCATGAGGCATGGTTTGCAAGCACCAAGTGATTCATAATCAAGTGATTCCAAAAGTCCATCACTATGGAGTTTCTTCATGCGCTTTACACCATTATGACCTAAACAGCAGTGCCACAAATAAGTTGCACTATCATTATTAACCTTGCATCTTTTGGCTTCAATATTATGAATATGTGTATCACCACGATCGAGATCCAACAAACTATTTTCATTGGGTGTATGACCATCGAAGGTTTTATTCATGTAAACAGAATAACAATTATTCTATGACTTTAAATGAATAACCGTATTGCAACAAATATGATCAAATCATATTCATGCTCAACGCAAATGCCAAATAACATTTATTTAGGTTTTACACTAATCCCGAAATTATAGGGAGTGTGCGATGATGATCATATCAATCTTGGAACCACTTCCAACACACATCGTCACTTCACCTTTAACTAGTCTCTGTTCATTCTGCAATTCTCGTTTTGAGTTACTAATTTTAGCAACTGAACCGGTATCAAATACCCAGGGGTTGCTATGAACACTAGTAAAGTACACATCAATAATCTGTATATCAAAATATACCTTTGTTCACTTTGCCATCCTTCTTATCCGCCAAGTATCTAGGGCAGTTCCACTTCCAGTGACCATTTCCTTTGCAGTAGAAGCACTTAGTTTCAGGCTTGAGTTTTAGCTTTGGGTTTCTTCACGGGAGTGACAACTTGCTTGTCATTCTTCTTGAAGTTCCCCTTCTATCCCTTTGCCCTTTACTTGAAACAAGTGGTCTTGTTAACCATCAACACTTGATGCTTTTTCATGATTTCTACCTTTGCCGACTTCAGCATTGCGAAGAGCTCGGGAATTCCTTTCGTCATCCCTTGCATATTATAGTTCATCACGAAGTTCTACTAACTTGGTGATAGTGACTAGAGAACTTTGTCAATTACTATCTTATCTGGAAGATTAACTCCCACTTGATTCAAGTAATTGTAGTACCCGGACAATCTGAGCACATGCTCACTGGTTGAGCTATTCTCCTCCATCTTGTAGGCAAAGTACTGTCAGAAGTCTTGTACCTCTAGACACGGGCATGAGTATGAAATACTAATTTCAACTCTTGGAACATCTTATATGCTCTGTGGCGTTCAAAACGTTTTTGAAGTCCCGGTTCTAAGCCATAAAGCATGGTGCACTTAAATTATCAAGTAGTCATCATACCGAGCTTTTGTCAAAACGTTCATAACGTCTACATCTGCTCCTGCAATAGGTATGTCACCTAGCGGTGCATCAAGGACATAATTCTCTGTGCAGCAATGAGGATAATCCTCAGATCACGGAACAATTCCGCATCATTGCTACTAACATCTTTCAACTTAGTTTTCTCTAGGAACATATAAAATAAATAAAAGGGGAGCAACATCGCGAGCTATTGATCTACAACATAGATATGCTAATACTACGAGGACTAAGTTCATGATAAATTAAAGTTCAATTTAATCATATTACTTAATAACTCCCACTTAGATAGACATCCCTCTAGTCATCTAAATGATCACGTGATCCAAATCAACTAAACCATGTCCGATCATCACGTGAGATGGAGTAGTTTCAATGGTGAACATCTTATGTTGATCATATCTACTATATGATTCACGCTCGACCTTTCGGTCTCCAGTGTTCCAAGGCCATATCTGCATATGCTAGGCTCGTCAAGTTTAACCCGAGTATTCTACGTGTGCAAAACTGGCTTACACCCGTTGTATTTGAACGTAGAGCTTATCACACCCGATCATCACGTGGTGTCTCGGCACGACGAACTTTCGCAACGGTGCATACTCAGGGAGAAAACTTATACCTTGAAATCTAGTAAGGGATCATCTTATAATGCTACCGTCGAACTAAGCAAAACAAGAAGCATAATAAGATAAACATCACATGCAATCAAAATATGTGACATGATATGGCCATCATCATCTTGTGCTTTTGATCTCCATCTCCAAAGCACCGTCATGATCACCTTCGTCACCGGCGCGACACCTTGATCTCCATCGTAGCATCGTTGTTGTCTCGCCAACTATTGCTTCTACGACTATCGCCACCGCTTAGTGATAAAGTAAAGCAATTACATGGCGATTGCATTTCATACAATAAAGCGACAACCATATGGCTCCTGCCAGTTGCCGATAACTTTACAAAACATGATCATTTCATACAAAACCGTATAACTCATCATGTCTTGACCATATCACATCACAACATGCCCTGCAAAAACAAGTTAGACGTCTTCCACTTTGTTGTTGCAAGTTTTACGTGGCTGCTACGGGCTTAGCAAGAACCGTTCTTACCTACGCATACAAAACCACAACGATATTTCGTCAAGTATGTGCTGTTTTAACTTCACAAGGACCGGGCGTAGCCACACTTGATTCAACTAAAGTTGGAGAAACTGACACCCGCCAGCCACCTGTGTGCGAAGCACGTCGGTAGAACCAGTCTCGCGTAAGCGTACGCGTAATGTCGGTCCGGGCCGCTTCATCCAACAATACCGCCGAATCAAAGTATGACCTGCTGGTAAGCAGTATGACTAGTATCGTCCACAACTCACTTGTGTTCTACTCGTGCATATCATCTACGCATAAACTTGGCTCATGATGCCACTGTTGGGGAACGTAGTATTTTAAAACTTTCCTACGATCACGCAAGATCTATCTACTAGATGAATAGCAATGAGAGGGGAGTGTGAGTCTACGTACCCTCGTAGACCGAAAGCGGAAGCGTTAGAACAACGCGGTTGATGTAGTCGTACGTCTTCACGGCCCGACCGATCAAGCGCCGAAACTACGGCACCTCTGAGTTCTAGCACACGTTCAGCTCGATGACGTCCCTCGAACTCCAATCCAGCCGAGTGTCGAGGGAGAGTTCCATCAGCACGACGGCGTGGTGACGATCTTGATGTTCTACCGTCGCAGGGCTTCGCCTAAGCACCGCTACAATATTTATCGAGGAGAACTATGGTGGAGGGGGCACCGCACACGGCTAAGAGATCAAGAGATCAATTGTTGTGTCTAGAGGTGCCCCCCTGCCCCCGTATATAAAGGAGGGAGGGAGAGGCCGGCCCTAGAGGGGGCGCACCAAGTGTGGGGAGTCCTACTAGGACTCCCAAGTCCTAGTAGGATTCCCCTTTCCTTTCAGGAGTAGGAGAGAAGGAAAGAGGGGGAGTGGGAGAAGGAAAAGGGGGCTGCACCCCTTGTCCAATTCGGACCAGAAGGGGGGGTGCACGCCTCCTTCCTTTTGGCCTCTCTCCTCTATTCCCGTAACTCCCCGGTACTCCGAAAATACCCGAATCACTCGGAACCTTTCCGATGTCCGAATATAGTCGTCCAATATATTGATTTTTACGTCTCGACCATTTTGAGACTCCTCGTCATGTCACCGATCTCATCCGGGACTCCGAACTCCTTCGGTACATCAAAACTCATAAACTCATAATAAAACTATCATCTAAACCTTAAGCGTGCGGACCCTACGGGTTCGAGAACTATGTAGACATGACCGAGACACGTCTCCGGTCAATAACCAAAAGCGGAACCTGGATGCTCATATTGGCTCCCACATATTCTACGAAGATCTTTATCGGTCAAACCGCATAACAACATACATTGTTCCCTTTGTCATCGGTATGTTACATGCCCGAGATTCGATCGTCGGTATCTCAATACCTAGTTCAATCTCGTTACCAACAAGTCTCTTTACTCCTTCCGTAATACATCATCCCGCAACTAACTCATTAGCTGCAATGCTTGCAAGGCTTATAGTGATGTGCATTACCGAGTGGGCCCAGAGATACCTCTCCGACAATCGGAGTGACAAATCCTAATCTCGAAATACGCCAACCCAACAAGTACCTTCGGAGACACCTGTAGAGTACCTTTATAATCACCCAGTTACGTTGTGACGTTTGGTAGCACACAAAGTGTTCCTCCGGTATTCGGGAGTTGCATAATCTCATAGTCATAGGAACATGTATAAGTCATGAAGAAAGCAATAGCAGTAAAACTTAAACGATCATAGTGCTAAGCTAACGGATGGGTCTTGTCCATCAGATCATTCTCCTAATGATGTGATCCCGTTGATCAAATGACAACTCATGTCTATGGCTAGGAAACATAACCATCTTTGATCAATGAGCTAGTCTAGTAGAGGCATACTAGGGACACTCTGTTTTGTCTATGTATTCACACATGTATTAAGTTTCCGGTTAATACAATTCTAGCATGAATAATAAACATTTATCATGATATAAGAAAATAAATAATAACTTTATTATTGCCTCTAGGGCATGTTTCCTTCAGAAGGAACCCAGTTGCAACAAACAAACTGCTTGGCAGCCATCTGGACTAAAGCAATGCTGAAAGGTACAGTGCAAAATCCGGATTACTAAATACTGAAACATAAACCGGAGCATAGCATCAAATTATATCGACGGTTTAGACAAGGGACTAATGGCATTGGCAACCCGGAAGCAGATGTGAAATGAACTGCTACCGGTTTATGATAACAAAAAAAAAAGAGGAGGCTAAACCGTCGGGCTCATGGCTAATTCTTTACAAGAGGAGTATATGATTGGTTAAACCGGTGATTAACTTACAGATCTACCAAGACGAAGAAACATGTTTCTATAGAAAACTAAAGTAAAAATGGATCTGAGCGGTAAGAAAAAGATGGAATATACGCAGGTCTGATACAGGAAGAACTACGAAGGATTTCTACAGATCAAATGATTCTAAGGGTTGAATCTAAGTTTAAACTGCGGAGCAGGAGCGCATTCGAAACGTATCTAAGGTTTGAGTCCATTGCAAGGGTAACCTACAGGGATGAACAGCAAGCTTTGAGGTTTCATGGAGGAAGCCATGGAGGAACCCTAGATTAAAGATCTACAGCGAGAAGAAAGGAGTACCCGAGAAAGAAGGAGACGGCGGCGGAGTACTCTGGACACGTTTCAGGGTGATGCAGCGGCCTGGCTTGTCGACGACGACGAGCTCGAAGACGGCGGCGGAGCTTCGGGTGACGGAGGAAGAAGAAGTGCGGAAGGAAGGAAAAGGACATGTCTCAGCGGTATTTATAAGCTGGTGAGGTGAAACGGCAAGCGCGGGAATCAAGGAGGTCAGAGATTGGATAAAGATTCCATTGTCGCCTCGATTTTCGGGATAGCCTTTAATGAAGGTAACAAACAGCGGTGAGCGATAAATACAGAGGTGATCTCACGACAGATTGAGATGATTTCCGGAGATGACGTCATAGCCGGTTTACAAAATAGAGAAACTATGGAGAGGAAATTTATGCATAGACTTAGAAGACTGACATGAACAAGTTCAAATCAATCTGGGGCCTAATGTCAGGGATATTACTAGCAGGTATAAACCGTCTAGGAAGATCCGGATTATATTAATGTAGCTGTGTTATCATAAGCCCAGTAGAGGTTACGGCCCATGAAGGCTTAGGGCCCATATGTAAAGTTTACGGTTTATGAGCCGTCCTATCATGTAACTTGAGGTATAAGGTAGAAAGGGTAGAGACCTAGGCGGACACGATTATGAACCGGCCTCGGGACTCTGTAAACCGGACCGGGCGTTGCCTCCTATATAAAGGGACGACCCAGCGACGGTTCAAGGACAAGCAACAACCCGTCGAGACACAGGCAAGCAATCCGCTCCCTGTTCATCGACGCCCAAGCAATACCAAACCAAACTAGACGTAGGATTTTACCTTCACCGAAGGGGCCGAACTAGTATAAACCCTTTGTGTTCTTTGTGTGCTTTAACCTCTTCAAGCTAACCTGCACGATGGCTCCACACCTAAGTCCTCTAAACCGGACATCTGCCGTGCCAATTCCACGACAAGTACTCCAGTACTTAGCGAGCAGTAGCGCCTGATTTCCTCGGGACGTGAGCCAGCGGCAGGAATTTATGGAACTCGCCGGAACAGACAACTGCAGAAATTTGTGTTGGTCTTCACGGAACCTAGGATTAGACCGCTTGTAGGACTCGGCGTCTGAACGAAATTAATCTCCAGTTGGTTTTGACGGATCATATTGCGTCGCCGGCGGCACACAGAGCGTCAAACCCTAATTATTTTCCATCTTAATCTTGTCTCTGCTATTCCGACCGCCCATCATGTAGTTGATGTAGATCCTTCTGTAATCTGTCACATCATGAGCTTCTCGATCCATAGAAAAGATCCCTCGAAGAAATCAACACCACCATGTGCAGGACCCACGGTGGGCGCCAATTGTCGTGGAATTGTCATGGCAGATGTCCTAGTGTGAGGACTTAGTCGTGAGGCCAACGCATCTATGTGGTAGCTTGAGATGGGTTGAGCGGAATCGAGAGATGCAATACACAAGACAAAGATTTAGACAGCTTCGGTCCCCGGGAAACATCATCCGGTAACAGGCCTACATGCTGTTTGAGGCTAGGTCTCATTACGATCACGAGAGAGTCGCCGTAAACCGGCTCTCTGAGTTATGTCTAGCCCTATCGATTGTTTCTTTCTTACTTGTCCCTCTTTGGGGAGCCCTGCCCCTCCTTATATAAGTTGAAGGGGTGGGTTACATGTAGAGTCCAACTCGAACTTAAGACTTAACTATTCTGACTTCTCTTCACGGGCTCAACGTCTTGGGATTCATAACGTCTTGGGCTTCATAACCCCTGGCCACCGAGTTATCATTGTCTACCGGTTTATGATGGTCTGCCGGTTTATGATTGTCTGCCGGTTTATGATTGCCTGCTGGTTTATAACGGTCTGCTGATTATCATTTGACTTATCATCTGACTTATCCGTGAGCCGGTTTACCATCTGGTTTATCATCTGTCTTAACTGTCAGCCGGGTTATAACTCCAGCCGGGCCCATCTCCAGACGCCTAAGATCTTCTTCCCCTCCTCCGACAGCCAAATCAGCCGGAGCATCCTCACCGGCCAACCCAATCACGCTGAGATCGACATGGCATCGCCAAAGAGGTTGTACACTTCTTGTGGTTTGACTTAATCTCACCAGCTTCTTTGCATCCTGTGATCTTCCAATTCTTGTGAACCAAACACCCAGATTGGCAGAAATCCTATGTATTTAAATTCTCTGTTTTGCATGTGCATTCCTATCCTATTCCTGTCTATTTCCTATCCCTGCATTGTTAGAATCCTCAAATCAAACATGCCCTTACACAATTACTTCTGTTACAGATATGTGTCAAAGAAAACCTTGTGTGGTTTGTCCAGCTCCTACGGTGCTGTGTTCCACCGCAGCTCAGCTGCTCCAACAATGGAAGGGTTCACCACAGCAGGGATTCGCTCTCCAGACTGTATTTCGCCACCTCAAATCTTCTTCCCCGCCGCCGGCCGCCACGACAACTGCATTACCATCATCAACTAAGCAAATGACCTTGAGGACTACACGGGTCCGCAAGAGAGTTTGCACTCTTCCGTGTCTGCTTACGTTATGCATCGCTTAATTTGATGACATGCTACTTTATCGTCGTGTTCACCTAATAGACTCCGACTCAGGTCCGAACTTATGCTGAAACTTGAGTTTTTAAATGGTTGTGGGGTACATATTGGGCCATCAATCAGTACTATCTGTCTACTATGTGGTTAATCTCGGGTGCCTACTATGAGTTTCATGTTGGGTGCAAACAAACATTAAAGGAGCCATTATATGTATTTTTTTAACTAAAGCTATTATCTGCCTGCTATCATTGGTTTTGGGTCTATCCACAGTTTCTATCTTCACTCTGGATTTGTGCATGCACTCCTTACATAATGTCACTATGTTTTATTCCTATGCATGTCAGTTATTATACACAATGGAACTGAACATGTAGAGCAAAAGAGACGAGCCTTGCGTGGCAATAAAATTTCATGCAGATGTCGCTCCATGGTGGGCGCAAAGGCAGCCCCCTCCACCCATTTCGGATCGTAATCAAGAGGAAGATAACTCCTCAAAGGAGGATTCAGAGACAGATGACCAGTCCTCCCCCCCGAGGTGCATGCTCTAACTTGGCAGGGTTAGGTTGCTCATATCGTGCGTATGGTATCTGGCATTGCTATGTCATTTGCTTAGTTTAGACATGATTTGTGTGAATGCCACCTGTTTAGTGTGTAATTACCATATATGTGAATTATGCAATGCCATCTTTTTGCAAGACATTATATATGTGAATTATGCAATGCTATCTTGTTGCAAGGCATTATATATTTGAATTATGCAATGCCATGTTGTTTAGCCAAGCATCATATTTGTGAACTATATCATGCCGTCCTTTTTTTGTATTTCTCATTGCTTTTGTCGACAATGTTTGTATATTCAACTGCTCTTCCTGTGCATCAGCCATTTGAATTGGTGATGGAGAAATCTGGAGTGAAAACAAGGTCTTCAGAGTAGACAATGCTACCTGGTGAAGCAAATATGTTGCTAGTTACAGATAGCTCTTCAGAGGAGGATTCAGAGGCAGTTGACCAGTCCTATTATCCCCCTGAGGTGTATGCTCAAACTTGGCAGGGTTATATTACTCATATCATGCATATGTTGTATTGCAATGCTTAGTTTTTACATCATATACACGATATTGAATGCCATCTCCTTAGTTGACACATCATATATGCGATTGCCCTCTACTCACTTCCTTAGTATATAAATCATATATTTGAATTATATCATGCCATGATGTTTACATAGACAACATGTATCTGAATTATGGCATGCCAACCCATTTTCTAAAGACATAATATAATTATATCATCTCATCCTGTTCACATAGTCATCATATTTTGAATTATGTCATTCTATCCATGAATTATCATGCCATCATATTTCCATCGACGTCATGTTTGTGATTTATGGCATGCCAACCACTTTAATAGACACATCGTATAGTTATATCATGTCATCCTATTTACATAGTCATCATATTTTGAAGTATGTCATTCTATCCTGTTTAGTTAGCCATCATACATGTGAAATTGTGTCATGCTATCCTGTTTAATTAGCCATCATATATTTGAAATTATGTCCTGCTATTCTGTTTGGTTAGAAAACATAAATGTGAATTATTTCATGCCCTGTTTTCTTCCCTACTATCCATTGCACCTGTCTATCTTACAATGTCTGTACATTCAATTAATTTTGTTGTTTATCAGCCATTTCAATTGGAGGGGGTGATGGCAGTATCCGTGGGAGTAAAAATACGGTCTTCATAAAAGATCATGCTACCTGTCGATGGAGATAGAACCACGGTTGTACTTGCCCAAGAACTAGCCCAACCATGCATAACCCAGACTCACGCAGATTGTACCCCTACCCAGTTGGACAGAGAACCATCTACACCCCTTCTAACCCTAACCCCGGCAGATAGTAACCCAGTTCCTGTTGACACAACACCGTCTCCACCACGGAGCACCCAAACACCAACAGTTAGTAAGGCAACTGCAGTTCCCAAAGCACGAGGACCACTACTCCGAACCCCAAGTGAACGCTTAAATCAGAAGAAGAATTCTTCTCAGGTCAAGTTCCGTAGCTATGGTTCATACTACTTTTCTCTTGCATCATTGTATTTACTCATACCAACTAATTTCAAATTTGAAGGATGCAATTGAAACTCCAGTGGCGCAACATGTATGTTTTAAACCTGGTTCTTTAACGTGTTTGCTGTTGTAACTTGCTCTATTTTGATTTCAGTTTCAATTGAATAAACAGTTATGTTCTCATTCCATGCACATTACAAGTGTTGTTATTGCTGTGTAGTTTCCCACACTTATATTCTTTCTATGCTGCTTTGTCTTAAATAGATATGATTCAAACTATATCTATCTTGATTTGGCAACATAAACTAGAATAATATAGACCATACAGTGACCATACTACATAGATATATGTTTGTTTCATGCTATTATCCTGTCCACCTTACTACTGAACTGGTTTACCAAAATGAGTTTCATATACTACATTGTAAATCTGTGATGTGTTTGTTTGTTTCTCCTTTAGAACGCAGATAAAATATTGGAGAAGAGTACCCCATTATGCAATGGTAAAGGAAGTAATGCAGATCAGGTTCAAGATAGTGAGACATCCCTGTTGTTCTCAAAGAAAGCTGATAAAAACTATATTGAAGACACTGAGACAACCCCAAAGTCCTGTCTTGATGTAGTGTTCGAGTTACTGGCTACAACTGCTGGCACCAGCTCTTCGAACTCGCTGCCTGAATCAGTTCGGCTTCTTGAGTCTCAACTTCAAGTTGAAAGACATCAATCAGATGTTATGCGACAGGAAGCCGAAGGACTGAAGAAGTCCCTGCAGAATTCAGATGCATACTTTCTGGTGCAACATCAAGTGCTGGAGGATTTAAGCGCCGAACAAGAGAAAGTTAATAAGCTTGCTAAGCATCTTGCCAGCATTATGGGTACCCAGGATATTGTTTCTTGAGCTCTTCTGAAGTGGTTTCAGTTCTGCACTTGTTTTGCTGTGGCGTTTATATGCTGCTTTGTTCCCTATATTTGCACTGGTGGCGAACTTTGATGCCCAGTGGATGTAATATGTGTAATAGCCGTGATAGCCTAGCGTAAGTTGCTTGCCTATTTATTTCCTTATTGTCTTGTTTATTTGTTTTCTTGTAGTCCGTGCAGTTCTTTTTCCACGGTTTGCTAGTGCTCGCAATAGCCTATTTTTTAAAACTAGGCCACATTAACCATGGGCTATATATTTACTGTAGTTAACATGGGCCTCTTACGGGCCGTAGAAACAATGTGCCTTCTAAGGGCCGTAGAAACAACAGGCCTTCTACGGGGCGTAGAAACAATGGGCCTTATATGGGTCGTAGACACAATGGGCCTTCTACGGGCCGTATGATCGGTTTGCCAAACATGGGCCAATAACACACCACATTATGGCCGCAAATGCGCTAGAGTTGAAATAGTACGTTCATGGGCCGGCCATAACGGGCTGACCATAACATGTCGTCGTTAATCGGCCGTATTTGATGATGCTATGAAAACGGGCCAACGTATTAACGGGCCACAAATGAGCCGATGATGGGCCTCGAACCCCTCGTTGGTTACCCCAAGTGGAAGGTGTAAGATGCAGTAAGTAGAAGTGTTTTCCCCTAGCAAAGATGCCAAGGATCGAATCCCCAGAGACTCCTAGGTTCAACAAGTAGGTGTCAACTGCTAACGGCGCAATTAGCAATCAACGTGGACCTGCACACAGATACAAATAACTTTGCTCCCAACGAGTACATAGAGGTTGTCAATCCCTCCGGCCTTGTAGTTCACAAAGGGTTAAAAGCAATGATAGTAGTGATAGATAGTTTTTGCAATAGTAAGTAAATAGCGAAAAGTAAATAGTGGATGTGATCAATGATGGTAATATGGACCGGAGTCTCATGATGTTCACTAGTGATGTCTCTCTCCCAAAAGACGATAAAACAGCTATGTGAGGTAAACAAATTACAGCTGGGCAATTGACAGGACCACGAACGCAAACCAATGCTCACTACATTGCAAGAAAGGTTGAGGTTCAAAGCATGGGCGGTACGCCAAAGTAAGTAGACCGAAATCCATCAATATCTACTACTAATCATCCACCTTGAGATATCTATCCAGAACATCTCGCTGGTATTAAGTTGCGAGTCCCACCCATAGTGTAAACTCAATGCAACAGACAACTGCATTAAAAGAACTTTGCGTAAAGTAAACAATCCTTGCACCCGCGGGCACAAGCACCGTTGTTTTCCCCCTTGTGGCAACAACACATCCCTAGACTCATGTTTCTGTCACTCAAGCTAGTCATCGAGGGGCATGAACCCACAATCGAGCATAACGTTCCCTCTTGGAGTCACTACCTACTACTCGGTCAAAGCAATAAGTAACAACGGAGAACATGCAAGAATTACTTATGAACTAAAATATAAAAGAGGTGAATCAAATATATTACTCAAGATCAATCTGAACATAATCTCATAATCCATCGGATCCCAGCAAACTCAACATAGCAACAACATAAGGATTTCATAGGTGCCTCGATCATGTAGGGCAGCTCACGAGGACTAATTAGTGAAGCACAAGAACGGGAGGAGAACATCACATAGCTACTGGTCATGGACTCATGGTCCAAGGGAGAGTACTCACGAGTCATCCGGGAGGCGTCCATGGTGGTGGAGAAGCTCCCGGTGGTGATCCTCCCCTCCGGCAGGGTGCCGGGAAGAGTTCTCCTGGTGCTCCCGATCTTGGAAGCGGCGGCGGCGGCGGAACAGAGATGGGATCGCGAAAAGAGTTCCTCTTCTGAGGGTTTCGGGGGTCCCTCTAAATATATGCCAAAGGGGGGCACCGGACGGGCTTCGGGGGGCCCAGGCGCCCCCCCGGCGCGGCCCAGGGGG
>LR738711.1:792770878-792840310 GCA_902687465.1 Secale cereale | reverse complement strand
GGGGGGGGGGGGGGGGGGCGCCCACAGGGCGCCTGGAGCCCCTGTGCCCCCCCAGGCTGCCCTTCGGAGGCAGTGTTGTTTCCGGATTGCTGATTTTTTTATATAATTTTTCTGGATTTTTCTGGGCAGTTCTCGAAACGTGAAAACCTGAAATACAAAAACAGCCGAAAACAGAAACTGGCACTGGGGTGCACTGGATTAGTAAGTTAGTCCAAATATGATCATAAGTGTATTTCCGTGTATGAATATCATAGCAATATCACCCAAAAGTGGCATGGAGCAAGCAGAAATTATAGATACGTTTTGGACGTATCAACATCCCCAAGCTTAATTCCTGCTCGTCCTCGAGTAGGTAAATGATAACAAGAATAATTTCTGTGGTGACATGCTATTAACCATATAGGACTTTCTCATAGTCATATGACAAAAGCTTACTGAGACAATGATTCTAAAGTAATTAAGTTGCCTCAAGAGAAAATCACAAATGACTGAAAGTTTTACAATATGAAACTGAAACATCAAAAAGATTTGCAATGAACATGATGTGCAAATATGACAAAGTGATATCTAGCTTGCCCCCTTTAGTGATGCAAAACATAAATGCAAGGGCACCTTCAAGGTTTAAGTGATGACTAGATACAATCATTTCAGAATAAACGATATCACAATCATGCAAAAGACAATGCTACTTTGGGACAATGCACATTACACTCAGAATGACAATCATGCTCTCAGTAGTTGGTGCTTCAACATAAAGGTAAATGAAAGGTTAAGTGCTAAAGCTTTTTATTTTGAAAACATGGAAGCAATTGTGTCAACGGTAGTAGTACTTCATATGTGTCATGCATAAAACATCCTATAAGTTGCAAGCCTCATGCATCGAATACCAATAGTACTTGCTCCTTGTCCTAATTAGCTCGGATCCCCATGGGTTATCATTGCATCGCATATGTTTTAACCAAGTGTCACAAAGGGGTACCTCTATGCCACCTCTACAAAGGTCCAAGGAGATAGATCGCATTTGATTTCTCGTTTTTGATAGATCTCAACTTGAGGTCATCCATACCGGGACAACATAAAAAATAGATGATGGACTCCTCTTAAATGCGTAGGCATATTCTCATGAGAGATTGAGGATTAAGGTCCAAGCTAAAACTTCCACCATGATGCATGGCTTTGGTTGGCGGCCCAATGTTCTTCTCTAACAATATGCATATTAATTCAACCCACGGTAAATCACCCTTACTTCAGACAAGACGAACATGCATAGCAACTCACATGATATTCAACAAAAGTGTGACAGTTGATGGCGTCCCCAGAAACATGGTTACCGCTCAGCAAGCAACTCATAAGATATAAGATACATAGGCAACATATTCTTTACCACAATAGTTTTTAGGCTACTTTCCCATGAGCTATGTATTGCATGGTTAGTTTGCTTAGTGCAGGTGGAGGTTAGCAAAAGACTGGGAGCGACCAACTAAGAGAGCAATGACGGTCATAATCATGCAGAGCGACAAAGCAATATTGAATCAGGCATGGTAGTTATATCGCTACTTAGAAACAAAAGATCATCAAGGCTTGACAGACTTTCTTTACAGTCTTGAATATGCGTGGGCATACGCCAAGTCAATCAAAATAAATTCTCGAAGGAAGATATTACTAAACCATACCACATCATAGGCAAACAAACCAAGTGGGTACTCCAATAACACATTGGGAACCCCCCAGCTATTTGAAATTAACCATAAGAAAACCTGAACTACTAAGCACCATCATGAAAGTAGCATCTTTATCATAGACACATTAACCCATGCAACGGAAGCAAACTCTCTTAATAAGGTGAGCATGGTAATTAAAGAGAGTTCGAGCAACCAACTAAATAAAAGCTCTTGAAAAGATAAGCATGAATACTAAGAGCAGAGTATGATAGTAGCTATTAAAAGACAAAGAACACACACAGCATAGATAGACATGAAAATTCTATGTAATGTTCTAGGTAGAGGTGCAGCGTGTTTCTCTCCCATATAAAGGAATGCTGGGTTCCGACTCGTTATGAAAAACTAAAAAGAAAACTAAAAGCAAGACGCTCCAAGCATAGCACATAACACATGAAGTGATAAAAATATAGCGAAACGAAAGACGAACTGATAATGTTGATGGAGAAGGGGATGCACGGGGGCATCCCCAAGCTTAGACGCTTGAGTCTCCTTGAATATTTCTTGGGGGTGCACGGGGGCATCCCCAAGCTTGAGCGCTTGACACTCCTGAATCTTTTTATCATCTTCCCTCGCACACTTGAAAACTCCCTTCATACACAACTCATCTTAATCTGATTAGCGAAGTTAGTACCCTTAATAAAATTATTATACCTTGCTGGAAATAAGGATATTCTTGAAGTTCTACTGTTTCTCAAGATTGCCAAAAGGTTTTTGCAAAGAAAAAGCAAGTTCTTAATTTGCAAAGTGAAGGTAAGGCAAAACAGGACAGAATCTGTGAAAAACAGAACAGCAGGAAGTAATTGACCTGTCCGGGATACTTCTGCAACTCAAATAAAAAAACTCAGAACTGACGCACGAAAGACAATTATATAGAGAAAGCTGTCAAAAAAATTCAGACCAAAAAGATGATCTGGTGATTTTATACGAATTTTTCTATCCAAGGACAGAATCTGTTTCCTGGACAGCACCTCACAACTTTTGAACTTTCTAGCAATCAGAGGCTATACTTGGCACAAATATGAAAAGCAAAGATACAATGATGATGCTACAGCAGTAAACAACATCAAGACACAACAAAAGCAAAATTTTTATTCATGTGGGCTGCCTCCCAAAAGCGCTTTCTTTTATGCCTTTAAGCTAGGCATAATGCATAGATCAAGTTTTATCAAGAGTAAAAGAATAACTAGCCCGTACAACGGACTCAAAAGGTAACTTGACCTTCTTACGAGGGAAGTGTTCCATCCCTTTCTTGAGAGGAAACTGAAATTTTATATTACCCTCTTTCATGTCAATGACAGCACCAACGGTGCGCAAAAAGGGACGTCCCAAAATAATTGGACATGAAGGATCACATTCAATATCCATAATAGTGAAATCAACGGGCACATAATTATCATTGACAACAATAAGAACATCGTCGATCCTCCCCAAAGGTTTCTTTATGGAAGAATCAACGAGACGAACACCAAAAGAACAAGAATCATAAGGTTTCAATTTAAGCATATCATATATCCTTTTGGGCATAACAGAGGTACTAGCACCAACGTCACATAATGCATAACAAGAGAAGTCATTCAAATTATTTTTTTTCATAGGATCCCAACCATCTTCTAGCTTTCTAGGTATGGAGGCTTCTACTCTAAGATTCTCCTCCCTAGCATTGATGAGAGCATTAGTGATATGCTCTGTGAAGGCAAGGTTAAGCGTGCTAGTGCGGGGATCTCTAGACATCTTGTGAAGGAAATCAATAACTTCGGTAAGAGTGCAATTATCAAAATCAAGGTCACGAGCATCAAGTAAAGTGGTAGTGGTGTCTTTAAGGTTCACTTGTTTGGTAGTTTCTAAAGTCATAGCATAACCATTAATAGGTCCATTGGGACCAGGAGTGCATTGGGTGCTAAGAGTGTGAACATCCTCAATAACTTGGATAGTAGCAACAGTGTGGTGGGTAGGAAGGCTCTTATTTCTTTCCTCTTCCTCCCTTTCTCTAGCCCATCTTTCTTTTAGCTTAGCCATCATCCTAATGTTTTCATTAATTTGTACTTGAGTAGCATTAATAGGGATGACTTCCCTCTCCTTAAGAGGAGAAGTTTCAATTTTTAGCAATTTTACCTCATTGGCTAAGTGGTCTACCTTAAAAGAAAGATCATCTAGTATATGTAGTTTCTCTTCTACATTCTTATTAAAGGCTTTTTGGGTAGTGATGAAATCTCTAAGCATGGTCTCTAGTTCAGTATTGGAGTTCTTGGTACTAGGATAAGCATTGTTGTTCCCATAAGAGTTAGAGGGGAACGGTCTAGAATTGTTACCAAAGTTACTCCTATAAGCATTGTTGTTAAAATTGTTTCTAGAGATAAAATTCACATCTACTTGTTCTTGAGCAATCAAAGAATTTAAAGGAACATCGCGAGGATCAACAGTAGATTGCTTCGAAAGTAGAGACATGATCAAGTCAACTTTTTCATTGAGGGAGGAAATCTCCTCGACAGAGTTTACCTTCCTACCTGTTGGAGCGCGTTCGGTGTGCCATTGGGAATAGTTGGTCATCATCTCATCGAGAAGCTTCGTGGCAGCACCAAGTGTAGTTGACATAAAAGTTCCTCCCGCGGCTGAGTCTAACAAGTTCCGCGAGGTAAAGTTCAAGCCTGCATAAAAAGTTTGGATAACCATCCAAGTAGTCAAACCGTGAGTAGGGCAGTTCTTGATAAGAGATTTCATACGTTCCCAAGCTTGGGCAACGTGTTCATTATCCAATTGTTTAAAATTCATGATGTTACTTCTAAGTTGGATAATTTTAGCATGTGGATAGTATTTTCCAATAAAAGCATCTTTGCACTTGTCCCATGAATCTATGCTATTTCTAGGCAAAGACTGAAACCAAATTTTAGCTCCTCCTCTCAAGGAGAAAGGAAAAAGCTTGAGCTTAACAATATTACCATCTATTTCTTGGTACTTTTGCATATCACAAAGTTCTACAAAGTTGTTCAAGTGTAAAGTAGCATCATCTCCAGCACCGGAGAATTCTTCCCTCATGACTAAGTTAAGTAAAGCAGGTTTAATTTCATATGAAGGTGCTGAAGTGGCAGGTGTAGTGAAAGGTGTGCTGATAAAGTCATCGTTGTTGTGACTAGTGAAGTCACACAACTTGGTGTTCTCGGTGGAACCCATAGTAGCAAGCAAGCAAGATAACTATTTTTTTGTGATTTTCGATAAAAGGAACTAAAGCAAAAATGAAAGGTAAACTAACAAGACTAAAAAGCAAAGGTAAAAGATAGCATGCAACTCCCCTATCCTGAAGAGTGGAGTCCCCGGCAACGGCGCCAGAAAATACTCCTTGATGGGCCTCGAACCCCTCGTTGGTTACCCCAAGTGGAAGGTGTAAGATGCAATAAGTAGAAGTGTTTTACCCTAGCAAAGATGCCAAGGATCGAATCCCCAGAGACTCCTAGGTTCAACAAGTAGGTGTCAACTGCTAACGGCGCAATTTGCAATCAACGTGGACCTGCACACAGATACAAATAACTTTGCTCCCAACGAGTACAGAGAGGTTGTCAATCCCTCCGGCCTTGTAGTTCACAAAGGGTTAAAAGCAATGATAGTAGTGTAGATAGTTTTTGCAATAGTAAGCAAATAGCGAAAACTAAATAGTGGATGTGATCAATGATGGTAATATGGACTGGAGTCTCATGATGTTCACTAGTGATGTCTCTCTCCCAAAAGACGATAAAACAGCTATGTGAGGTAAACAAATTACAGCTGGGCAATTGACAGGACCACGAACGCAAACTAATGCTGACTACATTGCAAGAAAGGTTGAGGTTCAAAGCATGGGCGGTACGCCAAAGTAAGTAGACCGAAATCCATCAATATCTACTACTAATCATCCACCTTGAGATATCTATCCAGAACATCTCGCTGGTATTAAGTTGCGAGTCCCACCCATAGTGTAAACTCAATGCAACAGACAACTGCATTAAAAGAACTTCGCGTAAAGTAAACAATCCTTGCACCCGCGGGCACAAGCACCATTGTTTTCCCCCTTGTGGCAACAACACATCCCTTAGACTCATGTTTCTGTCACTCAAGCTAGTCATCGAGGGGCATGAACCCACAATCGAGCATAACGTTCCCTCTTGGAGTCACTACCTACTACTCGGCCAAAGCAATAAGTAACAACGGAGAACATGCAAGAATTACTTATGAACTAAAATATAAAAGAGGTGAATCAAATATATTACTCAAGATCAATCTGAACATAATCTCATAATCCATCAGATCCCAGCAAACTCAACATAGCAACAGCATAAGGATTACATAGGTGCCTCGATCATGTAGGGCAGCTCACGAGGACTAATTAGTGAAGCACAAGAACGGGAGGAGAACATCACATAGCTACTAGTCATGGTCTCATGGTCCAAGGGAGACTACTCACGAGTCATCCGGGAGGCGTCCATGGTGGTGGAGAAGCTCCCGGTGGTGATCCTCCCCTCCGGCAGGGTGCCGGGAAGAGTTCTTCTGGTGCTCCCGATCTTGGAAGCGGCGGCGGCAGCGGAACAGAGATGGGATCGAGAAAAGAGTTCCTCTTCTGAGGGTTTCGGGGGTCCCTCTAAATATATGCCAAAGGGGGGCACCGGACGGGCTTCGGGGGGCCCAGGCGCCCCCCCGGCGCGGCCCAGGGGGGGCGCGCCCACAGGGCGCCTGGAGCCCCTGTGCCCCCCAGGCTGCCCTTCGGAGGCAGTGTTGTTTCCGGATCGCTGATTTTTTATATAATTTTTCTGGATTTTTCTGGGCAGTTCTCGAAACGTGAAAACCTGAAATACAAAAACAGCCGAAAACAGAAACTGGCACTAGGGTGCACTGGATTAGTAAGTTAGTCCAAATATGATCAAAAGTGTATTTCCGTGTATGAATATCATAGAAATATCACCCAAAAGTGGCATGGAGCAAGCAGAAATTATAGATACGTTTTGGACGTATCAGCCGACTGTAACCACGGGCTGAATTTGGCCCACAAGCAGAAAATGACAGTAACGGGCCTAAAGTAAGCGAATGCTGGAAATGAGCCCAAGAATACATGGGCCCTGAGAAGGCCGAAAGATAACATGGGCTGGAAACGGCCCAACGGAATAATGGTCCGTTAATGGGTATAAAGTGAAACACTTTTCAATATGGGCAGTTTTACCACGGGCCGTTAATGGGCGAGGGTTACTAAGGACCTCATATGGGCCGAAAGACGTCATGGGCCATACATGGGCCGGAAGTTAAAATGGGCTGGAATTATATTGGACGGCCCAGATGACGCTACTTGGCCTAATTCGGATAGGCCGTAAACGGGCCCTGGGTTAGCGGGCTGTAAATGGGCTATATGCGAACATGCCGTTAACAGGCTTGTTGTGGGCCGGCCCGTCACCTTTTGACCAAGTCAAACGGGCTGTCCTTTTCACATGAATGGGCCTCTATTGGGCACTGTTCAATATGGTCCAGTTTTACCATGGGCCATTAATGGGCCGAGGGTTACTAAGGGCCTCATATGGGCCGAAAGACGTCATGGGCCATACATGGGCCGGAAGTTAAAACGGGCTGGAATTATATTGGATGGTCCGGATGACGCTACTGGGCCTAATTCGAATAGGCTGTAAATGGGCCCTGGGTTAGCGGGCTGGAAATGAGCTATATGCGAACATGCCGTTAACAGGCTTACCGTGGGCCGGCCCGCCACGTTTGGACCAAGTCAAACGTGCCGGCCTTTTCACAGGAATGGGCCTCTGTTGGGCCGTGCCATGTATCGACGTATCGTAGGCACTTTTGGTCCAATGAGTGGATGACATCTGTCCCAACAGTGAGCTGACATGTGTTTCCTCCAGCCAATGATGATTTTACACGTGGAAAATCCCCATTGGTCAGTGCTGTTAACGGGATATTGGACCAAAACCAGACCCGATAGATTAACGGCGTTCCGTTATGGTGGATGCCATGTGTCGGTCACCCTTGACGAAAGCACTTCTATGACGCGCCATTTATCGTCATGGAAGTGGACACTTCCGTGATGATCCTTTTGGTAATGTCATGGAACACTTCTACGACAGCACATGTATGACTATCTTCATTGTGTCATAATTTTGTCATGGATGTACATGCATGACAGAAAACGTCACCTACTGCGACAAACAAGTATCATCACGGAGTGTATTTTTTTGTAGTGTTTCTTTGTCCGCACAACATCTATGCTCTGTCTATAACATCAACATATATACTTAAAAGGACATCATTTCATAACCAAATTAAGCATACAATTACACAAGTGACTACACACATAACATTTCCACACACCAAAGAAAGCAATTACATGCATACTAAAGTAGGAGAAACGAGGATCTAATCATCTACTTATTGTTGCGACGACGCTTACCATTGCTCCGCTTTCGGCTGGATCCCATGCCATTTTTGGGAAGGACGGACTTCCTCATGTCAACGATCTTGCTGTACATGTCGTAGCTTGTGTACGCCTCCTTGGCCACGTACACGACGTGAGCTTTGTCGAGTTTCTCCATCCAGGCCGAGTGCCAGGCACACTTGTCCTTGTTGCATGAATCCTTCATGTCTCTGTAGTAGGGGTCGATGATGGCCTCGGCGAGGTGAACCAGTGAGTCCTTCTCATGCTCCTTGCTACCCCTGATCTTGTATTGGCCCTGGATGTCGACAAGATTCTGGCAGGCGATGCCCGAATTCTCGAGCGCCTTTACATCGTTGGTGATGTCCACCGTAGCGAACATGTAGTGGGGGCTATTGACAAACCTGGCAAAACGCTCGCAAGGCCTTTTGGCCAGGCAGCAGTGGTAGACGAGGACGTGGTGGCGCACACACATCTGGGCGAAGACGACCTTCGGACGAGACCTGGCACAAGCGCTCGTGTACTCGAGGTTGAACCCGACCACCTTGTACTTCTCCTCGGCAAGCAACGGCTCCATGATGTGGATGGAGTGCTCCACCCAGACCGGGTCGTTGGTGTACACCACCGAGAGGTCCATGAACCTTCTGTGGGTCTCCACCACGACACGCATGGTGAACTGCTGCTCGTCGTCGGTAGCCGCTCGGAGCACCATTGGAGCCGTGTAGGATACCCTCTAAGAATTTCTCATGGCGGGTGTGCTTCTTGCAATGGTGGGGCGCGATCGAAAGGTTGTAGAGACACAAGGGTAGGTTAAATGGCCGCTGTAATAAATGGGGGCCGGCCAGCCTGTAATTGTAACGTGTTGTCACGGCGTTCATAGTGGAGGACTCCAGACTCCAGTGCACGCTTGACAACACCGCACCCCAGGCGTGGGCTCGAAGTGCCTATTCCCGCGCTACCGCTCTGTTTACCGCACAAGCTTCTCGCCCGGCTAGTTTGGCCACACGTCGGCTACAAGAGGGACAAATCATGGGCGTTTATTGGCAAAAAGCTTTGTAAAAACGAAGTGTGTGGAATGACTTTGGTCATAAGTTTACCCTTGGGTGATGAGGTCAAAGTTACACAGAAGGGTGATGATGGACAATCGAGTGCGATAATTAATTCTGTGCTCTAAAGTGCACACGATGGAAGAAACCAACTGTGTGCAATATTGTCGAAGATCATAGTTGAGTTAGCTAGACAGATCGTGTGCTGTGAGATCGACAAGGTAAACTGATTCAAGAATGGTTAATAAAATCTAAGACCATTGCATATTAAGGTCAAAATAGTGCTAGTAATATATGGGTCTCATACGATGCCATTTCAAAGATTGTACCACAAAAGCTCGAAATGTTACAAGGTTCAAATTCCAGAGTTATATGGCTCAAATTTGAAGATTACAAGGTTCAAACTGATACTAGAAATGAAATTCAGCTCATCAGCTGCAAACGCTCGCGCTGATGCGCTGAACATGGATATTAGAGAGGTTCAAACTAATAGCACCACTTCTAAGTCTGGCTTCGAAACCTCACAATTTTTGCAAATGGGTCAGCCACTGAGAAGTCATGTATGGGGTTGACCCGATGACTTCCGATTACTCTGTCATCTGAAGTTCCAAAATGAAATTCAACATTTTTGGAGCCTACTCCATTCTGCCGCCCGCGCCCGCGCTGATCAACAGATCATTCATTTTTGCGAAATAAATGTAGGGCAAACCTCATTTCCTTCAATACCCTTGCTCTGAGAACAAAGAACCTGGCGAATATATTCTTCGGTAAGGTCCCTCGGTAGGAGTTCAAAGTAATTTCTAAGAGATGTAGATCTAGGCATTCGACGTGATTGTTATATTGTATCACATTATCCACCACTGGGCCTAATCTTGTCTACAAAAGAAGAAAACGGGTTAGTGCCTACATGCAGTTTTGAACATTACTACATGCCTAGCTATTTGGTTTGCAGGATTTGTAAAATGCACTAACATGCCATCTTCGATCTGACATGATTAACATGGGCATTTGATTACATTCTAGAAAAATGTAGCCTTCTTCACAAGAGGTTGGAGTGTATGAAAAGTTCCCTAAGAAAACTAGTACAGATGAATCCAAAGGAGAAATGCTTATTGAATGTAACCATACGGATCAAGCAACCAATATGGGGGGCATGTATGTACTGAAATCCTCTAAGAGAACCTTCAGAAATTGTAGTACATTGTCATTGTAAACTTGGAAAAAGGTGTCACAAATTGAACTCCCTTATGGTTAACATTTAACAGGAAAGGAACATCACCTCGATGTATAGCTTCTCTAGGGACGAAAAGCATCTCCGGAAACTGACAACTTGCCCCAGGTCGGGCCCGATAGATTCTAGTGCCAAGACCTTCACTGTGCGTAGTTTCGGGGTCAAGCTTGTCAGAATCATTTTCTAAATGATAGACGAACAAACATCTTAAAAATTAAAAAGTATGTTAATTTGTAGAAGGAGAGGTAGAAGGCGGCTGTTGTACCTGAACGGGTGTGGATCCAATAACAAGTTCGGAGTATTTGTCAGACGAGTAGCCCACCACTGTCAATTTCGGCGCAGAAATGACATTGATTCTTGTTGGACCTTCTTGATCAACTACAAGTAATCTCTCAAGTGCAGGTGTGTCCTGGATGACCATACCGTGGTCCACCTTTTGTGATGTTTTCCTACTGGACCAATAACACACATAAATAGTCCGGAGAGTCATGGAGGTGATGTGGAAGGTACTCAACCTGTCGTGGAATTAACACGTTAGATGTCCGGTTTAGCGGACTTAGTCGTGAGGCCACGCATCTATGTAGTAGCTTGAGAGGGGTTGAGCGGAATCAAGAGATGCGATGCAAGACAAAGGTTTAGACAGCTTCGGGCCCCGGGAAACATCATCCGGAAATAGCCCTACGTGCTGTTTGAGGCTAGGTCTCATTATGATCCTCATGGCGCCGCCGGTAAACCGGCTCTCTGTGTCTAACCCTAGAAACTTGTCTAAACTTCTCCTCTAACTTCTCTCTTGTCTAACTTGTCCTCTTTGGGGAGCCCTGCCCCTCCTTATATATGTTGAAGGGGCGGGTTACATGACTAGTCCTAGTAGGATTAGGATTACTCTATTACAAGGAGTCCTAGTCTTGCTTCTTTTGTAGGAGAATATCCCTTGTGCTTGCTTCATAAACCGGCCCACCATACATGAACCGGCCTTCTGGGCCTTGGGCCTTGTCATCCGTGATCCGTCCGCTGGGTTACCAGTGAATTGCCAAATGTAAACCGTCTCGAATAAACCGCCAAGTCCGTCCGGGTTATAATTCTGGCCGGTTCATACAGCGGGGTATATCCCCGACATTAGCCCCCAAGTTTAGCTTGGATTTATCCATGGTAAACTTTATGCTGCAAAATAACCATAAGAACAAATTAGACAGGTTGTGCTCTGGGTTAAGAATTCTTGTAAACCAGCACCGGATCATCTTTAAGTCCTTGTCCTTTCCTTCTTCTAGAAAATCCGGGTCAACAGACCAGCTTCATAATCAATTTGCTTGCAGAAGATATTTTGTAAACAAAGATTCCATTTGAATCGGCCTTTAACGCTCTGACTTGACAAAAATATTGGTCTTTGAAATATTCAACTGATATCCAGCCGGCTTGAAGATGTAGAACTTGCCGTTTTATGATTGCCAAAATTGCCGGGTCACACAATTAATCTTCCTGATTTGCCAGAACTGAAAATTTGAAGATATTCATCGTTTATATGCATATTACCTGTAGCCCCCAAGTCTTAAGAGGAGAACATAGTGATATCTTAAGACTTGTTTCAATATAAATCTTGCAATCTTGAAGAAATCCGGATTGTTCATCGCAATCACTATGAAACTGAATATCCCATATTATGTAGCCCCCAAGTGCCGGGTCATTATGCAATAATGAGCAGGGACTTTGAAAATATGATCATGTAAATTTGAATAGCAACATGTAGCCCCCAAGTGCCGGGTTATTATGCAATAATGAGCAGGGACTTTGTAGATATAATCATTGAAAATAACATTATATAATGTAACTTCCATCGTGGGGTTTGAACCCACGACCACAAGGTTAAGAGCCTTGTGCTTTACCAACTGAGCAGTGAACCCTTCAATATAATGGATTAATACTTGTGTACCTTGATTTGTTGACATGAGCGATTGGTAGCCCCCAAGGGCCGGCTCAATATGATGTGATGAGTCGGGTCTTCAATAAGGCTAGTAAAAAATGACTTTGCATTAGCCCCCAAGTGTCATGGTGCATGCTTGCAGCGACATGAGACTTGCATATTTGATGTAATCTCAACTTGAATAATGTAGCCCCCAAGTGCCGGGTTGTAAGCCTGCAGCAACTCGGGACTATTCCTTTGTAGAATAAATCACTTCCATCGATGAAATAATATCCATTGCGCTTAAAGCGACTTTGAAAACCTTAGTCTTAATATTGATGACCATAATAAGAATCCAGCCATGTTGGCTATTGAAGAATATAATCCGGTTTTGAAAACCGGTTCCTGTGATTAAGTATGCTTGATATTTTTAATCCGGCGAACATTGTTGTTTCTGAGGAAGCTCTTGGCTTCGTTGGGGCGTACCCAATTATTCCGGGTTTATAAGAACTACCGGTTTAAATAATGCTGGAGCTCTGTGTCCAGACTTTGAAGATATGTGGTCAACTCTGGAGTTGTCCCACTCCGGATCGAAGAACCATAAAACACAAATACCAGAAATGCAAATTTGCAAATAAAACCATGTAGTCGAGGCTTTTTACGAGCTGCCAGGCTCAAAGCAAGGTTCAGCCAATCAATGGAATGGACTTACCATCCAGAGGGCCGGTCGATGGATGCGGGTACCATCCATAGGAACCGGATATGACCAACATGGGTTAAGCTAGAATTCGGGTACAATCCTGCCCCCTACTGGCCATATAAAACTTTAGCCAATCACTGGATGGTTGTCACCTATCCAGAGGGCCTCTATGGTTCCCGTAGAACCATAGGGAAATCTTTAGCCAATCATTGGATGGTTGTCACCTATCCAGAGGGCCTCTATGGTTCCCGTAGAACCATAGGAAAAACTTTAGCCAATCACTGGATGGTTGTCACCTATCCAGAGGGCCTCTATGGTTCCCGTAGAACCATAGGAAAAACTTTAGCCAATCACTGGATGGTTGTCACCTATCCAGAAGGCCTCTATGGTTCCCGTAGAACCATAGGAAAAACTTTAGCCAATCACTGGATGGTTGTCACCTATCCAGAGGGCCTCTATGGTTCCCGTAGAACCATAGGAAAAACTTTAGCCAATCATTGGATGGTTGTCACCTATCCAGAGGGCCTTATGAAACGTCCTCCTTGGTCCTGATACGACCTATGCTTGAAAAAAGGCTCTTAAGTGAGTTATTGCTCCCGAGTGCATATATGGGAGTTGCCCTGCACAACCAGATAAACTGATCAAAGCATCTTATTTTCTTAATGAAAAATGATATATAACGAGAGAAATAATACTGTAGATGGATATCACCTAAGTGAATTTGAACCGGTATGTTGAATAGACCGGATCACAGGGTGGATAGTAAAACGACCGCAGTATCAGAAGCAGCTCAAGCAGATGAACCGGCCATGGGGTTGTAAACCGGCACGGACGAGCAAGTTGTCCCCCGCGTTGTAAACCGGTGCGGATGCGTGAACCGGCCGTTCGTTCATCAGATAATATGACACAGAGGAAAATGCCGTTGTAGAACATTGCCAGTGCGTGTTTTATATCCGCAGTATAACAATGATTTTACCTGTATATAGAAAACACCAATAGGCAGTGTAATGATGCTCAGAGGAAATAAAATGTCTTGATAAAATATATAGGAGGGATAACACCTGATTTGCTTGAAGAACAGACGGGTCGGCCGGCGCCGACGGGCTAGTTGCCTTCCTCGTTGTGAGCCGGCGTAGTCGTGAGAGACGGCCACGGTGTTGCAAACCGGTGTGGTCGCGAAAGATGGTCACGGCATTGTAAACCGGTGTGGTCACGAGAGACGGCCACGGCGTTGTAAACCGGTGCGGTTGCGAGAGACGGTCACGGCGTTGTAAACCGGTGTGGTCGCGAGAGACGGCCACGGCGTTGTAAACCGGTGCGGTTGCGAGAGATGGCCAAGGCGTTGTAAACCGGCGCTTGAATCCGTGGAATAACGACGATCACTTGTGTCGAATAATGTTTGGTGTGCCTCCCTCTCCATGGCTTATCACCGCTTTGCGATGAATAATTTTCCTGCGTATAAAATATGGCAGGGCAAGGAATTTTTTGCTCGGAAGAAATAATATGTATTAAGAAATAAATAGGATAGATATCACCTGATTTGCCCGGACGACGGATGATCCGTTCGGCGTGGAGGCAGCGACTTGATCGCATATCCGCCGGGAAGTTTATGAGGACAGGTGCGGCATCGGCGTGTTTAATATAAACCGGACCGCGAAAGCGATGGTGTGAGCACGTCCATTGGCGAAGGAGTCAGCCGCGGCGTTGGAGACCAGCGCGCACGGGTGCAGACGGACGAGTCGACCGACGCGTTGATGTAAAAACGGACTGCGACACGTATGTTCGTGAAGCCGCATAACACATTTGAGCGTGCACCCATAGCATAACACCCTCCTTTTTCTTCTAATAGTCGTCCTGCGAAAAATATTATATGCGAGAGTAATTGTTGTCGGATAAATTAACATGTGCTGATAAAATGCATAGGAAAAACAACACCTGGTATTTTTCATCGGATGAACAGATGCGGCCTTCCGCACGTTGAGGCGTTGTATACCAGCTCGTAGTATCTAGTAGGTTGAATTCTTGTGGCTTGCATTGATGCTCCTGGCCGCATGTCAGAAGTGGTAATTGAAGAAACAATTCTGATGTGTTGCTTCACATCACGTACTAGTACTACTCCCTTTGGTTTCTCCGCCATCTAGTATTTTGATGAGTAGTATTTTCCTTTTGGTTTCTCCACCATGTACTGGTCAGTGGAGACGGGCGGCGTGGTCAAAAGATGAAAAGACCAAACCCGCGGCTGGTGTTCGTTTCCGGGTTGCAGCTGGTTACCCACGTCCAAATCCACTCCAGAGTCACGTTGACTTTTCTGTCGATGCTGCTCATTGAACCTCGCTGCTCGTGTCTCCTTGTACAGCTTAAGGCTGCGGGTAAAGGAATCTGATTCCGTGCTGGGTCTTTCTCCGGCTCATGGCCCGATCTGAACAAACTTTCTTCTACCGCCGCCCCTCCACTTCCTCGAGGCAGAGGAAGCCCTCGAGCGCGGGTGCGGGCACCTCCAGGGCCGCGGGGGCGATGGCCTAGGCGATGGCGGAGGTTCGCACGGCCTCGCGCACTAGCCGCGCGTCGGGCAGCGGCTGCACTACGACGGTCTGCATCGTGGGGGTCCG
This sequence comes from Secale cereale, assembly GCA_902687465.1. Classification (NCBI taxonomy): domain Eukaryota; kingdom Viridiplantae; phylum Streptophyta; class Magnoliopsida; order Poales; family Poaceae; genus Secale; species Secale cereale. Next base: position 792,824,715 of record LR738711.1, on the reverse strand, counting down.
CTTGATTCTCCTGTCGGTGCCATGGGCTGCTGCGTAGAGGGCGAGCCGCGGAAATGTCAAGGTGGAGGCGAGGTGAGAGACATGGCCGGCCAGGCATGGGTGGAGCCCAGCAGCGTAGGTACAACGGCGAGGCCGCCGAGTCCGGGTCGATCCCTGCTTCATCCTCCAGGTCGCGGTTTCCTTCCGTTTTCTGGTCAAACTTGACGTGATGAGGAAAAGTAGTACTCGAACTCGATCTCTAGGGTGCACAGGGTCACACCAGGAGGCTGTAGATAATCAATACAACTCCAAGTTGATTTCGGTCTCCAACATAGCTCTGACTGAATTCTGTAGCGTCATAATGGATTTTTTTCTTCGATCGGTTTCGACGAACCGCGAAAGCCTCGTACGACGGCGAACAACTCGCTGGTCATTAAAACGCAGGCGTGTCTGTCTTATACGAACGGAACTGCTCCACACCTTGCTGCTGCCTCAATTATTTGTTGATTCTAACTGATGATTTTTGAATAGACGCAAATCCTTCCTTGCAGGTTTTTCCTCGTCCGGCGAACTGCCAGCTTCTCGATCCCTGAAAAAGATCCCTTCAAGAACTCAACACCACCGTGCGCAGGCCCCACGGTGGGCGCCAACTGTCGTGGAATTAACACGTCAGATGTCCGGTTTACCGGACTTAGTCGTGAGGCCGCGCATCTATGTAGTAGCTTGAGAGGGGTTGAGCGGAATCAAGAGACGCGATGCAAGACAAAGGTTTAGACAGCTTCGGGCCCCGGGAAACATCATCCGGAAATAGCCCTACGTGCTGTTTGATGCTAGGTCTCATTATGATCCTCATGGTGTCACCGGTAAACCGGCTCTCTGTGTCTAACCCTAGAGACTTGTCTAAACTTCTCCTCTAACTTCTCTCTTGTCTAACTTGTCCTCTTTTGGGAGCCCTGCCCCTCCTTATATATGTTGAAGGGGCGGGTTACATGACTAGTCCTAGTAGGATTAGGATTACTCTATTACAAGGAGTCCTAGTCTTGCTTCCTTTGTAGGAGAATATCCCTTGTGCTTGCTTCATAAACCGGCCCACCATACATGAACCGGCCATCTCGGCCTTGGGCCTTGTCATCCGTGATCCGTCCGCTGGGTTACCAGTGAATTGCCAAATGTAAACCGTCTCGAATAAACCGCCAAGTCCGGCCGGGTTATAATTCTGGCCGGTTCATACCGCGGGGTATATCCCCGACACAACCCATTGATCGCCTGAAGATGAAGGTACTCGAGTGCAGTACAGCCACGAAGCAAGCGCTCCATGTCACCCTTTGAGAGGCAGACGACGACGAGCTCGAGGAGCTTCAGTCGTGGTAGAATAAGAGCGAGCGTCATTAAGGGGCGGGAAATGGCAGTTCCTGAACTTGGCGACGCGCAGCGTGGGCGTGAGGCAGAGTGCGGACGTTGGCAGCGACCGCATATGCCCATCATCAAAAGTGAGCTCCTTGAGCTGATCTAGGGCGGGGGATCAGAAACAGTCGTCAAGCTTGGCACGGTCCTTGCCGTTGGAACGGAACTTCCCCATTCTAAGGCCTTTGGTTGGGCCAAGGTGACTGCCAAGGATCTTTGAGAATGCATCCAAGATTTTGTGATAGCCATGGTAGAGCTCGTGGGTGTCAATGAGGTCGAGAGGGCTGGAGTTCCATAGGGGGCGCCACCGCTGGGAAAGGAGGGTTGTCCGTGCCCCATATTTGATTGGGAGGAGGGACATGATGACTCTCAACATATCATCGGGGAGGCTGCTGATTAAGTCTAGGCCTACTCGTGTCGCTTGCGGTTCTAGCTCGCCCCGCCTCCGCTTGTTGGTAGCCCCGTTCTCCACCTCTAGAGTCTCCTTGTCAGCGGCGTTTTCTGATAGAAATGGGAGTACATGGAATATTTAGTTAAAACATGGCAATAGAAAAGTGTATTGGTAACTAGAAGTTATTAGGTAGGAATACAGTAAGAAAAGGGAATAACAATTGGTTGCTTAAATACTACACAATTCAATTGACATTGCTGGGTAAGTCAACATATGAAGATAGTTGAAAAGAAAACTTACTCCGAACAAAGTCTGGATGGATGATTTTGTCGCGGAAGCTAGCATATATATCATGACAAGGCCCTTCTATGTGCAGTGCAATTTTAGTGCCAGCTTTCAGTACATAAAACTTTGCAATTTCATTCCAAAATCCAGTGCCAAAATAGGAGTCACCACGTTCATCAAGTCTTACAGTAGCAACGACTGTAAATCCATGATTTGTGTGAAGTATGCGTGGAGCCTTGATGTGTGTAAAGGGAAATTTTTTGCACTGCATAATCTGTTGCATAGCGAGGGATGTCCTCCATAAAATGGTAGGATTGTTAAAGAAAATATGGTAACATGCAAATATGGGCCCAAATTGAAATAACTGTACAACAGTTGAAATCGAAGGACAAAAGTCTATAATTAAACAGATAGGGTAAACATGATGTCATGGAAATATGAGAGTAATCGAAAGAACAATACATCATTAATTTTCCTAATATAGAAAGAAGAGGAAAAAAATATCCCTTTTGACGTATATGGTGCATGTGGCACCTTTTATCCAAATGTAGCAATATTTAAAATATGTTCAGGAAAGTAGGCCATGCCAACCGATTTAGGGTGATATTGAACATACCGCGCGTGTCCTCAAGTTATCTGGTACGATGAGATGGAATCTCTGGCGCCGGTCGCCAATCCTGAAGTGTTGGCGCACTATACAATCTATGAATGAAAGAAAACCCTCAAATCAGCTCAAATAAAAATGAATTTACGACAATTTCTGCTGGGTGATTAAAGGAGGCAGATGAACTGGGATAAGAGATGAGATAATATCTCGTTAAATTAGTTACCTTGTCGTCCATGAGAAAGAACCCTCAGTACGGAAGATTCCCCAACCGAGCGGAGCTGGGTCGAGCACGAGCAGCGTCGAGAAAGTCAATGGTGATAGGCGGGGGCAAGCGGAAGTGGCGAAATGTGGTGGGCTTTGCCAGCAGCCTGGCGACGGCGGCAGGCGTTGAGCTAAGTGTTTACCGCTGCGATAGGCGGTGCCATGGCATAGACGCGGAGGAGCTTTTGCAGGTGTGAATGGGGAATGTACCGAAGGGGACGAGGGGTGGCGGGCGGGGTGAGGGTTTTTGTGACGTGGGGATGGTGAGGGCTTTCTTTTTTCTTTTTTGAATTGGGGGGTGAGGGTTTTCTGTCCCACAAAGAATTTTGGGGGCGACGGTTTCCTAGAGTGAACCGTGTGTGATTGACGTAGCAGGCAAAATGAAAGTCATTGCGCATGGTTCCAATTTTGGGAACCGTGTGTGATTGACGTACTACCTCCGTCCTGGTTTATTGGTCCCCTGTTGTAATTTTTACCAAAATTTGTCGAAATATTTAACATATTCAGACGTAGATAATAAGCGTACACGTACATAAGCATAGTTTAACCATAAGTACATAGTTCAATCGTCATTAAGCATACTCAAGCGTACATAGTCCAATCCATCCCACATCTTATTTCACATGCGGCCGGCACGATCCTGAAGCTTCTCCACGTACTCGGCGTACGCGTCGTGTGCCACCCTGTGAGAATACTTCTGCTTGAAGGAGCCAACGGCCCGTCCTCTTGCATGCGCCAGAACACTTAGATACGCGTCATGAATCTTGTGGTTGCAAAATGGGCATCCATAGCCGTCGTTCCAGGTCCTAATACGCCTATTATGCATTCCAGCATAAAGCTCCCTCAGGATTCGCCTCTTGTACCTCCTCTGGGCATCTTCATCCTCGCAGTCCACATCGTCAGACAACACCTATACAAATAGTAAAACAAATTTGGCATCAAATCACTGATTGCATGCCGTTAATTAGGATTAGGAATTTATGGCTATTTATTTACACATATCCAGAGATTATGGTTCGATTTTTAAGCACAGTCGTCTATGTAAATACCAATCTTGAAGAAAATAATGACACAAACATAGGTAGGTCATTCACAATCAATTGTCATGTCCTGGCTAGGAATTATTAGCACGAACACTAACCCTAGTCGGATTACTTGTAGAAATCATTTGCATAGATGAAACAACTAATCACTTATCACCTGTACCATTCAAACAATCAATAAACTACATGGATCTAACGAAATTACTCAGATTTCATGGATTGGGAGAACATAACCACATGATTTCTATTCCAAAAAGGGAGAGGCAGGAGTAACCAGAGAAACCCTATGATCTATTTGACACATAAATGGGTATAGATGACTAACCAGCTGTCCGTCGTCGTCGGAGTCATCGCCGGAGTGGCCGTCGGAGTCGTCGCCAGAGTGGTCATCGGAGTCGTCGCCGGACTAGTCGTCGGAGTCGGTGTGGAACTCCGCCTCCGGCTGTGGAAGCTCGACACCGTCGACAACGTCAGGGTGCAGCGATAACTCGCCGGCAGTGACGGCAACCTCTGTCTCCATCTCCATGCCGTGCTTCGGTCCTTTAGCAGCCCCGGGGTCGCCACTCCCTCCGATGGGGCGCTTCGGCGGCATCCTCATGCACTGACGGGCTTTGAGGACTGAGAGCGGCGTTGAGGATACAAGCAGAGAGAGAGGATTGTGTGTGCGTAGCGAGGATGGGGGGTGCGGCTGCTCGGGCGCACCATCAATATGGAGTAGTGGGAGTTGTGGGAGAGAGGCGGGCGGCAATCAAACCAATGGCTCGCCTCCCGGTGAGCCTGCGCACCGGACTGCTGGCATGCCTACCAAAGTTTTACACAACTACTCGCACGCCTCCCGATGACACTGCGCAGCGAGCACGCCTCTGTCAATTCACACACCCGCACGCACGCCTCCCCGTCTGCCTGCGTGGCGGACTGCTCGCATGCGTCTCATCAACTCATGCCTGCTCGCACGCTACCGCTACCTCTTGAGCATGCGTTGGTTTTCCCTTGAAGAGGAAATGGTGATGCAAAAGGTAGCGTAAGTATTTCCCTCAGTTTTTGTGAACCAATGTATCAATCCAGTAGGAGACTACATGCAAATCCCTAGTACCTGCACAAACAATTATGTACCTTGCAACCAACGCGATAAAGGGGTTGTCAATCCCTTCACAGTCACTTGCAAAAGTGAGATCTGATAGAGATAATAAGATAAATATTTTTGGTATTTTTTTGTATAGATTGAAAAGTAAAGATTACAAAATAAACTACGATAAAAATAGCTAGTTGACGAGAGATTAATATGATGGAAAATAGACCCGGGAGCCATAGGTTTCACTAGTAGCTTCTCTCACGATAGCATATTTTATGGTGGGTGAACAAATTACTGCCGAGCAATTGATAGAAAAGCGCATAGTTATGAGAATATCTAGGCATGATCATGTATATAGGCATCACGTCCGTGTCAAGTAGACCGAAACGATTCTGCATCTACTACTATTACTCCACACATCGACCGCTATACATCACACACCTAGAGTATTAAGTTCATAAGAACAGAGTAACGCATTAAGCAAGATGACATGATGTTGATGGTTAAACTCAAGCAATATGATATAACCCCATCTTTTTATCCTCGATGGCAACAATACAATACGTGCCTTGCTACCCCTGCTGTCACTTGGAAAGGACACCGCAAGATTCAACCCAAAGCTAAGCACTTCTCCCATTGCAAGAAAGATCAATCTAGTAGGCCAAACCAAACTGATAATTAGAAGAGACTTGCAAAGATATTAAATCATGCATATAAGAATTCAGAGAAGAATCAAATTTAGTTCATAGATAATCTTGATCATAAACCCACAATTCATCGGATCTCGACAAAAACACCGCAACAAGTATTACATCTAATAGATCTCCAAGAAGATCGAGGAGAACTTTGTATTGAGATCCAAAGAGAAAGAAGAAGCCATCTAGCTAATAACTATGGACCTGAAGGTCTGTGTTAGACTACTCACACATCATCGGAGAGGCTTTGGTGTTGATGTAGAAGCCCTCCATGATCGATTCCCCCTCCGGAGGAGCGCGGGAAAAGGCCCCAAGATGGGATCTCACGGGTACAGAAGGCGGCAGCGGTGGAAATAGGGTTTCGTGGTGCTCCCGATTGTTTTCAGGGTATATGCGTATATATAGGCAAAAGAAGTACGTCAGTGGAGCTACGAGGGGCCCACGAGGGTGGGGGGCGCGCCCTCCTGCCTCGTGACCGCCTCGTTGCTTCCTTGACGTCCACTCCAAGTCTTCTGGATTCCGTTTGATCCAAAAACGATCCTCGCAAAGGTTTCATTCCGTTTGGATTCCGTTTGATATTCCTTTTTTGCGAAACACTGAAATAGGCAAAAAAACAACAATTTGCACTAGGCCTTTGGTTAGTAGGTTAGTCCCAAAAGTAATATAAAAGTGCATATTAAAGCCCATTAAACATCCAAAACAGATAATATAATAGCATGAAACAATAAAAAATTATAGTTACGTTGGAGACGTATCAGCCACACGGGTCACGCGGCGGCATATATATTGTTTTTCTATTTGGATGATTAATGCTGCCGCTTTATTGCTTAACCGAAGCATGGCACATATCCATTGTTGGTCTAACGCACACAGTTCAAATAAATAATCCATTTGGGATATTGGTTCCCAATTATTAATAATCTCCCCTCTATAATTAGATAGAGATTACATCAAAACTGGTCTCAAATTTGACAAATAAAAGTACAATGCCACTTTGTATTGGTGTCCATATGACAACACGATAAGTTTCATGAATTTCAAATAAGTTTTGGATGTACTAGAATTTAAAAATCAAGATTCTCAATGTTTGTAATTTGTTGCACGGGGAGTAAACATGCACCAATTGAGACACATGTGTTTTTGCAATCCATTTAGGTGCTCTGTCACGTGTGCATGTAGCTCAAATTTGATTTTGCACATTACACCCATAGTAAATCAATCAATCAATGTACTAAAATGTCTTAATGATCTCTTTGATTTTTTGAAATTAAACGTCCCACCTTTGGTAACATGTATGTTCTCCGCGGGATAATTAATTTAACATGCATCGTAGTTGCGGTGGATTCGCGGTGTGTGTGTGGGTGTGCGTCTGGGGGTGGTGGGTGGCTCGTAGTACACTATGAGTTGTGAGCCACCGTGTGGGTTGGCCGTTTTGTTAGGCAGGCTGGTGCCACATCAGAGTCGTGAAATCGTTATGTAAAACATTACACAACCCTTTCATACATAAATGTTTTGCCACATGCAGTCGATGGCTGTCCTACACGACACTCGATACTCGCGTGTGATGTTTTCTGTGGTCCCGCGAGGTCGTCGTCGATCACTTTGATGAACAACCGGCAGTGAGGTTAATTTGACCAACAAGGTAGAATCTTTTTTGTTTGTGTTATGGTGGTATATAGTACGCGTTGAAGAGGTGGGAGGGGACTAGCATATATACTATATGTATGCGTCCGTGAACAAGTACATCTCACTCAGTGTCGAGACTTTTTGGTTACCGAGGCACGTGCCACATCAAAATTGTGAAATTGGTTATTCAAACATCACCTAACACCTTTTTGGGCCACATGCATATATATCCTAGCTAGGACACTCACGTGTGACGCTTCCATCTGTGGGCCCACGAGGCCATTGTCGATGCATGCATGCATGCATCACTTTGACCTACATCGGAAGAGGTTAATGAATTTCACCATCGATGAGGATTCTTTTGGGTTGTACATATATTACGACAGGAGCATATAGTATATGCGGTGAAGAGGGGGGAAGGGGACCATCATATGTAGTACGCTTGATATGAACCTCGCTCTGTGTGGGTTGATATGTCTGCAACATATCTATAATTTTTGATTGTTCCATGCTATTATATTATATGTTATGGATGTTTAATGGGCTTTATTATGCACTTTTATATTATTTTTTGGACTAACCTACTAATCCAAGGCCCGGTGCAAATTGCTGTTTTTTTGCCTATTTTAGTGTTTCGCAGAAAAGAAATATCAAACAGAGTCCAAAACGGAATGAAACCTTCACGAGGATCATCTTTGGAACAAACGCAACCCAGAAGACTTGGAGTACACGCCAGGGAAGCCACGAGGCAGCCACGAGGTAGGAGGGAGCGCCCAGGGGGGTAGGCGCGCCTCCACCCTTGTGGGCCCCTCGAAGCTCCACCGACATACCTCTTCCTCCTATATATACTCATATACCATGAAAACATCTAGGAGCACCACGAAAACCTATTTCCATCGCCGCAACCTTCTGTACACGTGAGATCCCATCTGGGGACCTTTTCCGGAGCTCCCCCGGAGGGTGAATCGATCACGGAGGGATTCTACATTAACACCATAGCCTGTTCGATGAGTTGTGAGTAGTTTACCATAGACCTTCGGGTCCATAGTTATTATCTAGATGGATTTTTATCTCTCTTTGGATCTCAGTACAAATTTCTCCTCGATTGTGGCACCCCGGCTTAGAGAAACCGGAACGCCCTGTATTCCAGCCCAGAGATCGAGGAGAAGTCTTCTGGAATACGGCACTGCTTATCATAGAACAAATCATATCTTTATTACAATCTATGCGGGTACAAGGGCTTACATCGGCATGTCAAAACTACGCGTGCCATGTTTGCTCCATGCAAGCAGCAGAACAACACGAAGCAGCGGAATGACTACTAGAAGCGGAACGACAACGACGGTGGTGAACTCCACTCCGTAGGGAGTCTGGCTGGAATACTTATCCTAGCTCGCAAACAATGAATCCACGTCAAACTAGCAATCATATCTGGCATGACCTGCAAACTGGCATGACACGCCAGGTCAGTACATTAAATGTACTTGCAAGCTCACATCAACCAAAGCAATCAAGACAAACAATAGCATGGCAATTACAGGTTAACAAGGATTAACATGATACTATCAGATCAATCATAGCATGAACAAGATAATACACCTAGAACAATACGAGCATGTCATGAACATATGAACATGATGAAACTAGCATGCGACATGATAAAATTAAAATTATAATGCACCAACTTACTCTGCTCGGGTTACCTCCTAACCATCACATGCATCACTTACCATCATGGGCATCGCACGATCATCTCATGATCCAATCAAGCATGGTACTAACAATACCGTAGTAATCATTACAAGACCACAAGGAGCTTGATCTTTACCATTGACTCTCGCATAACATCCCAAATATCCAACAAGTTGGTGCTCATGATACCACAGTGATCCTCTCACGATCACATAAGTATTCAACAAACGTCTTTCATCATCGAACCAGGGTTGTTATTAATCATATTATTATTACAGTTGACCCACAGTGTGACCGACATGAATTGGGCCCATATCCGCAGGCGTGACTATCGATAGATTTAACAAACACACTCTGCAGAGGTAGCGCACTTTACCCACACTACGAAACCCTGGCCTCACACTCCCATACGTGCGGACCAAAAGGTTCTGACAAAACCCTCCCTTTGTCATGGCACTCTCCCGGCCACTCCGACCATCTCCCTCTCAGGGCTAGGTCTTGGGTGGCCCCGTGTCTACCAAACACACCAACGGCCACCGATGTGACAAAACGGTCCCAAACAGGGACAAGGATCCATAAAAACAAAAATGAGCACACAAGGTTATGTCCGCCTACCTGATCAGGGTAGCGTGCTCCCATAACCTTCCCTCTCGAGAGGCACATGTGAGAGGCATAACAAAGGATCAAGTTAAGACCTCCCCATAAGGTAAGCATGGTTGCACGGGAAAAAGCTCGATTTGGTGGCACCATGACTCAGCCAACATTTGTTCAAGTTTATTATTATCCGGTTAAACTTGAATGGAAAAAATGTCGAGTCATAATAAATAACACGATGCAACTACAATGCATGAACATGATACCAACATAAGCATGGGGGTGCATCAAAATCAACGAGCATAACAACAACATTTAACTATTTATCCAAATGAGCATGGCATACTGACGAGCTTGAATATCACAACTAAAACACTACTCATAGCATAACATGACCACTAGAATCAACAATAAATATCATGCAAGAACATAACGATAAAACTACCATGCAAGTATTTATCCATCTGGATGCAAAAGAGCATGCACAACAACGGTACTCGGAACAGAAGATAGTCTTGCACCGAAGACCATGACCAACATGTACTAGTACCAAGCATGTCATATGAAAGTAATACTAGCAAGTAGAACATAATAACCAGGTGCAAGAAACATGTCCTGACGGTAAACACCGCTACATAAGCATAACCGAAATAACGACAACAGCAGTAAAACAAACAGACAATTATTAAAGATTCAAGTTGAAAACCAATGCTTCTGCATGTCTATCATGCAAATGGTGGTTGTGGCTTGCCTGAGGATGAAGAAGACTACGGGAAGAAGTGTGTAAAGATTGCGGAAAGAATCGCTGGAAAACGCTCTCCCTCAAAGGGGGCTGATTAGGGGCAAGGGCAAAATGGTCGTTTCCAGTATGTCAAACCATAGTGAAAATGTTACCAACAGAACAGGCTCGACGAAACGAAGATGTGGGCTTTGGAATCACCTCAATCGGAGTTGGGAGTAAAAATATATAGTTGTTTTTCTGCCAGGGACCTATTTATAAAAAATCCTCACCAATAGGCCCTTAGCCGGAAAAACAGAAAGCGCCTTCCCAAGATATACGCTTCTAGAGAGGAAAACACATTCCTGGCTGAAACACAGAGGAAATACGCTTTCAGCATAACGAAAACGTACCTTGAGCTGAAGCACCTAGAGAATACACTTTCAGCTTATGAAGATGTACCGATCGGAACTGCGCGTCCACTTATCCACGTCATCAGAGGCGGGACCACGCGCGTGGTCGCTGAAGGGCGGGTCCCACGGGGTGGGCCCCGTCACTTATCCACATGGGCAGACCGGGTCAATGCGCAGCGATGGGACCGGTCGGTACCAGGTGGGGTCGGGGAAAGACGTGGGGCCCGTCTGGCTCCTATTTCCTTCTTCCTCTCGCTGGCCCGACCGAAGCAGAGGACAGGCAGGTGAGGAGCGACACCGGCGATGGCCCGGGCAGCTCCGGCTATCCCCAGTCGAACGAGAGGCACCTGCGGACTCGGGTGGCTGCACCGTGCTCATCTAGAGGGAGGAACGGCGCCGGGGAAGAGTGGGGAGGCGGCGATGGGTGGAGGAAGGAGGAGACAGAGGCGGCGGTGGTCTTTGGGGCACGGCACCTAGAGGGCTCCGGCGAGGGGGCAAGGGCACGTGTAGAGTCGCCGGAGTCTGGGGAAGGCAACTGTCAGGACCGGTTTTCTAGTAAAATATTTACTGAGAAACCGAACTTTTTATCGAACTAGTGCAGAAGAATCCTTCTTACTGGTAGACAAAACCCTTGATAGAGAATTCCAGAGTACTGAATATTATACAAGGTTAAGCTGAGGCTGCTCAACAATTTATTACAAGCAGGCCGATATTATACATAAGGGCAGATATGACACAAGGGTAGGGTGGCATAACTACTGACTCGTAATAAAAGTGGTGGTGGATATATCACAGTGTAGTGGGTGACAAGACTCCAATATCTTATAGCTCATCGAGTGTCCGGGTGATACCCGATGAATTTATTTGGTGGTGGCGGAAGCGGTTATAATACAGTGATCAACTCCAGGATCGCAAGAGACTGTTTGGGACTCCACTAGGCGTCGGACTCGCTATCGAACTCTTCATCCATGAGATCGCCTTCGTCAACATCTGGCCAAATCAACAAGCTAGGTAAGTACTTTGAATGTACTCGCAAGACAGTTCGGACATAAGATATAACAAATGAAAACATGATGCATATGAGCAGACTAATAATATGCACTCAAAGAATAAATTTGCACTGCAAATTAAAAATGGAAGTCGGGCGGTAGTCCTCCCGAAATCCCAAGGAAATAAAAGAATACCGATCGAGTGTCTGAGCGACGCCTCGTAAGGAAAAATGAATAAACATGCCACAGTCGGACGTCTGAGCGACATCACATAAAGGGCTTATAACAAAGGTAATAAGTGAGAATGCCATAGTCGGACGTCTGAGCGACATCACTTAAAGGGCTTATATTCTAAAGTAAATTGTGAGAATGCCACAGTCGGACGTCTGAGCGAGGTCACATAAAGGGCTTATATTCAAAAGTAAATTGCAAGAATGCCACAGTCGGACGTCTGAGCGACGTCACATAAAGGGCTTATATTCAAAAGTAAATAACGAGAATGCCACAGTCGGACGTGTGAGCAACATCACATAAAGGGCTTATATTCAAAAGTAAATAACGAGAATGCCACAGTCGGACGTATGAGCGACATCACATAAAGGGCTTATATTCAAAAGTAAATAATGAGAATGCCATAGTCGGACGTCTGAGCCACATCACATAAAGGGCTTATATAAAATCTTGGTTATGACGGTAAATCATCTCAAGATAGTACTTAGTGCAGAAATAACTGGTTAGTTCATCTACCAGAGTGACCCTTGACTAGAAAATTTCCTGTCACTAACATAGAATATCCGAGACGGTTACTGAGGTTGACACAGAGCTTGACGCTAGGCCATAAACATGGCTACTCGAAAGGTTTTAACTCTGTAGAGTTTCTACTCTTAAATCACAAGCCAACGGATTTCAATAGCCACAAAGGACTAGTTCCGTCTATGGTATTTTAACAGAAACACAACTAACCACTACACACCCATTTCACATCCTACTGCCCGGAATCACCCGAAACAACGTTCACGAAAAACTTTAAGATGGGGAGGCTACAACCTCGAATAGCATGGGATCAAATTTATACCGCGCGCTTCTAAGGGGTGCCCCCTCTCGGTCCCTACCGGAAACACCCATGCCCCCTGACCGGATGACGGACTTTAATCCAGGGCCATGGAACCCTCATACCGGCCCCTCTATTTGGTGTGTACAAAGAGAGTGGTTTGCAGCTGACTAAACCGTATTCTTTGCAGAAGACATGTGACAGTACCAAAAAGGAGACGAACGGGATCATGACTTGATCCATGTTAATACTAGAGTTAACGGTTGGCTGGTGATGGCTTCTCGCCCCTCGCTGGTTACCCCAAGTGGAAGGTTTGATATGTAGCGTAACGGCAAGTTTCCCTTGGCAAAGATACCAAGGATCGAATCCCGTGAGACTCCGAGGGTCGACAAGTAGGTGTCAACGGCTAACGGCGCCAGAAACTTAGCGGTTGACAGGACCTGCACAGAGATACAAATAACTTTGCTCCCAACGAGTACAGAGAGGTTGTCAATCCCTCCGGCCTTGTTGTTTACAAAGGATCAAACACAAGAGGTAATAATGATAGCTATGACTGCAACTAGGAAATAAGAACAGGAAGTAAATATAAGGTGTGATCAATGGTGGTAATATGGACCGGGGTCCCATGATGTTCACTAGTGATGTCTCTCTCCCAAAAGATGATAAAACAGCTAAGCGAGGTAAACAAATTACAGCTGGGCAATTGACAGGATTATGTGCGCAAACCAATGCTAACTACGCTGCAAAGAAAGGTAGAGGATCAAAAGCATGGGCAAGTAGACCGAAATCCATCTGCATCTACTACTAATCATCCACCTTGAGATATCTATCCAGAACATCTCGCTGGTATTAAGTTGCGAGTCCCACCCAAAGTGTAAACTCAAAGCAACAGACAACTGCATTAAAAGAACTTTGCGTAAAGTAAACAATCCTTGCACCCGCATGTACAAGCACCGTTGTTTTCCCCCTTGTGGCAACATCACATCCCCTAGACTCATGTTTTTGTCACTCAAACTAGTCATCAGGGGGCATGAACCCACAATCAAGCATTACGCTCCCTCTTGGAGTTACTACCTACTACTTGGCCAAAGCAATAAACAGCAACGGAGAACATGCAAGAATTACTTAGGAAAAAATATATAAAAGAGGTGAATCAAATATATTACTCAAACACAATCTGAACATAATCTCATAATCCATCGGATCCCAGCAAACTCAGCAAAGCAACAGCAGAAAGATTACATATGTGCCTCGATCATGTAGGGCAGCTCACGAGGTCTAAACCATGAAGAATAAAGAGGGGAGGAGAACATCACATAGCTACTGGTCATGGACCCATGGTCCAAGGGGGACTACTCACGACTCATCCGGGAAGCGTCCATGGTGGTGGAGAAGCTCCCGGTGGTGGTTCTCCCCTCCGGCAGGGTGTCGGGAAGAGTTCTCCTGATGCTCCCGATCTTGGAAGCGTTGCGGCGGCGGAACAGAGGCGAGATCGCGAAAAAGGGTTCCGTCCTCGAGGGTTTCGGGACCCGAGGAATATATATGCGAAGGGGGTCACCAGAGGCGGAGAGGGGGCCCCAGGCGCCCCCCTGACGCGGCCAGGGGTGGGGCCGCCCCGGGTGGCCGCCTGGGCCGCCCCTGGCTCCCCTCTGGCTCCCCTCTGGCCCCACTTTGGTTTTTCTCGAAGCTTCCTGTACGCTGATTTTTTCTGTATTTTTCCCGGAATTTTTGGAGCACTTTTAATATGGGGGAAATCTGAAATAGTAAAACAGCAGAAAACAGGAACTGGCACTGTGGTGCAATGAGTTAATAGGTTAGTCCAAATATGATCAAAAGTGTATGGAAGTGCATAAATATCATAGCAATATCACACAAAAGAAGCATGGAGCAAGCAGAAATTATAGATACGTTTTGGACGTATCAACATCCCCAAGCTTAATTCCTGCTCGTCCTCGAGTAGGTAAATGATAACAAGCATAATTTCTGTGGTGACATGCTACCAACCATATAAGAACTTTTTAAGTAAAGCAATCAAGGCATGTAATTCAATTCAAGTCATAACAAGCAAGAGTCTATATTAGCATTGTAACAAGTAACATAAGAACATAAAGGTGCAAGAGCTCTCGCTGTCCATGACTCGAATGTCTCCAAATGGTGTTTGCGTGCAAGAAAGGGGGTAGGGATATACGAGAGAGTAAAACATAGTTTTTGTATTGTTGAGAACTTAATCTACTAAAGTTTCACACTTGGTCTTCTTTGGAATCTTATCTTGACTCATCCCCAGACCAACAGCCAGGTACAAGTCAAAATGATCCACTCCCTTTCGATATTTGTGCACTCATGCAATGGATGAGCGTAAGCAAGAAAGTCGACACTTAGGATGGCAAAAAGAGAAAAATGATGGAGGGGGAAGACAAAAAAAATGTGAAAGGCTCACATCAATGAGGACAATCATCGGCGAGAGAAAGCCAAATGATAGATATGATGTGAGGAGTAGGGATTGCCATGCAACGGATGCACATATGAGCTAAGGTAAGCTCTCCAATGGAACTAGTGGGGGTGCATCCAACTTGCTTGCTCAAGAAGACCTAGAGCTCTTTTGAGGAGGCTCATCATTGGAATATACAAGCCAAGTTCTATAGTGTGAAGGTCCCCACATAGCTATATGCATAAATGATAATCTCTATGGAGTACAAGGTACAAGATGGAGTACGAGTGTGGATCTCTCAAAAGAAATAGTAGTGTGCCCCCTTCTCTCTTTTTATTTCTTTTTCTCTTTTTTCTACTTTTTTTTATTTTTTGTGGCCTCAATGGCTCTTTCTATTTATCTCTCATTTGTCCTCTTTGGGATCTTTTGATTTGTCCTCTTTGGGATCTTTTGATTTTGTCCTCTTTGGGATCTTTTGATTTGTCCTCTTTGGGATCTTTTGATTTTGTCCTCTTTGGGATCTTTTCCTCACTTTAGGGGCAACACTCTATGTATTACAAGAAGTATAGAAGAACTTTCACACTTTACAAAAGTACTCAACATAAAGAAAATGAAACTATCATGATGTATGCAAATGTATGCCTCTGCCAGTGTAGCAGGATATGCGATGATACTAGCGCGTCATGTAGCAATGATTAGGGCAAGGCCCAACTAGCATACGGCTCATCGATCAAGCAAAAAGCATGTATGACATGAAGATCAAGTCATGAGAATATGGATGTTGCATGGCAATGTATCTCGGAAAGGCTATGGAAATGCCTTGATAGGTAGGTATGGTGGTTGTTTTGAGGAAGGATATAATGAGGCTTATGATGATAGAGCGTATCGTGTCAAGGATTTGGATGCACCGGCGAAGTATGCGCCAACTCTCGAGGTGAGAAACGGCAATGCACGGTACCGAAGAGGCTAGAAAAATATGGATAG
This sequence comes from Secale cereale, assembly GCA_902687465.1. NCBI lineage: Eukaryota > Viridiplantae > Streptophyta > Magnoliopsida > Poales > Poaceae > Secale > Secale cereale. The sequence goes on along the minus strand of LR738711.1, from coordinate 792,808,483 downwards.
GTGGAAGTGTCAACTTTCGAATACTCACATTAGTCCGAAGAACTCATGCACTTATTATCGGTAACTCTCAATCTAATTAGGAGGTTCACAAAGAGACAAGTACCCCGAGGAGGAGTGTATGGGGGTTTGGTTATCCTTGTGCATCCTCAGCTCATGGTACGTGAGTGTACTCTAATATTCAATCCCTCCAAAGATTAGTGATCCATTTAGTAGCTAAAGTTCTCAACTATTTTGTAGGTTTTCAAAAATAAACTCGGATTGCCCAAAATACGACATCTATCACTAATAGGCTAAAGCTCTTGACACCAAAAGTTCAGACATTACTCATGGTAATACCTCAAAACTATTGCAGGTTACTACTAAAATTAATAGCAACCTCAATTACCTACTTTAAGTTAAGACACACAACTCAGTGCAACAGGCAAACTCTCTTAACAAGATAAACATGAAAACCCAAGAGAGTTCAGCAACCAACTAAACAAAAGCTCTTTAAAAAGAAAAGCATGAAAACTAAGAGCTAAACATGACAGCAACTATGGAAAGACAAAGACCATACACAGCAAAGATAAGCATGAAAATCCTATGTTGTGTTCTAGGTAGAAGTGGAGCGTGTTTCTCTCCCACACAAAGAAAGCTGAGTTCTAACTTGTTATGAACAGCAAGCAAAGCTAAAGAAAACTAAAAAGGAAAATAAGAGCAAGACGCTCCAAGCATAGCACATAACGCATGAAGTGATTAAAATATAGTGGAACGAAAGACGAACTGATAATTGTTGATGGAGAAGGGGATGCACGGGGGCATCCCCAAGCTTAGACACTTGAGTCTTCTTGAATATTTCTTGGGGGTGCACGGGGGCATCCCCAAGCTTGAGCGTTTGACCCTCCTGAATCTTCTTTCATCATCTTCCCTCGCACACTTGAAAACTCCCTTCATACATAACTCATCATAATCTGATTAGCGAGGTTAGTACCCACAATAAAATAATTTTTCCCTACTGGAAATAAAGATAATCTTGAAGAGCTACTGTTTCTCAAGATTCCCAAAAGGTTTTTGCAAAGAAAAAGCAAGCTCAAGGTTTGCAAAACGAAGAAAAGGCAAAATAGGACAGAATCTGTGAAAAACCGACCAGTAGGTAGTAAATAATTTTTTCGGGGCACTTCTGCAACTCAAATCAAAAAACTCAGAACAGACGCTCGAAAGCCAATTGTATAGAGCATGCTGTCAAACAAATTCAGATCAAAAAGATGATCTGGTGATTTTATACGAATTTTTCTGTCCAAGGACAGAATCTGTTTCCTGGACAGAACATCACAACTTTTGAACTTTCTTGCAATCGGAGGCTAAACTTGGCACAAAGCTGAAAAGAAAAGATACAATGATGATGTTACTGTAGTAACAAACATCAAGACACAACAAAAGCAAAATAAAACCTAATTTGTTGTGGGCTGCCTCCCAAAAGCGCTTTATTTTATGCCTTTAAACTAGGCATGATGCAAAAAGAGAAAATCAAGTTTTATCAAGAGTGAGAGAATAGCTAGCCCGTGTAACGGACTCAAAAGGCAACTTAATCTTCTTTCTAGGGAAGTGTTCCATCCCTTTCTTGAGAGGAAATTGAAATTTTATATTCCCCTCTTTCATGTCAATGATAGCACCAACGGTGCGAAGAAAAGGACGTCCCAAAATAATTGGACGAGAAGGTTCACATTCAATATCCATAATAGTAAAATCAACAGGAACATAATTGTCATTGACAATGATAGGAACATCGTCGATCTTCTCCAAAGGTTTCTTTACGGAAGAATCAACAAGACGAACACCAAAAGAACAAGGATCAAAAGATTTCAATTTAAGCATATCATACATTCTTTTGGGCATAACGGAGGTACTAGCTCCAACATCACATAAAGCATAGCAAGAGAAGTTATTCAACTTAATTTTAATCATAGGATCCCAACCATCTTCTAGCTTTCTAGGTATGGAGGCTTCTAGCCTAAGCTTCTCCTCCCTAGCTTTGATAAGAGCATTAGTGATATGCTCTGTGAAGGCAAGATTAAGTGTGCTAGTGTGGGGATCTCTAGACATCTTGTGAAGAAAACTAATAACTTCAGAAAGGGTGCAATTATAAAAATCAAGGTCACTACTATCAAGTAAAGTGGTAGTGGTGTCCTTTAGGCTCACTTGTTTGGTAGCTTCTATGGTCATAGGAGTTTCTTCTACGGTGAGGTCATAGCATCACCATTAATAGGTCCAATGGGACTAGGAGTGCATTGGGTGCTAAGAGTTTGGATATCCTCAACAACTTGGATAGTAGCAACAGTGTGGTGGGTTGGAAGGCTCTTAATTCTATCTTCTTCCTCCTTTTCTCTAGCCCATCTCTCTTTAAGTTTAGCCATCATCCTAATGTTTTCATTAATTTGCACTTGAATAGCATTCATAGGAGTGGTCTTCCTCTCCTCAAGAGGAGAAGTTCTAATTTTAAGCAACTCTACCTCATGGGCTAAATTGTCTTCTACACTCTTATTGAAGGCCTTTTGGGTAGTGATGAAGTCTTTAAGCATAATCTCTAGTTCAGAAGTGGAGTTCTTGGTGCTAGGATAAGCATTGTTGTTCCCATAGGAATTAGAGGGGAACGGTCTAGGGTTGCTACCAAAATTACTCCTATAAGCATTGTTATTGAAATTGTTTCTAGAGATAAAGTTCACATCTACTTGATCTTGAGCAATCAAAGAATTTAAAGGAACATCATGAGGATCAATAGAAGATTGCTTGGAAAGTAGAGACATGATCAAGTCAACTTGTTCATTTAGGGAGGAAATCTCCTCGACAGAGTTTACCTTCCTACCTGTTGGAGCGCGTTCGGTGTGCCATTGGGAATAATTGGTCATCATCTCGTCGAGAAGCTTCGTGGCAGCACCAAGTGTAGTTGACATAAAGGTTCCTCCCACGGCCGAATCTAACAAGTTCCGCGAGGTAAAGTTCAAGCCTGCATAAAAAGTTTGGATAACCATCCAAGTAGTCAAACCATGAGTAGGGCAGTTCTTGACAAGAGATTTCATGCGTTCCCAAGCTTGGGCAACGTGTTCATTATCCAATTGTTTAAAATTCATTATGCTACTCCTTAATTGGATAATTTTAGCAGGGGGATAGTACTTCCCAATAAAGGTATCCTTGCACTTGTCCCAAGAATCTATACTATTCCTAGGCAAGGAGTGAAACCAGATTTTAGCTCCTCCTCTCAAGGAGAAAGGAAAAAGCTTAAGCTTAACAATATCACCATCTACTTCTTTGTACTTTTGCATATCACAGAGCTCAACAAAATTATTTAAGTGCAAAGCAACATCATCTCTAGCACCGGAGAATTGATCTTTCATAACTAGGTTCAGTAAAGCAGGTTTAATCTCATAAGAAGGTGCTGAAGTGGCAGGTGTAGCAATAGGCGTGCAGATAAAGTCATTGTTGTTATGACTAGTGAAGTCACACAACTTGGTGTTCTCGGTGGAACCCATAGCAGCAGCAAGCAAGATAACTATTTTTGTGATTTTTGGTAAAGGACACTAAAGCAAAAACTGAAAGGTAAACTAACAAGAGTAAAAAGCAAAGATAAAAGATAGCGTGCAACTCCCCTATCTTTAAGAGTGGAGACCCCGGCAACGGCGCCAGAAACTTTGCTTGATGGCTTCTCGCCCCTCGCTGGTTACCCCAAGTGGAAGGTTTGAGATGTAGCGTAACGGCAAGTTTCCCTTAGCAAAGATACCAAGGATCGAATCCCGTGAGACTCCGAGGGTCGACAAGTAGGTGTCAACGGTTAACGACACCAGAAACTTAGCGGTTGACAGGACCTGTACACAGATACAAATAACTTTGCTCCCAACGAGTACAGAGAGGTTGTCAATCCCTCTGGCCTTGTTGTTGACAAAGGATCAAACACAAGAGGTAATAATATTAGCTATGACTGCAACTAGGAAGTAAGAACAGGAAGTAAATATAAGGTGCGATCAATGGTGGTAATATGGACCGGGGTCCCATGATGTTCACTAGTGATGTCTCTCTCCCAAAAGACGATAAAACAACTAAGCGAGGTAAAAAAATTACAGCTGGGCAATTGACAGGATTATGTGCCCAAACCAATGATAACAATGCTGCAAAGAAAGGTAGAGGCTCAAAAGCATGGGCGGTACGCCAAGGCAAGTAGACCGAAATCGATCTGCATCTACTACTAATCATCCACCTTGAGATATCTATCCAGAACATCTCGCTGGTATTAAGTTGCGAGTCCCACCCAAAGTGTAAACTCAAAGCAACAGACAACTGCATTAAAAGAACTTTGCGTAAAGTAAACAATCCTTGCACCCGCAAGTACAAGCACCGTTGTTTTCCCCCTTGTGGCAACAGCACATCCCCTAGACTCATGTTTCGGTCACTCAAACTAGTCATCAGGGGGCATGAACCCACAATCAAGCATAACGCTCCCTCTTGGAGTTACTACCTACTACTTGGCCAAAGCAATAAACAGCAACGGAGAACATGCAAGAATTACTTAGGAACAAATATATAAAATAGGTGAATCAAATATATTACTCAAACACAATCTGAACATAATCTCATAATCCATCGGATCCCAGCAAACTCAGCAAAGCAACAGCAGAAAGATTACATATGTGCCTCGATCATGTAGGGCAGCTCACGAGGTCTAAACCATGAAGAACAAAGAGGGGAGGAGAACATCACATAGCTACTGGTCATGGACCCATGGTCCAAGGGGGACTACTCACGACTCATCCGGGAAGCGTCCATGGTGGTGGAGAAGCTCCCGGTGGTGGTTCTCCCCTCCGGCAGGGTGCCGGGAAGAGTTCTCCTGATGCTCCCGATCTTGGAAGCGTTGCGGCGGCGGAACAGAGGCGAGATCGCGAAAAAGGGTTCTGTCCTCGAGGGTTTCGGGACCCGAGGAATATATATGCGAAGGGGGGTCACGAGAGGCGGAGAGGGGGCCCCAAGCGCCCCCCTGGCGCGGCCAGGGGTGGGGCCGCCCCGGGTGGCCGCCTGGGCCGCCCCTGGCTCCCCTCTGGCCCCACTTTGGTTTTTCTTGAAGCTTCCAGTACGCTGATTTTTTCTGTATTTTTCCCGGAAGTTTTGGAGCACTTTTAATATGGGGGAAATCTGAAATAGAAAAACAGCAGAAAACAGGAACTAGCACTGTGGTGCACTGAGTTAATAGGTTAGTCCAAATATGATCAAAAGTGTATGGAAGTGCATAAATATCATAGCAATATCACACAAAAGAAGCATGGAGCAAGCAGAAATTATAGATACGTTTTGGACGTATCAGCTGGCATGCTTCAACAATACCAACTTACAACCTATCATGTCACCACATGATCAGGTTGGCTCACCATCAACTTTCGGAGCTCACACGGAGCTGGTCTTGCATGAAATATAACATCCACAAAATGCTTATATAACCATGCCATGAAGAAAAACTTCTCAAGCAAACATGCAACACACTCATCATATCAAAGGTTCAAATATGCTTGCCTGGTTCGGAGTAGTCGAAGTCTAACTCGGTGAAGTTCGCGGCTCCGTCACTTCCTTCGGTATCTACGGATACAAATAAAACGGGTACTAACATAAATACCGTGCGTGTATAAAATTTATCCCAATTTTTTTTCAAATAAATGTGATAAAAAACTAGACAGAAAACTAAAGAGGACAGAAAAAGAATCAACTCAAAATTATCTTTTGTTTAAAAGTTATTAAAGATTTTGCACAGGGACTTGTCTGTAATGAAATAGAAAGTTTCCAGGGGCTAGAATAAAAAAACAGAAAATGATTCGGTAAGAAGTACGCCAGCTGAATAGGGGAAGCGTATTTTGCCCAATGGCGCCTTCGAGAAAAACGATTCGAATAAGACAAAGAGACCGACGAGGGTGTCCCACCCGTCAGGTTTGAATCTTCGAACTAAAAACAGAGTCGCGCCGGCGCCAGAGAGCCGCGGTGGTCGCCGGCGCCGATCCACGGCGAGGTAGGGGAAGTTGGTGGTACCTACGTGTTCATGGTGTTCTTCCGCGTCGGTGGGTGGTGGAGTTGGACGTCGGCGAGCACCACGTCGACGGCGACCTTATCTCTGGCAGACGGCGGTTCGGGTGGTTGTGGGTCTCATCAGAGAGAGCTGCTGGGGTCAAATTGAAGTGGGGGTTAGTCTCCTAGGTGTGTCAGGAAGCTACTGGCACGACTAGGGAGGCGGAGGAGCTCTAACCAGAGAGAGAGCTGCCGGAGCCCGAAGCGGATTCGGGCGGCCGGACTTGGGGAAGAAGGGCCCCTCGAGGTTCTTCCAGTGGCTGGGCGGGGTCTGGTGAGATGGTGGAGCTGTGCGGGGTCGAGTGCGAGCTTGGGGGTGCGGGGTCGGTTGCCGCAAACGGGATATGTCCGGCGAGCGATTACGGCGAGGCTGTGGCTGAACGGGTGGCTTAAGTACTTGAGCATCGACGTGATGGTGTACTGGTTCCATTCCGATGCAGAGCTTAGCAAGACATGGGTGCTTATGACACTTTCCCAATGGGACGGCCGTGCGGGCACGTCGGCGGCAGAGAGCGCGCTCTGTGCCTCTCAGGCTAGGACGACGGTGCTGCAGCGTGCACATGGAAGGAGACAGCCACGCGTAGCTTTCAGGTGGCTTGGGCGGTGCCGAATGTCGTTGCTTTGCAGTGTGGCCCCTGCTGGCCACCACGGGTCTGCCGCCGCAGATGACGTCGGTGCAGGCATGCCACGACTCCACCGACGCTCGCAACCAGCCAAGCGAGCGTACGGTGCTCTGGATAAGGGAGAGGAGCAGTGCGGCAAGGTGCCAAGGTGACACTGGTGAGATTGACGAGAAGCTCTGACGAAACTGCATTGTCGACTGAATCTTCAGTTAACTTTTCTGAATCTTGACAGAAACAGTGCACACCATCTGTTTGATGAAATGATTCATGCGCTTGCCGAATTTTTCTTGAACTGAATTTTGGTGAGGAGGTCTCTTGATGCATCTAGAGGTTGCATGGATTTTCACAGATTTTTAGGAAGAGAGAAAATATGAATTTCACCAAAATTGGCAAATCTGGTCCAAACTTGTAGCAAGTGAATTTTGAAAATTTTGAACTATGGACCAGTGGATCATGATGGATCTAGGTTGAGGGTACTAAGGACTAGCCAGGGGAGTTGGTTTGGAATCAAAACTCAAAAGGAAACTAGTAGTTCCTTTGTAAATCACCAAGGCTCAATTTAAAAGACAGATTTTGTCTTTGGGATAAAATGTAATGCCCAGGATGGGACTATACCTCCTACGTGTCGAGGCACGACTTAAAGGTATAAGCCCATCCTAGAATGATCTCAAGTTTGGTATCTTTGCACGACTCATGTAAAAGAGGGATTAAATTGCAAAAGGAGATAGTTGGCTTACACTCGCCACTTCACACAATACATTACATAAGCAATCATCATTCAAAACATCACAAACCGACTACGGGTGAAGATCCAAAAGAAAGATACCAAAACAACATAAAGCCACAGGACAAGATCGAATCCTAGTGGAAGAACCACTACTGATCGTCGAAACGTCACAAGCAAACGGCCACGCTCTTCATCGAGCTCCCGGTGAAGAACTGATCCAACTCCTGCATCAAACTCGGCTGAACCTGCATCTGGTGTGGTGAAGTAACTGTGAGCCACAGAGGACTCAGCAATCCCGTTCCCGGGTAACATGACTATTTAAGCCTTGGGTGAGGATAAGGCTGAAGAAAGAACAAGAGGTGAAGGAACAACAAGAGTCTGCAGCAGCAACTAGCACTAACTTACGTAATAGAGAGCGAGAAGAGAACTGCCTCGGACGAAAGATGATCACGAAGTGATCCTAACTAAAGCCGGTCAAACATAACCCCACCGTGTTCAACTCCCGAATCCCTATTCGGAAATTGACAGTCACGGTACACACGCTGGTAGTGTATTGAAACATTGTGTCAAGTTATCTACAACCAGATATTAACAAGCTCCCATCTGCCACATAACCGCGGGCACGACTTTCGAAAGTTCAAACCCTGCAGGGGTGTTCCAACTTGACCCATTACAAGCCCACGATCCGCGGAGTCGCAACTCCATAGGTGGGAAGACCCGAGTATTCTCAGAATCCCGTGCTCAAGTTAAACCGAACTAAGGTAAGGCTAATCCAGCAAATCCTCCCAGCGTGTCGACACCCTGATAGTAGCCGCGCGTATCTAAGTCTCAGGACACGACCGGATGGGTGATGCTATAGGTGTATGACAGATACCTCGGGTTGCCCCAAGGCGGCCCTGCAGGACCCCCGTTTCAGACCAACACTCATCTGGAGCACTGGCCCGGGGTTGTTGAATTAAAATAAAAGGGATAGCTAGTCCACATGCAAGTTTTATTAGTTATTAGGCAAATAGTACCAATGTTGGGACTTGCTGGAAAAGACTTAGCACTTAGCGGTTTATCAAGGGGGTCCCATACACCCCAACCGTGTTAGGAACGCATAATCAAGGAACATAACACCGGTTTATACGGTTCCTAACGGCATGAGTGGAACAAATCACCAAGCAAAAGACTTAGCCTTCCACCCTTGCCAATATATAGATGATTTCATTTTAAGCATTTATATAGTGTGATATAACCCAACCAAACTTCAACATGAAGCAAGCATCTTCAATCTTCACCTGCAACTAACAATGCTATAAGAAGGGCTGAGCGAAGCGTACTTAGCCAAGCAACGGTTTGCATAGGTAGGGTGGTTAAACATGGTGATGGTTACAATAGGAGGCTGACAGGAAAACATGGGCATCGAGGCAAAGCTATAGATCGAGACTTCTAGCAATAGGCAAAAATAGTAATGGTATCCGGGTTCGGTCATCTTGCCTGGAATTCCACAAGGGAGAAGAACGGATCCATGAAGTAGACGGAGCAACATAGACGAGAGAAACATCACAACTCCGGAACGAAACCGAAGCTATCAAGAGAAGCAAACCGGAAAGAAACAAACAACACGGTAAACACACAAGCATAAACATGGCATACGATGCACATCCAAGTATGATGCATGTCCGGTTTAAATATGCATGGCATGGCAAAGTGCGCAAACAAATACTACAAGTTAAGTGGAGATCAATATGCAACGAGTTGCATATTGACGAAACACCACATTATAATTATTTAATTGACTCTCGTTTATTTACAAGACAAGATTAAATGTTGGATAACATGGCAAGAGGTGAAGCAAAAAGAAACTACACTATTTAGGCAATTTAAATGAGGCCGGAGAATAACAACAACAATTCCCGGAAAATCCCCATGAGCATGTTTAGCAATCATTTTTAAAAGGTTGACTTAAAAGATGATAAGGAGAAATAGTCATCATGGTGGAAAGAAAGGGGCCACGGCAACGATCCGAAAATGATGCAACGGCATCATCTCGGTTCCGGTAACTCGTTGAGAGTCCGGTGCAAAAGGAAAGATGGCGTGGTCGAGTCAAACGAGATGAAAGGTGGGGGCGATCCCGTTACCGGGTTCCCACGAGTCGGTGACGAGGCAACCGAGGAACATGACAAAAGCTCGAAACGGACACGGTGCACACAAGGCAAACATTTCATACAACCACAACAAGCATCCACGGGTCATCGTCTCGGGTTATACCTTCGGAACCAATGTTTCGGGGCGGTTCGAGACATAGAGGAAGAAGGCGTTCACGTTTCCGAAGAGGAAGTAGCCGTTCCGCAACTCGTAGAGGAAGTAGTGGTACACGGCCGAAGAGGAAGTAGTGGTACACGTGTCTTCGGCGACGGTAGACGTAAACGTCACGTGTCGTGGTACTTGCAACGTCGGGGTACACGTTATGTAGTGGTACTTGGTGTCGGCGACGGTAGTGGAAGTAGTGGTACTTGTACATGTAGTCGTTCTCGTCCGTAGTTGTTCCTGTCATCGATGTCGGGGTACTTGGTCGGGTCGCCGTGGTACTTGTCGGTCATGTAGAGGTACTTGGCGTTTCCGGGCGTTGGTAGTCGTACACGGGGGTCGTCGAGCGTAGGGGTACTCATTTCCGTAGATGTTCAAGTCGTCGGTAGTCGAACTTGACGAAAAACTGTAGTTGTACTCGGGTCGTTGCGGTCTTTGGCGTGTAGGCGTACACGGTTCTCTGTCAAGGTCAACAACACAAGCAACACAAAACAAAACAAAAACTACAGCAGCACGGGACAGCGGCGAGGCCACGCAGCGACAACAACAGCAGGTCTTGGGGCGGCCATGGCGGGGAACTGCTCGCTGGCAGCAGCCACAACAAAGGCGACCGACGGGGCTGCGCCTTGGCGAGGAGGTGCAGAGAACGAGGCGGCGCTGGCCTTGGCGATGCGCCCGGAGGGGGGGCCGGAGGGGCTGGAGCAGAGGTGACCGCTGGAGGTGCTCGGGCCTGGGGAGGCACGGAGGAGGGAGGCCGCGGCCTGACCGGTGCAGAGGCGGGAGATGGGGCGCGTCGGAGCTTGCAAGGTGGAGGAGGGCCGCTGCCGCTCGCGAGCTGGAGGGTCGAGGCAGGGGCGCGGCCTTGGCCTGAGGACGGAAGGGGCGGCGCGGCCTCGGCCTGAGGACGGAAGGGCTCCGCGAGGCGCTGGAGAGGGAGGCCTCGGGCCTGGCCGGCGCGGGACCAGAGGGAGGTGGTCGGGCGCTCGAGAGGAGGGTCGCGAGGCGGAGGAAGCGCTCGGGGGAAAAGCAAGGGAGATCGAGAGGGAAACGGGCTCCTGCCAGAGAGATCGACGGGAGAGAGATGGGGTCGCTCGAGCGATGGAATGAGATGAAAGGGGGGTCGGGACCGAGAGGGAGCCAGAGGGAAATAGCGGCGGCGGCGCTGAGGGAAACAGGAGCGAAGGAGTTCGGTGGGAGGGGTCGCTAGGGTTAGGCCTGGCTGGGCCACGGGAATGGGCCGGCCTGGCTGGGAAGGGGAGGAGATGGGCCAGGAGGAGAAGACGGGACAGGAGGCCTGGAGGCTGAGCCCTCTTCCTTTTTATTTCTTTAACATAAATAATTAGAGAGAGTGCAAAAAGATAAGAAAAGAGGCAAAGAACAAGAATAAAATGATGGACATTTTGTAAGGCTTTATGGAATAATTCCAACCCCACAAAAATAGTTCCAACAAAAAGGGAAGTGCAAACTAAAAATAAATAGCTTGCCTCAAGGAGTTTGAAAAGAGTCTAGATAATTGGAGGAGCCTCGATAATTAGGAAAAGAAATACAGGGAGGGTTTAGAAGTAGAAACTTGAATTAAGAGGCATGGGGAATATTGCAAGTGTGTTACGGTGAATTCCAACAAATGGAATATTATTATATAGCTCCCTAATAATATTGAGAGGCTTTTATATGTTATAAAGAGAAGTCACCTTCCCTCGATTTAAATGGACCGAAGGTCCACACAATTTATTTAGGTTGAGATGCAAAATAAAATGACATGATGACATGATGACATGATGCAATGCAAAATAAATAACACAAGCTCAAAAGAAACACACGGGCAACCCGGAACATCTGGAATCTTCTGGAATCTCCTGGGATCTTCTGGGACGTCGGTCTTCGGGCGTCACAACTCTCCCACACTAACAGAGGATCTCGACCCGAGATCCTAGAGATATCACCGGGTAAAAACGGAAGAGGAAGAGGTAAAACAAAGTTGCTTCTTTGACAGACGAGTGAAACCAAAGAACCTTGAGAGGTTGACCAAAATGAAAGAAGAATACAACGGAGATGAACGAAGATGAAACACTCCGTTAGAAAAGAGGAACAAGGAGCATTATGAGAACCTTGTAGGTTGAAAGACATGAAACAAGAGCTTACGAACCAAAAGAATATGAAACTGCAACGGTACAGCCAAGGAATAAGAATGAAAGAATTCGGACAGCACTCCGACTGGAAATGGAAGGAATTGAGCAAGAACTTGAGGAGATGAGGTGATACTTGATGAAATCAACAGCATACAGCCTCCGGAACAATTGAAGAATGACACAAGTGGTAAGAAGGATTCAGACAGCACTCCGGTTGAAAAGAGAGGCAAACTGATAAGATGAGGGAATTAGAATGGAGGACACAACACTCCGGTTAAATAGACAAGCAAGGGAGAATATGATCTTGATAAAAACGAGATGATGGTTAAAGAGAGCAATATCACAATGCCTCCGGAACGAAAGAATAGCATATAGATCGTTGGCAAGAAAAGAACGGAGAAGAAAATGACAACCTCTCTCAAAATTGAATTTGAAAGAGCATCCTTACCAAGATGGGTTGAACAGAGTTGTTGGGAAAATCAACAACGAAAAGAATAATCTCGATGTGGGCTTATGGAATACATCTCAAAACTAAGAGGTGACAACCAGCCACTGACAGAAACATTTAGCTGGATTGGGATCAACAAGGAGACGATAAACTTATTCACCGGAATGAAAAAAATGAAGAACTTGGGTCATTTATAAGCACCATAATAGCAACAATCCTTAGGGAAAGCTTTTAGGTGAGATACAACCAAAGATAACTCCAAGGGATAAAATGAGGGGTTGAAAGGATCTCCTAAACACGGAAAATGATGGTTTTAAATATCTCATTGTTGATAACTCGTGAATCATGAAACATGAAGGAATTGTCAAGAATGACATAACACCATCTGAAAAGATAAGGGAGAAAGAATTGCACTCGGAAAGCAAGAGGAAGAATGCTTGAGCTCCAACAAGAATCTTGATGAAAACTTCTAGGATGAATTATATGATGATGAACCACCATGAGAACTCCGATAATGAAAGCAAGAGAAGTGAAAGATGGAAAGAATAAGATTCAAGGCCTGCGATGAATTAGATGGAGCTTTGAAATGATATAAATGAATAACTTGGAGCTCCGGAAGACAAGATGAACAACTTAGAACCGAGAATATGATATGATGAACAAGCTCCAGACAAAAGAATTAAATCGCCTTGAAGGAATAAGAATAAGAATTATGTCATGCATAACCTTCACCAATTTAAATTGATGACAACCAAAGGATTTGGCATACTACTTATTCTCGTTGGAAAGAATTAAAGAGAGATCTAGCACAAGCTTGGGTAAATCTTCAACAAAGCACCGGTAGGATTATGAAAAGAACAAATGAATTAATACGATAACAACGGAAGAGTAATCTTGAAAGAACCACCGTGAGAATAAGGAGACGAACGAAGAGACATCAATGAAGAATATTTGGAGGATCAAGTTGAAAACTGAGAACGAAGAAATATTCTGAATTGATGGCCTTCGGAGGAACACAAAGAAAAGAATTCATGAAATGCTTCGGATGGGTATAAAAAGAATTCCTCACAATCTGAACAATAATGAGGATGGCAAGAAGCTAGAACCACAATTCTTCTAGAGAACGGGCCAAGATTAAGAGAAACACTTCTCCGGTCTCCAAATGAGAGAAGACGATGAGAAATGCCATAAGAATTGTTGAGCACTCCGGAATGAATAATTAAAATGTTGAAACAATGATGAAAAAGAATTGAACGCGATCTTGGAGAAGGCATATGACTGATGGAAATCATTCTTACGTCACACTTTGAAAAGACTTGAGTATAACTCCAGAAAATTAGAAGAGTCAGGTAAGATCCTGGAAAAGACATGTGGGTTAGGGCCCACTAAAGAAATCACCGTTGAAAAGACTGCTTAAGAGATATTGCACCGGTTGAATTAAATGGCTTGAATGAGATATCAATCTCAAAAATAGTTAGAACGGATTAAGAATGGAATTATGAATCTTGAGCACTCCGGATATGAATAGCAAGAGGAGAATGATTAATTGGTGCACCGGAATAAGAAAGCATTGTGAAATGAGAAAAAGGATAAGATCAACACCGAAATCTTGAATTACATCCACCGACAGAATATGAGAACAAAAGAATGATGAACTTGAAGCTCTTGAGCATCTTCACGATAAAGCACCGGATAAGAACATTGAAGGAAAAGAATGAAGAAACATCACATGAATAAAATGGATATTCCATCTGAGAATTTCCGACTCCAAGAAGAAGAAGGGTGGGAGGGTGGGAAAAACAAAGACAACTTGAGACGAACAAAATGGACATCGGTTGAAAAGAATTTAACATGAAGATCTCGATGGTCAAGAAGGACTAGCACTCCCATAAAAATATGAGAACACTGATTACGAAAGGTATGGAATCAACATTTGACATCGAAGCAACTCGAATACCAGAATCAAAACAAGAACAAAGGGTAGATATGCAGCATGATCTTCACAATATCATCCGAACAGAGAATTGAACGAATGAATTCCGCAGGTACATCAACTCGACGAGAAGCCACTTGGAGAACAAAATGAAAATAAAAAGGAACAAGGAACAGATAGAACAAATACAAGATAGAAGCTTCATTCGACATCTTCGTGCTGAAAGCTCATGGAACGTGTTACAAAAGGGTTTTGTCATCCCCGGATCAGCATAGCCAAGGACCCTTTAAGATGCAACTCCCGATCAGAACAAGTCCAGAAAACCACTTCTCTCAATGTAGAACCGCGAACATCATATCGTGCATCCGTTGGAAGAATGCCTAGAACTACTAGATGAACCCACCTATTAATTTCCGAAAGTTTCCAGTTATGCAATCAGGTGTTGGGGATACACGGGAAGCACCGCGCAATCAACTCTAAACCTACATCCAGGTGTATCCATCCTTCAACACATAACCAGTCTTTCTCGGAAACTGTTTACCTCGGACCTTCGAAAAGCATCCACTATAACAAGCTATGGCAATACTCCCGAACTACCTCCCCAGTACTGGGTGATGTCGGGGTTATCTTGCCACTAACCGCATAGGAGAGATTTTCGATGTCGGCCATCTTAAGTATTCTAGTACCGCCGCGATGGATTTGTGACGACAACACCTCGGAGCTCAACTCCCCAGGACACTGCCACAACCCCTAATGACAGGAGGCATCGAGAACAATGTTCTCGTCACAAAGACATTGAAACAATCCAAACAATACTCGCGAGATCCTAAAAAAATTTGGTGCAATTTTTGAAGATAGAAGAGACAAGAGTAATCGTCAGGAGTCCTCACCAGAATGAAAAGGGATGAGGAGCAAAGAAATCCTACTCTCCGATATAAATATAGGACTCAAAACATTTTCAGTGTGTGCCTAGACTCAACCGTCAACGATTCGATCAATCAGTGGGGGCTTCTCGGTCGGAGAAGGCTCTGAATACCAACTTGTAATGCCCAGGATGGGACTATACCTCCTACATGTCGAGGCACGACTTAAAGGTATAAGCCCATCCTTGAATGATCTCAAGTTTGGTATCTTTGCATGACTCATGTAAAAGAGGGATTAAATTGCAAAAGGAGATAGTTGGCTTACACTCGCCACTTCACACAATACATTACATAAGCAATCATCATTCAAAACATCACAACCCGACTACGGGTGAAGATCCAAAAGAAAGATACCAAAACAACATAAAGCCACAGGACAAGATCGAATCCTAGTAGAAGAACCACTACTGATCGTCGAAACGTCACAAGCAAACGGCCACGCTCTTCATCGAGCTCCCGGTGAAGAACTGATCCAACTCCTGCATCAAACTCGGCTGAACCTGCACTTGGTGTGGTGAAGTAACTGTGAGCCACAGAGGACTCAGCAATCCCGTTCCCGGGTAACATGACTATTTAAGCCTTGGGTGAGGATAAGGCTGAAGAAAGAACAAGAGGTGAAGGGACAACAAGAGTCTGCAGCAGCAACTAGCACTAACTTACGTAATAGAGAGCGAGAAGAGAAGTACCTCGGACGAAAGATGATCACGAAGTGATCCTAACTAAAGCCGGTCAAACATAACCCCACCGTGTTCAACTCCCGAATCCCTATTCGGAAATTGACAGTCACGGTACACACGCTGGTAGTGTATTGAAACATTGTGTCAAGTTATCTACAACCGGATATTAACAAGCTCCCATCTGCCACATAACCGCGGGCACGTCTTTCGAAAGTTCAAACCCTGCAGGGGTGTTCCAACTTGACCCATTACAAGCCCACGATCCGCGGAGCCGCAACTCCATAGGTGGGAAGACCCGAGTATTCTCGGAATCCCGTGCTCAAGTTAAACCGAACTAAGGTAAGGCTAATCCAGCAAATCCTCCCGGCGTGTCGACACCCTGATAGTAGCCGCGCGTATCTAAGTCTCAGGACACGACCGGATGGGTGATGCTACAGGTGTATGCCAGATACCTCGGGTTGCCCCAAGGCGGCCCTGCAGGACCCCCGTTTCGGACCAACACTCATGTGGAGCACTGGCCCGGGGTTGTTGAATTAAAATAAAAGGGATAGCTAGTCCACATGCAAGTTTTATTAGTTATTAGGCAAATAGTACCAATGTTGGGACTTGCTGGAAAAGACTTAGCACTTAGCGGTTTATCAAGGGGGTCCCATACACCCCAACCGTGTTAGGAACGCATAATCAAGGAACATAACACCGGTTTATACGGTTCCTAACGGCATGAGTGGAACAAATCACCAAGCAAAAGACTTAGCCTTGCACCCTTGCCAATATATAGATGATTTAATTTTAAGCATTTATATAGTGTGATATAACCCAACCAAACTTCAACATGAAGCAAGCATCTTCAATCTTCACCTGCAACTAACAATGCTATAAGAAGGGCTGAGCGAAGCATACTTAGCCAAGCAACGGTTTGCATAGGTAGGGTGGTTAAACATGGTGATGGTTACAATAGGAGGCTGACAGGAAAACATGGGCATTGAGGCAAAGCTATAGATCGAGACTTCTAGCAATAGGCAAAAATAGTAATGGTATCCGGGTTCGGTCATCTTGCCTGGAATTCCACAAGGGAGAAGAACGGATCCATGAAGTAGACGGAGCAACACAGACGAGAGAAACCTCACAACTCCGGAACGAAACCGAAGCTATCAAGAGAAGCAAACCGGAAAGAAACAAACAACACGGTAAACACACAAGCATAAACATGGCATACGATGCACATCCAAGTATGATGCATGTCCGGTTTAAATATGCATGGCATGGCAAAGTGCACAAAAAAATACTACAAGTTAAGTGGAGATCAATATGCAACGAGTTGCATATTGACGAAACACCACATTATAATTATTTAATTGACTCTCGTTTATTTACAAGACAAGATTAAATGTTGGATAACATGGCAAGAGGTGAGGCAAAAAGAAACTACACTATGTAGGCAATTTAAATGAGGCCGGAGAATAACAACAACAATTCCCGGAAAATCCCCATGAGCATGTTTAGCAATTATTAAAGCAAACAACAATTAAACATTCTCATGTTGTTATCATGATGCGGATGACATGATCAAGTTTATGCAATTTTTAAAAGGTTGACTTAAAAGAGATATAGATGATAAGGAGAAATAGTCATCGTGGTGGAAAGAAAGGGGCCACGGCAACGATCCGAAAATGATGCAACAGCATCATCTCGGTTCCGGTAACTCGTTGAGAGTCCGGTGCAAAAGGAAAGATGGCATGGTCGACTCAAACGAGATGAAAGGTGGGGGCGATCCCGTTACCGGGTTCCCACGAGTCGGTGACGAGGCAACCGAGGAACATGACAAAAGCTCTAAACGGACACGGTGCACCCAAGGCAAACATTTCATACAACCACAACAAGCATCCACGGGTCATCGTCTCGGGTTATACCTTCGGAACCAACGTTTCGGGGCGGTTCGAGACATAGAGGAAGAAGGCGTTCACGTTTCCGAAGAGGAAGTAGCCATTCCGCAACTCGTAGAGGAAGTAGTGGTACACGGCCGAAGAGGAAGTAGTGGTACACGGGTCTTCGGCGACGGTAGACGTTCACGTCACGTGTCGTGGTACTTGCGACGTCGGGGTACACGTTATGTAGTGGTACTTGGTGTCGGCGACGGTAGTGGAAGTAGTGGTACTTGTACATGTAGTCGTTCTCGTCCGTAGTTGTTCCTGTCATCGATGTCGGGGTACTTGGTCGGGTCGCCGTGGTACTTGTCGGTCATGTAGAGGTACTTGGCGTTTCCGGGCGTTGGTAGTCGTACACGGGGGTCGTCGAGCGTAGGGGTACTCATTTCCGTAGATGTTCAAGTCGTCGGTAGTCGAACTTGACGAAAAACTGTAGTTGTACTCGGGTCATTGCGGTCTTTGGCGTGTAGGCGTACACGGTTCTCTGTCAAGGTCAACAACACAAGCAACACAAAACAAAACAAAAACTACAGCAGCATGGGACAGCGGCGAGGCCACGCAGCGACAACAACAACAGGTCTTGGGGCGGCCATGGCGGGGAACTGCTCGCTGGCAGCAGCCGCAACAGAGGCGACCGACGGGGCTGCGCCTTGGCGAGGAGGTGCAGAGAACGAGGCGGCGCTGGCCTTGGCGATGCGCCCGGAGGGGGGGCCGGAGGCGCTGGAGCAGAGGTGACCGCTGGAGGCGCTCGGGCCTGGGGAGGCACGGAGGAGGGAGGCCGCGGCCTGACCGGTGCAGAGGCGGGAGATGGCGCGCGTCGGAGCTTGCGAGGCGGAGGAGGGCTGCTGCCGCTCGCGAGCTGGAGGGTCGAGGCAGGGGCGCGGCCTCGGCCTGAGGACGGAAGGGGCGGCACGGCCTCGGCCTGAGGACGGAAGGGGCGGCCGCGAGGCGCTGGAGAGGGAGGCCTCGGGCCTGGCCGGCGCGGGACCAGAGGGAGGTGGTCGGGCGCTCGAGAGGAGGGTCGCGAGGCGGAGGAAGCGCTCGGGGGAAAAGCGAGGGAGATCGAGAGGGAAACGGGCTCCTGCCAGAGAGATCGACGGGAGAGAGATGGGGTCGCTCGAGCGATGGAACGAGAAGAAAGGGGGGTCGAGGGAGCCAGAGGGAAATAGCGGCGGCGGCGCTGAGGGAAACAGGAGCGAAGGGGTTCGGTGGGAGGGGTCGCTAGGGTTAGGCCTGGCTGGGCCACGGGAATGGGCCGGCCTGGCTGGGAAGGGGAGGAGATGGGGCAGGAGGAGAAGACGGGACAGGAGGCCTGGAGGCTGAGCCCTCTTCCTTTTTATTTCTTTAACAGAATTAATTAGAGAGAGTGCAAAAAGATAAGAAAAGAGGCAAAGAACAAGAATAAAATGATGGACATTTTGTAAGGCTTTATGGAATAATTCCAACCCCACAAAAATAGTTCCAACAAAAAGGGAAGTGCAAACTAAAAATAAATAGCTTGCCTCAAGGAGTTTGAAAAGAGTCTAGATAATTGGAGGAGCCTCGATAATTGGGAAAAGAAATACAGGGAGGGTTTAGAAGTAGAAACTTGAATTAAGAGGCATGGGGAATATTGCAAGTGTCTTACGGTGAATTCCAACAAATGGAATATTATTATATAGCTCCCTAATAATATTGAGAGGCTTTTATATGTTATAAAGAGAAGTCACCTTCCCTCGATTTAAATGGACTGAAGGTCAACACAATTTATTTAGGTTGAGATGCAAAATAAAATGACATGATGGCATGATGACATGATGCAATGCAAAATAAATAACACAAGCTCAAAAGAAACACACGGGCATCCCGGAACATCTGGAATCTTCTGGAATCTCCTGGGATCTTCTGGGACGTCGGTCTTCGGGCGTCACATAAAATAATTAGAAGAACAATCTAAATGAGGTTGAAACCTTCTGGAATTGATGTTAGACTTGTTTCGAGGTGGAAAGGAAGTTTTGTAAATAAAGACTTTCATTGGGTGTCATGGTGAAAGAAAACTTTGAGTGGGGAGAATAAGCCCAAGGTTGTTATGTAAAGACTTTTCATAAAAAGGAAATTATCAAAACTCTTTTGAAATTAATACATGTTGAGCCAACACAAGGTGAAAAACCCTAAGACCAGAAAGCAAGGTTGAGAAGGACATGGAAACCTTTTGCCAGAAAAGATTTGAGAAAGAGGGTTTAAAAAAAATCAAATTTCCCCCTTCCAAAAGACCAAAGAATTTGATGAAAACAATTCCAATTTTTTTGGAGTGTTACAACACCTACCCCCTTAGGAAAAATCTCGTCCCCGAGATTTCAGCTGATCCTCAAATAGGTGTGGGTAGTCTGTCCGAAGAAAATCCTCTCTTTCCCATGTTGCCTCATCCTCGGTGTGATTGCTCCACTGAACCTTGAGAAACTTAATTGTCTTCTGATGGGTCCTTCTTTCAGATTCCTCCAATATTTTTATTGGGCGTTCCCTGTAGGTGAGGTCTGTTTGCACATCAATGTTTTCATGCGATACATGCTTCTCCGGGTTGCTTACACATTTCCTCAACTGTGAGACGTGGAACACGTCATGGACGTCTGACAGCTCTTTGGGTAGGTCTAGCTGGTAGGCTACTGTGCCTCTCCGTGCGACTATACGAAAGGGTCCAATAAACCGTGGTGCAAGCTTTCCTTTGACTTTGAATCGTTGCAGGCCCCTCATAGGAGATACACGTAGATACACATTTTCATCAGGTTCAAAACTGACTTCACGATGTTTTTGATCGTAATAACTCTTTTGTCGGCTCTAGGCTGTCTTGAGTCGGTCTTGTATGAGTCTAACCTTTTCTTCAGCTTCCTTGAGCATGTCCGGGACGAAGATACGACTGTCCCCTGTTTTTGACCAATTTAATGGGGTACGACATCTTCGTCCGTACAAGGCTTCAAAAGGTGCCATTTTCAGATTGGCTTGGTAACTATTGTTGTATGCAAACTCGGCATACGGCAAGCTTGCTTCCCAACTGACTCCATAGGTGAGAACACATGCCCTTAGCATGTCTTCTAGAATATGATTTACACGTTCAGTTTGTCCTCCAGGCTGGGGGTGGTATGCTGTACTGAATACTAGTTGCGTTCCCAGAGCTTGCTGTAAATGGTCCCAAAATTTAGAGACGAATTGAGTGCCTCTGTCGGATATTATAGTCTTTGGAACTCCATGCAAGCATACTATACGGGAGATGTAAAGTTTGGCAAGCTTCTGGGTGGTGTGGGTTGTCTTGACTGGGATGAAGTGTGCCACCTTAGTTAGTCTATCTGTGATGACCCATATGACATCATTTCCGTGCTGTGATCGAGGTAGACCAACAATAAAGTCCATTCCAATATTGTCCCATTTCCATTCAGGTATATTGTTTGGCTGTAATAGCCCTACTGGTTTTTGGTGCTCGACTTTAATGCGTTGACATGAATCACAACATGCAATGTATGTGGCTATATCCCTCTTCATACCGTGCCACCAAAATCTTTCCTGAATGTCCTTGTACATTTTGGTCCCTCCTAGGTGAATTGAATATGGAGCGGTGTGGCTCTCTGCTAGAATTTGCTGTTTGAGGTCTTCATTATTGGGTACACAAAGCTTGTCTCCGAACCATAATATTCCCTCACCGTCTATGACAAATTCTGAGGCCTTGCCCAGACTCACTTTTCTTTTTATGCCTTCAATGCTGGGGTGTCCATGCTGAGCTTTCTTAATCCGTTCTATTAGTGTAGGCCGTATTTCCAAATTTGACACTTCGCCTTTGGTGACCATCATCAAGTTGAGCTTGGTGAATTCCTGCTGAAACTCAGGTCTCAAATTTTGTAGGCTGCCGTTGTCCGAGCTGGGGTTATGGCTCAGAGCATCTGCCACTACATTCGCCTTTCCTGGATGATAGTGAATGCCAATGTCATAATCTTTCACCAATTCCAACCAGCGTCGTTGTCGTAAATTGAGTTCTGGCTGTGTGAAAATATATTTGAGGCTCTTATGGTCCGTATATATTTCACAACGATTCCCAAGCAAAAAGTGCCTCCACTCCTTGAGTGCATGAATGACTGCTGCCAATTCTAAGTCGTGAGTAGGATAATTTTCTTCATGCTTCCGTAGTTGCGTGGAAGCGTATGCGACTACCTTGCCTTCTTGCATTAATACACATCCAAGGCCTTTCCGGGAAGTGTCACAATATACTTCGAAACTTTGTGTATGTCGGGCACAACCAATACTGGGGCGGTTGTTAATTTCCTTTTGAGTTCCTGGAAGCTTTTCTCACAAGCTTTTGTCCACACGAATTTCTTATCCTTCTTGAGTAACTATGTCATTGGTTTGGCTATGGTGGAAAATCCCTCAATAAACCTTCGGTAATATCCCGCCATTCCGAGGAAACTTCGTACATCTGTTACGTTGGCTGGTGGTTTCCAGCCAAGTACGGCCTTGACTTTTTCTGGGTCCACAGCAACTCCTTCTTGTGTCAATACGTGGCCTAGAAAACCAACCTGTCTTAACCAAAATTCGCATTTGCTGAATTTGGCGTATAGTTGATGTTTCCTTAATTCTCCCAGTACAATCCGAAGATGTTCGACATGTTCTTTTGGTGTCTTAGAATATACCAGGATATCATCAATAAACACCACAACAAATTTGTCCATAAACTTCATAAACACTTTGTTCATGAGGTGGACAAAATATGCGGGGGCATTGGTCAGTCCAAACGGCATTACTGTAAATTCATATAGTCCGTATCTGGAGGTGAATGTTGTCTTCGGGATATCTTCTGTCCATACTTTTAATTGATGATACCCCGACCTTAAATCGATTTTTGAGAAAACCTTGGCTTGAGCGAGCTGGTCAAATAAATCATTTACCCGTGGCATGAGATATTTGTTCTTGATGGTGACCATGTTGAGTGCTCGATAGTCTATGCACAGCCTTAGTGTCCCATCCTTTTTCTTGGCAAATAGTAACGACGAACCCCAAGATGAGGAGCTGGCCCGTATAAATCCTTTGTCCAGTAATTCCTTTATTTGCTTCTTTAGTTCAACCAATTCGGATGGTGCCATTCTGTATGGTTTCTTGTAAATGGGGGTGGTTCCAGGTGCTAGCTCAATAATGAATTCTATTTCCCGGTCTGGTGGCATGCCTGGCAGTTCTTCGGGAAATACATCCGGAAACTCATATACTACGGGAACCTTGCTTAACTCAGAAGTGTCTACCTTTTTCAATTTCGGTTGTCGTGATACTGGTCTTTCTTGAGCTGCGACTCTTATCGTCTTTCCGTGATGATGAGTAAGAATCACAGTTCGATTGAAGTAGTCGATAAATCCTTTGTTGGTGGTCAGCCAGTCCATACCTAGGATAACATCCAGTCCCTTATTTTCCAATACGATGAGGTTTGCCTGAAACTTTAATCCTTCAATCTCAATAATCACACCTTGGCAGTAACGTTGAGTGATTTTCTTACTTCCGGGGGACTTAATGGTCATTGATTTTCCCAAGGGAAGCATCGAAAAATCATGTTGCAAAGCAAAGTTCTTCGAAATGAACGAATTAGAAGCTCCAGAATCAAACAAAACCGTGGCAGGTATTGTGTTGACTGGGAACGTACCGAGTACGATATCCGGGGCATCCTGTGCTTGCTCCTTGGTCACATGGTTTAGGTGACCTTTATTGTGTTTGCTATTGGGGTTGAAGTTGTTACGCTTGGGTAATTGTTTCCACTGTTGTTTGGCTTTGGAGCCGAGTTCCTTCATTTTGGGCACTATTTGGCATACTGTCCCTCTTCTCCACAAGCGTAGCAAGTAACGTCTGGGCGATACGTAAATTCTTTGTCTCCTGCATGAAATTTTTTGTTCGGGTGTGGATCATTGGTCATGGATTTGTTCGCCCCATTTCTCTGAAAATTAGTCTTGTTCCGGTTGTTGCGAGTGTGTGTAGTCTTATCCCTTTTTCGCTTGCGAATATCTTCCAAGCTGCGGCGCTCATTTTCCAAGGTAAGGGCCTTGTCCACAAGAGTATTGAAATCTGGAAAGGTGTGTACGACTAGCTGGCATTTAAGTGCTGGTGCCAGATCATCCATGAATTTTTCCATCTTTTTGTTTTCAGTCATACGCTTTTCGTTGGCATAACGAGATAATTGAGTAAACTGGCTGTTGTACTCAGTTACTGTCATGCCTCTCTGCTTGAGATCGTCAAACTCCCTTTTCTTGATCTTCATAATACTTCTAGGGATGTGCGCCCCACGAAAACCTTCTTTAAAATCCTCCCATGTGATATCATTTTCATTGGGGTGCATATGCAGAAAATTTTCCCACCATGATGCAGCTGCTCTAGTGAGATAGTGTGGTGCATAGAGTACCTTTTCACGATCCGAGCATTGTGTAATAATCAATTTCCTTTCAATGTCTCGAAGCCAATCATCGGCCTCAAGCGGTCTGTCAGTGTGAGAAAATGTTGGCGGACGTGTCTTCTGTAGTTCAGACAATTTTGAATGCTGCTGATGTGGCTCACGGTGATTTCCCATATTGATAACATGGTTCATCATTTCTTAGTGCTGCTGCTGGCTTTGCTCGTAAAGGTGGCATACTTGAGAAAATGCGGTTTCACTGCCCTGCTGACTTGACTGTCCTTGCGTGAAATTGTTACTTGTTTGGGTGCCATAATTTTTCTCTGGCGGACTTGGCATGGAACGAGTCCAGGGACGAGTCATTTTCCACTCTGGGGTATTATTTCAGAACTCATGAGAAAGACTAAGCGGAAAAAATAAACAGATGATTTTGCAAATGCAGAAAATATACGAACTCCAAAGATTTTTAAATAAAATACTTGATTGCGCATGGAGAAGGACCGCTTAGTACATATCTTACACGCGAGTCGTAATTATACAATATGTCACTTAGGATGCGCGTACACGTTCCTGACATGTTATTTAGGCTAGTGCACTTCTCTGAGTTTCTACATGATGCGCATACAGACTACTTCTCATCAACCTATTTTACATATAAAACATATCATACAAGCGGACACATCGCGTGGCGGACAGGCGTACTTAGTCGGAGATGGTGAAGACTTCCTTCGGCCTGTCGAGGGTAAGACCCAGTGGCGATGGAGACTCAACCTCCTCCTCACTAATAGGCTCCAGGCGTGGAATACTGGTTCGAGGAGTTGGTGCGGGCGCGGCAGGTGGTGCAGCTCTGATTGGAGTAGGAGCAATGACCTGGTCAAACTCCTTAGTGGTAGGCAGGTGGCGAGCGGTGGCTAAGATGGCAGGTGCATAAGATGCTGAGGACGAGACATATGTCAGTGGTGGTGAAGTATGGAGAAGCTCCCTCCTATTGGCGGAACCGCTCTGGACTAAGTCCATACGAGCAGCCACCAAGTCATCCACAAGGTTATCAAAAGCTGCCTCAAGAGCCTTGAGGTACTCAACCAACTATTCGATAGCTTCATCACGTTCTCCCCTTGCACAAGCAAACACATAGTGGCACGTGTAAGGCACGTGGCATGGGGGGTAGTGGTAGCGATGAGTCTTCATCGAAGGGAGAGCATCCCGGAGACGAGCTATCGCCTCGCGGGCAGCCATCTGCATGGCATGCCTCTCCGTAGGCATGGCCCTTCCCACAAATCGGAAGCGGCGTGCCTCAAAACACCCTCCCTTGAATTGCACCGCGGCCTGGTGCATCGACACGCTATCACTGATCTTGTGCTGGTAGAGTGTGAACTCTGGACGAGTCGATGGCCCGATCGCGACCTTGGTGATGGAGACGAGGAGCTTGATAAACCCCTCGGGTATGTTGGCGAACACCTGTGATTCACAGTCGGTGCTGGCCATCTACAAAAGTAGACAAAAATTCCGAATAGTCAAATCATAAATTTATGATGACTAACAAAAAATTGCTACAAATGAAAAAAATGCTGAAATAACACTCAATACGCTAATAACCGATTAGCGATCGCACCTAGTGGCTTCCTACAGTCAGCCTGGCTCTGGTACCAAGGTTGTCAGGACCGGTTTTCCAATAAAATATTTACTGAGAAACCAACCTTTTTATCGAACCAGTGTAGAAGAATCCTTCTTAATGGTAGACAAAACCCTTGATACAGAATTCTGGAGTACTGAATATTATACAAGGTTGAGCTGAGGCTGCTCAACAATTTATTACAAGCACGCCGATATTATACATAAGGGCGGATATGACACAAGGGTAGGGTGGCATAACTACTGACTCGTTATAAAACTGGTTGTGGATATATCATAGTGTAGTGGGTGACACGACTCCAATATCTTACAGCTCATCGAGTGTCGGAGTGAGACTCGATGAATTTTTTGGTGGTGGCGGAAGCGGTTATAAGACAGTGATTAACTCCAGGATCGCAAGAGACTGACTGGGACTCCACTAGGCGTCGGACTCTCTATCGAACTCTTCATCCATGGGATCGCCTTCGTCAACATCTGGCCAAATCAACAAGCCAGGTGAGTACTTTGAATGTACTCGCCAGACAGTTCGGACATAAGATATAACAAATGCAAACATGATGCACATGAGCAGACTAATAATATGCACTCAAAGAATAAATTTGCACTCCAAATTAAAAATGGAAGTCGGGCGGTAGTCCTCCCGAAATCCCAAGGAAATAAAAGAATACCGATTGAGTTTCTAAGCGACGCCTCGTAAGGAAAAATGAATAAACATGCCATAGTCGGACGTCTGAGCGACATCACATAAAGGGTTTATAACAAAGGTAATTAGCGAGAATGCCACAGTCGGACGTCTGAGCGACATCACTTAAAGGGCTTATATTCTAAAGTAAATTGCGAGAATGCCACAGTCGGACGTCTGAGCGATGTCACATAAAGGGCTTATATTCAAAAGTAAATTGCGAGAATGCCACAGTCGTCCGTCTGAGCGATGTCACATAAAGGGCTTATATTCAAAAGTAAATAACGGGAATGCCACAGTCGGACGTCTGAGCGACATCACATAAAGGGCTTATATTCAGAAATAAATAACAAGAATGCCACAGTCGGACGTCTGAGCAACATCACATAAAGGGCTTATATTCAAAAGTAAATAACGTGAATGCCACAGTCGGACGTCTGAGCGACATCACATAAAGGGCTTATATAAAATCTTTGCTATGACGGTAAATCATCTCAAAAGAGTACTCAGTGCAGAAATAACTGGTTAGTTCATCTACCAGAGTGACCCTTGACTAGATTACCATTCCTGTCACTAACATAGAATATCCGAGACGGTTACTGAGGTTGACACGGAGGTTGACGCTAGGCCATAAGCATGGCTACTCGGAAGGTTTTAACTCTGCAGAGTTTGTACTCTTAAATCACAAGGCAACGGATTTCAATAGCCACAAAGGACTAGTTCCGTCTACGGTATTTTAGCAGAAACACAACTAACCAATACACACCCATTTCACATCCTGCTGCCTGGAATCACCCGAAACAACGTTCACGAAAAACTTTAAGACGGGGAGGCTACAACCTCGAATAGCATGGGATCAAATTTATACCGCGCGCTACTAAGGGGTGCCCATCTCTCGGTCCCAACCGGAAACACCCATGCCCCCTGACCGGATGACGGGCTTTAACCCAGGGCCATGGAACCCTCATCCCGGCCCCTCTATTTGGTGTGTACAAGGAGAGCGGTTTGCAGCTGACTAAACCGTATTATTTGCAGAAGACATGTGACAGTACCAAAATGGAGACGAATGGAATCATGATTTGATCCACGTTAATACTAGAGTTAACGGTTGACAGGCATGCTTCAACAATACCAACTTACAACCTATCATGTCACCACATGATCGGGTTGGCTCACCATCAACTTTCGGAGCTCACACGGAGCTTGTCTTGCATGAAATATAACATCCACAAAATGCTTATATAACCATGCCATGAAGAAAAACTACTCAAGCAAACATGCAAAACACTCATCATATCAAAGGTTCAAACATGCTTGCCTTGTTCGGAGTAGTCGAAGTCTAACTCGGCGAAGTTCGCGGCTCCGTCACTTCTTTCGGTATCTACAGATACAAATAAAATGGGTACTAACATAAATACCGTGCGTGTATAAAAGTTATCCCAATTTTTTTTTCAAATAAACGTGATAAAAAACTAGACAGAAAACTAAAGAGGACAGAAAAAGAATCAACTCAAAATCATCTTTTGTTTAAAAGTTATTAAAGTTTTTGCCCAGGGACTTGTCTGTAATGAAACAAAAAGTTTCCAGGGGCTAGAATATAAAAAGAGAAAACGATTCGGTAAGCAGTATGCCAGCTGAATAGGGGAAGCGTATTTTGCCCAAAGGCGCCTTCGAGAAAAACGATTCGAATAAGACAGATAGATTGACGAGGGGGTCCCACCCGTCAGGTTTGAATCTTCGAACTGAAAACAGAGTCGCGCCGGCGCCAGAGAGCCGCGGTGGTCGCCGGCGCTGATCCACGGTGAGGTAGGGGAATTGGGTGGTACCTATGTGTTCATGGTGTTCTTCCGCGTCGGTGGGTGGTGGAGTTGGACGTCGGCGAGCACCACGTCGACGGCGACCTTATCTCTGGCAGACGGCGGTTCGGGTGGTTGTGGGTCTCGTCAGAGAGAGCTGCTAGGGTCAAATTGAAGTGGGGGTTAGTCTCCTAGGTGTGTCAGGAAGCTATTGGCATGACTAGGGAGGCGGAGGATCTCTAACCAGAGAGAGAGCTGCCGGAGCCCGAAGCGGATCGGGGCGGCCGGGGTTGGGGAAGAAGGGCCCCTCGAGGTTCTTCCAGTGGTTGGGCGGGGTCTGGTGAGATGGTGGAGCTGTGCAGGGTCGAGTGCGAGCTTGGGGGTGCTATTTATAGCCGACCCGAGGCGGTTGCCGCAAACGGGATATGTCCGGCGAGCGATTACGGCGAGGCTGTGGCTGAACGGGTGGCTTAAGTACTTGAGCATCAACGTGATGGTGTACTGGTTCCATTCCGATGCAGAGCTTAGCAAGACATGGGTGCTTACGACACTTTCCCAACGGGACGGCCGTGCGGGCACGTCAGCGGTAGAGAGCGCGCTCTGTGCCTCTTAGGCCACGACGATGGTGCTGCAGCGTGCACATGGAAGGAGACAGCCAGGCATAGCTTTTAGGTGGCTTGGGCAGTGCCGAACGGCGTTGCTTTGCAGTGTGGCCCCTGCTGGCCACCACGGGTGGCTCTGCCGCCGCGGATGATGCCGGCGCAGGTAGGCCACGACGCCACCGACGTTCGCAACCAGCCAAGCGAGCGTGCGGCGCTCTGTATAAGGAAGAGGAGAAGTGCGGCAAGGTGCCAAGGTGACACTGGTGAGATTGACGAGAAGCTCTGACGAAACTGCACTGTCGACTGAATCTTCAGTTAACTTTTCTGAATCTTGACAGAAACAATGCACACCAGCTGTTTGATGAAATGATTCATGCACTTGCCCAATTTTTCTTGAGCTGAATTTTGGTTAGGAGGTCTCTTGATGCATCTAGAGGTTGCCTGAATTTTCACAGATTTTTAGGAAGAGAGAAAATATGAATTTCACCAAAATCGGCAAATCTGGTCCAAGTTTGCAGCAAGTAAAGGCCCAGGGAACGATGGCTCTCTCCCCACCCCCCTCCTCCCCTCCCACCCCTCCCACCACCACCACCACCGCCGGCCGGCAACCATCCATGGCGATCTCTAGGCTAGCCTATGCATGGCTAGTCTCCTCCATTGGGATCCCAACCCTGGGATCTCTGTGGCCAATCAGGTGCGCGCAAAGTTTGGTTCAACGGTGCATTTCTCTACTTCTTCGCATACCAAAGAGTTCTTTTTGGTTGCCTCTTTCTCCTCGGCGTCCTTCCCTCTCACGACAGAATCGGTTGGCCTAGTGCTCCAATGTTGCATTGGCGGTTGCTCATTGGGGTTTAATGTTCTTCAATTGGGCAAAAGATCTTTTCGTTTCTCGGTCTCTTCTAACTGAGTGGGGCATTTCATTTACAAGTTGAAAGATCGGATCTGGCCGGACTTTGTCTGTCATTTTCATTTGTTCAAACCCTCGGTGAATTATACTAGTTTGGACAATGGCTGGCATCTAGATGATGATCTTGGTGAGGTGGCTACTCGCACCCCCATTGCAATCAAGCCTAATCTTAACTTCCTCAGAAAAAGTGCTAGTAAGGATCATTCAGCTAATGATGAACTTTCGAAATTTGGGTTTAAATTTGCAGATGATCATCGGGGGGATCATTTACATAAACATGGAGAGACCTCAATTGAAAAACATCCTTCTTTTGATCGGGATTATTCAAGTGATACGTGTCCTCAGCCTCCCGACAAGGATTGCATTATTCTGGGCAGTTTTCAAACAACATTTAATGTTCCCCCGTCTTCCGAGAATAATGCTTTTCAAGGTATTCATTTCGAGCAGAGGAAATGGGAACACATCCCGGATTTCATGTTATTCCATATATTGGACCAACGGGTGTTTGGATATTCTGATGAGAAAATTGCTTCAATCTGGAAATTGAAATCCATCCTGCCATCGGAGGTAATCTTTCGACGTTTAAATTTGTGTGCTGATTGCCGTCAATTGGGCCATCTTTCGGGAAAATGTAATGAGGGATGTGGCCACCTGCATTTGACCCCCTCTCAAACTCATGTTGGGCCGGGCCAAACTAGTTGCACGTGTTGTGGCTCACCTCACCACTTCTTTTTTGATTGCCCGGCACGGCTTTTGTGTTCCTCGTGTGGCTATCTAGGACACGTCGCGAAATATTGCCTAGATGGAGATTCTCCTCATTTTCTTTGGCAACCCAAAACCCTGTCTTTCCCTGCCGCTGATAACCCCAAAATCACCTGTATCCAAATTTACCAACGGCCTAGGGTATCTCAACGGAAGCAATATCCCAAAGCTCATACTTGGGTATGGAGGCCAAAAAATAGTATAGTATCACCTCTTGTTGGGAAACGTCTGGACTGTGGTGGAAACAAAAAACAAAAAAAGGAATGGCAAATCAAATCAGGCGATACACAGTGCGAAGACACGCGTACCCTGCCTATTGGGGGTGACGGTCCTCCTCCTCCTACCCTACGCCCTACTACATCGATCAACTCTAGCCTGCTCAACCTGCCACCTCCACTACCAAATCGCCAGAAACCCCCATCGATTCATCCGCCTGCTAGCACCTCCGCTCCTCACCAGAAACCCCAATCGACTCATCCGCCTGCTAGCGCCTCCGCTCCTTCCCCCATGGAGAACTTCCCTGTAATGCCCTACCAGTACATCCCTAGACCTCTTGCCATTTTCAATGGCCCAGCTGATAGGCTAAAGAGGAACATGATGGTCGTCGACGCTCCACCATTGCATCACGAGAGCTTCGCGCTCGTCCTCACCAACCCTCCGACGCCTGATCTGCAACGACCAATGGTGCTTGCAAAAATCCTTCAAATCCTGGCTGAGGACTTCAATGCTGAGGTGATATACTCTGATATCTTTCATCTAGGAGTTGGGATGATCGGGTTTAGATCAGTAGTTGTTAGAAATTTCTTAATCACAACTGGGCCGCACCCGATAGATGAGGATAGAACCTTCTACTTTGCTCGCCATGATGAAGGACCCAACATGCGCATACCAATCTTTGAAGCAGTAGCTTGGGTAGTGTTTCTTGGTTTTCCTCTTGACTATCAGAATGAATACTATGTGAACAAAGCTGTCAGTTGTTTTGGTAATTTTGAGATCTGGCACAACCCAGGGCAAGTGAAGACCCGAGTTCTTGTCTGTGTTCTTATCAATCAGTTTTCTAATGTGCCGCATAGACTAATCATTAAAAGAGCCAATGTGTTTGGAGGCCTTGGTCAATCTTGGACGATCCCTGTCTATATCCTGACAAACTGGCCAACCAACCCGCCTAATGCGGGCACAGAAGAGCCGCCACCACCAATGAATGCCTCGCCGCATCCGAGGGAGCTGCCGTACCTGACGGCCTCACAACAAGTTTCGTTTGAAGCAATGGTTGCACAGCAGCAACAGGCAAATGCGGCTTGGGGGCAGGATCTTCAACCGCCTACACAGCAGCAGATGGCCAACGGATGGCAGCCCTGGCCAGAAATCTCACCTCAATACCAGGGTGAGAGCTCGCGCCAGATAACTGGATACACTGGTCCATCCATGATGGATGGAGTAACGCCTGAAGCCAATGTCCACAATGACGGGCTCGATGCTTGGAATGCACATGTTGCTCAGGTAGAACTGGCAGCGGATGATATTGTCCTGGGAGCACATCACAACACTCTCACGTTTGTTAGAGGAGCAGCGGACGAGGCAAATCTCCGTGTACTGCCTTTTGCCCAACTGATCTCATTCCTAAGGAAGCACATTTACAAACCCATGCTTCCCATGCTCCTCCCGGCAGATGACACTCTGGAGAAGACAGTTCTCTTCTGCCAATCGCTTCAATACCTGTTTTTGCCCATGCTATCAAGACTTGGTATACCCCAATTGCCAACAAGACAGAGGTTCTGCTGGTGAAGCTGGATAAATGCAGTTGGGGGGAAGCCTTTGACCCACTAATCATCCAGATGTTTTCTGTTGATGTGGAAGCACGTGTGCCACCACAGGACAAGCTACAGGGTTCTGATGCTGTTCCCACTGAACTTACTGACGAATCCATGGCTCTGAAACACACTGATAAGAAGAAAAAGAGCGCATGGGAGATTGCACCACTGACCCTCAGGCGCAGCACCAGAAACAACCGCTATGATGGATTCAGGGCCCCCTCCATGGCTGAAGCTCGTCCGTACAAAAGTAAGGTCAAGCCCCGTCAAGCCCCAATTGCTCCTCTCAGGATTACAACGACCTCGACAAAACCTGCATCTGACACTGTTCCGCCCCCAACACCTATTTCACAGCTCCACCAGATCGGCACGGTGCGTTGCGGCATCCCAGCAGCAGAGCTCTCTCCGGCCAAGTTCATGGCGCCACAGGAGGACGAGCAACCCGCTGCCACTACCTCCACCACCTATACCGCATGGCCCGCTAGGTACATTGGAATGTGCTGGTGTGGAATATCCGTGGAATAAATTCATACGATAAAACTCTAGCAGTTAAAAATTCGATCGCAGCTTCGGGTTGTAATATCGTATGTCTTCAGGAGACTAAGCGTAGTTCTTTTGATCTTGCTTTCATTAAGACGTTCTGTCCGTGTCGTCTCAACAAATTTGCTTTTATCCCTTCGTGAGGTGCCTCGGGAGGCTTACTTACTGTCTGGAATGGTTTTGTCTTTGATGGCAGCGTGGTTTTCTCGGATTTCTTCGCATTAGGCGTCAACTTTACTTCAAAGGCGTCTGGCCATGTCTGGACGCTTTTTAACATTTATGGGCCTTGCAGAGGGGATGATCGAGCTTTGTTTACTAACTGGCTTTATGAGCTGGTGATACCAGATACAACAGACTGGCTCCTTGTAGGAGACTACAACTATATTTGATCGTCCAACAATAGAAACAAACCAGGGGGGAATGCCAATGACATATTCATCTTCAATGATATTATATGTGCCCAAGCCCTAATTGAGATCCCTCAAAAAGGGCGATCATACACTTGGAGCAACATGCAAGACGACCCCTTGCTTGAACAGCTGGATTGGTTCCTTTCATCGTGCCATTGGACTCGGTCATATCCGAATACAGTTGCTAGTCCACTCGGTAAACCTGTATCCGATCACACCCCGTGTGTGGTTGACATTAAGACTGCAATACCCAAGAGCAAAATATTTCATTTTGAAAATTATTGGACTAACTATCCGGGTTTTCTTGAAGTGGTACAGGCATCTTGGAATAAAAGTTGCTATGCTAAAAACATCTCTGCCCTTGTGTGCAAAAAGATGAAACGGGTGAGATATGACCTCAAAAAATGGAACAAAGGGATTTCCCGCCTCTCAATCCTCATTCAAAACTGTAATTGGTCTCTCGAGGAGCTAGATGGGCTGGAGGACCGGAGACCCCTCACGGTGCCAGAATTTTTTCCAGGAATATTGTTAAAGCCCATCTACTCAAACTACTATGATACCAAAATCAGTACTGGAGGGAGAGATGCACGATACGATATATCAAGTTTGGTGAAGAAAACACGAATCTATTCCACGCTCTGGCAACTGAATGCTATAGGAAAAAACTTAAATCTCCTCCTTAAAACTGCAGGATGGCTCGATGGTCATGGATCATAAGTCGAAGGAGGCGGTGCTGTTCGATACGGACAAAGAAATGCTTGGTGATTCTTCCACCCTGGCCATGAAATTTAACCTAGCTTCGATTATCAAAAAGGTGGATGGCCTTGAAGCCTTGTCGGTCCCCTTTACAAACGCTGAAATTGATGGAGTGGTTAAATCCATGCCAGCAGACCGAGCCCCTGGCCCAGATGGGTTCAATGGCCACTTCATCAAAACATGCTGGCACATTGTCAAACAGGACTTCTATAAACTATGTGAAGATTTCTACCACGGCAACCTCGACATCACCAACATCAATGTGGGGTTCATCACCCTAATTTCAAAAACCAATTCGCCTGAATCAGCCAATGATTTCCGCCCAATTACTCTATTAAACTGATATCTGAAGATCATCACGAAAGTGCTCGCGAACAGGCTGCAGAAAGTGGTCCTCAAAATTATACATAAAAACCAATATGGGTTTCTGAGAACCCGCACTATCCAAGATTGTCTAGCATGGGCCTTTGAGTACATCTATCAATGCCAACGATCAAAGAAACCCATAGTTCTGCTCAAGCTTGATTTCGCGAAAGCCTTTCACACTATCAATCAGTCTGCTATGCTGGAGATCATGAAACACATGGGCTTTGATGATCGATGGGTTGGATGGATCAAAAATATCTTTGGCTCAGGCAAATCCTTGGTGCTTCTGAATGGGGTCCCTGGTCGACAGTTTGACTGCAACTGTGGAGTACGGCAAGGGGACCCGCTCTCCCCTCTCATCTTTGTGCTTGCGGCCGATCTGCTGCAGGCTGCCATCAATGACGCATACCAGCGTGGATTGATCGAGTTGCCGATCCCATCGCGTACTGGGATGGGCTATCCGGTAGTGCAATACGCCGATGATACTATCCTGGTCATGTCGGCGAGTCCGCCCCAGGCGCGGGCTATGAAACAGATCCTGATTGACTATGCAGACTCTATTGGACTCAAGATAAACTTTAGCAAATCCATACTGGTGCCACTTAATATGGATGAATCCCTTGTTGCGGAATTGGCGCAGATTTGGCAATGCTCTATTGGGGCAATGTCGTTCACTTACCTGGGACTGCCCATGGGGACAACCAAGCCCACGGTGAGCGAGCTCATGCCGATTGTGGAAAGAACGGAACGCAGGCTCTCCTCCTCACTGTGTCTGATGAATCATGGGAGTAAGCCGACATTGCTCAACTCATTGATCACCTTCCTCTTGATCTACCCAATGTGTACGCTTAAGTTCCCGCTCAAACTAATAGAGCAATTGGACAAGATCCGTCGCAGATGTCTCTAGCGTAAAAAAATGGAGCAAGGGGAAACGTGCAACCCTCTAGCCTCTTGGGATCTGGTGTGTATGCCTAAAAAACATGGAGGACTGGGGGTTTTAGATATCAAGGTTCAAAATGAAGGATTGCTCCTCAAATTTCTACACTGCTTTTATAATAAGAGAGACACTCCCTAGTGCGCTTTGATCTGGGACACGTACTATGACCACCAGGCCCCTCACGCTGCGGATGTCTGCGGATCCTTCTGGTGGAGAGACGTGATGAAACTGAATGACAAGTACAGAGGAGTTACCAAGGTTGTGGTGGGCGATGGCTCGTCGACGCTATTCTGGAAGGACATGTGGCTGGATACAACCCTTGAGTCCTCGCACCCGAGGGCTTTCTCCTTCACTGCGATTGAGGACGCGTCTGTCAGAGATTTCCTGTCCATCACAAGCATGCAACAGGGTTTTTATCTACCCCTCTCTCAACAGGCTCGAGATGAGGTGCTAGCGATACAAGACCTCACGAGGGGGATCAGCCCCGAGGATGATCTAATGGACTCATGGGTATGCTTGTGGGGGGAACGATACTCCTCCCGGAAATACTATGCAAACTACTTCAAAGAAGTGGTGGCGGATGCGGCATTCGGATGGATCTGGAAGAGCAGATGTACAATGAAAATTAAGGTGTTCGCGTGGCTGATGCTGGCTGACCGTGTGAACACTAAAAATATGCTCAAAAGGAGACACTACAATGTTTCGGAGGGGGTTGAGTGCGAGCTGTGTGCGGGAAGAGAGGGAGAAACTGTTGAACACCTTTTCTTCCGATGCACTTTCAGCAGAGCCTGTTGGAGGCGGTTGGGAATAGAATGGACATACGGTGGGGATCGCCTGCAAATCACGCACTCCGGACGGCAACGCTGGGCAAAACCCATGTTTATTGAGATCTTCCTAACGGCAGCCTCGAGCATATGGAAAGAACGTAGCAACAAAGTGTTCAGGGCAGTCCCCCCTTCAAAAACCTCCTGGCAGGAGAGATTCAAGAGAGACTTTGGCTTGCTTGCGCATAGGGCTAAGCCCTCCCTAGAGCAGTTTATTAGTGACTTCTTGAGAACACTTGTGTAACAGCAAGACAACTTGAGTCAATTAGAATTGGGGTGCTTGACAAGAATGATGGGTCTTTGATCATGCCTTGTTGGCTGGTCTGAGACCCTCGTGCTGTCTTGCATAAAACCCCGAGGCACCATGTAACTTTCTTGATATATGGAAAGTCAGTAGGATGCTCTCCTACTGTCATTGATTGTTCAAAAAAAACTTGCAGCAAGTGAATTTTGAATTTTTTAAACTATGGACCAGTGGATCATGATGGATCTAGGTTGAGGGTACTAAGGACTCGCCAAAGGAGTTGGTTTGGAATCAAAACTCAAAAGGAAACTAGTAGTTCCTTTGTAAATCACCAAGGCTCAATTTAAAAGACAGAAATTGTCTTTGGGATAAAATAATTAGAAGAAAAATCTAAATGAGGTTGAAACCTTTTGGAATTGATGTTATACTTGTTTCAAGGTGGACATGAAGTTTTGGAAAGAAAGACTTTCATTGGGTGTCATGGTGAAAGAAAACTTTGAGTGGGGAGAATAAGCCCAAGGTTGTTATGTAAAGACTTTTCATAAAAAGGAAACTATCAAAACTCTTTTGAAATTAATATGTGTTGAGCCAACACAAGGTGAAAACCCCCAAGACCAGAAATCAAGGTTGAGAAGGACATGGAAACATTTTGCCAGAAAAGATTTGAGAAAGAAGTTTTAAAAAAATCAAATATCCCCCTTCCAAAAGACCAAATAATTTGACGAAAACAATTCCAAAAATTTTGGAGTGTTACAGCGATGGGGGTGGCTAGGGGTGGAGGAGGGCTCGACTTCGGCCGAATTTAGGCCGGAGCACCGTGCCGGCCATGGCGGCAATGGAGGGCAACGGGAGCTCCCCGAGCTCGGGCTGGTGGCTAGGCAGGACCAGAGGAGTGTGGGAAGCCTGGTGGTGTGCTCGGACGAGGATGGGGTGGGCCTATATAGGCGTGGCAAGGCGGTTCGAGCTCGGGTGCCAACGCGGACGCATGTCCGATGCTGCGGAAGCGTGTGCGCGCTTGGGAGCTCAAAGGAAGACGACGGAGGGGAGCAGGGAGCAGGCTCACGGGCAGGAGACGACGAGGGGCACGGGGGAGAAGCAAACAGAGGAGGAATATGACCAAGCTACAACGCGTCCGTGGGTGCAATCTGTTCATGACGGAGACGGCTCACCGGGGAAGAAGACGGGGGGGGGGGGCAAGG
>LR738711.1:792756242-792770808 GCA_902687465.1 Secale cereale | reverse complement strand
GCAAGGGCTCCAGAGGGACGGCGACATCACGCGGAAGCTACTGGACAAGGTTGCGAGTCGAGACGAGGAGAGCACGGACGTGCAGAGCGCCGAGGTCGCGCCAGAGCGCGTTTAATGCTTGCCAAGGCGGTGGTCACCGCGCGAGCTGGCGAGGAGAAGATGCCAAGGGCTGTCGCGAGTTGTCCAGTGATGAGTCCCTGCGTAATAGAGGCCGAGGGAGTTGATGGATCGACAAAAGGAGACAAGGAGATGAGTGTGGCATCGCTGAAATTTTGATGTATCAAGTTTGGCGGTGCACTGCTGATCCACAGGAAGAGGATTGGGTCAAATGGAGTTGTCTGGGTGTTTATTTAAGGAAAGACTATGATCCTGGAAAGTTTGAGGATATTTGGACAATTATTTAATACACTTGCTTTGCAAATGCATAAACTGGTCCAGAATAGAGATCAAGATGATGCACTCACATGGAGTATCAACTTAAGCTCAAATTGGGCAAGGCAGAGTTATTAGGCCATATGAAGATGCTGCAAAATGTTTCATACCAGTTGGATAAACCAAAATGGTACTTGCTTCACAAGCATTTCCACTGACCAGAAACTTGCAAAAATTGTAGAGGAAAATTGGGTAATTGGAATATGCCCAAATTTTGTGGAGCTAGGTTATATGGATAGGAGAAGGTCTAGAAATTTTTTCAGCCTTAATGGAGCAAGATAAAATATACTTGCTTCACAAACTAAAAATTTAGACGGAATCAAAGAATTGAAGATGAGCTCACATGGAGGTATTACATGAGCTCAACTTTGGTGGAGGGCTATGATATGATAATATCGAGGAGCATGCAAAATTACAACTCATTTGGATATTCCTAGCTTGTACCTCCTTCAGAAAGTTTCTTTCTGGGCAGAAACTTTGGAAAATCATAATTAAATAACTACTAGGCAAATGAAGTCGAATTTTGGCATGTGGCAATGATATGAACATGAAAATACTTTCAAGGTTTTTGAGGGCAATTGGGCAAAGGGAAATAGCACTTGCTTCACAAAGTGCCACTTAGGGTAGAATAGGAAAATGAATATTGGAGGATTATTTTTGAACATGGCAAGGAAAGGTTTTGACATATTTGATGAAGATATGACCCAAACAGTTTATGGGAATTATTTGGGAATTTTAGGAGTGATGAAAATATAGGTTGCTTCACAACCTAAGGCAGACATGGTTATTGCTTTAATAGAAAAAGGAATATTCCCAATATAAGAATATTGGGATTTGGGCTAGGATGAAAATGGAAAGGTCTAGAGAATGATTTGGGTATGACAAGCCACCCTGGAAAGAAAGAAGAGGGCATCTTGTTCAGTTTCCAGACCACAAAGCCACGGAAAAAGAAAACTCACGCAAAAACCTCATAAAAACAAAAGAAAAAGAAAGGGCCAAAAATCAGGCTGTGACAAACCTTCCCCCTTAAAGAAATCTCATCCTCGAGATTTTGTTGCTCAGGGAACAAGTATGAATATACTGCCTTAAGGAAACCGTTCCCAACTCGGGTATCCTTTTTCCTTTATTGATTGTTCCCATTAACATCGTCATCTGACTTATCTAACTGGCTCTGGGGTGGTTGGCTTCACTGTATCCATATTCTGGCAGATCTTACCTCACATTTTCATGCTTATACGGCTCCAATTTTGTTCATATTTGCTGGCTGAGATTTACCATGTCTGAAATATCTCCGTGTCTCACAAATCCGAGGGTGATTTCTGATTGCTGTGTGTGTACTGGAAATTGTCCATGAATTGGTGATCCGATTTTTTTCTGATGAATACCCAAGCACTGACTCCTTGCATTGGTTTTTTCCACTAAATGGAAATCCATCGGGTTCCAAATAGTGAGTTGAGGCATAACCATTTTTCTGACAGATTCTGACTTATCACAGGAATTTCTGAATCATGCTGACTGGCTCCACTATCTTGAGTACCAGATCTGTACCAAATATTTGATTGTCGCCTGTCGTGGCCAGCATAAGGGATGTGACCTTATCTGATAATATCCTCATCCTTGACAGATGGTGGTTCAAAATTGAGTAGACCCCTTAGGTTAATATCCATGGCGGTCGATCCTGACTCAGACTCTTCGGGGTCCCTGCACCATATGGTTCATGCAACCATTTTCATACCCGCACCATTGGTCTTGCTCCTTCATTATTGTTCTCTTGATCTGGATCCTTGGTTGAAAGAGTGGGGTCATATTGCTTTTCGTGTGACCATAGGTTCTGTCGGGTGCAATATTCTGACAGGCGTACTTTTATCCTCATCTCCTTACATGGTAGCATCATTCAAATTGCAGGTTCATCATCTCTCAAGTTTTAACCGTAGGGAAATGATCATCTAAACCCGAAGAAAAGAATACAAGGGCTCATCAGGATCATATTCCAGGTTCACCGGTATTTGTACAGAGCTCAGTGTTGTCGTCAATCGTCATAGTCCTTTGTCACGCTGAGGTGTATATCTGGCTTCCTTCACATATATCTGAGAATCTGATTCCCGAGGCACACTTGTGATCTGACTGGTTCTTGCTTCTGACCAACCGTTGCGGATCTGATTCTGCCATCTGCTGTCAATTCACAATGTACTGTCCTGCACCAGTGTCGTACTGGGGACTATTGGGTGGCTCATGCGGGCAACCATCAAGAGTATCTTGCTGAGAAAGACTGGGTTTCGTGCTGCAGAAGCTTCTCCTTATGATATGCGGACCGATTACCATATATGCATACCATGTTGATTTCTTATATGCACCGGGGTTTTGCTGGACTATCCTCCTTTCTGAGTATATGGCACATCCTTGCTTTCTTCCAGGCATATCATGTTTCAGAATCATCCTCAACGAAGAATCAAACCTTGTATCTGAACCATACCTTTGACTGGAACTGCACTGTTGGTCTTGCACATAGCTTATCTTCTTGCTGATTTGATCAGTACTGTTATGAAGAGTGCACACTGAGGCAACTTGATTATCTGTCCTGTTGCAAGGAGTGCACGATATTGCAAACATGATACTGACTGTCCATCCAGGATTCCTTTTCCATCCAGACAGGATATTCCAAATTTCACTGTAGTCTGCTGATAACTTCATTCCGTTTACCCGAGCTTCCAAGTATCTGAATTCCTTACTAATTGTTCAAGTCCGGTGTCGGTTGATGAGCAACTTTAATAGGGGAAGAATAATGCCACACCGAAGGCCCAAAGAAAGAAGCAAAAGAAGCGACGAAAACAAAAGCACGCAAACATACAGTAAAATATAAATAATCAAGCAACATCACATATTACTGCTACTCACACAATAATATGCATGCATACCTATGCACACAAATTTCACGGAAACTCCAAGATTGCGGATTAATATGCTGTGGCTATGTGCACGAAAGTGAATCTGCGTGTGGAAGGAGTTGGCGTAACCGAGGCTACACCAAGAGCTGGCTGAACACCGGTTGCAATTGGATGGATATGGAGGCGAGCACGGACTTGGTGATCATGTAGCGAGACACAAAGGTCACGACCACCTCATCATCAAGCGTACGAAAGGAACCGTACATGTCTAAAGAATTAGGATGACACAACAATATAGGGGAGGAAAAGAAAGGCTTGATGGCATTGCCCTTTTCTGATAACAATTATCAGTAAGGTTGCCGAAGGGACGAGATGGATGGCACGGTTCGGTATAGAGGCAGGTCTATCACCGAAATAATATGGGTGGGTGGCGGAAAGATATCAACGCGATACCTGAGCATCACTCCTACAAATGGTGTCTGGAACATTTGGCACCAGGGCATCACTCTGCTGGGACAGAGATGACGCCAAACACCGAAGAGCAGGCATGCAAAGAAGGAGGGGGCATGTAGTGGATCGAAACCGATGCCACCTACACTCACAAGATAACCATTAGTGAAAAGATAATAATCTATATGCATGCTATGCAACAAACAAATGCAGCAATCAAGTGCAACAAACCAACCAGACTCTATACTAACGCATTCTAACATTCACGCGGGCTAGGGCATCTTACAACCAGACCTGCTCTGATACCAAGCCTGTGGCACCCCAGCTTCGAGAAACCGGAACGCCCGTATTCCAGCCCAGAGATCGAGGAGAAGTCTTCTGGAATACAACACTGCTTATCATAGAACAAATCAGCTCTTTATTACAATCTACGTGGTTACAAGGGGTTACATCAGCACGGCGAAACTACGCATGCCACGTTTGCTCCATGCAAGCAGCAGAACAACACGGAGCAGCGGAATGACTACTGACAGCAGAACAACGACGACGGTGGTGAACTCCACTCCGCAGGGACTCTGGCTGGAACGCTTAGCCTAGCTCGCAAACAAGATATCCACGGCAAACAAGAAATCATATCTGGCATGACCTGCAAACTGGCATGACATGCCAGGTCAGTACATTGAATGTACTTGCAAGCTCACAGCAACCAAATCAATGAAGACAAACAATAGCATGGAAATTACAGGTTAACAAGGATTAACATGATACTATCAGATCAATCATAGCATGAGCATATGAACATATGAACATGATTAAACTAGCATGCAACATGATGAAATTATCATGCACTAACTTACTCTGCTCGGGTTACCTCGTGACCATCACATGCATCACTTACCATCATGGACATCGCACGATCATCTGAGGATCCAATCAAGCTTGGTACTAGCAATACCGTAGTAATCATTACATGACCACAAGGAGCTTGACCTTTACCATTGACTCTCGCATAACATCCCAAATACCCAACAAGTTGGTACTCATGATACCACAATGATTCTCTCACGATCACATAAGTATTCAACCAACTTCTTTCATCATCGAACCAGGGTTGTTATTAATCATATTATTATTATTATTATTATTACTGTTGACCCATAGTGTGACCGACACGAACTGGGCCCATATCCGCGACCGCGGCTATCGATAGATTTAACACACGCACACTCTGCACAGGTAGCGCACTTTACCCACACTACGAAACCCTGGCCTTGCACTCCCATACGTGCGGACCAAAAGGTTTCGACGAGACCCTCCCTTTGTCATGGCACCTTCTCAGCCACTCCGACCATCTCGCTCTCAGGGCTAGGTCTTGGGTGGCCCCTTGCCTACCAAAGACACCAACGGCCACCGTACCTTCATGGCAAAACGGTCCCAAACAGGGACAAGGATCCATAAAAACACAAACGAGCACACAAGGTTATGTCCGCCTACCTGATCAGGTTAGCGCGCGCCCATAACCTTCCCTCGCGGGAGGCACTGGTCAGAGGCATAACAAAGGACCGAGTTAAGACCTCCGCATAAGGTAAGCATGGTTGCACTGGAAAAAGCTTAATTTGGTAGCACCATGACTCAGCCAATAGTTTTTCAAGTTTATTATTATCCGGTTAAACTTGAATGCAAAAAAATGCCGAGTCATAATAAAATAACAGGATGCAACTACAATGCATGAACATGATATTAACATAAGCATGGGGGTGCATCAAAATCAACAAGCATAACAACACCATTTAACTATTTATCAAGATGAGCATGGCATACTGTCGAGCTTGAATATCACAACTAGAACACTACTCATAGCATAACATGACCACTAGCATCAACAATAAATATCATCCATGAACATAACGATAAAACTACCATGCAAGTATTTATCCATGTGGATGCAAAAGAGCATGCACAACAACGGTACTCGGAACAGAAGATAGTCTTGCACCGAAGACCATCACCAACATGTACTACTACCAAGCATGTCATATGAAAGTAATACTAGCAAGTAGAACATAATAACCAGGTGCAAGAAGCATAGCATGACGGTAAACACCGATACATAAGCATAACCGAAATAATGAAAACAATAGTAAAATAAAGAGACAGTTATTAAAGATTCAAGTTGAAAACCAATGCTTCTGCATGACTATCATGCAAATGGTGGTTGTGGCTTGCCTGAGGATGAAGAAGACTCCGGGAAGAAGTGTGGAAAGATCGCGAAAAGAATCACCGGAAAACGCTCTCTCTCAGAGGGGGCTGATTAGGGGCAAGGGAAAAAATGATCATTTCCAGCATGTCAAACCATAGTGAAAATGTTACCAACAGAACAGGCTCGACCAAACAAAGATGTGGGCTTTGGAATCACCTCAATCGGAGTTGGGAGTAAAAAGATTTAGTTGTTTTTCTGCCAGGAACTTATTTGTAAGAAAATCCTCACAAACATGCCCTTAGCCGAAAAACAGAACGCACCTTTCTAAGCAATACGCTTTCCAGAGAGGAAAATGCATTCCTCGCTGAAACAGAGAGGAAATACGTTTTCAGCATGACGAAAACGTACTTTGAGTTGAAGCACCTAGAGAATACGCTTTCGGCTTATGAAGACGTACTGACGGGAACTGCACATCCACTTATCCACGTCATCAGAGGCGGGACCAGGCGCCCGATCGCTGACGGGCGGGTCCCATGGGGTGGGGCCCATCACTTATCCACATGGGCAGACCGGGTCAACACGGAGAGGCTGGACCGGTCGCTGCTAGGTGGCGTCGAGGACACACGTGGGGCTCGCCTGGCTCCTGTCTCCTTCTTCCTCTCATTGGCCCGACCTAAGCAGAGGACGGGAAGGCGAGGAGTGACGCTGGCGATGGCCCAGGCAGCTCCGGCTATCCCGAGTTGAACGAGAGGCACCGGCGGACTCAGGTGGCTGCACCGCACTTATCCAGAGGAAGGAATGGCGCCGGGGAAGAGTGGGGAGGCGGCGACGGGTGGATGAAGGAGGAGGTAGAGGCGACGGTGGTCTTCGAGGAACGGCCCCTAAGGGGCTCCGGCGAGGGGGAAAGGGCATGGGTAGAGTCACCGGAGTGTGGGGAAGGCGATGGGGGTGGCTAGAGGTCGAGGAGGGCTCGGCTTCGGCCGAATTTAGGCCGGAGCACCGCGGCGGCCATGGCGGCAATGGAGGGCAATGGGAGCTGCCCGAGCTTGGGCTAGTGGCTAGGCGGGCGGGACCAAAGGAGTGTGGGAAGGCTGGTGGTGTGCTCGGACGAGGATGGGGTGGGACTATATAGCCGTGGCAAGGCAGTTCGAGCTCGGGTGCCACCGCGGATGCGTGTCCGGCGCCGCAGATGCGTGTGCGCGCTCGGGAGCTCAAAGGAAGACGACGGAGGGGAGCAG
Organism: Secale cereale; assembly: GCA_902687465.1. NCBI lineage: Eukaryota > Viridiplantae > Streptophyta > Magnoliopsida > Poales > Poaceae > Secale > Secale cereale. The sequence goes on along the minus strand of LR738711.1, from coordinate 792,763,603 downwards.
GGAGCAGGCTCACGGGCATGAGACGACGAGTGGCACGGGAGAGAAGAAAACAGAGGAGGAATACGACCAAGCTACAACTCGTCCGTGGGCGCACTCTGTTCACGACGGAGACAAATCACCGGGGAAGAAGACGAGGGGGGGCAAGGGCTCCAGAGGGACAGCGGCATCACGTGGAAGCTACTGGACAAGGTTGCGAGTCGAGACGAGGAGAGCACGGACGGGCACAGCGCCGTGGCCGCGCCAGAGCGCGTTTAATGCTTGCTAGGGCGGTGGTCACCGCGCGAGCTGGCGAGGAGAAGATACCAAGGGGTGCCTCGAGTTGTCTAGTGATGAGTCCCTGCGTAATAGAGGCCGAGGGAGTTGATGGATCGACAAAAGGAGACAAGGAGAGGAGTGTGGCATCGCTGAAACTTTGCTGTATCAAGTTTGGCTGTGGACTGTTGATCCACAAGAAGAGGATTGGGTCAAATGGAGTTTTCTGGGGTGTTTATTTAAGGAAAGACTACGATCCTAGAAAGTTTGAGGAGATTTGGACAAGTATTTAATACACTTGCTTTGCAAATGCATAAACTGGTCCAGAATAGAGATCAAGATGATGCACTCACATGGAGTATCAACTTAATCTCAAATTGGGCAAGGCAGAGTTATTAGGCCATATGAAGATGCTGCAAAAGGTTTCATACCAATTGGATAAACCAAAATTGTACTTGCTTCACAAGCATTCCCACTGACCAGAAACTTGCAAAAATTCTAGAGGAAAATTGGCTAAATGAAATATGCCCAAATTTTGTGGAGCTAGGTTATATGGATAGGAGAAGGTCTAGAAACATTTTCAGCCTTAATGGAGCAAGATAAAATATACTTGCTTCACAAACTAAAAATTTAGACAGAATCAAAGAATTTAAGATGAGCTCACATGGAGGTATTACATGAGCTCAGCTTTGGTGGAGGGCTATGATATGATAATATCGAGGAGCATGCAAAATTACAACTCATTTGGATATTCCTAACTTGTACCTCCTTCACAACGTTTCTTTCTGGGCAGAAACTTTGGAAAATCATAATTAAATAACTACTAGGCAAATGAAGTTGAATTTTGGCATGTGGCAATGATATGAACATGAAAAGATGTCCAAGGTTTTTGAGGGCAATTGGGAAAAGGAAAATAGCACTTTCTTCACAAAGTGCCACTTAGGGCAGAATAGGAAAATGAATATTGGAGGATTATTTTTGAACATGGCAAGGAAAGGTTTTTCCATATTTGATGAAGATATGACCCAAACAATTTATGAGGATTATTTGGGAATTTAAGAGTGATGAAAATATAGGTTTCTTCACAACCTAAGGCAGACATGGTTATTCCTTTTAGAAAAGGAATATTCCTAATGAAAGAATATTGTGATTTGGGCTAGGATGAAAGTGGAAAGGTCTAGGGAATGATTTGGGTATTACAAGCCACCCTGGAAAGAAAGAAGAGGGCATATTCTTCAGTTTCCATACCACAAAGCCACGGAAATAGAAAACTCTAGCAAAAACATCAGAAAAACAAAAGAGAAAGAAAGGGCCAAAAATCAGGCTGTGACATCGATCTTCTTGGCGATCTATTCGATGTAATTCTTTTTGCGGTGTGTTTGTCGAGATCCGATGAATTGTGAGTTTATGATCAAGATTATCTATGAACAATTTTTGGTTCTTCTCTGAATTCTTATATGTATGATTTGATATCTTTGCAAGTCTCTTCGAATTATCAGTTTGGTTTGGCCTACTAGATTGATCTTTCTTGCAATGGGAGAAGTGCTTTGCTTTGGGTTCAATCTTGCGGTGTCCTTTCCCAGAGACAACAGGGGCAGCAAGGCACGTATTGTATTGTTGCCATCGAGGATAAAAAGATGGGGTTTATATCATATTGCATGAGTTTATCCATCTACATCATGTCATCTTGCTTAAAGCATTACTCCATTCTTATGAACTTAATACTCTAGATGCATGCTGGATAGCGGTCGATGTGTGCAGTAATAGTAGTAGATGCAGAATCGTTTCGGTCTACTTGTCACGGACGTGATGCCTATATACATGATCATGCCTAGATATTCTCATAACTATGCACTTTTCTATCAATTGCTCGAAAGTAATTTGTTCACCCACCATAAAATATGCTATCTTGAGAGAAGCAACTAGTGAAACCTATGGCCCCCGGGTCTATGTTCCATCATAATCTTTACTGTTCTTTTATCTTGCAATCTTTACTTTTCAATCTATACAACAAAAATACCAAAAATATTTATCTTATTATCTCAATCTGATCTCACTTTTGCAAGTGGCCGAGAAGGGATTGACAACCCCTTTATCGCGTTGGTTACAAGGTTCTTATTTGTTTGTGTAGGTACAAGGGACTTGCGTATAGTCTCTAATACGTCTCCAACGTATCTACTTTTGCAAACACTTTTATCCTTGTTTTGGACTCTAACTTGCATGATTTGAATGGAACTTACCCGGACTGACGTTGTCTTCAGCAGAACTGCCATGGTTTTATTTTTGTGCAGAAATAACAGTTCTCGGAATGACCTGAAATTCAACGGAGATTTATTTTGGAATATATAAAAAATATCCGCAGAAAGAACCAGACCAGGGGGCCCACACCCTGTCCACGAGGGTGGGGGCGCACCCCCTGCCTCATGGGTCACCTGAGGCTCCACCGACATCACCCCGACCCCATATATTCACTTTCGGGGAGAAAAAAATCAGAGAGAAGGAATTATCGCGTTTTATGATACGGAGCCGCCGCCAAGCCCTAATTTCTCCCGGGAGGGCTGATCTGGAGTCTGTTCGGGGCTCCGGAGAGTGGAGATCGTTGTCGTCGTCATCATCAACCTTCCTCCATCACCAATTTCATGATGCTCACCACCATGCGTGAGTAATCCCATCGTAGGCTTGCTGGACGGTGATGGGTTGGATGAGATTTACCATGTAATCGAGTTAGTTTTGTTAGGGTTTGATCCCTAGTATCCACTATGTTCTAAGATTGATGTTGCTATGACTTTGCCATGCTTAATGCTTGTCACTAGGGCCCGAGTGTCATGATTTAAGATCTGAACCAATTATGTTTTCATGAATATATGTGAGTTCTTGATCCTATCTTGCAAGTCAATAGTCACCTACTATGTGTTATGACCCGGTAACCCCGAAGTGATAGTAATCGGGACCACTCCCGGTGATGAACGTAGTTTGAGGAGTTCATGTATTCACTATGTGTTAATGCTTTGGTCCGGTACTCTATTAAAAGGAGGCCTTAATATCCCTTAGTTTCTAATAGGACCCCGCTGCCACGGGAGGGTAGGACAAAAGATGTCAAGCAAGTTCTTTTCCATAAGCACGCATGACTATATTCGGAATACATGCACTACAAACAAAAGACACATCCGTGACATTTTGGGTCGAACGAAACTTTTTTCTGTCATACTTATGACACTTCTATGACGATAATTGTGACAAAACCCGGTATCATCATAGATGTGGTGGGGTCCTACTTCTATGACAAAGAATCAAGACAGAAAATGGGCTTTTCGTACTGGGCGGGCCGGAGACGTAGCTGCATGACATTCTTTGGGCCATCCATGATGGAAAAAACCGTGGTAGAACCGAGGGCGAGGAAAATATCGGGGTGTTCGCGGTTACGATGGGTGGTTGGGGCCGAGCGATGCGCGTTTCTATCATACATGCACGCGCGTGGGTGCGAGGCGTTGGGCTCTAACAGAACCCGAGCGAGGCGTTGGGCTCTAACTGAACCCGAGTGATTGCACTGCACGCTACGCGTTACTGAACCCGAGCGATCGATCGATGGCTGTTAACTGAACCCGATCGAGCGATTCCTTCGCTACTGCTGCTAACTGATGCCGATCGATGCTGCCTCTGGATGAACAGTGAGCATTTCTAGGGGGGTTTGGATGAACAGTTCCCGGTGGGGGTGGCTGAACAGGACCCCGATCGATCGAGCCGGTCGGGGTTGGATGAACAAGACGTCGTAGAGGGTTGGATGAACAGGACCACCCCATGGAGGGTAGGATGAACATTAGACGGTGGAGGACTGGATGAATAGTAGCCCGTGGAGGGGTGGTTGAACAGGAGCCCACGGAGAGGGCTGGTTGAACAGTAGCCGGTGGAGTAGCGCACGGTGGAGGCTGATTAGTCGCAGGTGGAGGCAGGAGGAGGTCGACAGTGGATGAACAGTAGCCCGTGGAGGCTGGAGGTGGTCGACGGTGGAGATGAACAGTATCCCGTGGAGTCCTGTTTTGTGGAACGCCACACCCCTCCCGATGAACATGACCCCCGTTTCGACCGTAGCGTTCCAACACAAGTCCGTTTCCTCTGTTTTGCGGTACGCAACGCCCCTCCTGATCAACAGGACCTCCGTTTCGACCATATTAGGTCAATTTCCTCCGTTTTGCGGTATGCTAGACCCCTCTCGATGAACATGATCCCGTTTCAACCGTGGCCGGTCGAACACAAGGCCGTTTCCTCCGTTCTGCGGTACGCCAGGCCTCGTTTCCATCAGCTGTTACGTCCAAGCCCACCCGATGAACAAGACGACGCATTCCATACCGACCCAGCCGGTTGGCTCCCCAGGAAGGCGATGACGACGATGTTTCTCCATTCTGACCCAGCCATGTACACGAGCCCTAGCCGTACGTACGCGCGAGTAGGCATTCGAGACCCCGCCCGTATGTACGTACGTGGCCGTATTTACTTTCTTGCACCCTGGCCGCTGTACGTACGTGTACATGCTACGTGCGCGCCTCTACTACGACACATGCGCGCCTCATTATCGACCATCATGTACGTACACGTTCGTGACCAGAATGACAACGCTACGTACGCTTCGACCAGGTGGGTCCCGACTATCACGCACTTCCTTGCGCGCGAAGATGTAGCTGGTGGGTCCCAGCAGTCAGGGGGGTGAATCATTTTTTTGCCTGGACGCACTTCCTTGCGTGCGAAGATGTAGCTGGTGGGTCACAGCAGTCAGGGGGAAATGTTTTTTACACGAAATACGGTGGCCCGTCTATTGGGTCCCCGCTGTCAGGTGGAGGAATAATTATTTTGTGCGTAATAAGGAGGCACTTCCTTGTTGCGGCCATGGACCCAGCTGTCAGCCTCTCCAAGTACAGTCCACGTCCGATGCAAAGCCGTTCCTTGACCACGTTGACCATGCCGCGCCGAGAGCACTAGGGCGATGGACGACGGCGAGGCCTAGGAAGGCGATGACGTGGAGTCAGGGAAGACGCGTAGTGGAAGCCCGCGTGGAGAGGAGTATGATGGTTCACTGGTTCGGCTGTGGTGTGAGGCTGCCGTCACTGCAGAATAACATGGGGTGTGGGTGAGTGGAAGGATGGCCTGGCCAGCGTTGGGAGTAGTAGGGGGCGGTGAGGCCTCCACGGCAGCACAACCGGCCACGAGATAGGAGCACGAGGCACGACCGACGCTGGTTTGCTAGCTGGTTTGGGCGGCTGGAGCAAGAAGACCAGAGGTTGAAGAAGCACTACGGCCGTTGGATGGACATCGCATGGTCACTGGAGCTAGAATCGTGCATATTGACTAAGTTGACAAAGCCCTCCGTCCAAGTCAACTTAGTAGGCCCACAAGTCAGCCTGCCACTATACTGGGTCCCAGCTAACAGGGGGAGTATTCATTTTTTTGTGCGTAATAAGGAGGCACTTCCTTGCGTGCGAAGATATAGCTGGTGGGTCCGAGCTGTCAGCGGAGGTAACGTTTTTTTGTGAAATACAGAGGCCCTTAATGTGGGTCCCGGATGTCAGGTGGAGGAATCATTATTTTGCGCGTAATAAGGAGGCATTTCCTTGCGTGCGGCCGTGGGCCCAGCTTTCAGCCTCTCCACGTATAGTCCAGTTCAGATTCATGTCGGCCGTTGACCATGTTGACCAAGCCGCGCGGAGAGCACTAGGGCGGTGGACGACGACGAGTCCTAGGAAGGGAACGACACAGAGGCAGGGAAGAGTCGGTAGTTGTTTCCCATGCGGAGGGGAGTACGACTATACAAGGGTACACTGGTTCGTCTGCCGTCGCTGGAGAATAACAGCAGGTGTGGGTGAGTAGAGGGATGGCTAGGCCAGCGATGTGAGTACGGTGGGGCGGTGAGGCCTGCGCGGCAGCACAGCCGGCCGCGGGGAGGAGAGAGAGCAGGCAGTCCCGCTGGTGCTTGTTTGAGCGGTTGGAGCAGGAAGTGCAGAGATTGAAGAAGCACGACGGCCGTTGGATGGACATCCAACAGTCACTGCTTGTGCGTCAACCTTTTTTCTAGGAAAGCCTCAAATCTGTGGAAAACATCATACAACCCATCTACCATTATTAATAATAATTTACAGCCCATTTTCTAATTCTTAAGTTTTTTTTGGAGCCCATATTCTTTTTGTTAGCATTACAACCCATATTGTGGCGATGATTAAAAAAATATACGAAATTTTGCATATTTCGGTGCGGTCCGAACTGTTTTTAATCCTGAAATTTTGAGTCACATTCAACTGATTTAAAAAATGAATGTATATAAATATGAAATCCAACAAATTTTCCACGCATAAAAATCAATGCAATTTAAAATCACGAAATGAAGAAAAATAAATTTGAAACTAATTGTCGGTTTGATGTGTTTTAAAAATGTACAACCCATTTCTCATGACTGATAGGCCATTTTCTCGGCTAGCCGAATGAAGCTCTCCTTGTCTTGAAAGATTTGCAGCCCAACAGGCCTGACAAAGCGACTTACTTGGCAAATCACAAAAAACTGGGCTGTGGCCATTGACCCAGCTGCGGCCGTGCACCCAGCTGTCAGCCTCTCCACGTACAGTACTGTTCCGATGGAAGTCGGTCGTTGACCAAATTGACCACGCCGCACCGAGAGGACCAAGGCGGTGGACGATGGCGAGGCCTAGGAAGGGGACGACGTGGAGCCGGGGAAGACGCGGCAGTGGATGCCCATGCGGAGGGGAGTACGAGGGTTCACTGGTTCGGCTGCGGTGTGAGGCTGCCGTCGCCGCGGAATAACAGGGGGTGTGGGTGAGTGGAGGGATGGCCTAGCCAGCAGTGGGAGTAGTATGGGGGGGTGAGGCCTCCGTGGCTGCACAGCCGGCCACGGGAGGCAGGAGCAGGCGGCACGACCGGTGCTGCTTTAGGCGGCTGGAGCAAGAAGACCATAGGTTGAAGAAGCACTATGTCTGTTGGATGGACATCGTACGGTCACTTGAGCTAGAATCGTTCATATTGACTAACTTGACAAAGCCCTCTGTCCCCGTCAACTTAGTAGGCCCACAAGTCAGCCACCCACTTTGGTGGGTCCCAGCTAGCGGGGG
>LR738711.1:792709150-792756195 GCA_902687465.1 Secale cereale | reverse complement strand
GGGTATTCATTTTTTTGTGCATCATAAGGAGGCACTTCCTTGCGTGCGAAGATATAGCTGGTGGGTCCGACCTGTCAGCGGGGGGAAACATTTTATTCGCGAAATACAGAAGCCCTTCCCATGGGTCCTAGCTATCAGGTGGAGGAATCATTATTTTGTGCATAATAAGGAGGCATTTCCTTGCGTGCGGCCGTGGACCCAGCTATCATCCTCTCCACGTACGGTCCACTTTAGATGGATGTCGTTCATTGACCACGTTGACCAGGCTGCGCCGAGAGCACTAGGGCGGTGGACGATGGCGAAACCTAGGAAGGGAACAACACGGAGCCAGGGAAGACTCGGTAGTTGTTTCCCACACGGAGGAGTACGAGGGTTTACTGGTTTGTCTGCCGTCCCCGGAGAATAACAGCAGGTCTGGGTGAGTAGAGGGATGGCTAGGCCAGCGATGGTAGTACGGTGGGGCGGTGAGGCCTGTGCGGCAGCACAGCCGGCCACGGGGAGGAGAGAGCAAGCAGTCCCGCCGGCGCTTGTTTGAGCGGCTGGAGCAGGAAGAGCATAGATTGAAGCAGCACGACGGCCGTTGGATGGACATCCAACAGTCACTGCTTTTGCGTCAACCTTTTTTAGGAAAGCCTCAAATCAATGGAAAACATCATACAGCCCATCTGCATTATTTCTAATAATTTACATCCCATTTTCTAATTCTTAAGGTTTTTTTGAGCCCATATTCTTTTTGTTAGTATTACACATCATATTGTGGCCACGGTTAAAAAAAATATACTAAATTTTGCATATTTTGGTGCGGTCCAAACTGTTTTTAATCCTGAAATTTTGAGTCACGTTCAAACTGATTTTAAAAATAAATGTATATCAATATAAAATCCAACAAATTTTCCACACATAAAAATCAATGCAATTTAAAATCTTCAAATGAAAAAAAGAAATTTGAAACTAATTGCCGGTTTGATGTGTTTTAAAAATATACATCCCATTTCTCATTATTGATAGGCCATTTTCTCGGCCAGCCGTATGAAGCTCTCCTCGTCTTGAAAGATTTGCAGCCCAACAGGTCTGACAAAGCGACTTACTTGGCAAATCAAAAAAATAATTGGGCTGTGGCCGTGGACCCAGTTGTCAGCCTCTCCACGTACAGTACTCTTCTGATGGAAGTTGGTCGTTGACCACATTGACCATGCTGCACCAAGAGCACCAAGGCAGTGGACGACGGCGATGCCTAGGATGGGGACGACACGGAGCCGGGGAAGACGCGGCAGTGGATGCCCACGCGGAGAGGAGTACGAGGGTTCACTGGTTCAGCTGCGGTGTGAGGCTGCCGTCGCTGCAGAATAACAGGGCGTGTGGGTGAGTGGAGGGATGGCCTGGCCAGGGGTGGGAGTAGTATGGGGGCGTAGAGGCCTCCGTGGCAGCACAGCCGGCCACGGGAGGCAAGAGCAAGAAGCACGACCGGCGCTGCTTTGGGTGGTTGGAGCAAGAAGACCAGAGGTTGAAGAAGCACTATGGCCGTTGGATGGACATCGTATGGTCACTGGAGCTAGAATCGTTCATATTGACTAACTTGACAAAGCCCTCTGCCCCGTCAACTTAGTAGGCCCACAAGTCAGCCACCCACTATGGTGGGTCCTAGCTAGCAGGGGGTATATTCATTTTTTGTGCGTCATAAGGAGGCACTTCCTTGCGTGCGAAGCTATAACTGGTGGCGGGGGGAACGTTTCTTTCGTGAAATAAAGAAGCCCTTCCCATGGGTCCTAGCTGTCAGGTGGAGGAATCATTATTTTGCGCGTAATAAGGATTCATTTCCTTGCGTGCGGCCGTGGACCCAGTTGTCAGCCTCTCCACGTACAGTCCACTTCCGATGGATGTCTTTCATTGACCACATTGACCAGGCCGCGCCGAGAGCACCAGGGCGGTGGACGACGGCGAGGCCTAGGAAGGGAACGACATGGAGCCAAGGAAGACTCGGCAGTTGTTTCCCACGCGGAGGAATACGAGGGTTTACTGGTTCGTCTGCCGTCCCCGGAGACTAACAGCAGGTGTGGGTGAGTAGAGGGATGGCTAGGCCAACGATGGGAGTACGGTGGGGCATTGAGGCCTGCGCGGCAGCATAGCCGGCCGCGGGAGGAGGGAGCAGGCAGTCCCGCCGGCGCTTGTTTGAGCGACTGGAGCAGGAAAAGCAGAGGTTGAAGAAGCATGACAGTCGTTGGATGGACATCCAACAATCACTGCTCTCGTATGCATTATTTCTAATAATGTACATCCCATTTGCTAATTCTTAAGATTTTTCGGAGCCCATCTTATTTTTGTTAGCATTACACCCCATATTGTGGCCACGATTAAAAAGTATACGAATTTTTTGCATATTTCGGTGCGGTGAACTGTTTTTAATCCCGAAATATTGATTCACGTTCAAACTATTTTGAGAAATAATTTATATAAATATAAAATCCAAATAATTTTCCACGCATAAAAATCAATGGAATTTAAAATCTTGTAATGAAAAAAAAATTGAAACTAACTCCCCGTTTGATGTGTTTTAAAAATTTACATCTCATTTGTGGGCAAACCAAATGAAACTGTCCTCGTCTTGAAAGATTTGCAGCCCATCAGGGCTGATAAAACAAGTAGGCCTCGTTTGGGTATTTCTTAAAAAAAAATAGAACTGGAATAGCCATTTTGAGCAAGAAAAAAACACAACTGGGCTCATGATGTGGTGAACATAAATAAAACCCTGGCTAGACGGGCCACAGCCCCCGCACATCCCTGTTATTACTATTTACTAGGGTGGATGGGCTGTTTTGTCTTGCGCCCAGAGAAACAATTACTACTAGTACAGTGGAGACACTCTATAGCTACCCAGAAAAACAATTACTACTAGTATAGTGGATACAATACCGCTTTTGACTCCTCCCAGGTCATCGAAACATCTCCCTCTACTGAATGCCGTTATACTTTTGTTCACTGACATGCGGGCCATGCAGTGCACGGGCCCAAATGCCATCCACCAAATTAGAAGGCAGTATCCAGGTGGAGAGTCACCCCGGTCTTAGCGCGGCAATAACGAGCCGTCGTATCACAAAACCCCACCTCCCCGCAGTCTAAGTTTGACGAACGAAGCAACCATCATTTCACTCTTCGCTGAATCCCCTTCTCCCTCACCGTCATCAAGAAAGGCAACACTCGCAGCTGCCACTGTTCTTCTCTCCCAACGAAGGGAAGGTAAGCGGATCTGTGATGTTGGTATATTTTCGTTCATAGAAAAAAAGAACTTTTGCAAAGCAGTAACTGATCCTCACTCACTTTTTTGTTTCATTGTCATTGCGATTGTGTTTTCCTTTCAGTGGTCTCCTAGTATTCGTCAGTTTCATGTGGACCAAGGAGAACCAGGCAAAGATTTGCCGATATTGGAGCAGACGCGCGAGGCTAATCCCCATGAGACAGCGAGCTTCAAGAAGATGGAGGCAGCCACCGAGCCGACCCAAGACATGCTCATGGCCACTACTGGGATGGTCAACACCCCGTTTGAGGTTACATCCCCCGTGGCACTGCAGGAGCAGTTTTCCACCTTCGAGGATGTGTCCCCCCCCCCGCTGAGCTGCCCAAGGTGATTTTCTTCTTTGCCAATCTCGATTGTGTTTTTTCATCTAAGTATGTGGTGATGAAAAATGCACAATTTTATTAGCTTCGATGCCATGCTATACATAGTGGTTTAAATAACTTGTGTTTCTTATACTAGAAAGTAATTTAGAATTTGTTTCTGTTTCAATTAGAGCCCTGATGCAGACAAGGATTGTGTGGTTGTACATGTCACTCGCTATGAGGCGGATTACCTGAATATACGCACTAGGAAAACAAAGTTTTTAGGTTATTCGATCCTGGAAGCCATATGCGCTTATACCAATGAAGAGTTGTATTCCAGCCTCATTGTTGTCAGGCATGTTGTCCAGGGTGTACCGAAGCACAAGAAGTTCAAAGCTACTCCATCGTTTGTGAGGCATACTGTTCTTGTCAAGCTTACGCAGGAAGATGACGTGGAATGCCTCCACGAACAATTTTACGAGTGGCAAGGCCACAAGGTTGTCTTCATGAAGGTTCACAGGATTGAGCTGCTGCCGGACGTCCTCGATGATGTTCATGGCAAGGTCCGTCTTGTGTCCTGCCCAAATTAGATCGAGGCATGAAATACTTGGCCCAACTAGTGTTTAATAGTAGTTTGGATTCTATCTAATTATCCGAACCTTGCATGTTATCGAGCCCTCTGGGTTAGTACTCTGTTTGAATCCGTCTATGGGAACTGCTGCTACTTTTGTGTGCCCGTGAATCATCGTAATTGTTGCCGAAATAGATGCGTCCATAGTAGTTTATCATACGAGCAGTGTGTGTTTTGATGAAATAGAGTACTCGTTTGAGAACTGTGCGCCGACGTATACATAAGTACTTGTAAATTTTGGTGCTACCCCACTTGTCAGCAGTTGTGCAAAACACGGCACATTGGCTCAGCTCGCTTCAACACTAGGCTATCGACTAGCTAACAATCAACAATCTGCAGTCTGACATATAAGCAACTATGTATCTTTTTACAGTGGTTAATGCAGTTAACTGATGCCACAATGTAAATTCCAAACGTTCACATGCTAGTCCAGTGTTCATGTGGAACACTCACATTAAACTTGGCTTCATAAAAAACTTGAAAAACATAAGTTAAGAAATTTTATACATCTCAATGATTCATAGAACATAACAAACATATACTAGTTCACAGCAAAAGACAAAGTTGTGAGAAGGTTTACAAATCAGTAAAAAAACAAGCATATGAGCAAAGGGCCTCCCGGCAGGCTTAAATTTCCTAGAGCTCACTCTGGTTTTTTCTTGTTGCCACCATCCAGGGTTAGGTTCTCTCATTCCAGAATAACCAATTATAATTGTGTTCTCAGCTGGAATGCTGAACTGAAACATGTAGTGTACTGACCAGCTGAAATTCTTGTGCATTCCACTAAATTTAAGCACCGCTATTTGCGGAAATAAGCAAACAACAATGCCTCTTGTCCGCGCACCTGTCCAAAAAACCGCCGTGCAGCCGTGCTAGCTAGTCCTCGGTCCATGGATGAACTGGTAGAAAGTGCATTCCGCACTAGGATGCAGTTGTTTTGGCTCGTCCCTACACTGCAATCAGGAAGTAAAAAGTATGAATCAACCTCTTTTATATTGCGTTGGTCATTCTACCTAGTAACTACCAATGTAGGAATACCTGGAAGACGGGTGGTTAGAGGACGACAACGAGGGATAGCCATCTCATTTTGCGTAGTTCTACTAAAACTGAGGTGTGTTCTTTTGATTGCGCGGATAGAAATGATACGCAGGCAGACATCCCGAAAAGATATGGAGATAGACATCCTTGTTTGCGCAAATACGAAATACGGTTATTTAAACAGTGACACATATTTGCAGTGGCGTATGATTAACAGCAGCATCTATTGTGTTATAATTGGCACTAGATTGACAGTATGAAAGTGTTCTTAAGTAAGTAGCATCACATCACATCAACACTACCACTAGATTAACATGCAGAACAATAGCATTAGTATTACTGTCATGAGAGTAGCACATGGTCAGTAAATGTGCAATCAAATTTGTCCAATTCCACTGGGATGAAGCAATGTTAGCGGTGTGAGATTTAAGTGTAACTGCAAAAACACAATTCATGGGAACTAAAGCAAGATGGAAGCACTTCATAAAATGGTGGTGGCATTGCTTCAATTTATCGACGGCACTAGACCATTACTTATAGTGACATTAGGTGGCATTGCTTAATGCTTCATGTGATTTTACATTAACGGTAGCGATATAGGCGTAGGGACAGCAGAGGCATAAAGTGGTGAGGCAGATGTGGTTGCTGAGAGCAGCAAACACTCAGGCAGCATGTCTGCATTTGTCCCATTTTTTATCTCCTCGGCGACATTTTCCTATGTGAGCACATGAAATCTAGACCTGCTCATTCTCATTTGTGTTGTCCCCCTACACCCGTCACTTTTTTTCCTTTTTCAACCAAGAGATAGGTCCACTTCCCCCCACCCTTCGCCATCCACCATGCTTTTTTCGTCTTTTCAACCAAGAGATCGGTTGGGCAGCCAGTATCTACTACTTTCCCCCATTTCGTCTTAGAACCAAGTCCTAGATTCATGCTACATCTTTCCCACTTTCTTCCCTGTTTGAACCAACTCTTAGAGTCGACTGTATGAACTAGCTTTACCTCTAATAATAGTAAAAGTCTAGGTGGCTTTGGAATAGTGGACGGAAGTAGAAAAAGATCCATACGAAGCCAAGTGGGAGCTCGGGCAGTAGAGCAAGGCAGGTTTTGAAGGAATATATATCTGAGGGTCGTCGGCATGTGGCAAATACCGCGTCGGGAGGCCGCATCTTGGACATAATACCACAGGGAGGAAGAAGGGGTCGGAGGCCCTCCAGAGCCGGCCCTCTCTCGGAGAGAACAACACGGCAACCGATCGGGACACGCGGGCAGCCGTTGGTCTCATCCCTCGCCGCCGACGACAGCGTGAACGATGCACCTACACCCCTGCCCCGGTCGAGGTTGTCCGGCCGGATTTGTGACCAGCCGTGAGCTGAGAGAGAGTGTGGCCACCTATGTCTTGCTTAGATCTGCAGAGCATGAGAGAGTGAACGAGAGGAACCCTAGTAAAGCAAGCGCTAAGGCTCCTAGTTATATATATATGTTGGAAATATGCCCTAGAGGCAATAATAAAATGGTTATTATTATATTTCCTTGTTCATGATAATTGTCTATTGTTCATGCTTTAATTGTATTATCCTGAAACAGTAATGCAAGTGTGAATACTTTGACCATAATGTGTCCCTGGTAAGCCTCTAGTTGACTAGCTCGTTCATCAACAGATGGTTACGGTTTCCTGACCATGGACATTGGATGTCATTGATAACGGGATCACATCATTAGGAGAATGATGTGATGGACAAGACCCAATCCTAAGCCTAGCACAAGATCCTGTAGTTCGTATGCTAAAGCTTTTCCAATGTCAAGTATCCTTTCCTTAGACCATGAGGTTGTGCAACTCTCGGATACCGTAGGAATGCTTTGGGTGTGCCAAACGTCATAACGTAACTGGGTGACTATAAAGGTATAGTACGGGTATCTCCGAGAGCATCAGTTGGGTTGGCATGAACCGAGACTGGGATTTGTCACTCCGTATGACGGAGAGGTATCTCTGGGCCCACTCGGTAAGACATCATCGTAATGAGCTCAATGTGACTAAGGGGTTGGTCGCGGGATGATGTGTTACGGAACGAGTTGATACGTCTCCAACGTATCTACTTTTCCAAACACTTTTGCCCTTGTTTTAGACTCTAACTTGCATCATTTGAATGGAACTAACCAGACTGACGCTGTTTTCAGCAGAACTGCCATGGTGTTGTTTATGTGCAGAATAAAAAGTTCTCGGAATCGTCTGAAAATCAACGGAGAATTATTTCAGAAAATATAAAAAATACTTGCAAGAAGATCCACACCTAGGGGCCCACGGGCCGTCCTCGAGGGTGGGGGGTGCGCCCCCGTTCCCAGGGCGCGCCCCCCTGTCTCGAGGGCAGCCTGGTGCCCCACCGACGTATCCCTAGATCCTATATATTCCGTTTTGCGAATAAAAAAATCAAGGAGAAAGAATTTTCGCGTTTTACGAGACAGAGCCACCGCCAAGCCCTAATCTCTCTTGAGAGGGCCGATCTGGAGTCCGTTCAGGGCTCCGGAGAGTGGAGATCGTCGCCATCGTCATAATCAACCTTCCTCCATCAACAATTCCATGATGCTCACCGCCGTGGGTGAGTAATTCCATCATAGGTGTCAGGACCGGTTTTCCAGGATATTAATTTCCCAGTAAATGGCCCTTGTGCTCACCAGCCCCAGGATTACTGTTAGCTGATGAGACACAAACTTGATACAGAAATACCAAGCCAAATACAAGATATGTAGTACAAGACCATCCTGGTCAATGAGTACAACAAAAGGTGTCTAGTGGTTGATGGCGGAAGCGGTTTGCGATACTTCAGCGTCTATGGGACTCCATTTCCCACAGGAACAGCTGACCTGGATAACTCCTATCTTCGCGAGGCTGCTATCTCCATTGCCTAGGTTCCGGGGCTGTCATCGCGGCGCTCCTCTCCAAGCAAGAAATCTGGCCAAGACAATAGCCAGGGACAAGCCAGTGAGTACTTTGAATGTACTCGCAAACATTATGAATACTGGTACAATATAACAAATGACATTCGTGCTCTGAAATATTCCATTATCACTTCGTCAGTCATGAAATAAAATTCATGACGCACACAAGTAAGTTATTCTTATAAAACACGATAAGCAATCAGAGAATAACAATAAAATGCACCGATCGGGTGTCTGAAGCGACGCCTCAAAAGGATAATAAAATAAAGCATGCCTCAGTCGGACGTCTGAGCGACGTCTCATAAAGGGCTTATAAAGAAAATAATAACAAACATGCCACAGTCGGGCGTCTGAGCGACACCACATAAAGGGCTTATAAGGAAAATAAATAATAAGCATGCCACAGTCGGGCGTCTGTGCGACACCACATAAAGGGCTTATAAAAAAAATAATAACAAACATGCCACAGTCGGGCGTCTGAGCGACACCACATAAAGGGCTTATAAGGAAAATAAATAATAAGCATGCCACAGTCGGGCGTCTGTGCGACACCACATAAAGGGCTTATATGAGAATAACCACAGGGAATATCCAGGAGGTAGAACCATCCCAGGGATATTCAATAATTCAAATAATACAAATGGTTAGTCCAAAATAATAATAATCATAATCATCATATGTCACATGCTATGATCAATGTTCTGGCTTAGCAGTTTTTCCTCCGAAGACCGACACTAAGACCGACGCTTGACCCAACCCAGACTGTAATCCTTAACCGCGGACACGGCTATTCGAATAGATATAACCTCTGCAGAGGGTGTACTCTTTACCCACGAGTAACGGATTCCTTTAGTCCATCGGGACTAATTCCATTTACGGTCTTTTAGTTGAAAACACACCTGACCCGCACACACCAGCTTAACTTACTGGTGACTGGAATCACCCACGACACCTGTTAAGCAAAACTCTGAGTGGGGAGGCTACAACCTCGAGTAGCATGGGATCACAGAATTTATAATGCGCGCAAACTAGGGGAGCTACCCCCTCGGTCCCAACCGGAAACAACCATGCCCCGGACCAGGTGGCATGCCTACCGGATGCCTCCGGTATCTTCCACCATGGCCTCTCTGTACGGTGTGTGCCAAGAAAGGGGTTGACAACTTACTGGACTGTACCCTACCTGCGGCAGGGACAAGTGGTAGCACGAAACAAGTATGGGGGTTACCAGAACAAGACCCGATCTACGGTCGACTCAGGAGGTTTAAGCAGCACCTGCATGATTAGCATAACAAATATATTCCACACCAACCGGTTCACCGCCCATCATGCCTCGTCATGCCCTCACTGATCTCTCTCGTCACCATGAGGTACCATTCTCACGGTCATACTTTACCCATGACAAAGCTTCTCCCCGAAGTTTGTCCGGACCAGCTCAGGCATACGTGGCATGAGGCAGTAACCATTTCACATGTATATCACATGATCACAGCAAATCAACTTTTCATCAAATGCATTCATGCATGACTTGTCATTATATGCAAAACTCAATATTTCATGTGACATAAACATAGCTTACTACTCCTAGCAAGCATTCAACATAATATCATATCTGTGTTCAAGATGCTTGCCTTCCGAGAGTGTGTGGGTGGGGTGCACTTTTTGAAAGTTGCTTCCCTCTCCAAAAATCCTATTTTAAGAAAATTCAAATCAATACATAATTCAAAAACAGTACAAAAAAGTTGATCAGAAATTTTTCAAATAAATATGAAAATAAACTAGACAAGATTTTAGAAACAACAGAAAAAGAATCAAGTCAAAAGGACTTATATTTTAAAAGTTATAGTCAGTCAAAGTTTGGGTCAAACTCTGTTTTAAAATAAACAGAAAAAAGGAAAACGTTTCGACGGGGAAAGCGTTTTCGGCAGAGAGAAAGCGTACCCGACGCTTTACGCCTTCACTTAAGCGCCTCGGCGGGACGACCAGAGCCACTGGCGGTGGGCCCGCGGGTCCACCCGTCAGATTTGACTGGTCCAACCAGTCTTCTTCCTCCTCTGGCCGAAAGGAGGCGGAGCTCCGGTGCTCCTCGCCAGCGAATGGCTACGGTTGTCGAGCATTTGGGTGCGGGGATGGATCCAGCAGGTCCTGGCTGTCCTTCTGGTGGTCGAAAGGGAGGCGAAGACGAAGGGTGTCATCCACGGCGAGCTCCGCGGCGGTGGTGGCTACGGTTCAAAATGGGGACTCGGTCATTTGGGGCTCCCGATCAAATTAAAGCAGTGGAGGGCTCCCTACGGCTGGTCTGAGCTTGCTGCCGAGAGCCAGGGAGGTTGGGGCTCTATTTATAGCCGAGGGGGTCGGTTCCCGCGGTGGTTGGGATAAGAACGGCGGCGAACCGCCTCTCTGTTGCTAGCAGGGCGACGTGGCGGCGACGGGTGCTAGCGAACGAGCTCGTGGATGAGCTCGGCCTGTTCCAGGGATGAGCTGGCGTGACGGGGTGGCCGGGGCGGCGCTGCCACGGCAGGTCCTGCTGGCTGCGGCAGCGGCGGCTTGCGGTGGCGGTGACAAGCTGCAGCAGGTGCAGGGGCTCTGGACGACTGGGCAGACACACTTCTGTGAGCAGGAACGGATCAGGACGAGCGCGGGGAGGTGGCAACTGGTCGCGGTGATGCGGGTGCGGCGCGTGCTAAACGTGCGCTCTGGGCGCGCCCAGAGCACGCACGCGAGGTGCTCGGCAAAATGCCAATGCCTGCCAGGGGACTCTATTCCACATGGGATTCTACAGGGGTGGATTGATGGCCAAGGCAAGGCTAGAGGACAAGGTGATACAGCCAGGAAAGCTAGTCCCTAATGCAAAGCAAAGATCAGGCCAAAACCGTTCATACACTCCAACTGCTCGACAAAATGCTAGGGGCATCCAGAAGATTTTTCTAGTGACCAAAATTCCCTGATCAAAGTCTCTTTAGATCCACAAGAAGATGGCATGGTTAGCTTGAGAGAAACAGAAACTTGTTAGTGCAAGTTTTGCAAATCTTCAACTCTGGACAGAAAATACAGGCTATTATTGCATGTGTATAAAATCTTCCAATGGCTCTTAGCTCCTAGACATAAAAGTTTGGTAGCAAGTACTAATAGCAGGAAAAAAATTTAGAGGCAAAAGGGCAAGCAAAAATGGAGCTGTAGTACAAACCACTAAACTGGACCAGAACACAAAGGAGGATGGTTTGCTCAAATTTTCCAAAGAACACCCATGGGTTTTAGCATAGGAATGAATTATATACTTCTACCAACATCTCCAAATTTTGGTGGAATTTTTAAATGCATTTATCAAAGGGTTGCAGTGCAAAAAGGACTCTAAAACTTATGAGAAACCAAATTAAAAGCAATAAAGCTTTAGGGAAATATTTATAGAAATAATTCCACTGATAAAAGAAATGCTCTTGAGAAGGTATACAAGTACAACAATATTTTTGAAAAGTTCCCCTTGGAGGGAAAACTCCACAATTCAGAAGAAAAGAATGGTTCTGAAATCAAAAGAAAATCCAGAAAAGAAAAATTTAATTTCCTGGCAAAATTTTAATGAATAAAATCATGGTTAAATTTTTGGGGTGTTACAACACTACCCCCCTTAAGAAAAATCTCGTCCTCGAGATTTGCTAAGGACGATCTCAAAATATCCATCCTATTACCATAAAGTATGAATTCAAAAGAAACGAACATTCTAAACACGTAATACACTGAGGTTACTGCGAGAGAGCAAATAATTGGCACAACTACAGTGGGGTACTGGTGCTATGCGAAAAAAAAAACTATGGTTGGGAAAACCGAGAAATTTCTACTATTGGCTACGGTAAATTTAGAGCAACAATCTAAATTCACAAATTACGCTGGTCGTACCCGAGTGCATAGAGCTCTCTCTGGCTGACAGGTGGACCCGGGGTCCACTGTCAGTCTCTTCTGCTACCTCCGTCTCTCTTCTACCTTTTCTCTCTCGCGCGCGACTGCGCTTTCTCCACCTGCGGTACCTAGCAAGTAGGGCACCTAGGGCCGTACTATGGTAGTGCGCGGCGTGCTAGCTGCCGGCGCAGCGTGCACTCACCTCGCTGGCTAGTGCGCTGTCGGCACTGCTCGCGGATTCGCCTCCGAACACCGGAGATCGAGCGACGAGCGGCGCTGGTGGACTTCGCCCACCGTACACCGATCTCGAGCTATAAAATGACCGCGGTGCTCCTCTCTTCTTCCTCACACCTGGCCTCGCCTCTTCTTCTCCATCCTCCTCCTCCATTTCTGTTTGCAGGGGCTCGCGACGAGGCTCTAATGGCGGAGGTGATGCCGGATTGGTACGTGATCCTGATGTGCGGAGGGTTGGCGGCATTGCTGGGGTTCTCCGTGCTCTTGTGCGCGATGATCCTCAATGATCGTTGTGATGCTGCTGCTCGAGTGTTAGCTCTTCGCGGCGGAGGTGATCATGAGGATTAAGTGTGGTTGTTAGGTTCTGACTGCTGTCAGTGTGCTGGAGGCAACTTGCGTTCGAATAATCACCCACAAATTCCTCCTTGTGGTGTGTTAGTGAGGTGATCAGATAGGTGCAAAATATGTACGTTGTTATGCAATTAGTGCATGCAGTTGAGTGGTTGTGGATGTGAGTCTGCTGTCGTGGTGCTGCGTGAATTAAAATACATGTCATGGAGAATTTATGTGTGCAACGGCTCAAATAACAAAAATCCAACTTCAAGATTTACCGAGAGCGGAAACAGATGTTCGATAATCACAGCAGTAAAAACCACTCACATTAATTGAAACCAAACATTTAATTCATCGCACAAACTTAGGATACAACGCATAAGCTGTAATACATAAATAAGTGCTAGGATAACAAACATAGCAGTGACGTCTACGATATAAACGGAAAATGGACAGGGTCCTGAGGAAATGTCTCTGGCACTGGGGCACATTCCTCTTCTATCGGGGGAAGCGGATTGACTAGTCGAAGAACGCGTCTCCCCCGTTCTGGCCTCAGTTGCTTGCCAATGGCGATCCGAGGATTTAAATCAGCGAGGCTCTGGAGATAACCCATTACTCGCTGTGTCAAACGCTCTTGAGCGATGACATACTGGGCAAGGTTGGCCAGTACTGGGTCCCTCTCAATTCGTCCACCAGGAAAAGATGCTACTTCTCCGGGTGCTGCACGACTCGGGAAGTAATAATACCCCCGTTCGCTGGCATATGGTACTGCGAATCGAAGGCGAGCAAGCGCTTCGTACGCAGCAGCTTCTATGGCCATTTGTGGAGTCGGCATAGATTTCCCCACGAAGGAGACTTCCGTTGGGTCTTGGTTTGGGCTTGCAGGAGGGATATGCACTACTGCCCAATATTTCGAGGTGGATGGGGTGATCCTCGTTTTGAGCAGCTCGTACTGGGGTGGATGGGTAGCACTCATGGTACTGCAGGTAAAGTCCCACAATATTTTAACAAAACTACCTGGGGTTGCATCTGGAGTTCTCAGATGAATACTGGGGCTCGGCATTGTAAAAATGGTTGGGCGAGCTGTGCACAAAGTGAGGGATGCTTGGTAAGGTCACGAGGTGGCCTTTTATAAAGCACCAGGGCTGGGTTATCGAGGATGGTGTGGGGCAACTAGTTTGTCGATTCTGCTCTATGGGGTCGGGGTCAATGTCACAGATACACATATCTCATAAAAGTGACGTTTTACTGTGGCACCGTCGGGGTGGTTTTTGGTAGCTACGCCTGGAATTAAAATGCAGCCGAACGCCAACATACTTTTGCATGGCTACTATTCAAAACAGAGGCACACAAGCATACTGCATTCATTTATGGCGATACAAGGTCACACTACTACAAGACGTAGAAATACTAAGACTCGGTACTACTCGAGTGGCTTAGTCTACTTCGTTAATATCTAAGCGGGCGTGCCTTGTGGACGTCGAGGCCTCTCCATGGGCTTCTCCGTCGGGGTTAGCTGAATGGGGTTGAGGAGCTGCAGGGTCAGGGTAGCGATGATGACCATCTCGGGGTTTGTTGGCTATAATCCCGCTGGAGCGTGTTCTCGAAAGGCGATGAAACACTTCCGGGGACACCAAAGCATTTTGGTCGATGGCCGGGGCAGATCTCAAGGATTCGATCGGTTGCCCGAACAGTACAACTGGGTTGTCGGCGTCAGGCTCCTCTTCTCCTCTCGCCGGGGCTCGGCGAGCAAGTTCCCCACGAGCGGCGATCAGATCAAGGGTGATTTGATCGAACAGTGCTTCTAGTGCACTTACATAGCGTACCAGGTGCAACAACGCAGGGTCCGCCTCGTGGTCTCCGTTGGCAACCTGGGGTGGCCTACCATACCCGTCACGGCTGGGGTAGTAGTAGAACGAGCGGCAGTTAACTCTGGGCGACAGATGCCGGAGTTGCACTACAGCCTCTCGAGCGGCCAGCTGGATGGCTTGTGGCTCAAAGGAAGTTGTCCTTCCGGTGAACCTGTAGGGGCGTTCTGGTAAAATACCCCTACCGTAGACGTGCACCGTGGCCCAGAATTGACGGCTCTCACCGCCCATGGGCCCTTGGTACACAACATACTCTGGGGGTTCTTCTAACGCAAAGGCACGGCGGGTGAGGTTTGCTAGCACGGTCACAAAACCTCCAAGGTTGGTTGCTATGGTCTCATTGTGAACAATGGGGCCAGGCATCTTGGCTTGGTTTTGGGGTAGAGGCTGTGCTGTGCTGGGTTGAGGCTAGCGTGTCCTTTTTATAGAAAAAGGAAACGGAGTCTTCCTTCGCACGCTTGCGAATGAGACAATTTAGGTGTCGTTCACTGGCGCGTGATCGACAGGCTAGACTGATAGGTTAGGCACCGACTGCCGAAAGGTGTCGGGGTCACTATGTGGCTATCTTGCACGAGAAGCTTGGCTGGGTTTAGGTTAAGGTTTGGTGGGTTGTTTAACCTAGGTTTATCGACCTGGCTAAGATAGGATTAGCCAATGGTCAGCCTGGCTCTGATACCAAGGTTGTCAGGACCGGTTTTCCAGGATATTAATTTCCCAGTAAATGGCCCTTGTGCTCACCAGCCCCAGGATTACTGTTAGCTGATGAGACACAAACTTGATACAGAAATACCAAGCCAAATACAAGATATGTAGTACAAGACCATCCTGGTCAATGAGTACAACAAAAGGTGTCTAGTGGTTGATGGCGGAAGCGGTTTGCGATACTTCAGCGTCTATGGGACTCCATTTCCCACAGGAACAGCTGGCCTGGATAACTCCTATCTTCGCGAGGCTGCTATCTCCATTGCCTAGGTTCCGGGGCTGTCATCGCGGCGCTCCTCTCCAAGCAAGAAATCTGGCCAAGACAATAGCCAGGGACAAGCCAGTGAGTACTTTGAATGTACTCGCAAACATTATGAATACTGGTACAATATAACAAATGACATTCGTGCTCTGAAATATTCCATGATCACTTCGTCAGTCATGAAATAAAATTCATGACGCACACAAGTAAGTTATTCTTATAAAACACGATAAGCAATCAGAGAATAACAATAAAATGCACCGATCGGGTGTCTGAAGCGACGCCTCAAAAGGATAATAAAATAAAGCATGCCTCAGTCGGACGTCTGAGCGACGTCTCATAAAGGGCTTATAAAGAAAATAATAACAAACATGCCACAGTCGGGCGTCTGAGCGACACCACATAAAGGGCTTATAAGGAAAATAAATAATAAGCATGCCACAGTCGGGCGTCTGTGCGACACCACATAAAGGGCTTATAAGGAAAATAATAACAAACATGCCACAATCGGGCGTCTGAGCGACACCACATAAAGGGCTTATAAGGAAAATAAATAATAAGCATGCCACAGTCGGGCGTCTGTGCGACACCACATAAAGGGCTTATATGAGAATAACCACAGGGAATATCCAGGAGGTAGAACCATCCCAGGGATATTCAATAATTCAAATAATACAAATGGTTAGTCCAAAATAATAATAATCATAATCATCATATGTCACATGCTATGATCAATGTTCTGGCTTAGCAGTTTTTCCTCCGAAGACCGACACTAAGACCGACGCTTGACCCAACCCAGACAGTAATCCTTAACCGCGGACACGGCTATTCGAATAGATATAACCTCTGTAGAGGGTGTACTCTTTACCCACGAGTAACGGATTCCTTTAGTCCATCGGGACTAATTCCATTTACGGTCTTTTAGTTGAAAACACACCTGACCCGCACACACCAGCTTAACTTACTGGTGATTGGAATCACCCACGACACCTGTTAAGCAAAACTCTGAGTGGGGAGGCTACAACCTCGAGTAGCATGGGATCACAGAATTTATAATGCGCGCAAACTAGGGGAGCTACCCCCTCGGTCCCAACCGGAAACACCCATGCCCCGGACCAGGTGGCATGCTTACCGGATGCCTCCGGTATCTTCCACCATGGCCTCTCTGTACGGTGTGTGCCAAGAAAGGGGTTGACAACTTACTGGACTGTACCCTACCTGCGGCAGGGACAAGTGGTAGCACGAAACAAGTATGGGGGTTACCAGAACAAGACCCGATCTACGGTCGACTCAGGAGGTTTAAGCAGCACCTGCATGATTAGCATAACAAATATATTCCACACCAACCGGTTCACCGCCCATCATGCCTCGTCATGCCCTCACTGATCTCTCTCGTCACCATGAGGTACCATTCTCACGGTCATACTTTACCCATGACAAAGCTTCTCCCCGAAGTTTGTCCGGACCAGCTCAGGCATACGTGGCATGAGGCAGTAACCATTTCACATGTATATCACATGATCACAGCAAATCAACTTTTCATCAAATGCATTCATGCATGACTTGTCATTATATGCAAAACTCAATATTTCATGTGACATAAACATAGCTTACTACTCCTAGCAAGCATTCAACATAATATCATATCTGTGTTCAAGATGCTTGCCTTCCGAGAGTGTGTGGGTGGGGTGCACTTTTTGAAAGTTGCTTCCCTCTCCAAAAATCCTATTTTAAGAAAATTCAAATCAATACATAATTCAAAAACAGTACAAAAAAGTTGCTCAGAAATTTTTCAAATAAATATGAAAATAAACTAGACAAGATTTTAGAAACAACATAAATAGAATCAAGTCAAAAGGACTTATATTTTAAAAGTTATAGTCAGTCAAAGTTTGGGTCAAACTCTGTTTTAAAATAAACAGAAAAAAGGAAAACGTTTCGACGGGGAAAGCGTTTTCGGCAGAGAGAAAGCGTACCCGACGCTTTACGCCTTCACTTAAGCGCCTCGGCGGGACGACCAGAGCCACTGGCGGTGGGCCCGCGGGTCCACCCGTCAGATTTGACTGGTCCAACCAGTCTTCTTCCTCCTCTGGCCGAAAGGAGGCGGAGCTCCGGTGCTCCTCGCCAGCGAATGGCTACGGTTGTCGAGCATTTGGGTGCGGGGATGGATCCAGCAGGTCCTGGCGGTCCTTCTGGTGGTCGAAAGGGAGGCGAAGACGAAGGGTGTCATCCACGGCGAGCTCCGCGGCGGTGGTGGCTACGGTTCAAAATGGGGACTGGGTCATTTGGGGCTCCCGATCAAATTAAAGCAGTGGAGGGCTCCCTACAGCTGGTCTGAGTTTGCTGCCGAGAGCCAGGGAGGTTGGGGCTCTATTTATAGCCGAGGGGGTCGGTTCCCGCGGTGGTAGGGATAAGAACGGCGGCGAACCGCCTCTCTGTTGCTAGCAGGGCGACGTGGCGGCGACGGGTGCTAGCGAACGAGCTCGTGGATGAGCTCGGCCTGTTCCAGGGATGAGCTGGCGCGACGGGGTGGCCGGGGCGGCGCTGCCATGGCAGGTCCTGCTGGCTGCGGCAGCGGCGGCTTGCGGTGGCGGTGACAAGCTGCAGCAGGTGCAGGGGCTCTGGACGACTGGGCAGACGCACTTCTGTGAGCAGGAACGGATCAGGACGAGCGCGGGGAGGTGGCAACTGGTCGCGGTGATGCGGGTGCGGCGCGTGCTAAACGTGCGCTCTGAGCGCGCCCAGAGCACGCACGCGAGGTGCTCGGCAAAATGCCAATGCCTGCCAGGGGACTCTATTCCACATGGGGTTCTACAGGGGTGGATTGATGGCCAAGGCAAGGCTAGAGGACAAGGTGATACAGCCAGGAAAGCTAGTCCCTAATGCAAAGCAAAGATCAGGCCAAAACCGTTCATACACTCCAACTGCTCGACAAAATGCTAGGGGCATCCAGAAGATTTTTCTAGTGACCAAAATTCCCAGATCAAAGTCTCTTTAGATCCACAAGAAGATGGCATGGTTAGCTTGAGAGAAACAGAAACTTGTTAGTGCAAGTTTTGCAAATCTTCAACTCTGGACAGAAAATACAGGCTATTATTGCATGTGTATAAAATCTTCCAATGGCTCTTAGCTCCTAGACATAAGAGTTTGGTAGCAAGTACTAATAGCAGGAAAAACATTTAGAGGCAAAAGGGCAAGCAAAAATGGAGCTGTAGTACAAACCACTAAACTGGACCAGAACACAAAGGAGGATGGTTTGCTCAAATTTTCCAAAGAACACCCATGGGTTTTAGCATAGGAATGAATTATATACTTCTACCAACATCTCCAAATTTTGGTGGAATTTTTAAATGCATTTATCAAAGGGTTGCAGTGCAAAAAGGACTCTAAAACTTATGAGAAACCAAATTAAAAGCAATAAAGCTTTAGGGAAATATTTATGGAAATAATTCCACTGATAAAAGAAATGCTCTTGAGAAGGTACACAAGTCCAGCAATATTTTTGAAAAGTTCCCCTTGGAGGGAAAACTCCACAATTCAGAAGAAAAGAATGGTTCTGAAATCAAAAGAAAATCCAGAAAAGAAAAATTTAATTTCCTGGCAAAATTTTAATGAATAAAATCATGGTTAAATTTTTGGGGTGTTACAATAGGCTTGCTGGACGGTGATGGGTTGGATGGGATCTATCATGTAATCGAATTAGTTTTGTTAGGGTTTGATCCCTAGTATCCATTATGTCCTGAGATTGATATTGCTATGACCTTGGTATGCTTAATGCTTGTCACTAGGGCCCGAGTGCCATGATTTCATATCTGAACCTATTATGTTTTCATCAATATATGTGTGTTCTTAATCCTATCTTGCAAGTCTATAGTCACCTACTATGTGTTATGATCCTGCAGTCCCGAAGTGACAATAATCGGGACCACTCCAGGTGATGACCTTAGTTTGAGGAGTTCATGTATTCAATATGTGTTAATGCTTTGGTCCGGTACTCTATTATAAGGAGGCCTTAATATACCTTAATTTCTAATAGGACCCCGCTGCCATGGGAAGGTAGGTCAAAAGATATCATGCAAGTTCTTTTCCATAAGCACGTATGACTATATTCGGAATACATGCCTACATTGCATTGATGAACTGTAGCTAGTTTTGTGTCACCCTAGGTTATAACTCCTATATGATGAATTGCATCGGACGTAATTTCCCATCACCGATCCAATGCCTACGAGCTTTACCTATATTGCTAGTTGCTATTTACTTTTCCGTTGCCATTATCACAAAACTACAAAAACATTACCTTTACTTTTATTGCTGCTACCATCATTATCATATTACTGTGCTACTAAACTATCTTGCTGCAGATACTAAGTTTCCAGGTGTGGCTGAATTGACAACTCCGTTGCTAATACTTAAGAGTATTCTTTGGCTCCCCTTGTGTCGAATCAACAAATTTGGGTTTAATACTTTACCCTCGAAAACTGTTGCGATCCCCTACACTTGTGGGTTATCAAGACAATTTTCTGGCACCGTTGCAGAATTTGAAAAATTTATATCTCCTTATCACTATGAAGAATTTGAAGGACTCAAAAACCAAGATCTTACCCTCAACTACGAGGGGAGGTAAGGAACTGCCATCTAGCTCTGCACTTGATTCTCCTTCTGTTATGACTAAACTTGCGACACCTACTCCTGCTATTGAATCTGATATGTCGTATGTTCTTGATGATGCTACTTCTACTATGTATGATGAAACTATCTCTATGCCTGATACTGTGCCACGAGGTGAATTTCTAGATGAACAAATTGCTAAAGTTAGGGAGAGTGCAAATGTTGCCTGTTGTGCCTGAGGGTTATGTTATGGATGAAGAAACTTCTAGGGACTTTCTTGCTTCCAATGATAGATATGATCTTAAGAAATTATTAGCTAAGCTGAAAGAAAAGTCCTTGAATGCTAGAATGAAACATGACCCTGCTTTTGCTACTTCACCTATTTGTGTCACTGATAAGGATTATGAATTCTCTGTTGATCCTGAGTTAATTACTTTGGTTGAATCTGATCGTTTCCATGGCTATGAGTCTGAAACTGTTGTGGCACATCTTACCAAGTTGAATGATATAGCCACCTTGTTTACCAATGATGAAAAGATTCGCTATTACTATATTCTGTTCTTGTTAAAAGGTGATGCTAAGACTTGGTTTAATTCTCTTGATCCTAGTTGTGTGCGTAGTCCCCAGGATATGATGTATTACTTCTGTGCTAAATATTTTCCCGCTCATAAGAAACAAGCTGCCTTACGGGAAATATATAACTTTGCTCAAACTGAAAAAGAGAGTCTCCCACAAGCTTGGGGGAGGCTTCTCCACTTACTTAATGCTTTGCCCGATCATCCTCTTGAGATGCATGATATACTTGATGTCTTTTATAATGGACTAACCGATGCTTCCATAGACCACCTGGATAGCTGTGATGGTTTTGTTTTCAGGGAAAGAACAGTGGAGCAAGCTGAATTACTATTGAATAATATGCTAGCCAATGAAAATAATTGGACACTTCCTGAACCAGCCCCTAAGCCAACTCCGAAGAAAAGAGGTGTTCTATTTCCCAGTCCTGAAGATATGCAAGAGGCAAAGAAATCTATGAAATAAAAAGATATTAAAGTTGAAGATGTTAAACATTTACCGCCTATTGAAGAAATACATGGTCTTGATATCCCAACACAGGTAGTAAAGGTAAATTCTTTTTATAGATTTTATGAAGGTGATATTCCTCATTATAAGTCTGCTAGCCAATGCTTAGATGAGTTTGACAATTTTATTGTGAAACAAGAAAACTTCAATGCTTATGTTGGTAGACAACTACAACACAATGCTTATATGATTGAACGCTTGAGTGATTATCTGTCTAGTGCTAAAGTTGAACTAAAACTTATTAGTATTCATGCTTCTATGGTCACCACTCAAGTAGAGCAAGTACTGAAGGCTCAGAATGACTTACTTAATGAATTAAAAAGTAAGAATAAAGATGATGCTGTTAGGGTTGTAACTAGAGGTGGTAGAATGACTTAGGAACCTCTGTATCCTGAAGGCCACCCTAAGAGAATTGAGCAAGATTCTCAGAGAGCTAATTTAGATGCACCTAGTTCTTCTAGGAAGAAGAAAAAGAAAAATGATACAAATTTGCATGCTTCTAGTGAACCTGTAGCTCACCCACCTGAGAATCCCAATGATATATCTGTTTCTGATGCCGAGACACAATCTGGTGATGAACATTAACCTAGCGATAATATTAATGATGATGTTCATGCTGATTCTCAACCTAGCAATGATAATGATGTAGAGATTGAACCTGCTGTTGATCTTGATAACCCACAATCAAAGAATCAATGTTATGATAAGAGAGACTTTGTTGC
Source organism: Secale cereale (assembly GCA_902687465.1). Lineage (NCBI taxonomy): Eukaryota > Viridiplantae > Streptophyta > Magnoliopsida > Poales > Poaceae > Secale > Secale cereale. The sequence goes on along the minus strand of LR738711.1, from coordinate 792,734,292 downwards.
TAGGAAGCATGGTAGGGAAAGAGAACCATGGGTTCAGAAACCCATGCCTTTTCCTCCGAGACCATCCAAGAAAAAGGATGATGAGGACTTTGAGCGCTTCGTAGAAATGATTAGACCTATTTTTTGTGTATGCGTTTGACTGATGTGCTTAAAACAAATCCTTATGCCAAGTACATGCAAGATATTATTACCAACAAAAGAAAGATACCCGAAGTAGAAATTTCCACCATGCTTGCCAATTACACTTTTGAGGGTGGAATGCCTAAGAAATTAGGAGATCCAGGAGTACCTACTATACCTTGCTCCATTAAGAAAAACTATGTTAAAACTGATTTGTGTGATCTTGGAGCAGGTGTTAGTGTTATGCCTCTCTCTTTATATCGTAGACTTGACTTGATTAAGTTGACACCTACTGAAATATCTTTGCAAATGGCCGATAAATCAACTGCTATACCTGTCGGTATCTGTGAGGATGTGCCTGTCGTAGTTGCAAATGTTACTATTCTAACGGACTTTGTTATACTTGATATTCCCAAGGATGATAGTATGTCTATTATTCTTGGAAGAACTTTTCTGAATACTGCAGGGGCTGTTATTGATTGCAACAAAGGCAATGTCACTTTTCATGTCATTGGTAATGAGCATACAGTACACTTTCTGAGGAAACAACCTCAAGTTCATTGTATCAATTATATCAGAAAAACTTCAACTATTACTATTGGAGGTTTTGAGTTTCCTATTCCTACTATCAAGAAGGCATATGCCATACTTATTGTTGGGGACATACATATCCCCATTGAGGTAACATAGTGTTATTCGAAAATTCTCTGGTTTCATGTTACTCGGAAAGAGTTCGTTAACAAGACCTGATCAACCTTGTTAATTGATTCCTTTTTATGAACTTGGGATAGGTGAATCTAGATAGCACAAACCTTCTGTACCCTCCTTTTACTTTCTGTTAATTAGGTTAAATAAAACAAAAATAGCATTATCTGTCTGTTTCCAGACTTATCCATGCAATAAAAAATATCCCGAAAATAAAAGTTCTCCAAATGCCATGAGAATGAAATATGATTTTTTTCTAGAATATTTAAGAAAACATGGCACTAAACACACAGTGAGGGGAGCCAGCACCTGGCCTCGAGGGCACAGGGCGCGCCCCCTTCACAAGGCGTGCCCCCTGCCTCGAGGGCCCCACGTGGCCCCCCTCCACTTATCCTTTCACCCATGCTCTTCTTCCTCCCAAAAAAATCCCCAACCAGCTCAAACCCGAGAGCTCATTTTGCTGCCATTTTCGAACTCCTTGCTCAAAGCACCATTCAGCAAACTATTTGGGGAGATTGTTCCTTGGTATGTGACTCCTCCATTGGTCCAATTAGTTTTTGATCTAGTGCTTTATTTGTTGCAAATTTATGCTGCTGTGGTGACCTTGTTCTTGAGCTTGCATGTCAATTTTTCTTGGTCCCAAGTAGTTCTAATGCATGATATAGCTTCTAGGCACCTATAGGAGTTGTTGCTATCAATCTTATTGAGTTTGGTTAACTTTTATTCCGAGTTACTAAAAATTCAGAAAATTTCAGAAAAATGTCTAGGAAAAACTTCCAAGGTGGTCCATCAAGGAAGCAAGGACCGAGGCTCGCGTTCCGTGAGCCGGACGATGAACCGCCGAGGGATGCTGATGTGCGACCATGTGAATGGCCGTCAGATGAATTTATGAGTCAGACGGGCATCAAAGATGAATTTTATGCCTATTTGCGTGACGCTGACCTCGAGGACTTCGTGCAAGATAAGTGCCTCCAATACCGTGGCTTAACAGATAGCTTTGTGAGAAGGTTTAAATTTTCATCTTCACGTAATTCTCACACTGTCCTATTTGATCTTTATGATAAATCTTATACCATGGACTTAGAGGATATTAATGAAACCTGCAAGCTCCCACAGCGATCGTCGTAAATCTGAATTTAGAGAATCCAGGGACATCTGTAGGATCGAAAGTAGGTCTAGAGGGGGGGTGATTAGACTACTTGACAATATAAAAAATCTGCCTTTAGATCATGCAATGTTTTTGGCAGTTTCACAAACAAGATCAGTTCAAGTAACACCCTACACATGCAATTCTAGAGTTTATGCAGCGGAAAGTAAATTGCACATGTAAAAGAGAGGTGGAGAAGATCAAACGCAGTTTGGTGACACGGAGATTTTTGTCGTGGTTCCGATAGGTGGTGCTATCGTACATCCACGTTGATGGAGACTTCAACCCACGGAGGGTAACGGCTGCGCGAGTCCACGGAGGGCTCCACCCACGAAGGGTCCACGAAGAAGCAACCTTGTCTATTCCATCACGGCCTACGCCCACGGAGGACTAGCCTTACTCGGGGTAGATCTTCACGAAGTAGGCGATCTCCTTGCCCTTACAAACTTCTTGGTTCAACTCCACATCTCAACGACGGAGGCTCCCAAGCGACACCTAACCAATCTAGGAGGCACCACCCCCCAAAAGGTAATATACGGTGTTGATGATGATGAACTCCTTGCTCTTGTGCTTCAAGTGATAATCTCCCCAACACTCAACTCTCCTCACTGATATGGCTGTGGTGGAAGAAAGATTTGAGTGGAAAGCAACTTGGGAAGGCTAGAGATCAAGTTTCATATGGTAGGAATGGAATGGCTTGATCTCAACACAAGGGTAGGTGGTTCACTTCTCAGAAAGTGTATGATAGAAGTGGTGGTACTTTCTGATGGCTCTCCTCACGAATGAGGAGGGGGTGGAGGGGTATATATAGCCTCCACACAAAATCCAACCGTTACACACACATTTGACCAATCTCGGTCAGACCGAAGTGAAAACTCGGTTAGACCGAAAGTTCAAATATAGTGAACGTTGGGATTTTCGGTGGGACCGAAAATACCATCTCGGTGAGACCGAAGTGAGTCAAAGGTTAGGGTTTGCCATTTCGGTGAGACCGAAAATATAAACTCGGATATTCCGAATTGATGTCAACTGATCACAGAAGGTTGGCAGCCCTTTACTTATGGGTGTGTGTTAAGTAGTGAATAGTGCTGATAGTTGAGGGAGTCAGATCACCAAGCACTTGAGCAACAAGAACATTAACACAACCTCATCCCCTTTTAATAGTATTGGCTTTCCTATGGACTCAATGTGATCTTTGATCACTAAACCAAAAATGGAGTCTTGAGCTTTTGCCAATGCTTGTCTTAGCATTTTGAGGGGTCCACTTCTTCAGACATTTCCATACCCACATCATCGAACTTTTCTGAAATGATTCTCAAGAGAATATTAGTTCAATGATATATATGTTGTTATTAATTACCAAAACCACCCGGGGATTAGTTGCACTTTCAATCTCCCCCTTTTTGGTAATTGATGACAACATATAGATCAAAGCTTCGACAAAAGATATAATCAATGAATAATATCGTCGCTTTGAGAAGTATGTGATAAACAAGAGCTCCCCCTAAATTTGTGCATTATTTAAAATTTGCGTTTGAATGCAAATGCACAATCGATTAGGATTATGGGTCACTCTTCCATGTCACATACATCTTGGTGGAGCGCACAAAATGATAAGAATGAATAACATGCAATTAATCACCAAGACAAAAGTAAATAGCCATACAATAAGGAATAGCACATGATAAGCAATAAGCACACATTAAAGCATAGTATGACTAAGCACTCATTAAGGTAGCATCAAACGTAGTAGCAAGCACACTTAAAGTATCTGGAACCAAAAGAAACCAAAGTATCTCAAGGAAAACCGGCAAAAGAACGAAAAGACGAAAGAGCACTCTCTCTCTCGAAGCCCTATGATCTATAACAATTTCTCCCCCTTTGGCAACAAGTTACCAAAAAGTTCGAAAAGGTATAGAGCTAAACGTCACTGCGGGCTCGGCTGGCGGCTCCCGTCTGGGTCGATGTCGGTGTAGAGATGGCTGCATCGGCGAAGACTTCTGCTGATGTCTGCGCTGGAGGAGTGGATGCTGGAGCTGAAGGAACTGCTGGAGCTGTAGCTGGTGCTGAAGTGGTAGCCCTGGAGTCTGTCACTGGGATAGCTGCAGACCTGGATCCTCTGGGAACCGGAGCAGTCTGGCGATGAGAGTCCTGGACTAGATCATCCTGCATAAGCTCTGCTCTCTCCTGCCTAGTCTCCTCCATGTCTGCCTCAAGCTTGTTGACAGACACCTGAATCTCAGTCAGCTTCACGTCCAGAGCGTGGATCTTTTCCTCGACAATCCTCTCAAGGCTCTCCTGAGATTGCTCAATGCTGGCCAGGCGTTGTTCAATTCTCCGGGTTGCTTCAAGAATCTGATCTCCGAAGCTCTTTGGCTTAGCTGCTGCTGCTGCTGCCTCTTTGTCAGCTTTAGCCTTCTTCGCAGCTTCAATCTTGGCTTGCCCTTCAACTGAGGTAGGATCCTCTTCATCCATCACAACTACGTTGTCCTCATGCTCTGGCTGCAGTGGCAAGTGCTTCCTATCCAACATGAATTTGCCCGTGCCAAACTTGGCGTTGATAAGCATCTGTATCTGCGGTGCAAACCCACACGACCTCTTCTGGTCAGCTGCAGTCCTCTTGATGGTCTCTACCATCAAGTCCATCACCTTAAAAGGTGCCTTCTCATCGAGAATGTGCAGCATGTTGATAGAATAGCCTCGTATCATCCGGTGGTCACCTGACTTAGGCATCAAAGTATGCCTCAGGATAGTGTTAGTGGTGGTCAGACCTGCCTGGAGATAATACACTGAGCCGAGTTTCCATCCCTCCAAATCAGCAGCTGGGATCTCCTTGTACATATTCTTCATGGAATCATGACTCTTCTTAGGAATCCCATAGACATCAATGTCGTCCTCTCTCTGCACTGGAGCGTTCAGAAGTTCTGCCCATTCTGCAACAGTTGAAGAAAACCGTTGACCTTCAGTCATCCATGTGATCTTGCCATCGGGGTAGAAATGGGCTGTGGCATAGAACTGCATGATCATCTCGTCATTCCATGCTGTCAGTTCTTGACCCACAAAGTCAGCAACTCCACATGCAGTAAAGCTCTCATGCACATGGGGAAAGAAGTCCCGATGCTCTCTGCTGTCAATGTACTTCCAGTCGACATACCTGGTGTCAGCAACAATGGGCTTCTTATCCATTAGCACGGTCTCATAGAAATCCTGCTGCTCTTTGGTGTGGAATCTGGGGTCCACAGCAGTCCTTCTTCTTACGGCATATGGATCAGATTGTCTCCATAGCCTGAGACCTTTGTCCTTCCTTGCCTTCATATCCTCAGCTTGAGGATGAGCATCATTGTGGAGTGGCAATCTGGGACGGAGCTTGAGCAACACATGCTCTTCATCTGACTCAGAAGGTGGCATCTCACCTTTGTTCTTCTCAGAAGCTGGAATTCTTCTGGTTGTCCTCTTAGGCTTTGCTGGAGCTGCCTTAGCTGGAGCAGGCTTCTTGGGCTTGGAGGAGGCTTGAGCCCGAATAGCATCACCCATGAACTTAGCTTTCTGAGGAGGAGGCTGGGGTGCATCTTCTTCTTCTTCTTCAGCATCATCAACTTGTGGTTCAACATAAACAACTCTCTTCCTTTTGGAAGTCTTCTTCACCTTGCTTGGAGCTGGCTCTTCCAAGTTTAGCTTCTTGGCAACTGCAGACTGCTTCACTTTGCTCGTGCCTTTCTTTGGCTGCTGCCCTTGGAGCTCTTTGGCGACCACTTGCCTCTTTGGCTTGGAGGTAACTTCCTCAGCAACGAAATCGGAATCCTCAGAATCAGACGTTCTCTTCTTCCTGGTTCTCGTAGCAGCAGGAGGCAGACCACTGGGGGTACTCCTCTCACCATCATCACTAGAGCTGCTAGCCTCAGGACTTGTACCTGCCTCTGGAATCTCAGCAAATGGTGATTCGGACCTGTTCTGGCTGTCACTGACATCTGACATGGCTGAAAGACCTGTGAATAGATAAGGTATAGGCAGAATAGAAGAGTTATCACAACTGCAGAAGTTTTTGCAAAAAAAATGAGTTAAAAACTTAGTTTTGAGTTTTCACAGAATGTATTTCGGTCAAACCGATTTCAAGTTTCGGTGTAACCGAAGTGTTCAACAGAACCTACACACCACGTTCGGTCAGACCGAAATGGGTTTCGGTCCTACCGAAAAACTAGGGTTTCATAGAAACTTCACTTCGGACATTCCGATTTTCACAACTCGGTCAGACCGAACTGTGTAGTGCAATGGTCAGAGACCAAATCGGTCAGTCCGAGTTTCAGGAATCGGCTTCACCGAGATGCATTCCGTGGAAACCTAAACCTAAGAATTTTCCTCGAAACTAAACGATCTGAGCAATGTATTGGGATCATATCAAACGTGGATTGAATCAGGGCAGTCCTATCATGCAAGAATCAGAAGTGGAGCATGAATAGGGATTGAGACACACCCTAACTTGGTGGTGTCCCTCTACGGCGGCAACGGAGGAGAAGATTACCGTTGACGGCGGCGGAGACCTGCGGCAAGGGCACACAGGCGACGACGGCGACGATCCTTAGATCAGGGCGGCGGCAGCAGGGGTCTTGGAGGGCGAGCGGTTTGAAAGGAATAGATCGCGCGCAGCCCTCAGTATATATAACCCCGTACTGTCGGTGGGACCGAGTTGAAAAACTCGGTGTCACCGAGATGTATTTCTGCTGTGCAGTTACACATATCGGTCAGACCGAGATTTTGAACTCGGTTTCACCGAGATGAAACCTAGATCAATCTAAGGGTTTCGGTTGGACCGAGATTGAGAAGCCGGTCAGACCGAAATAGACTTAGAAGGTTTTGGAAGTCAGCCTTAGACGAATCGGTGGTTCCGAGTGCTCCTCACTCGGACTGTCCGAAAAAGACTTGTTCAAAGTTGTGATATAAGCATGAATAGATTTTGAGATAAGAAAGCATAGATAGCTAGGGAAGGTGCTTAGGCATTCTTGTCCATCCATTTGGCCAGAAAAAGAAACCAAAACAATCAAAACAACAAATGGATGTCCTTGAATGGATAAAATCATGCATCCAACATGCTCACACAATAAGATAGCAACTGAAATATGTGTCAAACATGCACAACCAAAACTCTAGCTACTAGCACACAAAATGTCGATGACTAGGTCATCTATATATGAGTATATTGACTTAGGAGTCAAATGAGAACATTTGATCATAGGTCATACTCATCGTTTAAGCACAAGTGGGGTTACCACTTTTACATAAAGCATTTATGTGTTCACATCATTTGGAGATGTTTTAGCTCAATTTTTAGAGCAAAGCTCCCCCTAGATGTGAGAACCCCTTTTAAAGGGTCAAACTAACCTTGGGTTGTCATAGAAGACTTCATGTAGATGTTGAAGATGTGGATGCTCAATGTTGATGTAGATCATCATGAGTTGGGAGCAATCCTTTGGATTAGGGCACTTTCAATACCTACATGGGTTAGTCCCACAAGGAACAAACAAGAATATCCATGGACATAGAGTGAAGTGCACAAAAGATGATGTCCATGAAAGCAATGATTACCTTGTCCCTTGACTTACCAACAAGAGGGTTTGTGACTCCATGAACAAGTGCATGATGTGGAAGTTGATTGCACAAGTTCTTGCCAAACTGAATATGAGTGAAGTTTGTTGGCGGAGTCACCCTCAAGAACCTACTAGTTCTTCTTCTTTGGGATCCACATCATCTTGATGGGAATCCTTGGTGTTGTAGTTGAGCTTGACGAAGTAGAACTTGATGTGTCCTTGGGAACCCACTTGACCATGGCTTGAGGTGCTTCAATGAATGCATCAATTTCCTCTTGAAGCTTGTCCTTGGCCTTTAGCTTGTGGTCTTGTGGTGGAAGGTCATCTTGAGCTTGTTCCACATTGGAAGAAGTAGGATCATACTTCTCCTTTTGTGAAACAAACTGTGGAGTAGGGTATTGACCTTCTTCCCACTCAACACCTTTGGCGTTGAACTTTTGCTCAAAACCAATCCCTTGATTCTTCCGGTGTCTTCCTTGTTTGCGAACAATCTCCTCAAAGTTCTTGCTTCCGGCAAGACTCTTGTAGACACCTTTCTCTATGATTTCCTTCAATAAGCTATTTTCTTGCTCAAGTGTAACTTGGCTTGAAACATTGTTAGTGGAATCAAGAGAACTACTAGAAGCAACAATATTGGATTTAACATTGTTATTGTTACTATTAGAGGAAGAATTTTTCTTATGCTTGTCATGCTTAGTCTTAATAGGTGGCAAGAAATTAGACAAGAGAAGTCGTTTGGCAAGATATGAAGAACTCTTCTTTCGAAGATCGTCATTGATCGCTTTTAGAAACTCATGTTCTTGCTCTAGAGTGAGCTTCTCGAAGCGTAGCTTCTCATGAGATCTTAGGAGCTCTCTATGATCTTCTTGAGTTGTTTCATGAGCTAACTTAAGAGTGTTTAGTTCTTTAGTTAGACTCTCAATCTCCTTCATAGCATTGTCATTCGACTCTTCTCGACTATAAAGACTACTAGCATTTTCATCATTACTAAGCTCACTAGATTTATCATGCAAGAGCTCATCTTCACCAAGTAAGTCATCCTCATCACTATCAAAGTCAATGAATTCAGGGTGTGTTACCTTGGGGCCTTTAGCCATGAAGCATCTTCCAATTCCCTCATTTGGTGAATCAAATAAGTCGTAGGAGTTGGAGTTGGAGGATACGAGTGCAAGTCCGGCAACACCTTCATCTTGACTATAGTCGGAGTCGGAGTGATAGCTTCCATCGGATTGACTGTCAGAGTCGGAGCCGGAGACCCATTCACCAACATGAGCTTGATGTCTTCTTCTTGTATAGCTCCTTGATGACTTGTCTTTCCTCTCCGAGTCCTTGCTTCTCCGAGAAGGTCTTCGTTCATAACGATCATCTCTACTCCTTCTCTCTCTCTCCGAGGTGACTCATCTCTTGCTTTCCTTCTTGGAGACTCTTCTCTTCTCTTGTGGGGAGCCGTACACTCATTTGAGAAGTGTCCGGGTCTTCCACAATTGTAGCAGTTTCGATCACGACTAGAAGATCTCTTTCCATCATATGATCTAGACTTTGAGCTTCTTTCTTTGCCTCTATTCTTGTAGAACTTGTTGAAGTTCCTGACCATTAGGCTTATGTCTTCATTGGAAACTAACTTGTCACTTGAGGTAGTAGGAGCATCACTTGTAGCTTTGTATGCACCACTTGACTTGTTGTGAAGCTCTTCCTTATCCTTAAGTGTCATCTCATGAGCAACAATCCTTCCAATGACTTCAGTTGGCTTGAGAGTCTTGTAATTTGGCATCATTTGGATCAAAGTGCACACGGTGTCATACTTTCCATCCAAAGCTCTGAGAATCTTCTTAATGATGAAACGGTCGGTCATTTCTTCGCTTCCTAAGCCAGCAATCTCATTTGTGATGAGAGCAAGCCTAGAGTACATTTCAGCGACTCCTTCACCATCCTTCATCTTGAACTTGTCAAGTTGACCTTGAAGAATATCTAGCTTTGATTCCTTCACAGATTCAGTACCCTCGTGCATTTCAACCAAAGTATCCCAAATCTCTTTAGCATTCTCAAGACGGCTGATTTTGTTGAACTCTTCGGGACACAAAGCATTGAAGAGAATGTCACAAGCTTGAGCATTGTTTTGCAACATCTTCAGTTCTTCGGGTGTAGCTTCGCGATCCGGAACTTTTCCTTCTTCAAAGAAGTCACCTTGCATGCCAACACAAATAATGCCCCATGCGGCTGGGTTATGACCAAGAATATGCATTTTCATTTTATGCTTCCAACTAGCAAAATTTGTACCATCAAAGTAAGGACCTCTACGATAATTACCCTCACTAGACGCCATACTCTCCTAGGTTGTGAAACCAAGCTTATGGAGTCCAATGCAATGGAAACCAAGGCAATGGAGACCAAAGCTCTGATACCACTTGTAGGATCGAAAGTAGGTCTAGAGGGGGGGTGATTAGACTACTTGACAATATAAAAAATCTGCCTTTAGATCATGCAATGTTTTTGGCAGTTTCACAAACAAGATCAGTTCAAGTAACACCCTACACATGCAATTCTAGAGTTTATGCAGCGGAAAGTAAATTACACATGTAAAAGAGAGGTGGAGAAGATCAAACGCAGTTTGGTGACACGAAGATTTTTGTCGTGGTTCCGATAGGTGGTGCTATCGTACATCCACGTTGATGGAGACTTCAACCCACGGAGGGTAACGGCTGCGCGAGTCCACGGAGGGCTCCACCCACAAAGGGTCCACGAAGAAGCAACCTTGTCTATTCCATCACGGCCTACGCCCACGGAGGACTAGCCTTACTCGGGGTAGATCTTCACGAAGTAGGCGATCTCCTTGCCCTTACAAACTTCTTGGTTCAACTCCACATCACGACGGAGGCTCCCAAGCGACACCTAACCAATCTAGGAGGCACCACCCCCCAAAAGGTAATAGACGGTGTTGATGGTGATGAACTCCTTGCTCTTGTGCTTCAAGTGATAAACTCCCCAACACTCAACTCTCCTCACTGATATGGCTTTGGTGGAAGAAAGATTTGAGTGGAAAGCAACTTGGGAAGGCTAGAGATCAAGTTTCATATGGTAGGAATGGAATGGCTTGATCTCAACACAAGGGTAGGTGGTTCACTTCTCAGAAAGTGTGTGGTAGAAGTGGTGGTACTTTCTGATGGCTCTCCTCACGAATGAGGAGGGGGTGGAGGGGTATATATAGCCTCCACACAAAATCCAACCGTTACACACACATTTGACCAATCTCGGTCAGACCGAAGTGAAAACTCGGTTAGACCGAAAGTTCAAATATAGTGAACGTTGGGATTTTCGGTGGGACCGAAAATACCATCTCGGTGAGACCAAAGTGAGTCAAAGGTTAGGGTTTGCCATCTCGGTGAGACCGAAAATATAAACTCGGATATTCCGAATTGATGTCAACTGATCACAGAAGGTTGGCAGCCCTTTTTCGGTGAGACCGAAACTCAGAATCGGTGTGACCGAGAATCTAGGGTTTGGAGAAACAACTGAAGTGGTTCATCTCGGTGGGACTGAGTTGGAGAAATCGGTGTGACCGAGATTACTTATGGGTGTGTGTTAAGTAGTGAATAGTGCTGATAGTTGAGGGAGTTAGATCACCAAGCACTTGAGCAACGAGAACATTAACACAACCTCATCCCCTTTTAATAGTATTGGCTTTCCTATGGACTCAATGTGATCTTTGATCACTAAACCAAAAATGGAGTCTTGAGCTTTTGCCAATGCTTGTCTTAGCATTTTGAGGGGTCCACTTCTTCAGACATTTCCATACCCACATCATCGAACTTTTCTGAAATGATTCTCAAGAGAATATTAGTTCAATGATATATATGTTGTTATTAATTACCAAAACCACCCGGGGATTAGTTGCACTTTCAACATCACACAAGCCACCACTGGGAGCATACATTTTCCTGCCATCCATTACTTTGCTCTCTTTATTGGTAGATGTATAAATGGTAAAGATGAAGCCTGTCACATGTGTGTCCCTAATCTCAGCATTCTCAGGAGTGCTGTAATAGGTGAAGGGCAATATAATTTAGGAGCAATTGTTGCACGTAGACTACACCATAATGGTTCGAATGGAGATTTATTTGGTGGGATCTATGCTACTCGCATAGCCCGCTATCTTGGTGTGTCTATGCATCTGTATGATAACCCTTTACCTCCTGCTTATTTAGACTCTAATGCTATGGCTAGTCACCGGTTTATAGAGTGGGACAATCAAACTCTCAAATATCGCCTAATCTTTAACCGGCAGCATGCCATCCCTATTGTTCTTCCTGCCCCCACTTTGTTTAACTTTCAGGAGAAGGGAAGGCACACTATAACTATCGAGTAAGCAAAGGCCCATTACAACATGACGGAGGCAGCCCGTCTTTGAGCTGCAGCTCAGCAGGCAGCATCTGCTGCATCTCAGTACGACCCACACTACAACTTTGGATATCTGTCAGGCCAGTACTGGCCATACACCACCTTAGGCCAAAAGCCTAAGCTTGGGGGAGTACGTGTTTCTCACCGACTTTACTTTCATGTTCACACTTATTCTAGTGGTCGGTGCTCACACTCTTTCACTGTACCATCCATGCTTAGTTTAATTTTCTTTTTCTTAGTCTTTTTCTTGTGTGCTAGAAAAACCTAGAAAAACAAAAAATATTAGTTGTAGCTTCTAGCTAGTTCACTTTCTTTGCTTGTAGTAGTAACTAAAAGTGAAAACCCAAAAATATTTCTCGTTCTTCTTTTGCTTGTTGGGAGCTTTCCCGTGTAAATAGTTTCTTTTCTTTTCTTTAGGGGTTAAGAGTAGAAGACCATGATGAAAATGCTTAGTGGCTCTCATATGCTTTGTTGTTGATTTAACCTTGAGCCATATTACCTTGTCTTCTCTCTTGTATTAAATGCCTGCAGATTCCATCTTAGTCCAATACATGTGCACTATTATTATTATCCACACCGTTTGGTCGTCCAAGTGAAAGGCAATAAGGATGATATATGATGAACTAATTGAGATGAGAAAAGATGGTATGAACTCGACCTCTCTTGTTTTTGTAAATATGATTGCTCGTCGTTCTTGATTTAGCTTGTTATGAATGAAACATGTTTGCAATAACAATTAGAGATCATAGCTTCTTATGCCATGATTAATTAGTTGAGAGTTTATAATGGTCTATCTTGCGTACCAACATGATATTAAAATGGTTGTGATGCGTTATGATGGGTGGTATCCTCCTCTGAACGATTTAAGTGACTTGACTTGGCACATGTTCACGCATGTAGTTGAAACAAATCAACATAGCCTTCACGATATTTATGTTCATGGTGATTTATATCCTACCCATGCTTGCATTCATTGTTGATTAATTTTAATGCATGTTCATGACCGTTGTTGCTCTCTAGCTGGTCGCTTCCCAGTCTCTTTCTAGCCATCACTTGTACTTAGCGGGAATACTGCTTGTGCATCCACTTCCATAAACCCCAAAGTTATTCCACATGAGTCCACCATACCTTCCTATATGCAGTATTTACCTACCGTTCGAAGCAAATTTGTATGTGCCAAACTCTAAACCTTCAAATGAAATTATGTCTTATATGCTCGAGCAGCTCATGTATCAACTAGGGCTGTCTATATCTTCCATGCTAGGTGGGTTATTCTCACGATTAGTGGACTCTGCTCATCATTCACGAGAAAATGGCTGGTAACCGGGATGCCCAGTCCCATGCTCAAAATCATAATAATTAAATATAACTATCCCAAGGCTGTTGCTTGTTTGGACGGTAACCCGTGGATTCGACTGGCCGTGGAGTGTGCTTGTTGGTGGTTGGGGGAGTATAAACTGTACCATTTTGTTTGGGAACCGCCTATAATGTGCGTAGCATGGACGATATCAAGATTCTTTGTTGTTATGTTGACAATGAGAGTATACCGCTCAAAATGTTATTCATCTCTATTTTAAAATCGAGCTCTGGCACCTCTAGAAATCCCTGCTTCCCTCTGCGAATGGCCTATCTATTTACTATTATGCAGAGTCATCACCCTCTAATCAAAAACCACCAGTAGGAGAGCACCTCTGTCGTTGCATGTATTACTATTAATTTTCATTGAGTATGATCATGACTGGATCTCTTTTACCATGAATTACAATGTCTAGTCAGTCCTTGATCTTTAAAGGTGCTCTGCATTTATGTTTTGTGGTCTCAGAAAGGGCTAGAGAGATACCATCCTGTTATATCTTATCATGATTGTTTTGAGAAGTGTTGTCATCCGAGGTTTATTATTATTGCTCGCTAGCTGATTATGCCATTGATGTGAGTAGTCTTGAGACCTGAAAGTTATTGTGAATGTGGTTAGTTCATGATCTTGTTGAAAACCTGAATGCTAGCTTACATATTTATAACAACAAGAGCAAACAGAGTTTGTCAAAGTTCTTCTTTATCACTTTCAGTTTATCAACTGAATTGCATGAGGACAAGCAAAGGTTTAAGCTTGGGGGAGTTGATACGTCTCCAACGTATCTACTTTTCCAAACACTTTTGCCCTTGTTTTGGACTCTAACTTGCATGATTTGAATGGCACTAAACCGGACTGACGCTGTTTTCAGCAGAACTACCATGGTGTTGTTTTTGTGTAGAATAAAAAGTTCTCGGAATCGTCTGAAAATCAACGGAGAATTATTTCAGAAAATATAAAAAATACCTGCAAGAAGATCCACAACTAGGGGCCCACAGGCCGTCCTCGAGGGTGGGGGCGCGCCCGCCTTCCCAGGGCGTGCCCCCTGCTTCGAGGGCAGCCCGGTGCCCCATAGACGTATCCCCAGATCCTATATATTCTGTTTTGCGGAGAAAAAAGTCAAGGAGAAAGAATTATCGCGTTTTACGAGACGGAGACACTGCCAAGCCCTAATCTCTGTCGGGAGGGCTGATCTGGAGTCTGTTCGGAGCTCCGCGGAGTGGAGATCATCGCCATCGTCATCATCAACCTTCCTCCATCACCAATTCCAAGATGCTCACCGTCGTGTGTGAGTAATTCCATCGTAGGCTTGCTGGACGGTGATGGGTTGAATCTGTTCTATCATGTAATCGAGTTATTTTTGTTAGGGTTTGATCCATAGTATCCACTATGTTCTAAGATTGATGTTGCTATGACTTTGCTATGCTTAATGCTTGTCACTAGGGCCCGGGTGCCATGATTTCAGATCTGAACCTATTATGTTTTCATGAATATATGTGTGTTCTTGATCCTATCTTGCAAGTCTATAGTAACCTACTATGTGTTATGATCCGGCAACCCCAAAGTGACAATAATCGGGACCACTCCCGGTGATGACCTTAGTTTGAGGAGTTTGTGTATTTACTATGTGTTAATGCTTTGGTCCGGTACTCTATTAAAAGGAGGCCTTAATATCCCTTAGTTTCCAATAGGACCCAGCTTCCACGGGAGGGTAGGACAAAATATGTCATGCAAGTTCTTTTCCATAAGCATGTATGACTATATTCGGAATACATGCCTACATTGCATTGATGAACTGGAGCTAGTTCTATGTCACCGTAGGTTATAACTGCTATATGATGAATTGCATCCGACGTAATTTCCCATCATGGATCCAATGCCTACGAGCTTTACCTATATTGCTAGTTGCTATTTACTTTTCCGTTGCCATTATCACAAAACTACAAAAACATTACCTTTACTTTTATTGCTGCTACCATCATTATCATATTACCGTGCTACTAAACTATCTTGTTGTAGCTACTAAGTTTCAAGGTGTGGCTGAATTGACAACTCAATTGCTAATACTTAAGAGTATTGTTTGGCTCCCCTTGTGTCAAATCAACAAATTTGGGTTTAATACTTTACCCTCGAAAACTGTTGCGATCCCCTACACTTGTGGGTTATCACGAGTAAAGAGACTTGCCATGACGAGATTGAACAAGGTATCGGTATACCGACGATCGAATCTCGGGCAAGTACTATATCGATAGACAAAGGGAATCGTATACGGGATTGATTGAACCCTTCACATCGTGGTTCATCCGATGAGATCATCGTGGAGCATGTGGGAGCCAACATGGGTATCTAGATACCGCTGTTGGTTATTGACCGGAGAGTCGTCTCGGTCATGTCTGCGTGTCTCCCGAACCTGTAGGGTCTACACACTTAAGGTTCGCTGACGCTAGGGTTGTAGAGATATTAGTATGCGGTAACCCGAAAGTTGTTCGGAGTCTCGGATGAGATCCCGGATGTCACGAGGAGTTCCGGAATGGTCCGGAGGTGAAGATTTGTATATAGGAAGTCCAGTTTCCGCCACCGGGTAAGTTTTGGGGGTCACTGGTATTGTATCGGGACCACCGGAAGGGTCCCGGGGGTCCACCGGGTGGGGCCATCTATCCCGGAGGGCCCCATGGGCTGAAGTGGGAAGGGAACCAGCCCCTGGTGGGCTGGTGCGCCCCCCATGGGCCTCCCCCTGCGCCTAGGGTTGGAAAGCCTGGGGGTGGGGGGTGCCCCACCTGACTTGGGGGGCAAGTTCCCCCCTTGGCCGCCGCCCCCCTAGAGATTGGATCTCTAGGGGCCGGCGCCCCCAGGGCCCCTCTATAAAGAGGGGGGAGGGAGGGTTGCACACCCTAGACCCTGGCGCCTGGCTCTCCCCCCGTTACACCTCTCCCTCTCGTTGAGCTTGGCGAAGCCCTGTCGAGATCCCCGTTGCTTCCACCATCACGCCGTCGTCCTGCTGGATCTACATCAACCTCTCCCCCTTGCTGGATCAAGAAGGAGGACACGTCTCTCCCAACTGTACGTGTGTTGAACACGGAGGTGCTGTCAGTTCGGCGATCGGTCATCGGTGATTTGGATCACGACGAGTACGACTCCATCAACCCCGTTCTTTTGAACGCTTCCGCTCGCGATCTACAAGGGTATGTAGATGCACTCCCCTCTCCCTCGTTGCTAGATGACTCCATAGATTGATCTTGGTGTTGCATAGAAAATTTTAAAATTCTGCTATGTTCCCCAACAGTGGCATCATGAGCTAGGTCTATGCGTAGTATCTTGCACGAGTAGAACACAAAGTTGTTGTGGGCGTCGATTTGTCAATTCTCTTGCCGTTACTAGTCTTATCTTGATTCGGCGGCATCATGGAATGAAGCGGCCCGGACCGACCTTACACGTATGCTTACATGAGACAGGTTCCACCGACTGACATGCACTAGTTGCATAAGGTGGCTAGCGGGTGTCTGTCTCTCCCACTTTAGTCGGATCGGATTCGATGAAAAGGGTCCTTATGAAGGGTAAATAGAAATTGGCATATCACGTTGTGGTTTTGGCGTAGGTAAGAAACGTTCTTGCTAGAAACCTATAGCAGCCACTTGCTCTTGCAGCATGTGCCATGTGATGTGATATGGCCAAAATGATGTGATGAATCATATATATGTGATGTATGAGATTGATCATGTTCTTGTAATAGGAATCACGACTTGCATGTCGATGAGTGTGACAACCGACAGGAGCCATAGGAGTTGTCTTATTTTATTGTATGACCTGCATGTCACTGAAAACGGCATGTAATTACTTTACTTTATTGCTAACTGTTAGCCATAGTAGTAGAAGTAATGTTTGGCGAGACGACTTCATGAAGACACGATGATGGAGATCATGGTGTCATGCCGGTGACAATGATGATCATGGAGCCCCGAAGATGAAAATCAAAGGAGCAAAATGATATTGGCCATAACATGTCACTTTTTGATTGCATGTGATGTTTATCATGTTTTACATCTTATTTGCTTAGAACGATGGTAGTAAATAAGATGATCTCTCACTAAAATTTCAAGAATTGTGTTTCCCCTAACTGTGCACCGTTGCTAAGGTTCGTTGTTCCGAAGCACCACGTGATGATCGGGTGTGATAGGCTCTAACGTTCGCATACAACGGGTGTAAGCCAGATTTACACACGCAATACACCTAGGGTTCACTTGACGAGCCTAGCATGTACAAACATGGCCTTGGAACACGGAAGACCAAAAGGTCGAACATGAGTCGTATAGAAGATATGCTCAACATAAAGATGTTCACCGTTGATGACTAGTCCGTCTCACGTGATGATCGGACACGGCCTAGTCGATTCGGATCATGTATCACTTAGATGACTAGAGAGATGTCTATCTGAGTGGGAGTTCATTAAATTTGTTTAGATGAATTTAATTCCCATGAACATAGTCTAAAATCTTTACAATATGTGTTGTAGATCCAATGGCCCACGCTAATGTTGCCCTCAACTTCAACGCGTTCCTAGAGAAAACCAAGCTGAAAGACGATGGTAGCAACTATACGGATTGGGTCCGTAACTTGAGGATCATCCTCATAGCTGCCAAGAAAGCATATGTCCTCGAAGCACCGCTAGGTAATGCACCCGTTTTCCCAGCAGCCCAAGACGTTATGAACGCCTGGCAGTCACGTAGTGATGATTACTCCCTGGTTCAGTACGGCATGCTTTACAGCTTAGAATCGGGGCTCCCACTAGTAGAAAACAGGGCATTGGTCCAGCCCATTAGCCCCGGTTAAATCTAGAACTGGGACCAATGGGGGTACTGGACCCGGTTCGTTAGCCCAGGGGGCCGGCCGGGCCACGTGGGCCATTGGTCCCGGTTCGTCTGGACCTATTGGTCCCGATTGGAGCTAAAAACCGGGACCAATGGCTCTTGCTCCTGGCCCACCACTATTAGTCCCGGTTTGTTTTATGAACCGGGACCAAAGGCACCCCTTTAGCCCCGGTTTGTAGCACCAACCGGGACCAGTGAGTTGCCTATATAAACCCCCTCACTCAAGAGCAGAGCTCACTGCTCTGTTTTTTTTCTGGCCGAGGGGGAGAGGGGTTAGTGGTGCTCTAGCTCACCTCCTATGCACACAACATGTTCGGTGGAATGCCCGAGCCACACTAGTTAAGCTTTTCTCCTCTCGAAGCTCTATTTTCTCCGAGATTTGTCTAGGTTTAGCGGTCCGTCACGTCCCGTCCCCGTCTTCGCCGCCGTCGATCGCCCCCGCCGATCTCGTCACCGGCACCACCGTGGTGAGCCTCTTGTTATGTCCATGCTTTTCTTACTTTTATTATTGCTTTAGATAGATATTTGTCTAATTTTCTTACGTTTATTATTGCTTGTTATTATATAGTGCGATGGTTTTGATATCCGCCCACGTGGGCCCTCGTCCGGTCTACGATTCAGATGTGGTATATTATCTTTAATTTATAACTATTTGTTTTAGTGCTTATGATACTTATGCCGACCAACCTGACATGCATAGATGTTTTATTATGTCTAGGAGGTAGTTGAACCGGAAATTCCAACCGACCCTCTTGTGGAGAGGTTAAATTTAGTTGAAGAGGAAAACATTTCGTTAAAGAAAAAATTGGAAAAAATGGAGGAGGAGAAGATGGAATTGGAGTTGCATGTTGCGGAAGTTATCGATGATCACAAGATCAAGATGGAACCTATTGTCGAGAGGTTAAATTTAGTTGAAGAAGAAAACAAATTCTTGAAGGAAAAAATAAAAAAAATTGTGGACGAGAAGATGATATTGGAGTTGCATGTTGCGGATGTCGTCGATGATCACAAGATCAAGATGGATGCAATGCGGTTGAAGATTAAAAAGATTAGAAAATATGCCATTAATACCGAGGCTTGGTATCATTATGCCGTTGGATCAATTGTTACCTTGGTTGCGATTATGATAGCATTTGTTTTCGCGTTGAAATGTTTTACATAGTTTCGATGTGTATGGAGAGCTATATATGTTGTTAGATGAGAACTATATATGTATGTACTTTGGTTTTAATGTGATGATGAACTTTTATCCATTTGGTCACTTAATTATCTATTTATGATGTTCTTTAATGGTTTTTGACACACTTAATTATATATAAATGCACGCAGATGAACCGCCAATGGATGTACGGTGACAGACACACCTCCGAGTACATTAAGGGCGTGCGTGAGTTTCTAAATGTGGCAGAGGCAAACAAGCAGAATGGTTTTATGTGTTGTCCATGCACTCAATGTGTGAATACGATGTCTTACTCTAACCGAAAAATCCTTCACTCCCACCTGCTTTACAAGGGTTTCATGCCACACTATAATGTTTGGACGAGGCACGGTGAAATAGGGGTTATGATGGAAGACGGCGAAGAAGAAGAGTACGATGACAACTATGTGCCCCCTGAATACGGTGATGCTGCAATGGGGGGAGCTGGTGAAGATCAAGAGGAACCAGACGATGTGCCCAATGATGCTGCAACGGGTGAAGCTGCTGAAGATCAAGAGGAACCAAATGATGATCTTCGCCGGGTCATTGTCGATGCAAGGACACAATGCGAAAATCAAAAGGAGAAGCTGAAGTTCGATCGCATGTTAGAGGATGACAAAAAAGGGTTGTACCCCAATTGCGAAGATGGCAACACAAAGCTCGGTACCGTACTGGAATTGCTGCAGTGGAAGGCAGAGAATGCTGTGGCTGACAAAGGATTTGAGAAGCTACTGAAAATATTGAAGAAGAAGCTTCCGAAGGATAACGAATTGCCCGACAGTACATACGCAGCAAAGAAGGTCGTATGCCCTCTAGGATTGGAGGTGCAGAAGATACATGCATGCCCTAATGACTGCATCCTCTACCGCGGTGCATACAACGATCTGAACGCATGCCCGGTATGCGGTGCGTTGCGGTATAAGATCAGACGAGATGACCCTGGTGATGTTGATGGCGAGCCCGCCAGGAAGAGGGTTCCTGCGAAGGTGATGTGGTATGCTCCTATAATACCACGGTTGAAACGTTTGTTTAGAAACTGAGAGCATGCCAAGTTGATGCGATGGCACAGTGAGGACCGTAAGAAAGACGGGAAGTTGAGAGCACCCGCTGACGGGTCGCAATGGAGAAAAATCGAGAGAAAGTACTAGGAGGAGTTTGCAAAGGACGCAAGGAACGTATGGTTTGCTCTAAGCGCGAATGGCATTAATCCTTTCGGGGAGCAGAGCAGCAATCACAGCACCTGGCCCGTGACTCTATGTATGTATAACCTTCCTCCTTGGATGTGCATGAAGCGGAAGTTCATTATGATGCCAGTTCTCATCCAAGGCCCTAAGCAACCCGGCAACGACATTGATGTGTACCTAAGGCCATTAGTTGAAGAACTTTTACAGCTGTGGAATGGAAACGGTGTACGTGCGTGGGATGAGCACAAACAGGAGGAATTTGACCTAAAGGCGTTGCTGTTCGTGACCATCAACGATTGGCCCGCTCTCAGTAACCTTTCAGGACAGACAAACAAAGGATACCACGCATGCACGCACTGTTTAGATGACACTGAAAGTATATACCTGGACAAGTGCAGGAAGAATGTGTACCTGGGCCATCGTCGATTTCTTCCGACCAACCATCAATGTCGAAAGAAAGGCAAGCATTTCAAAGGCGAGGTAGATCACCGGAAGAAGCCCGCCATGCGTACCGGTGATCACGTACTTGCTATGGTCAATGATTTACACGTAATCTTCGGAAAGGGCCCCGGCGCACTAGCTGTTCCGAATGATGATGAGGGACACGCACCCATGTGGAAGAAGAAATCTATATTTTGGGACCTACCCTACTGGAAAGACCTAGAGGTCCGCTCTTCAATCGACGTGATGCACGTGACGAAGAACCTTTGTGTGAACCTGCTAGGCTTCTTGGGCGTGTATGGAAAGACAAAAGATACAGCTGAGGCACGGGAGGACCTGCAACGTTTGCACGAAAAAGACGGCATCCCTCCGAAGCAGTATGAAGGTCCTGCCAGCTATGCTCTTACGAAAGAAGAGAAAGAAATCTTCTTTGAATGCCTTCTCAGTATGAAGGTCCCGACTGGCTTCTCGTCAAATATAAAGGGAATAATAAATATGGCAGAGAAAAAGTTCCAGAACCTAAAGTCTCATGACTGCCATGTGATTATGACGCAACTGCTTCCGGTTGCATTGAGGGGGCTTCTACCGGAAAACGTCCGATTAGCCATTGTGAAACTATGTGCATTCCTCAATGCAATCTCTCAGAAGGTGATCGATCCAGAAATCGTACCAAGGCTAAGGAGTGATGTGGCGCAATGTCTTGTCAGTTTCGAGCTTGTGTTCCCACCATCCTTCTTCAATATCATGACACACGTCCTAATTCATCTAGTCGACGAGATTGTCATTCTGGGACCCGTATTTCTACACAATATGTTCCCCTTTGAGAGGTTCATGGGAGTCCTAAAGAAATATGTCCGTAACCGCGCCAGACCAGAAGGAAGCATCTCCATGGGCCATCAAACAGAGGATGTCATCGGGTTTTGTGTTGACTTCATTCCTGGCCTTAATAAGATAGGTCTCCCTAAATCGCGGTACGAGGGCAGACTGACTGGAAAAGGCACGCTTGGAAGGGACTCAATAATATGCAGGGACGGTTATTCTTGGTCTCAAGCACACTACACAGTTCTACAGCACTCTACATTGGTGACCCCGTATGTCGATGAACACAAGAACAGTCTGCGCTCCAAACACCCGGAGCAGTGCGACGACTGGATTACACGTGAACACATCAGGACTTTCAGCAGTTGGTTGGAAACACGTCTCAGAGGTGACAACACTGTTTGTGATGAGTTGTACTTGTTGTCCAGGGGACCATCTTCGACTGTATTGATTTACAAAGGATACGAGATAAATGGAAATACATTTTACACGATTGTCCAAGATCAAAAGAGCACCAACCAAAACAGCGGTGTCCGCTTTGATGCAACAACCGATAGGGGAAAGGACACATATTATGGTTACATAGTGGACATATGGGAACTTGACTACGGACATGATTTTAAGGTCCCTTTGTTTAAGTGTAAATGGGTCAATCTGTCAGGAGGCGGGGTACAGGTAGACCCACAGTACGGAATGAAAACAGTGGATCTGAAAAATCTTGGATACAATGACGAACCGTTCGTCCTAGCCAATGATGTGGCACAGGTTATCTATGTGAAGGACATGTCTACCAGACCGAGAAAAAGAAAAGATAAGGAAGCGAATACATCATACGATGAGCCAAAGCGCCACATAGTTCTTTCAGGAAAAAGGGACATCCTGGGAGTGGAGGGCAAGACAGACATGTCTGAAGATTATGAAAAGTTTCATGAAATTCCTCCCTTCAAAGTCAAGGCTGACCCAAGCATCCTGATAAACGATGAAGATTATCCATGGTTACGGCGCAATAAGCAAATGACACAAGCGAAGAAAAAGTGAAGAGTTATTTCCGCAACTATTATGATGATACCATGCCAACTTTGTAACAAACGAGTATGATACCATTGTCCGTTTGTACTATTCAAATTTCAATACTACATGCACTAACAAAACAAAACAAAACAAAACAAACTTGAAAAATAAATAGCAACAATAAGTATTTTGTTGTAAGTATAAACAAAATAAAATAAATAAAGCAACAAAGAAAATAAATAAAGAAAGTAAAATAAATAAAGCAACTCTAAATACAGCAAAAAACAACTTAGAAATAAACAAAGAAAATAAAATAAATAAAGCAACTCTAAATACAGCAAAAAACAACTTAGAAATAAATAAAGCAAAAAAGGAAAAAATATGCCACCTGCTGGGCCCACACGGCCTGAATACGACTAGAAACCCAACCATGGGCCAGGATTCAGGCCCGTAGAAAGCCCAGCAAGACCACAGGCAAAGCAGTGTCAGTTTAGGCCCTTAGGCCTGCAGTTTAGAGGAGTTCGAGTGGACAGAGGCAGCGGGGCTTATAAACTGGTGCTGCTCTCCCTCAACTAGCGAGGTGGGACTAAACTTCCCACCGCACCGCGGCAAGGCCTTTAGTCCCGGTTGCTGCCACCAACCGGGACTAAAGGGTGGCATTAGTCCCGGTTGCTGCCACCAACCGGGACTAAAGGCCCCACCTTCCCGCCCTTTGGGCTGCTGAAAAGGGACCTTTAGTCCCGGTTGGTGGCAGCAACCGGGACTAAAGGGGGGCATTAGTCCCGGTTTCAGCCACCAACCGGGACTAATACCCCTCCTATATAACCAGGACTTGCGAAATTTTCGTCAGTTTCCTTCTTCTCCCCGCCCCGACGCCTCCCTCGATCTGCTCCGTCCCCGTCGCCGTCGCCGTCGCCCCCGTCGCCCCCGTCGCCCCGTCGCCGTCGCCCCCGACGCCGCCTCGTCGCTCCGCCCCGCGCCGTCGCCGCGCCCCGCGCCGTCGCCCCGCCCCGCGCCGTCGCCGCGCCCCGGCCGGCCCGTCGCCCCGCGCCGCCGCGCGCCCCGCCCCGCCGCCGTCGCGCCGCCACGCCCCGACGCCGCCTCGTCGCCGCCCCGCCCCGCCACCGTCACGCCGCCCAGCCCTGCCGATGTGAGGGCCGGCTCCCTTTTTTTTATATGTTTAATATTGCTGTATATATATATAGTTGCTGTGTATATATATGTATATATGTGTATATTTTTTTTATGTTTATATAAATTGCAGTATATATAGTTGCTGTATATATAGTTGCTGTATTTATATGTATGTGTATATCTTTTTTTTTCTTAGGAATTTGCTAAATATATATGTTAAATATATATTTATGTGTATATAAATATATTTTTTCTTAGGAAGTTGTTGTATATATGTGATGTGTGTATATGTGATGTATATATATGTGTATGTGGCTATATAGTTTTTTGTTTATATATGCTAAATATATATAAAAGTTTTATATATATATGCAAAAGTTACAAATTTAGAAAAAGAAGGATAGGAAAGAAGAAAATAAGAAAGAGGAAAGAAAGAAGAAGAGGAGAGGAAGAAGAGAAGAAATAAATAAGAAGAAGAAAAAAAAGAAAAAGAAGGATAGGAAAGAAGAAAATAAGAAAGAGGAAAGAAAGAAGAAGAAGGAGAGGAAGAAGAGGAGAAATAAATAAGAAGAAGAAAAAAAGAAAAAAAGAGGACCGAGGTCGAGGGTCGTCGAGGGACCGAGGCCGAAGGTCGAGGGGTCGAGGGTCGTCGAGGGACCGATCGAGAGGCCGAAGGGCGAGGGGTCGAGAGGTTGCCTAGCAGTCGGGGGTCTAGGGTTGTGGATCGCCGAGCAGTCAGGGGTCAAAGTATTGAAGAATTCCATGACTTCATCATTAGCCAGAAGTAACCGGGGCATTTTGGTACAAAGTTATGCAAATATATTTTGGAACGGAGTTCCTGATAGAATAATCCGTCTTTTGTTACGAATTATCCTATCGGGGACTCCGTTCCAAAATAACTTTGGAGAGCTTCGTACCATCATGATACTGTTACTTTCGCCTAATGATGAAGTATTGGTTTTGTTGAATCCTTTGACACTCGACAAAATGTGACATGAGGGGGTCTAGGGTTGTGGATCGCCGAGCAGTCGGGGGTCGAGGGGTCGAGAGAGGTTGCCTAGCTAGTGTCAAAGTATTGAAGAATTCCATGACTTCATCATTAGCCAGAAGTAACCGGGGCATTTTGGTACAAAGTTATGCAAAGATATTTTGGAACGGAGTTCCTGATAGAATAATCCGTCTTTTGTTAC
>LR738711.1:792682338-792708219 GCA_902687465.1 Secale cereale | reverse complement strand
TTGGTACGAAGTTATGCAAAGATGTTCTGGAACGGAGTTCCTGATAGGATAATCCGTCTTTTGTTACGGATTATCTTATCTGGGACTTCGTTCCAAAACAACTTTGGAGAGCTTCGTACCATCATGCTACTGTTACTTTCGCCTAATGATGAAGTATTGGTTTTGTTGAATCCTTTGACACTATAGCTAGACAAAATGTGACATGAGGGGGTCTAGGGTTTGTGGATCGCCGAGCAGTCGGGGGTCGAGGGGTCGAGAGAGGTTGCCTAGCTAGTGTCAAAGTATTGAAAAATTCCATGACTTCATCATTTGCCAGAAGTAACCGGGGCATGTTGGTACGAAGTTATGCAAAGATGTTCTGGAACGGAGTTCCTGATAGGATAATCCGTCTTTTGTTACGGATTATCTTATCTGGGACTTCGTTCCAGAACATCTTTGCATAACTCCGGCGAGCCGATTGCACCCATCCGCACAAAGAAATCTCGCGCTCCGGATGAAAAGTTGAGGCCGGATGAAAAGTTTGAGATCTCAGAAATCTCGTGCTCCGGTGAGCCGATTGCACCCATCCGCACAAAGAACGCATTTGTTAATCAGTGCGGGGTTCTGGTTAGGGACAAGATCCCGATCAGCATCCATCAATGGTTAAAGCCGGCTGCAAACGACGCTCAGGTGACTTATGTCACAGATATGCAGAAAGAAGATCTTTGGACTGAGCTGAAGTCAAACTTTGTCCTACCGCGAGAGGTTGATCCGGCGAAGCCAGTTAAAGAGGACTTAATCAAGTCTTATGCACTTTCGAAGATGGCAGACCAATTCAGGGCATGGAAGAAAAAACTGAATACGTTTGTCAGAGAGAAAACGACTCCAGAATTCGTGGGCATATATGAGAAGATCAAAGATGACTGGCCCGCATTTGTGGCCCATAAGAAGTCGGAAAAGAGTCAGAAGATGTCGGAGACAAACCGGATAAATGCTGCAAAGAAGATGCATCACCATCGCACGGGGTCGGGCGGCTACCTCGTAGCCCGGCCTAAGTGGGCCAGGGCTGAGAATGATCTGCTTCAGAAAGGGATCGAACCAGAGACAATGCACTGGCCAGAACATTGCCGGACTTGGTTCTTCGGGGCTGGCGGATCCTTGGACCCTGTAACAGGGTGGTGCATTTGGACGGACAAGCAAATGGAAACACCACTCAGGAAGATGCGGCAGTATATCAAAGCAGCGCATGCAGGGACGTTCATCCCCGACAGAGAGAACGACGAGCTGACAATGGCCCTCGGGAATCCTGAGCACCCTGGACGGACACGAGGCACGCCAGGCTCCCTTCCGTGGCGTGCTGGGTTTCCGGACGCAGGAGGCTACAAATGCCACGACAGGAGGAAGAAAATGGAGATGACCGAAATCCAGGCGCTGCGGGCCAGAATACAAGCGATAGAGGAACGGGAAGCAGATCGGGAAAGAATTGCCGAAGCTTCCCCCGAAGCTACCCCGCCATCTCAGCGGAGAAGCAGCGTGGCTTCCACCGAGCTGCTTCAGCCAGAGCTTGCCTTGACGGCTACTGCCAGGAATCCTGTGGATGCTATCACGCAGGCACAAAATTGCCACCTTATGGCACAGTGGATGAATCTGAAGGTCAAGACGACACTTTTCACTGCTGGCCGATTCCAGAAGGATATGCTAGGGTGATGGTCGACGAAATAACGGAGGGATTTGAGGAGCTCCAGCTTGACCACCCTACCAGTGAAGGGGAGACTCGGCTGGGTTCTTCACTGAAGACTCCATGCCTATGGCGGAAGGACCTAATCAACATTCTGAACTGGACGCCTTCGCCTCCTCCTCCTCCTCCGACGAGTCAGGGCACTCCGCCTCCTCCACCGCCTCCTCCTCCGGCGAGTGACCATCAGGGCACTCCGGCTCCTTCTCCGGCGAGTGACCATCAGGGCACTCCGGCTCCTTCTCCGGCGCGTGGCGGCACACCGCCTCCTTCGCCGCCGGCGCGTGGCGGCACTCCGCCTCCTTCGCCGCCGGCGCGCCCGAGCAGACAGCCAGCTCCTCCTTCGCCTAATCAGCAAGGGCGGAAGAGACCTGCCGCCGCTCCGGCTGTTCCTGCTCCGGCGCCTAAGCAAGTAAAAAAGACAGCCGCTTCGTCTGGTCCGGCGACGTCTACCAGTACAGCCAGAGGCGGGAGGCGATGCAGATTCGGTCCTTCTCTCACGCCTCTAGAGAAGTTACCGTACGAGAGGTCCGACGAGGAAAACACGAAGATCGCTGAAGGCGAAGTGAAGGACTTTTTTGAAGGGTTGAAAGCACAGAGACATCCACCTCCGGAGGAGAAGATAGATGCGGTGAAAGCAAAGCGCACTCTTGCTGCCCTGAAGCAACCAGCGAAAAGTAAGCCGAAGGGCAACTATGACCGCATTATTCAAAAGACATTTCAAGATGCCAAGCGGTCCGGAAGTACAAAAAGTGATCAGAGGTTAGCAGAAGGGCGAGCTGGGAAACAAATTGCCCAGCTCGGCGAACAAGCGAACCAATCGTGCCCCCCGCTCAAGGTGTCTAGCGACATGGTAGCTAATGATCCGAGGATGGTGCCCGGTTATACCAATCTTGCAGATTACGCGTCCGACGATGTACACTATGATTTCATGGACGTGCAGATAGAAAGATACGAGTACAAAAAGCCTCTCGTCAAAAATGAAAGATCTCTATCAACGAATATGCGAAGATTGCATGATTGGTACATGAAAATCTGCAGAGAGTCTGGGGGGAGGAATAACTTGTATTTGAGAGTTAAACCGGAGCATGACCTCGTTGGAATTGACCTGTTGCCTGTTCCATTTGAGGAGTTCTATCAATTTTTCAATCAATTGGCCCTCGATAAAACAACGATCACCTGCTACTGTTTGTAAGTAGTACTACTTCTGTCATTAAGTCTCTCTATATAGCTGATCTTCATTGCATGTATTTATAATTATCCTCACTATATTATGCAGATTGAAGATCGTCGAATTGAAGAAAAGACAAGTAGGTGATATTGGGTTTATTAACACATACCTCATAGATGCAACCGAGGTTAAATTGCGTCCCGGCGATACCGAGACCAACTTGCTACGATCGTTGGTGGTAAATGAAAACAAAGATATAATACTCTTTCCTTACAACTTCAAGTGAGTGTTAATGTCTTGTGCATATTTGGTTTCCCTTATATATATCAGTCAAGTTTATAGTGATGTAATTAATAATCTCATGCATTCGTGCGCAGCTTCCACTATATTCTCTTAGAGATTAAGCTTGAGAAGGGAATAGTAACTGTCTTCGACTCTAAACGTAAAGATCCCGAGGAGTATGCGGACATGACTCAAATGCTAGCCAGGTAAGTTAAATCGATCAATATTATCCACCATGCATATATATCAGCAACTTCATTTCTGATATCAACTAATTGTTTCCTTTGTCTGGCAGGGCTTGGAAAACATTCATCAAAAAAGCTCCGGGACTGCCGAAGAAGCTACAATTTAGATACCCGAAAGTAAGTACTATATAGTAGCATGTTCCGCGCGCGCATCTCCTATATCTTGATTCAAGCGCTAGCTAGTTTCATCAATACCAATTTGGCATTCTTGCTTATCAGTTTGATTGAGCTCTATTTCTTGTAAAGTGGTTGTGGCAGGAACCCGGGAATGATTATTGTGGATACTACATTTGCGAGTCCATCCGCCACACGACCTGTGAGCGGGGCTACACTGATGAACAATTTAAAGTGCGTAAGCAATCAATAATATTCACAAATTTATAGCATCATTTCATGTATTGACCCCCTACTTCAAATTAGATGTTTCGGATGCGGGATGAACTCCTAACACCAGATCGTCTGCGAGCAATTCAAGAGGAATTGGCGGCATTCTTCCTTGAACATGTGATCGCTGAAGACGGAGAATACTATGTGGACCCTGCATCCATGTGTTAGGAGATTATTTTTGTAAGAGATAATTATTGTATATATGTGCCCGGTAGTGTCGGATAGATATACGAGAACTTGTTGTTCGACAAATCTCTCGGAGAAGGAGAGGTGGTCGATATTATTACTTCTCTCTGTATGCATATATATATATGTTGATTATATATACGAGATCTTCTGTTCCTTCGTTTGCTTAGTAGCTAGCAGCTAGCTAGCTAGCTAGCGTGACTCTAGTCCATATATATACGTATGTGTAGTATGTAGCGTCGACCAAAAGCACGGACATAAGAGAGAACACTTCTCTCTATTAATTAGCTAGCTAACACAATATATCAAACACCTAAATTAACCCCCAAAACCTAAACCGCCCCCCTCCCCTTTAAAAAAAAAACAAAAACCACAGCTACAGAAATGCTGACACGTGGATGCCTTTTGGTCCCGGTTGGTACCACCAACCGGGACTAAAGCCCCTCCTGCCTGGACTCGGTGCACAGGCCACGTGGACACCCTTTTGCCCCGGTTCTGGATTGAACCGGGACTAAAGGGTCAGAGCATTAGTACCGACCCTGTTGCCCCGGTTCCAGAACCGGGGCTAAAAGGCCAAATGAACCGGGGCTAAATCCCCTTTATCTACTAGTGTCCAAAAGCGTTTTGAGCAGCATGGAGCATATGAGATGTTCCAAGAGATGAAAATGGTTTTCCAAGATCATGCCCAAGTCGAGAGATATGACGTATCCGATACCTTTTACATTTTTAAGATGGAGGAGAATAGTTCTGTCAGCAAGCATATACTCAAATTGTCTGGGTTGCACAATCGCTTGTCTCAGTTGGGAATTAATCGCCCAGATAAAGCGGTCATTGACAGAATCCTTCAGTCGCTCCCACCTAGCTACAAGAGCTTCGTGATGAACTTCAATATGCAAGGGATGGAGAAGCCCATTCCCGAGGTGTATTCAATGCTGAAATCAGCGGAGGTGGAGATCAAGAAAGAACATCAAGTGTTGATGGTGAATAAAACCACTAAGTTCAAGAAAGGCAAGGGCAAGAAGAACTTCAAGAAGGACGGCAAAGGAGTTGCGGCGCCCGGTAAGCCAGTTGCCGGGAAGAAGCCAAAGAATGGACCCAAGCCTGAGACTGAGTGCTTTTATTGCAAGGGAACGTGTCACTGGAAGCGGAACTGCCCCAAATACTTAGCAGATAAGAAGGCTGGCACCGTCAAAGGTATATGTGATATATATGTTATTGATGTGTACCTTACCAGTGCTCGTAGTAGCTCATGGGTATTTGATACCGGTGCAGTTGCTCACATTTCTAACTCAAAGCAGGTGCTGCGGAATAAGCGGAGACTGGCGAAGGACGAGGTAACGATCCGCGTCGGGAATGGTTCCAAGGTCTATGTGATCGCCGTCGGCACACTACCTCTGCATCTACCTTCGGGATTAGTTTTAAACCTCAATAATTGTTATTTAGTACCAGCTTTGAGCATGAACATTGTATCTAGATCTCGTTTAATGCGAGATGGCTACTCATCTAAATCCGAGAATAATGGTTGTTCTATTTATATGAGAGAAATGTTTTATGGTCATGCCCCGCTGGTCAATGGTTTATTCTTAATGAATCTCGAACGTGATGTTACACATATTCATAGTGTGAATGCCAAAAGATGTAAGGTTGATAATGATAGTCCCACATACCTGTGGCACTGCTGCCTTGGTCATATTGGTGTCAAACGTATGAAGAAGCTCCATGCGGATGGACTTTTGGAGTCTCTTGATTATGAATCATTTGACACGCGCGAACCATGCCTTTTGGGCAAGATGACCAAGACTCCGTTCTCCGGAACAATGGAGCGAGCAACCAACTTATTGGAAATCATACATACTGATGTGTGCGGTCCAATGAGTGTTGAGGCTCGCGGTGGCTATCGTTATGTTCTCACCCTCACTGATGACTTGAGTAGATATGGGTATGTCTACTTGATGAACCACAAGTCTGAGACCTTTGAAAAGTGCAAGGAGTTTCAGAATGAGGTTGAGAATGAACGTGACAGAAAAATAAAGTTCTTACGATCGGATCGTGGAGGAGAATATTTAAGTCAGGAATTTGGCACACACCTAAGGAACTGTGGAATAGTTTCACAATTGACGCCGCCTGGAACAACTCAGCGTAATGGTGTGTCCGAACGTTGTAATCTTACTCTGTTGGACATGGTGCGATCTATGTTGTCTCTTACCGACTTAGTGCTATCATTTTGGGGATATGCTTTAGAGACTGCCGCATTCACTTTAAATAGGGCACCGTCAAAATCCGTTGAGACGACACCGTGTGAACTTTGGTTTGGCAAGAAACCTAAGTTGTCGTTTCTAAAAGTTTGGGGATGCGATGCTTATGTCAAGAAACTTCAACCTGAAAATCTCGAACCCAAATTAGAAAAATGCGTCTTCATAGGATACCCTAAGGAAACTATTGGGTACACCTTCTACCTCAGATCCGAAGGCAAGGTCTTTGTTGCCAAGAATGGATCCTTTCTGGAGAAAGAGTTTCTCTCGAAAGAAGTGAGTGGGAGGAAAGTGGAACTTGATGAGGTGATAGTCACCCCTTACGAACCAGAAAGTATTGCAGCGCGGGAAGATGTTCCAATGGTGCTTGCACCGACTAGGGAGGAAGTTAATGATAATGATCATGAAGCTTCAGACCAAGTTACTACAGAACTTCGTAGGTCCACAAGGACACGTTCCGCACCAGACTGGTACGGCAACCCTGTCTTGGAAATCATGTTGTTAGACAACGGTGAACCTTCGAACTATGAAGAAGCGATGGTGGGCCCGGATTCCAACAAATGGCTTGAAGCCATGAAATCGGAGATACGATCCATGTATGATAACAAAGTATGGACTTTGGTGGACTTGCCCGATGATCGGCACGCCATAGAAAATAAATGGATCTTTAAGAAGAAGACTGACGCGGATGGTAATGTGACCATCTATAAGTCTCGACTTGTCGCTAAAGGTTATAGACAAGTTCAAGGAATTGACTACAACGAGACTTTCTCTCCCGTAGCGATGCTGAAGTCCGTCTGAATCATGTTAGCAATTGCTTCATTCTATGATTATGAGATATGGCAAATGGACGTCAAAACAGCATTCCTTAATGGCTTCCTCAAGGAAGAACTGTATATGATCCAGCCGGAAAGTTTTGTTGATCTTGAGAATGCTGACAAGGTATGCAAGCTCCAGTGCTCAATCTATGGGCTGGTGCAAGCATCTCGGAGTTGGAACATTCGCTTTGATGAGGTGATCAAAGCGTTTGGGTATATACAGACTTGGGGAGAAGCCTGTATTTACAAGAAAGTGAGTGGGAGCTCTGTAGCATTTATTATATTATATGTGGATGATATATTGCTGATGGGAAATGATGTAGAACTCTTGGAAGGCATAAACGCCTATTTGAATAAGTGTTTTTCAATGAAGGACCTTGGAGAAGCTGCTTACATATTAGGCATCAAGATCTATAGAGATAGATCAAGACGCCTCGTTGGTCTTTCCCAAAGCACATACCTTGACAACATATCGAAGAAGTTCAATATGGATCAGTCCAAGAAAGGGTTCTTGCCAGTATTGCAAGGTATGCGATTGAGCACGGCTCAATGCCCAACCTCGGCAGAAGATAGAGAAAAGATGAGTGTCATCCCCTATGCCTCAGCCATAGGTTCTATTCTGTATGCCATGCTGTGTACCATACCTGATGTGAACCTTGCCATAAGTTTGGTGGGGAGGTACCAAAGTGATCCCGGAATGGAGCACTGGACAACGGTCAAGAACATCATGAAGTACCTGAAAAGGAATAAGGATATGTTTCTCATTTATGGAGGTGACGAAGAGCTCGTCGTAAAGGGTTACGTCGATGCTAGCTTCGACACAGATCTGGATGACTCCAAGTCACAAACCGGATACATGTATATCTTGAATGGTGGTGTAGTCAGCTGGTGCAGTTGCAAGAAAAGCGTCGTGGCGGCATCTACATGTGAAGCGGAGTACATAGATAGCTACTTCCTAAGCAGCGCAGGAAGGAGTCTGGATGAAGGAGTTCATCACCGACCTAGGAGTTATTCCAAGCGCGTCAGGACCGATGACTCTCTTCTGTGACAACACTGGAGCTATTGCCATTGCCAAGGAGCCCAGGTTTCACAAGAATACCAAGCACATCAAGCGCCGTTTCAACTCCATCCGGAATTATATTCAAGATGGAGACATAGATATTTGTAAAGTGCATACGGATCTGAATGTCGCAGATCCATTGACTAAACCTCTTCCACGAGCAAAAAATGATCAACACCAGAACTCTATGGGTGTTCGATCCATCACAATGTAACTAGATTATTGACTCTAGTGCAAGTGGGAGACTGTTGGAAATATGCCCTAGAGGCAATAACAAAATGGTTATTATTATATTTCCTTGTTCATGATAATTGTCTATTGTTCATGCTTTAATTGTATTATCCGGAAACAGTAATGCAAGTGTGAATACTTAGACCACAATGTGTCCCTAGTAAGCCTCTAGTTGACTAGATCGTTGATCAACAGATGGTTACGGTTTCCTGACCATGGACATTGGATGTCATTGATAACGGGATCACATCATTAGGAGAATGATGTGATGGAGAAGACCCAATCCTAAGCCTAGCACAAGATCGTGTAGTTCGTATGCTAAAGCTTTTCCAATGTCAAGTATCCTTTCCTTAGACCATGAGGTTGTGCAACTCCCGGATACCGTAGGAATGCTTTGGGTGTGCCAAATGTCGCAACGTAACTGGGTGACTACAAAGATACATTACGGGTATCTCTGAGAGCATCTGTTGGGTTGGCATGAACCGAGACTGGGATTTGTCACTCCGTATGACGGAGAGGTATCTCTGGGCCCACTT
Organism: Secale cereale; assembly: GCA_902687465.1. Lineage (NCBI taxonomy): Eukaryota > Viridiplantae > Streptophyta > Magnoliopsida > Poales > Poaceae > Secale > Secale cereale. The sequence continues at coordinate 792,699,337 of LR738711.1, read as the reverse complement.
GGTAAGACATCGTCCTAATGAGCTCAATGTGACTAAGGGGTTTGTCGTGGGATGATGTGTTACGGAATGAGTGAAGAGACTTGCCATGGCGAGATTGAACAAGGTATCGGTATACTGACGATCGAATCTCGGGCAAGTACTATACTGATAGACAAAGGGAATCGTATACGGAATTGATTGAATCCTTAACATCGTGGTTCATCCGATGAGATCATCGTGGAGCATGTGGGAGCCAACATGGGTATCCAGATCCCGCTGTTGGTTATTGACCGGAGAGTCGTCTCGCTCATGTCTGCGTGTCTCCCGAACCCATAGGGTCTACACACTTAAGGTTCGGTGACGCTAGGGTTGTAGATATATTAGTATACGGTAACCCGAAAGTTTTTCGGAGTCTCGAATGAGATCCCGGACATCACGAGGAGTTCTGGAATGGTCCAGAGGTGAAGATTTGTATATAGGAAGTCCTGTTTCGGCCACTGGGAAAGTTTCGGGGGTCACGGGTATTGTACCGGGACCACCGGAAGGGTCCCGGGGGTCCATCGGGTGGGGCTACCTATCCCGGAGGGCTCCATGGGCTGAAGTGGGAAGGGAACCAGCCCCTGATGGGCTGGTGCGCCCCCATGGGTCTCCCCCTGCGCCTAGGTTTGGAAACCCTGGGGGTGGCGGGCGCCCCACCTGACTTGGGGGGCAAGTTCCCCCCCTTGGCCGCCGCCCCCCTATAGATTGGATCTCTAGGGGCCGGCGCCCCCCCAGGGCCCCTATATAAAGAGGGGCGGAGGGAGGGCTGCACACCCTAGCCCCTGGCGCCTCCCTCTCCCCCCGTGACACCTCTCCCTCTCGCCGAGCTTGGCGAAGCCCTGCCGAGATCCCCGCTGCTTCCACCATCACGCCGTCGTGCTGCTGGATCTCCGTCAACCTCTCCTCCTCCTTGCTGGATCAAAAAGGAGGAGACGTCTCTCCCAATTGTATGTGTGTTGAACGCGGAGGTGTCAGGCTCATTTCTGGGAAATAAATCACAGAATAGCCTTAAGTCACACTGGCTCCCAAGAACAACCAGTGGACAACCTTGATATAGATAACCAGTACAATATAATATTACACAAGGTTGAGTCGGGGTGACTCAACAATTTATTACAACAACTCAACGCACTAAGGTGGCGGAATGTGACAGTGGATGGTGGAACTCAACACTGATATACTAGCATAGAGTCAAGCGTCAGTGTGAGGCTTGACTATTTTATTGGTGTGGCGGAAGCTTGACGGATGATACAAGTGATAGACTCCATGACACAGGTGTGCTGACTGGGAACCTTCTAATCGTCGGCCTCGCTAGCGCAATTCTCCTCCAAAAGCTCGTCCTCCTCCAAGTCTGGCCAAGTAAATAGCCAGGGACAAGCCAGTGAGTACTTTTGAATGTACTCGCAAACATTATGAACATAAGATATACCAAATGCGAATGCCATGGTAGATGAACTACATGCATGCAACAATTATCACAACTTGGTATGGTAAAACATGGTTAGTACAGAAATAAATATTAGTGTCAACAATAAATATAAATAAGAGAAAAGCCGGTCGGATGTCAAGTGACACCACGGTAGGACTTAAAAATAAATGCCAGTCGGGTGTCCACAAGAGTAGTGGCGTGATAAACCGCCTGACACTCGAGGGACGCCACAAAAAGGTCTTAAAAAGAAATGCCAGTCGGGTATCCACAAGAGTAGTGGCGTGATAAACCGCCTGACACTCGAGGGATGCCACAAAAGGGCTTAAAAAGAAATGCCAGTCGGGTGTCCACAAGAGTAGTGGCGTGATAAACCGCCTGACACTCGAGGGACGCCACAAAAGGGCTTAAAAATAAATGCGAGTATCCGGGGTAGTCTAGCCAGCCCCTGAGATACTCTGGAAGTAAAAATAAAATCATAGGATTAGTCCATAAGCATAATTTTTATCATAAATAAATTCATGATAATATTATCTGCGACAAGAATCTCATGAAAACATAAACATGCTCAAGTCTATTATTTTTCCTCCAGAGACTGACACCGGGACCGATACTTGACCCACCCAACCAAGTCCTTGACCGTGGACGCGGCTATTCGAATAGATATAACTCTGCAGAGGGTGTACTCTTTACCCACGCGTATGGGATTTCCTTAGTCAGCACCGCGCACTGGCTAATACCCAATACGGACTTTGGGTTGAAAACACGCCTGACGCGTACACACCGACCGGATGCCAGGACTCACCCAAAGCATCGCTCCAGAAACCTTAAGTCAGGGAGGCTACAACCTCCGAAAAGCATGGGATCACTATTACACGCGCGGATTACAAGGGGTGCCCCCCTCTCGGCTACAACCGGAAACACCCATGCCCCTGACCCGATGACAGGCTACAACCTTCATCGTAGTTATCTGGGTGGCGTGCACCCGTACAGGGGTTATCAACTTACTAGGCCGTACCCTCCTTTCGGAAGGACCCGTGGCAGCACGATGTACAGCTAGGTGTATAGAGCAAGACTCGATCTAGGCAGACTCAGGAGGTATTATGAAATATCACCAGTATCCTCTATTAATGTCACACGACACCACTGTGTCAACAAAGGACCGTGCCCACCAGCACGTCCAAACCAGCAACAAAACTTCTGCCATCAAGCAGCCATATACATGTCAGAGAGCTGCTAGTGTGGTATGCAAGCAAGGAAAAAGGTTGACAAGACCATGCACACACAAGTGATGTAACATGCAACATATGCATTTCAATACCAAACTATGTAACCATGCAAAAATGCAAACACCATATCTCAGGTTCAATAATGCTTGCCTTGTCCAAAATAATCAGGAGAAAACCCCTCTGAATTTCCAGCAAAAGATCCTTCTTCCTTTTCTGAAAATTCAAATTTGAATTCGAATAAGAATTCCCATACAGAACAGAAAAATGTCCTCAAAATATTTTTAAATAAATCTTAAAAAAAACTAGAGAGGAAAAGAAAATTTTTGCAAAAAGAATCAAATCTTTTGGATTAATAGTTTAAAAGCTATTAACTTTTTAAAACTAGGGGTCTTTCTGCAAAACAGAAGCCCCTGGGCTGTTTTAAAAGAAAACGGTTCGGCAGCGAATACGCCTTCCAGTGGAGAAGGCGTAAAGCGTAAAGTACGCCTTCGCTAAGCACAGAGAATAGAGAGAGAGAGCTGACGGGTGGGGGCCACCCGTCAGGTTTGAATTTGAGCGCGCTCGCGTGCGTGTACAGAGGGGAGGCGGCGATCGCCGGCGACGATCGCCGGGGTTTTAGAGCCCGGCGCTGGTCGTAGTGTGACCAGCGTGGACTTCCGCATCCGTGGGTGGTGGTGGTGGCCACCGGCGATCACCTGAACGGCAGTGAGCTCGACGCCGGCGGACGGTGGTTCGGGTGAAGTTGGGGCTCGTCGGAGAGGGCTCGGGGAGTGGAATTGGCTTAGGGGTTCGGCATAGTGGTGAAAAAGAGGTGGGTAGGCGGAATTTGGGTGGCTCTGGTGGAGTAGGGGCGAGGTTAGGCTCGTGGACAGAGGCGGCGGAGCGGTGGCCGGAGAGGGAGAAGATGACCCCCTCGTGGCCGGGTGGGTGGCTAGGAGGAAGAGTGGGTGGTGATGGAGGCGAATGGTGCAGCTGGAGGGGCTCGGGGACCCCTTTTATAGGCGAGTCGAGGATGGCCGAGACGGGCGGAGGTCGCCGGAGTAAATTAGCTCACCGGGGTTGGTTTTGGCCGGTGGTCTGGGGCGACGGGGCATTTAAGAGGCCGGTGGAGTTCGCCCGAAGCCTCTGCTTGGACGGGCTCGTGCTTGCTTGCCACGTCCGCGATGCGCTGTCCGCACGGGTGCGGCGGCGTGGCCAACTCCGGCGACTGCCATACGGGCCCCGGGGCGGCGTGGTCGGTGCGTCCGTTGTGCGGAGGAGCGAGGGAGAGTGACGCGTGGGCGGGGAGGTAGGTAGGGGAGTTGCGGTGCACTGAATGGCGGCCGATGGCCGAGGCGATCCGCTCGGCCTCGCCGTGGGTGAGCTCGGGGTGGTTGCACCGGCCAGCTGCCAGCTCACCGGCGTGGAGAGGCTGGGCGATGGGCCAGGGAAGCGGTCGGTAATGAAGGCGGGCGTCGACGCCGTGCGGGAGGGAAAAGCGAGGAGTGCACGGCATCGCCGGCCCCTGTCGGCTGAACTAGTTCAGTTAACTGAACTAAATTCAGTTATGAACAGTATGCACGCCAAGTGTTTGATGAAATGCTATGGGGTGTTAAACATCTTAGTTGATCAAGGGATTTGCTGTGGTGGTGTGTGGTTACTCAAAAATGAGTTTGCCAGAAGGCCAAGATTTTTGGTGGGGTTTAGAAATGATTTAGAGCAAAAAGTTGATTTCTGGACCAAATTTGAAATGAATAGAATTTGAAATTTTTGAACTGTGGGACCAAAAGTTTTTGAAGAAATGGGTTAAGGGTACCATGTATATGCAGGGATAATTTTGGTGTGGCAAGAGAGTCCTAGAAAAACATAGTTCCTTTGTAAAGTCAAGAAACTATGATTATTTTAAATTCCATCTTTGGAATTAAATATATATAGAAGAAATATTTTTGGGGAGTGGAAAGGAGTTGGATAATATCATAGAAGATGTGTATGACATGTGAGGTCAGTCTTGGGTGGCAGAAAAAATATTTGGAGTGGTTTAAGGTGCTAGAGGAGGTGGAAAAAGGCTTTTGCCTTTGAAAGTCAAATAACCAGAACCAAAAATTCTTTAGAAAGAAATAGTTTTGAAAACTCCAAATAAATATTTTTGGGGTGTTACAACACCTACCCCCTTAAGAAAAATCTCGTCCCCGAGATTTCAGCTGTCCCTCAAACAGGTACGGATACTCAGTCCTTAAGTGATCTTCTCTTTCCCAGGTTGCTTCTTCCTCGGTGTGATTGCTCCATTGGACTTTGTAAAATTTTATTACGTTTTGTCGGGTTCTCCGTTCAGACTCCTCCAAAATTCTTATCGGACGTTCCCGATAGGTAAGATCGGGTTGAAGGTCTAATTCTTGGTGCTGAACTTGCTTTTCCGGGTTGCTAACACACTTCCTCAGCTGAGACACATGGAACACATCGTGAACATCTGATAATTCTGCCGGTAATTCCAGTTGATAGGCAACCTTGCCCCTCCTTGCGGTTACTTTGAACGGTCCAATAAATCTTGGTGCTAACTTCCCCTTGACCTTAAATCTCTGTAGCCCCCTTGTCGGAGATACTCTAAGATATACGTAGTCATTGGGCTCAAAGTGGACCTGGCGGTGTTTTTGATCATAATAACTCTTTTGTCGGCTTTGAGCTGCCATCAGTCGGTCCTGAATAAGCTTTACTTTGGTTTCTGCCTCTATTAGTATATCTGGTCCAAAAATTCGGCTGTCTCCAGTTTCAGACCAATTTAGTGGGGTCCGGCATCGTCGTCCGTATAATGCTTCGAAAGGTGACATTTTTAGGCTAGCTTGATAACTGTTGTTGTAGGAGAATTCTGCATACGGCAAACTATCCTCCCAACTGACTCCGTAGGTAAGCACACATGCTCTCAACATGTCTTCTAATATTTGATTTACCCGCTCTGTCTGTCCTCCGGTCTGCGGGAGGTATGCTGTGCTGAAAGCCAGTTGCGTGCCTAAGGCTTGCTGTAGATGTTCCCAAAATCTATAGACAAATTGGGTGCCTCTGTCAGAGACAATTATCTTGGGTACCCCGTGTAGACAAACAATCCTGGATAGGTACAGCCTGGCTAGCCTCTGTGTTGAGTAGGTGGTTTTTACCGGAATGAAATGTGCTACCTTGGTTAACGAATCTGTTATTACCCAGATTGCATCATTCCCATGGCGTGACCTTGGCAACCCAACAACGAAATCCATTCCAATTCTATCCCATTTCCATTCAGGCACCTTAATTGGCTGCAACAACCCTGCTGGTCTCTGGTGTTCCGCCTTCACACGTTGGCAGGTATCACAACATGCCACATATATGGCTATATCCCTTTTCACCCCGTGCCACCAGAATCTCTCCTGTAGATCCTTATACATTTTGGTCCCTCCGGGGTGAATGGAATATGGAGTGGTATGCGCCTCTGCCATTATTTGCTGTTTTAACTCTTCAATGTTTGGTACGCATAATCTCTGTCCAAACCAAATAACTCCTTGGCTGTCTTCGATAAATTCGGGCGCCCTGCCCAGTTTCATCTTTTTCCTAATCCCTTCAATACTTGGGTGTCCCTTCTGGGCTTCTCTGATCTGGTCTTCTAATGTTGGTTTTATTTCCAACTGGGAAATGGTCCCCTCCGTGACTAGTGCCATGTTGAGCTTGGCAAATTCCTGGCTGAACACATGTTGCGAGAGTTGTACACTGCCATTACCGGCGCATGGATTCCTGCTGAGGGCATCTGCCACAACATTGGCTTTACCTGGGTGATAGTGAATTCCTACGTCATAATCCTTAATTAGCTCAAGCCAACGTCGTTGTCTCAAATTTAATTCTGGCTGCGTGAAAATATACTTAAGACTTTTGTGGTCTGTGTATATTTCACATCGGTTCCCGAGAAGGTAGTGTCGCCACTCTTTGAGTGCGTGTATTACTACAGCAAGTTCTAGATCATGAACGGGGTAATTTTCTTCATGTCGCCGTAGCTGTCTTGAGGTGTAAGCCACTACTTTTCCTTCCTGCATTAACACACATCCAAGGCCTTTCCCGGATGCGTCACAATATATATCAAAAAATTTGTGCACATCGGGCACAACCAGAACTGGTGATGTTGTTAACCTCTTTTTCAATTCCTGAAAACTCTTTTCACAAGCTTCAGTCCATTCAAACTTCTTGTCTTTCTTTAGTAACTGGGTCATGGGTCTGGCTATAGTGGAGAACCCCTCAATAAACCTTCGATAATAGCCCGCTAGGCCAAGAAAACTTCTGACTTCCGTTACGTTAGTGGGTTGCTTCCATCCCAACACATCCTTTACTTTTCCCGGGTCCACAGCGATTCCATCTTGGGTCAATACGTGCCCAAGGAAACCAACTTCCCTCAACCAAAATTCACATTTGCTGAATTTGGCATATAGCTGATGTTTTCTTAACTCTTCCAGTACTATCCGAAGATGCTGCTCATGTTCTTCGGGCGTCTTAGAGTAAATAAGTATGTCATCGATAAATACCACCACAAATTTATCCAAATATTTCATAAAAACCTTGTTCATCAGATGCACAAAATATGCCGGGGCATTGGTTAAACCGAACGACATCACTGTGAACTCGTATAATCCGTATCTGGTAGTAAATGCCGTCTTAGGTATGTCCGTCGTCCGAATCTTTAGCTGATGATAACCTGATCTTAGGTCTATCTTCGAGAAGACTTTAGCTTCTGCTAGCTGCTCAAACAAATCGTTGATTCTGGGCGGTGGATATTTATTCTTGATAGTGACCATATTAAGTGCCCTGTAATCAATACATAGCCGTAGGGTACCATCCCTCTTTTTGGCGAATAAAACTGGTGACCCCCATGGTGACGAGCTGGGTCGCACGTAACCTTTCTCCATCAACTCCTTAATTTGCTTCTTTAATTCTGCCAATTCCGTTGGGGCCATACGGTACGGCTTCTTGTATATGGGTGTTGTTCCGGGTGCTAGTTCAATAACGAACTCAATTTCGCGGTCCGGAGGCATTCCTGGTAACTCTTCAGGGAATACATCAGGATATTCACAGACTACAGGAACCTTACTTAATTCCACCGTATCCACTTGATTTAATTTCCCTTGGGATGTGGCAATCTTCCTTGTACCCACTTTTATTGTCTTTCCTTGGCAATTGGTAAGAGTTACCGTGCGGTTATAGCAGTCTATGAAACCTTTGTTTGTGGTTAACCAATCCATTCCCAGAATAATGTCCAAATCAACTGCGTCCAATACGATGAGATTGGCTAAGAATCCCATTCCTTCAATTTTGATGTTTACATCCTTGCAGTACCATTGAGTATTTTGCTTTGATCCCGGGGACTGAATAACCATGGAATTTTGCAACGGCAAAAAGGGAAACTGATTCTTCGAGGCAAATCTTTTAGAAATGCAAGAGTGGGAAGCTCCGGAATCAAATAAAATTGTAGCATCTACTGAGTTGGCGGGGAACGTACCAAACACGATATCCGGTGCGTTCTGAGCTTCCTCAAAAGTTACGTGGTTGATATGTCCTTGCTTGTGGTTGTTATTGGGGTTGAAATTATTGCGTCGTGGAGCTGTGGTCGCACCGCGGCCATTGTTGTTGTTGTTGTTGGCTTTGGGAGGGTTATTTCCTTGTTTTGGGCATTGTTTAGCATAATGCCCCTCCCCTCCACAGGAATAACAGGTGACTCCAGGATAAAAAGCTGTATCCTTGGTCCTATTGTGGAATGCACTGCGGTTCTGTGGTGGAGCTGTGGCTGCTGGTCGGGTTATTACTGGCTTTTGAACATCATTCCTGGGCCTGTTGTTGCGCACCTGTACTGACTGGTTCATGTGACGCTTGCGAGCCTCATCCATATTGCGGTGTTCATTTTCCAGAATGATAGCCTTATCCACAAGTGTCTTAAAGTCTGGAAAGGTATGAACCATCAGCTGGCACTTTAGAGATGAAATAAGTCCGTCGAGAAATTTTTCCATCTTTTTGTTTTCTGTCATATATTCGTCGTTGGCGTACCGGGCCAACTGAGTAAACTGATCCAGATATTGGGATACTGTGGAGCCCCGCTGTTTGAGATCCTCAAATTCCCTCTTCTTCAATTTCATAATGCTATTAGGGATATGTGCTCCTCGGAAATTCTCCTTGAATTGTTCCCATGTCATATTTGCTCCGTCAGGGTGGGTGTGACATAAGTTCTCCCACCACGAAGCAGCCGTTCCAGAAAAATAGTGTGGTGTGTACAGCACCTTTTCCTGGTCAGTACACTGGGCAATGACCAATTTTCTTTCCATGTCTCGAAGCCAGTCGTCTGCCTCTAGTGGCTTGTCAGTGTGAGTAAAGATCGTTGGGCGGGTCTTTTGTAACTCAGATAGTTTGGACCTGGGTTGCTGTTGTTCATGGTGATTTCCCATGTTAATCAGATGCTGCATCATCTCCTGGTGCTGTTGCTGACTCTGCTCATATAGGCGACACACTTGCGAGAATGCTGAGTCACTGCTTTGCTGACTTGTCTGCCCTTGAGTAAAATTATTTCCCATCTGTCCAGAGTTGTTCTCAGGTGGAGTTGGCATAGAACGGGTCCAGGGACAATGCATTTTCTTTCTGGGGTATTTGCATAACACCAAAGAAAATAATCAAATAGCAGAAAAATAAATTTCCAAATAAGTTTTTCCCCAAGGACAAGGTAAGACAAGGCAGCCAGTTATATTACACAGGTAATTTAATTATACAAGCAGGATTTAATTATACAGGATATAATTATACAGGATGCATGCGGAAACTGTATCATGCAAGATCACTTATTTCTACTAGCGCACTCTCCGCGCTCTCATCGACCTGCGGTCCTAACATCGCTATCTTACAAAGGATAGGCAGAACAGGAAATAAATATATTACATCCGTGTTCCCAAGCGGTCATCTGGTGAGAATAACTGCGTTTGCCCACACAGCTCATCCTAGGTCCTGCTGAGAGTGAGAGTCAGACACGGCACCCAGGATGCGATCTCGCCCTCCTCCTCCTCCTCGGGAATCGCCTCTAGTCGGGTAGTCGTTGATGCCGTGCCGGCTGGTGGTGGCACCGTGCTCGTCAGTGGAGAAGCTCTGGTCGGAGTGGGTGCAACCAGACGGCTAGCATCTCCAGTCGAGGTCGAGCGCTGAGCCGCGGGACTAGCCAGAGAAGTATTTGGTGGAGTGGAAGTGCGTGGAGCACGAGGCGAAGGAGAGCGGTACTCGCTCCTGCGAATAACTCTCGCACGAGACAAGTCCATCCGCACAGTGAGGTAGTCATCTACCAGGGAGGTGAAAGCTGACTCCAAGGCCATGATGTACTGGACAAGTGGTTCGATAGCTAGATCCCTTTCCCCTATGGTGCAGGAGAAGGCATAGTGGCTAGTATATGGAACGTGGCATGGCAGGTAGTAATAAGGACGGTTCTGCATAACAGGCAGGATGTCCCTGAGACGTGCGATAGCCTCACGTGCGGCCATCTGGATAGCATGCCTCTCAGTGGGCATGGCTCTCCCCATGAAGCGGTAGTTGCGGAAAGACACGGAAATACCACCCCGAATATATACCGAAGCCTGGTACATAGTCAGGGTCTCTGAGATCTTGTCCGGGTAAATGACGTACTCCGGACGCCCGAGAGATCCCATCGCGTCCCTCGCGATGCTCGCGAGAAGACGGGAGAATCCCGCAGGCTCGTTGGCGAAAACCTGCGATGGGCAGCTGCCACCAGCCATCTACAACAGTAGACAAAAAAAATCCACGTAGCCATGTCATAAGTGTATGATGACTAAGGAAAATTTTGCTACGATGCATGAGATGCATGCTGAAGAAAATGTCAGTACTGACTTGGTAACTAGCGATCGTGCCTAGAGCTCCTACAGTCAGCCTGGCTCTGATACCAAGGTCTGTCAGGCTCATTTCTGGGAAATAAATCACAGAATAGCCTTAAGTCACACTGGCTCCCAAGAACAACCAGTGGACAACGTTGATATAGATAACCAGTACAATATAATATTACACAGGGTTGAGTCGGGGTGACTCAACAATTTATTACAACAACTCAACGCACTAAGGTGGCGGAATGTGACAGTGGATGGTGGAACTCAACACTGATATACTAGCATAGAGTCAAGCGTCAGTGTGAGGCTTGACTATTTTATTGGTGTGGCGGAAGCTTGACGGATGATACAAGTGATAGACTCCATGACACAGGTGTGCTGACTGGGAACCTTCTAATCGTCGGCCTCGCTAGCGCAATTCTCCTCCAAAAGCTCGTCCTCCTCCAAGTCTGGCCAAGTAAATAGCCAGGGACAAGCCAGTGAGTACTTTTGAATGTACTCGCAAACATTATGAACATAAGATATACCAAATGCGAATGCCATGGTAGATGAACTACATGCATGCAACAATTATCACAACTTGGTATGGTAAAACATGGTTAGTACAGAAATAAATATTAGTGTCAACAATAAATATAAATAAGAGAAAAGCCGGTCGGATGTCAAGTGACACCACGGTAGGACTTAAAAATAAATGCCAGTCGGGTGTCCACAAGAGTAGTGGCGTGATAAACCGCCTGACACTCGAGGGACGCCACAAAAAGGGCTTAAAAAGAAATGCCAGTCGGGTATCCACAAGAGTAGTGGCGTGATAAACCGCCTGACACTCGAGGGATGCCACAAAAGGGCTTAAAAAGAAATGCCAGTCGGGTGTCCACAAGAGTAGTGGCGTGATAAACCGCCTGACACTCGAGGGACGCCACAAAAGGGCTTAAAAATAAATGCGAGTATCCGGGGTAGTCTAGCCAGCCCCTGAGATACTCTGGAAGTAAAAATAAAATCATAGGATTAGTCCATAAGCATAATTTTTATCATAAATAAATTCATGATAATATTATCTGCGACAAGAATCTCATGAAAACATAAACATGCTCAAGTCTATTATTTTTCCTCCAGAGACTGACACCGGGACCGATACTTGACCCACCCAACCAAGTCCTTGACCGTGGACGCGGCTATTCGAATAGATATAACTCTGCAGAGGGTGTACTCTTTACCCACGCGTATGGGATTTCCTTAGTCAGCACCGCGCACTGGCTAATACCCAATACGGACTTTGGGTTGAAAACACGCCTGACGCGTACACACCGACCGGATGCCAGGACTCACCCAAAGCATCGCTCCAGAAACCTTAAGTGTCACTGGAAGAAGCCAAAGAATGGACCCAAGCCTGAGACTGAGTGCTTTTATTGCAAGGGAACGTGTCACTGGAAGCGGAACTGCCCCAAATACTTAGCAGATAAGAAGGCTGGCACCGTCAAAGGTATATGTGATATATATGTTATTGATGTGTACCTTACCAGTGCTCGTAGTAGCTCCTGGGTATTTGATACCGGTGCAGTTGCTCACATTTCTAACTCAAAGCAGGTGCTGCGGAATAAGCGGAGACTGGCGAAGGACGAGGTAACGATCCGCGTCGGGAATGGTTCCAAGGTCGATGTGATCGCCGTCGGCACGCTACCTCTGCATCTACCTTCGGGATTAGTTTTAAACCTCAATAATTGTTATTTAGTACCAGCTTTGAGCATGAACATTGTATCTAGATCTAATTTAATGCGAGATGGCTACTCATCTAAATCCGAGAATAATGGTTGTTCTATTTATATGAGAGAAATGTTTTATGGTCATGCCCCGCTGGTCAATGGTTTATTCTTAATGAATCTCGAACATGATGTTACACATATTCATAGTGTGAATGCCAAAAGATGTAAGGTTGATAATGATAGTCCCACATACCTGTGGCACTGCTGCCTTGGTCATATTGGTGTCAAACGTATGAAGAAGCTCCATGCGGATGGACTTTTGGAGTCTCTTGATTATGAATCATTTGACACGCGCGAACCATGCCTTTTGGGCAAGATGACCAAGACTCCGTTCTCCGGAACAATGGAGCGAGCAACCAACTTATTGGAAATCATACATACTGATGTGTGCGGTCCAATGAGTGTTGAGGCTCGCGGTGGCTATCGTTATGTTCTCACCCTCACTGATGACTTGAGTAGATATGGGTATGTCTACTTGATGAACCACAAGTCTGAGACCTTTGAAAAGTTCAAGGAGTTTCAGAATGAGGTTGAGAATGAACGTGACAGAAAAATAAAGTTCTTACGATCGGATCGTGGAGGAGAATATTTAAGTCAGGAATTTGGCACACACCTAAGGAACTGTGGAATAGTTTCACAATTGACGCCGCCTGGAACAACTCAGCGTAACGGTGTGTCCGAACGTTGTAATCGTACTCTGTTGGACATGGTGCGATCTATGTTGTCTCTTACCGACTTAGTGCTATCATTTTGGGGTTATGCTTTAGAGACTGCCGCATTCACTTTAAATAGGGCACCGTCAAAATCCGTTGAGACGACACCGTATGAACTTTGGTTTGGCAAGAAACCTAAGTTGTCGTTTCTAAAAGTTTGGGGATGCGATGCTTATGTCAAGAAACTTCAACCTGAAAAGCTCGAACCCAAATTAGAAAAATGCGTCTTCATAGGATACCCTAAGGAAACTATTGGGTACACCTTCTACCTCAGATCTGAAGGCAAGGTCTTTGTTGCCAAGAATGGATCCTTTCTGGAGAAAGAGTTTCTCTCGAAAGAAGTGAGTGGGAGGAAAGTGGAACTTGATGAGGTGATAGTCACCCCTTACGAACCAGAAAGTATTGCAGCGCGGGAAGATGTTCCAATGGTGCTTGCACCGACTAGGGAGGAAGTTAATGATAATGATCATGAAGCTTCAGACCAAGTTACTACAGAACTTCGTAGGTCCACAAGGACACGTTCCGCACCAGACTGGTACGGCAACCCTGTCTTGGAAATCATGTTGTTAGACAACGGTGAACCTTCGAACTATGAAGAAGCGATGGTGGGCCCGGATTCCAACAAATGGCTTGAAGCCATGAAATCGGAGATACGATCCATGTATGATAACAAAGTATGGACTTTGGTGGACTTGCCCGATGATCGGCACGCCATAGAAAATAAATGGATCTTTAAGAAGAAGACTGACGCGGATGGTAATGTGACCATCTATAAGTCTCGACTTGTCGCTAAAGGTTATCGACAAGTTCAAGGAATTGACTACAACGAGACTTTCTCTCCCGTAGCGATGCTGAAGTCCGTCTGAATCATGTTAGCAATTGCTTCATTCTATGATTATGAGATATGGCAAATGGACGTCAAAACAGCATTCCTTAATGGCTTCCTCAAGGAAGAACTGTATATGATCCAGCCGGAAAGTTTTGTCGATCTTGAGAATGCTGACAAGGTATGCAAGCTCCAGTGCTCAATCTATGGGCTGGTGCAAGCATCTCGGAGTTGGAACATTCGCTTTGATGAGGTGATCAAAGCGTTTGGGTATATACAGACTTGGGGAGAAGCCTGTATTTACAAGAAAGTGAGTGGGAGCTCTGTAGCATTTATTATATTATATGTGGATGATATATTGCTGATGGGAAATGATGTAGAACTCTTGGAAGGCATAAACGCCTATTTGAATAAGTGTTTTTCAATGAAGGACCTTGGAGAAGCTGCTTACATATTAGGCATCAAGATCTATAGAGATAGATCAAGACGCCTCGTTGGTCTTTCCCAAAGCACATACCTTGACAACATATTGAAGAAGTTCAATATGGATCAGTCCAAGAAAGGGTTCTTGCCAGTATTGCAAGGTATGCGATTGAGCACGGCTCAATGCCCAACCTCGGCAGAAGATAGAGAAAAGATGAGTGTCATCCCCTATGCCTCAGCCATAGGTTCTATTCTGTATGCCATGCTGTGTACCATACCTGATGTGAACCTTGCCATAAGTTTGGTGGGGAGGTACCAAAGTGATCCCGGAATGGAGCACTGGACAACGGTCAAGAACATCATGAAGTACCTGAAAAGGAATAAGGATATGTTTCTCATTTATGGAGGTGACGAAGAGCTCGTCGTAAAGGGTTACGTCGATGCTAGCTTCGACACAGATCTGGATGACTCCAAGTCACAAACCGGATACATGTATATCTTGAATGGTGGTGTAGTCAGCTGGTGCAGTTGCAAGAAAAGCGTCGTGGCGGCATCTACATGTGAAGCGGAGTACATAGATAGCTACTTCCTAAGCAGCGCAGGAAGGAGTCTGGATGAAGGAGTTCATCACCGACCTAGGAGTTATTCCAAGCGCGTCAGGACCGATGACTCTCTTCTGTGACAACACTGGAGCTATTGCCATTGCCAAGGAGCCCAGGTTTCACAAGAATACCAAGCACATCAAGCGCCGTTTCAACTCCATCCGGAATTATATTCAAGATGGAGACATAGATATTTATAAAGTGCATACGGATCTGAATGTCGCAGATCCATTGACTAAACCTCTTCCACGAGCAAAAAATGATCAACACCAGAACTCTATGGGTGTTCGATCCATCACAATGTAACTAGATTATTGACTCTAGTGCAAGTGGGAGACTGTTGGAAATATGCCCTAGAGGCAATAACAAAATGGTTATTATTATATTTCCTTGTTCATGATAATTGTCTATTGTTCATGCTTTAATTGTATTATCCGGAAACAGTAATGCAAGTGTGAATACTTAGACCACAATGTGTCCCTAGTAAGCCTCTAGTTGACTAGATCGTTGATCAACAGATGGTTACGGTTTCCTGACCATGGACATTGGATGTCATTGATAACGGGATCACATCATTAGGAGAATGATGTGATGGAGAAGACCCAATCCTAAGCCTAGCACAAGATCGTGTAGTTCGTATGCTAAAGCTTTTCCAATGTCAAGTATCCTTTCCTTAGACCATGAGGTTGTGCAACTCCCGGATACCGTAGGAATGCTTTGGGTGTGCCAAATGTCGCAACGTAACTGGGTGACTACAAAGGTACATTACGGGTATCTCTGAGAGCATCTGTTGGGTTGGCATGAACCGAGACTGGGATTTGTCACTACTAGAAAAAAGGCTATTAGTGGCGCACCCAATATTGCCATTAGTGGCGCACCATGGGTGGGCCACTAATACCACGCCACTAATAAGGAATACTAGTGGCGCACCTATGATGCGCCACTGTTAATCCCAATAACAGTGGCGCACCACTGGTGCGCCACTGGTATGCCCCCCGGGTGCGCCACTGATAATTTTTCAAAATTTTTTTTTCAATTTTTTTTTTCAAATTTTATTCCAGAATTGCTACAGGTGCGCCACTGATATTGCTACAGGTGCGCCACTAGTAACAATTTTTTTTTCAAAATTTTTTCCAGAATTTTTTTTTCAATTTTGGCGGGAATTTTTTTCCTTAATCTCGGGTCACTATGGCTCAATCTCGGGTCAATATGGCTTAATCTCGGGTCAAATCGCACTCCGTGGTCAAACTTCCCAGAAGGTCACCCATCCTACACTACTCCAGCCCAAGCACGCTTAACTTCTGAGTTCTATCCAACCCCAGCACCAGCTCACTTAGCAGGCACTTGTTGATATATCTATCATATCAATCCTATTAAACCTTGTTAATGTCTGGGAGTTTGTTCATGTTCATGAGTGTGATGAAATTTTGAAAAAATATTTCAAACTTCCCGGTCATTTTACATATCATATTTTTCAAAAAAACTATTTTTTTCAAAAAAACATTTTTTCAAAAAAAGCATTTTTTCAAAAAAAACCATTTTTTTCCAAAAAAAAATATATTAGTGGCGCACCACACCCACGGTGCGCCACTACTATTTTTGAATTTTTTTGAATTTTTTCAAAAAATATTTATTCGAAAAAAAAATAGTTTTTCAAAAAAAAAAAACTATATTAGTGGCGCACCACACCCACGGTGCGCCACTACTATTTTTGAATTTTTTTGAATTTTTTCAAAAAATATTTATTCCAAAAAAAAATAGTTTTTCAAAAAAAAAAACTATATTAGTGGCGCACCACACCCACGGTGCGCCACTACTATTTTTGAATGTTTTTGAATTTTTTTGCCTGTAGATCTTAAAAGCCCCGTAACTTTTTTTCTGTTAGGTTTTTGGGGATTTAGAAAATGTTTAACGGGGTTCCCCCCGTTAAATTCGGATGTAACTTTTCGAGTAGATGCTTTTTCATATAAAAAACTTTTTCATCGGAGTTCGTATGCAAAAGTTATGCCCATTTTACAAATTCTCGAGAGATTTTGCAAAAAAAGTCGAAATTCATGTTTGTAAATTTTGCTAACAACTAGACCACAAATCACATTGGAATGTTATTTTTTTTATTTTTTTGACATTTCTATCATTTTCTTTTATT
>LR738711.1:792577764-792680717 GCA_902687465.1 Secale cereale | reverse complement strand
CTTAAAAAGAAATGCCAGTCGGGTATCCACAAGAGTAGTGGCGTGATAAACCGCCTGACACTCGAGGGATGCCACAAAAGGGCTTAAAAAGAAATGCCAGTCGGGTGTCCACAAGAGTAGTGGCGTGATAAACCGCCTGACACTCGAGGGACGCCACAAAAGGGCTTAAAAATAAATGCGAGTATCCGGGGTAGTCTAGCCAGCCCCTGAGATACTCTGGAAGTAAAAATAAAATCATAGGATTAGTCCATAAGCATAATTTTTATCATAAATAAATTCATGATAATATTATCTGCGACAAGAATCTCATGAAAACATAAACATGCTCAAGTCTATTATTTTTCCTCCAGAGACTGACACCGGGACCGATACTTGACCCACCCAACCAAGTCCTTGACCGTGGACGCGGCTATTCGAATAGATATAACTCTGCAGAGGGTGTACTCTTTACCCACGCGTATGGGATTTCCTTAGTCAGCACCGCGCACTGGCTAATACCCAATACGGACTTTGGGTTGAAAACACGCCTGACGCGTACACACCGACCGGATGCCAGGACTCACCCAAAGCATCGCTCCAGAAACCTTAAGTCAGGGAGGCTACAACCTCCGAAAAGCATGGGATCACTATTACACGCGCGGATTACAAGGGGTGCCCCCCTCTCGGCTACAACCGGAAACACCCATGCCCCTGACCCGATGACAGGCTACAACCTTCATCGTAGTTATCTGGGTGGCGTGCACCCGTACAGGGGTTATCAACTTACTAGGCCATACCCTCCTTTCGGAAGGACCCGTGGCAGCACGGTGTACAGCTAGGTGTATAGAGCAAGACTCGATCTAGGCAGACTCAGGAGGTATTATGAAATATCACCAGTATCCTCTATTAATGTCACACGACACCACTGTGTCAACAAAGGACCGTGCCCACCAGCACGTCCAAACCAGCAACAAAACTTCTGCCATCATGCAGCCATATACATGTCAGAGAGCTGCTAGTGTGGTATGCAAGCAAGGAAAAAGGTTGACAAGACCATGCACACACAAGTGATGTAACATGCAACATATGCATTTCAATACCAAACTATGTAACCATGCAAAAATGCAAACACCATATCTCAGGTTCAATAATGCTTGCCTTGTCCAAAATAATCAGGAGAAAACCCCTCTGAATTTCCAGCAAAAGATCCTTCTTCCTTTTCTGAAAATTCAAATTTGAATTCGAATAAGAATTCCCATACAGAACAGAAAAATGTCCTCAAAATATTTTTAAATAAATCTTAAAAAAAACTAGAGAGGAAAAGAAAATTTTTGCAAAAAGAATCAAATCTTTTGGATTAATAGTTTAAAAGCTATTAACTTTTTAAAACTAGGGGTCTTTCTGCAAAACAGAAGCCCCTGGGCTGTTTTAAAAGAAAACGGTTCGGCAGCGAATACGCCTTCCAGTGGAGAAGGCGTAAAGCGTAAAGTACGCCTTCGCTAAGCACAGAGAATAGAGAGAGAGAGCTGACGGGTGGGGGCCACCCGTCAGGTTTGAATTTGAGCGCGCTCGCGCGCGTGTACAGAGGGGAGGCGGCGATCGCCGGCGACGATCGCCGGGGTTTTAGAGCCCGACGCTGGTCGTAGTGTGACCAGCGTGGACTTCCGCATCCGTGGGTGGTGGTGGTGGCCACCGGCGATCACCTGAACGGCGGTGAGCTCGACGCCGGCGGACGGTGGTTCGGGTGAAGTTGGGGCTCGTCGGAGAGGGCTCGGGGAGTGGAATTGGCTTAGGGGTTCGGCATAGTGGTGAAAAAGAGGTGGGTAGGCGGAATTTGGGTGGCTCTGGTGGAGTAGGGGCGAGGTTAGGCTCGTGGACAGAGGCGGCGGAGCGGTGGCCGGAGAGGGAGAAGATGACCCCCTCGTGGCCGGGTGGGTGGCTAGGAGGAAGAGTGGGTGGTGATGGAGGCGAATGGTGCAGCTGGAGGGGCTCGAGGACCCCTTTTATAGGCGAGTCGAGGATGGCCGAGACGGGCGGAGGTCGCCGGAGTAAATTAGCTCGCCGGGGTTGGTTTTGGCCGGTGGTCTGGGGCGACGGGGCATTTAAGAGGCCGGTGGAGTTCGCCCGAAGCCTCTGCTTGGACGGGCTCGTGCTTGCTTGCCACGTCCGCGATGCGCTGTCCGCACGGGTGCGGCGGCGTGGCCAACTCCGGCGACTGCCATACGGGCCCCGGGGCGGCGTGGTCGGTGCGTCCGTTGTGCGGAGGAGCGAGGGAGAGTGACGCGTGGGCGGGGAGGTAGGTAGGGGAGTTGCGGTGCACTGAATGGCGGCCGATGGCCGAGGCGATCCGCTCGGCCTCGCCGTGGGTGAGCTCGGGGTGGTTGCACCGGCCAGCTGCCAGCTCACCGGCGTGGAGAGGCTGGGCGATGGGCCAGGGAAGCGGTCGGTAATGAAGGCGGGCGTCGACGCCGTGCGGGAGGGAAAAGCGAGGAGTGCACGGCATCGCCGGCCCCTGTCGGCTGAACTAGTTCAGTTAACTGAACTAAATTCAGTTATGAACAGTATGCACGCCAAGTGTTTGATGAAATGCTATGGGGTGTTAAACATCTTAGTTGATCAAGGGATTTGCTGTGGTGGTGTGTGGTTACTCAAAAATGAGTTTGCCAGAAGGCCAAGATTTTTGGTGGGGTTTAGAAATGATTTAGAGCAAAAAGTTGATTTCTGGACCAAATTTGAAATGAATAGAATTTGAAATTTTTGAACTGTGGGACCAAAAGTTTTTGAAGAAATGGGTTAAGGGTACCATGTATATGCAGGGATAATTTTGGTGTGGCAAGAGAGTCCTAGAAAAACATAGTTCCTTTGTAAAGTCAAGAAACTATGATTATTTTAAATTCCATCTTTGGAATTAAATATATATAGAAGAAATATTTTTGGGGAGTGGAAAGGAGTTGTATAATATCATAGAAGATGTGTATGACATGTGAGGTCAGTCTTGGGTGGCAGAAAAAATATTTGGAGTGGTTTAAGGTGCTAGAGGAGGTGGAAAAAGGCTTTTGCCTTTGAAAGTCAAATAACCAGAACCAAAAATTCTTTAGAAAGAAATAGTTTTGAAAACCTCCAAAATATTTAAATCAAATAAATCCACCCTTCAAACAGAACCCTCCAAGAAAATTTTAAATCTTAGCTAAAATTTGGAAAAGTTTTGAAAACTCCAAATAAATATTTTTGGGGTGTTACAGGAGGTGCCGTCCGTTCGGCGCTCGGTCATCGGTGATTTGGATCATGATGAGTACGACTCCATCAACCCCGTTCTTTTGAACGCTTCCGCGCGCGATCTACAAGGGTATGTAGATGCACTCCCCTCTCCCTCATTGCTATATGACTCCATAGATTGATCTTGGTGTTGCGTAGAAAATTTTAAAATCTTGCTACGTTCCCCAACAATATAGTGGAGTGATTTTGTTGTACCAGCTTCAAAAAAAAATGCGCTCCTACGTGTACCCGTGAATGGGTGTGTGAGAACTAGTGCGTGCCTGCACCGTTTCTCTTCGTGAGAGTACAATATACTATGCCCAAAGAACGTTCTCCACAAGAGTAATAATATAAGTGTGTGATGTGTTGTCAGGATCGGATTTTTGGGATATTAATTTCCCAAAAGAGGGCCTTGTGCTCACCAGCACTAGGATTACTGTTAGCTGATGAGGCACTAACTTGTTACAGAGACACCAAGCAAAAGTACCAAATATGTAGTACAAGACCATTTTGGCCTATGAGTACAACACCAGGTTCTAGTGGCTGATGGCGGAAGTGGTTTGTGGTACATTGGTGACTATGGGACTCCATTTCCCACAGGAACAGCTGACCCGGATAACTCCTATCTTCGCAAGGCTGCTAACTCCATTTGCGCGGTTCCGGGGTTGTCATCGCGTCGTTCCTTCCCACGCAAGGAATCTGGCCAAGAAAATAGCCAGGGACAAGCCAGTGAGTACTTTGAATGTACTCGCAAACATAATGAACATGGGTGAAATATAATCATGCCCGCGGATAATAGATGAGCACATAGACCTCCTCCGAAGACCGACACTAAGACCGACACTTGACCCATCCCAGACTGTAGTCCTTAACCAAGGACACGGCTATTTTAATAGGTTCGATATCTCTGCAGAGGGTGTACTCTTTACCCATGAGTAACGGTTTTCTTCAATTCATTAGAACTAATACCTTCTATGGTCTTTTAGTTGAAAACCCGCCTGACTTGCAGACACCAGCTTAACTTCACTTGTGTCTGGAATCACCCACGACACCCGTTAAGTAAACTCTAAGTGGGGAGGCTACAACCTCGCGTAGCATGGGATCAAATTTATTTCGCGCACTCTAAGGGGTGTCCCCCCTCTCGGTCCCAACCGGAAACACCCATGCCCCCGGACCAGGTGGCATGCCTACCGGATGCACCCGATATCTTCCACCATGGCCTCTCTGTACGGTGTGTGCCAAGAAAAGGGTTGACAACTTACTAAACCGTACCCTACCAGCGGCAGGGACAAATGGTAGTACGAAAACAAGCATGGGGGTTACTTGAGCAAGACTCGATCTATGGTCGATTCAGGAGGTTTAAGTATTCCCTGAATGTTTGGTGCCACAATGCTCTTCATAGTTTCCTGATAGGGTCACCACCCCTCATGCTTCCTCCTGCCTCACTGCCCATCCTCGTCACAACGAGATGTCAGTCACGTGGTTGTGTTCACCGGAACACAACCTTTCTTCGGACTCCATCCGAACTATCACCAGGCATATGTGGCATGAGAAGTGGTTGCTGTCACCAACATCACATACATAACAGAAAAAGATTTCTCACCATATGTTGATATGCAAGAGTATGACTCCACATGAAATAACGTTACTCCATTTTAGTATATTGATGGAGTTCATAAGATTTAGCAAACACGTATATCATAACGGGGTTCAAGATGCTTGCCTTCAGGTAGAGGGGAGGAGAAACGTATTCCAATTTTTTTTTGGAAGTTTTCTCCCTCTTCAAAATCCTAAATGGAAATAATAAGAAATCAATACATTGACTCAAAATAGCCCAAAAAAGTGGTCTGGAAAATTTTCATATAAATATGAATATAAACTAGACAATATTTGGGAAACGACAAAAAAACAATCAAGTCATTTGGATTTGTATTTAAAAAGATATTGCCAGTCAAAGTTCAGTCAACTCTGTTTTTAGAATAAAAATAGAAATAGGAAAATGTTTCGACTGGAATACGCTTTCGGAGTGGGGGAGATGTACTAGGGGCTTTGCATCTTCACTTATGCCCGCGTGTGCTGGCGCTGGCTCACTGACAGAGGGCCTAGGGGGCCCACTGGTCAGGTTTGACCAGTCGCCCCCGCCTCCTCCTTCCTCTGGCCGAACCGAGGCGAGGCTCCGGCGATCAACGCCGGCGAACGGCGGTTCCTCGAGGGCGCCCGAGTGCAGGGATGGATCCGCCAGACTGGGGCGGTCCTCCCGATGGTCGAGGGGGTGACGGAGGTGTAGGAAAAGAACGGTGACGAGTCTCGCGGCGGACGGCGACCTCGGGTGGATTTGGGGCTTCGCACTACGGTTGCTCCCGAGCTAGTTTGAGGTGATGGGCGGCTCCGCAGGATCATAGGGAGTCGGACGGTGGTGCTGGCTGGACTGGAGTGGCGCTGGTTGCGACGGATTGGACTGGAGTGCGGCGGCGGCCGTACTCGCCGGAGATGAAGAAGAAAACTCCACCTGGACGATTGGCTGCTACGGGGTTGCTCTGCGGGGTGGCTAGTGACCGACTGAGGTTGCGGAGATGCTCGGGGCATCCTTATATAGATGATTGAGGTCGGTTCAACGATGGCCGAGGATAAGGACGACGGCGGCGGCACTATTGCAGAGCAGGGAAGGTGGAGACTGGCTGGCAGAGTTTGCAGAGGTAGGCGACGAGGTTGCGGATGAGCACGGCGGTCTGGGGTGCTCAGGGGCGCGCCAGGTGGCCCGTACGGCACCGACCACAGCAGGCGGCTATGGCGGCTAGCTCTTGGCTTGCCGGAGACGTGGCGAGGTGCTGTGGCGCCTGTGAGGGGGTGCAGGTAGAGGCTTGGCTCTATGCTGCGAGCTGCAGAGGGTCAGGATAAGCTCGGGGGGACAGGCCAGGGGCGCGGCGGCTCGGGCGCGACACGTGCAAAACGCGCGCTCTGGCCGCGCTCCGTGCACGCACAGCAAGCGTTCGACGAAATGCCAGGGCGACCAAACTTGCTTGGATGCCAGAGCAAATCAACAGACCTAGGTTAGAGGTAGCTAAGAGGTTAGTTGACATGTCTGCTAGGTCAGGGGATCAAGCCCACAATGTCAACTAAGAACTATGCCCAAAACTGGCCATGCACACTAGGTGCTCGACAGAATGCCATGGGCATATGGGCATCTCTACTGATGGCCAAAATCTCCAGATCATAGTCTCTTTAGGTGAATGAGATGATGGCAAAGCTAGTTGGGCAAAACCAGAAACTTGCTAGTGGAAGTTTTGCAAATCTTCAGTTCTGGACAGGAAATGCAGGGCATTGATTCATGAACCAAAGATATCCCAATGTGCCCACTCTTCTGGACTTAAGGGTTTTGCAAGGAGGGCTATATGCAAGAGGGAGCTCAAGGGCACTAGAGCAAAATAAACTAGGGTTGCAGTGCAAAATACCAAACTAGACCAGCATGAAAAAGAGGTTGATTCAGTCAAATTCTCCAAAGGACCTAAGTCGGTTTTTGCATAAAGTTGAATAATATACTCCGATGATCATCCCATAATTTTGGTGGAAGCATTAAAGGAATATTTAAAGGGGTTGTAGTGGAATTTGCCGATTGGACCAGATTTGAAAAATCTAGTGTGGAGCTCAAAATATTAAAAGAAAAGAATATATTCTTGCACAAAAGTGATCTAACAACATCACACGACATCTCCAATTTTTGGTTGGAGATTTAAATCAATTTAACAAGTGGTTGCAGTTCAAATGGGACCCTAAAACCAAGGGAGACCATTTTTAGATAGATTAAGATTAGGGAGAGAAATACATAATTATTTCTACTGATATAAGAAAAGTTTTAATGACTAAATGTGAGAGTCTAACTTTAGCTGGAAGGATTTCACTTGAGGTAAAAACTCCAACATACACGGGAAGGGAGGGTCCTGAAATCTAAAGGAACATCATGCAAATGAAAATTTTAATTTCCTGGCAAAATTTTAATTAATAAAACATGGTCAAATTTTTGGGGTGTTACAACACTACCCCCCTTAAGAAAAATCTCGTCCTCGAGATTTGCTAAGGGCTGCTATAAAATCTTCTACTGCCACAAAAAGATATAAAAAAAATCAACCGCTCTAATAATGTAAGTAAATGCCACTACAGTGCATTGGCGAAAACTGCAGTGTCAAACACTGGCGCGGCATGGAAAAATCTACGGTCGTGGAAAACGAGATATTCCTACTCCGGGCTATAGTAAATTTAGAAATAAAAATTTCTAAATTTAAAATATGCTGGTTGCACCCGAGAGCACAGTGCTCTCACTGGCTGACAGGTGCGCCTGGACCCATTGTCAGCCTCTTCTTCTACCTCCGGTTCTCTCTTCTCCTCTCTCTCGTGTGCGTTCCCGCGCTATCTCCATCGGCGACGGCTAGCTCATAGGGCATCTAGGCCGTACTGCCGTAGTGCGTGGCATGCTAGCTGCCGGTGCAGTGTGCACTCACTTCGCGGGCCAGCGTGCTGTCGGCACTGCTCGCGGATTCGCCTCCGAACACCGGCGGTCGAGCGATGAGCGGCGCTGGTGGACTCCGCCCACCGTACACCGATCTCGAGCTATAAAACGGCTGAGGTGCTTCTTCTTCCTGGCCTCGATTCTTCTTCTTCTTCCCTCTCCATTTGTGTTTGTAGGAGCTCGAGTCAAGGCTCTAATGGCGGAGGTGATGCCGGACTGGTGCATGATCCTAGTGTGCGTGGGGTTGAAGGCATTGCTGGGGGTATCCGTGCTCTTGTGCGTGATGATCCTCGACGATCGTCGTGATGCAGTGGATCGAGTGCTGGCTCTTCGAGGCGGCGGCAATCATGAGGATTAGGTGTCGGGTGCTGACGGTGGTTAGTGCGCGGTAGGCAACTAGTGTTTGAATAAACTCCCACGGTTTCTCATTAAGAGACTGTGGTGCGCTAGAGAGTTGGTTAATTAGATGAAGCAAGTGTATGTGGAATAGCAACTTAGTGCACCGGGTGGTGCGGCCGGAGTTGTATTACTGCTGTTGTCGTGTTGCGCGATGAAATAAAAATATCTACGTTATGCAGAGAGATATGTTGCAACACTCCAGGAAAGATTAATTAACACAAGATACGACACACAGCTCACAACTCATAGAAAGGTGCGGGGATAAACAACATAGCAGTTACGTCTAGAACATAAACGGTAAATGGACAGGGTCCTGGGAAAAGGTCTCTGGTGCTGGGGGACACTCTTCTTCTATTGATGGGAGTGGGTTGACTATTCGATGGATGTGCTTCTCCTTCCCGGGCCTCAGTGGTCTGCCGATGGCGATTCGAGGATTTAAATCGGCGAGGCTCTGGAGATAACCCATTATCCGCTGGGTCAGACGCTCTTGCGCGATGACATATTGCGTAAGGTTGGCTAGTACTGGGTCTCTCTCAATTCGCCCACCAGGAAAAGATGATGCTTCTCCGGGTGCTGCGCGGCTTGGAAAAGTAATAATACCCTCGTTCGCTGGCATAGGGTACCGCGAATCGAAGGCGAGCAAGTGCTTCACAAGCAGCAGCCTCTATGGCCATCTGGGGAGTTGGCATGGATTTCCCCATGAAGGAAACCTCTGTGGGGTCTTGGTTTGGGTTTGCGGGCGGGATGTGCACCACTGCCCAATATTTCGAGGTGGAAGGTGTGATCCTCGATTTGAGTAGCTCATATTGGGGTGGACGGGTAGCACTCATGGTACTGCAGGTAAAATCCCACAATATCTTCACGAAACTACCTGGTGATGCCTCTGGGGTTCTAAGATAAATACTAGGGATCGGCATGGTGAAGGAAATGTCTGTGAGAGCAGGGCACCAGGTGAGGGATGCTTGGTAAGGTCACGGTGCGCCCTTTTATATAGCAACCGGGCTGGTTTACAGAATCATGGTGAGGGGCAGCTATGTTGTCGGTTTCGCTTTACGGCGTCGGGGTCAAGGCTACAGGTACTCAGGTCTCGCAAAATGACGTTTTTACTGTAGGGGTTGTCAGTGAGGTGCTCTGGAAGTTACACTCGGAAAAGGACAAAAAGCAATCGTACATTGTCATAACTATGCACGGGTGCTATAAAAGCGCAACAGTACTGTATATACATATCGGCATACATGTTACATGACTATGGGGTGTGGACAAGACAAAGCTTGGTACTACTTGGGTGACTTAATCAACCTCGTTTATATCCAAGCGGCCTTGCCTTGTGGATGCTAAAGCTTCTCCAAGAGCTTCATTGTCCGCGTTGGCTGGAGGTGGCTGAGGGGGTGCAGGGTCGGAGCAGTGATGATGTCCCTCGCGGGGATTGTTGGCCAGAATCCCGTTGGAGCATGCGCCAAACAAGCGAGGCATCACCTCTGGAGACACCAAGGCATTTTGTTCAATGACCGAGGCAGGCCTCGGGGACTCGATTGGTTGTTCGAACAACACGACTGGGTTATCGGTGCCGGACTCGTCTCTTCCTCTTGCCGGGGCTCGGTGAAGCAGTTCCCCACGAGCTGCGATCAGATCAAGAGTGATTTGATCGAATAGTTCCTCTAGCACACTAACATAGCATACCAGATGCAATAATGCAGGATCTGTCTCGTGGTGTCCGCTCGCAACTCGGGGAGGTCTACCATACC
Source organism: Secale cereale (assembly GCA_902687465.1). NCBI lineage: Eukaryota > Viridiplantae > Streptophyta > Magnoliopsida > Poales > Poaceae > Secale > Secale cereale. The sequence continues at coordinate 792,670,835 of LR738711.1, read as the reverse complement.
CGTTACGACTGGGGTAGTAGTAGAACGAGCGACAGTTAACTCTGGGCGACAGGTGCCGGAGTTGAACTATAGCTTCTCGAGCAGCTAGTTGGATAGCTTGCGGCTCAAAGGTACTTGTCCTTCCGGTGCACCTGTAGGGGCGTTCTGGTGACAGACCCCTACCGTAGATGTGTACAGTGGCCCAGAATTGACGGCGTTCAACGCCCATGGAGTATTGGTACACAACATATTCTGGGAGCATGGTCAAAAAACCTCCAAGGTTGGTTGTTGTGGTTTCATTGTGAACGATGGGTCCTGGCATTTTAGCTCGGTCTGGGTAGAGGCTGTGGTGGGTTGGGGGCTAGCGTGCCCTATTTATAGGAAAGGACGGAGTCTTCCTTCGCACGCTTGCGAAGGGAACTGTTTAGCTGTCGGTCACTGGCGGGTGATCGACAGGCTAGACTGATAGGTTGGGCACCGAGTACCAAAGGTGTCGGCCCTCTGTGGGGGTATCTTATGCGAGAAGCTTGGCTGGGGTTAGGATATGGTCTGGTATGGTGGTTAACCTAGGTTTTTGACCTGAATGATATAGGATTAGCCAACGGTCAGCCTGGCTCTGATACCAAATTTGTTAGGACCGGATTTTTGGGATATTAATTTCCCAAAAGCGGCCATTGTGCTACCAGCCCCAGGATTACTGTTAGCTGATGAGGCACCAACTTGTTACAGAGACTCCAAGCAAAAGTACCAAATATGTAGTACAAGACCATTCTGGCCTATGAGTACAACACCAGGTTCTAGTGGCTGATGGTGGAAGCGGTTTGTGGTACATTGGTGACTATGGGACTCCATTTCCCACATGAACAGCTGACCAGGATAACTCCTATCTTCGCAAGGCTGCTAACTCCATTTGCGCGGTTCCGGGGTTGTCATCGCGTCGTTCCTTCCCACGCAAGGAATCTGGCCAAGACAATAGCCACGGACAAGCCAGTGAGTACTTTGAATGTACTCGCAAACATAATGAACATGGGTGAAATATAATCATGCCCGCGGATAATAGATGAGCACTATGTTAATCATGACGTGACATATCATAATGCAGGCAGATCGTTTGTATAAAATTGCATATGCAATCAGGGAATGATAATAATATAAAATATGAACATGCCACAGTCGGGCGTCTGAGCGACACCACATAAAGGGCTTATAAAGAAAATAAATAACAAGAATGCCACAGTCGGACGTCTGAGCGACATCACGTAAAGGGCTTAATAAGAAATAAATAACGAAAATGCCACAGTCGGATGTCTGAGCGACATCACATAAAGGGCTTAATAAGAAATAAATAACAAAAATGCCACCGTCGGTCGTCTGAGCGACATCACATAAAGGGCTTAATAAGAAATAAATAACAAAAATGCCATAGTCGGACGTCTGAGTGACATCACGTAAAGGGCTTACTAAGAAATAAATAAAAAAATGCCACAGTCGGACGTCTGAGCGACATCACATAAAGGCCTTAATAAGAAAGGAATAACAAAAATGCCAAAGTCTGACGTCTGAGCGACATCACATAAAGGGCTTAAAAGAAAAATAAATAACAGTAAATATCCGGGAGGTAGAACCGTCCCAAGGATACTCATTGGTCCAAAGAATACGAATGGTTAAGTCCACAAAAATCATCATATGTCACAGGTAATAATCAGTGTACTGGTTTAATAGTTCCTCCTCCGAAGACCGACACTAAGACCGACACTTGACCCATCCCAGACTGTAGTCCTTAACCATGGACACGGCTATTCGAATAGGTTGGATATCTCTGCAGAGGGTGTACTCTTTACCCACGAGTAACGGTTTTCTTTCGTTCATTAGAACTAATACCGTCTACGGTCTTTTAGTTGAAAACCCGCCTGACTTGCAGACACCAGCTTAACTTTACTTGTGTCTGGAATCACCCACGACACCCGTTAAGTAAACTCTAAGTGGGGAGGCTACAACCTCGCATAGCATGGGATCAAATTTATTTCGCGCGCTCTAAGGGGTGACCCCCCTCTCGGTCCCAACCGGAAACACCCATGCCCCCGAACCAGGTGGCATGCCTACCGGAAGCACCCGGTGTCTTCCACCATGGCCTCTCTGTACGGTGTGTGTGCCAAGAAAAGGGTTGACAACTTACTAAATCGTACCCTACCAGCGGCAGGGACAAATGGTAGTACGTAAACAAGCATGGGGGTTACTTGAGCAAGACTCGATCTATGGTCGATTCAGGAGGTTTAAGTATTCCCTGAATGGTTGGTGCAACAATGCTCTTCATAGTTTCCTGACAGGGTCACCACCCCTCATGCTTCCTCCTGCCTCACTGCCCATCCTCATCACAACGAGATGTCAGTCACGTGGTTGTGTTCACCGGAACACAACCTTTCTTCAGAATCCATCCGAACTAACACCAGGCATATGTGGTATGAGAAGTGGTTGCTGTCACCAACATCACATACATAACAGAAAAAGATTTCTCACCATATGTTGATATGCAAGAGTATGACTCCACATGAAATAACGTTACTCCATTTTAGTATATTGATGGAGTTCATAAGATTTAGCAAACACGTATATCATAACGGGGTTCAAGATGCTTGCCTTCAGGTAGAGGGGAGGAGAAACGTATTCCAATTTTTTTGAAAGTTTTCTCCCTCTTCAAAATCCTAAATGGAAATAATAAGAAATCAATACATGGACTCAAAATTGCCCAAAAAAGTGGTCTGGAAAATTTTCATATAAATATGAAAATAAACTAGACAATATTTGGAAAACGACAGAAAAACAATCAAGTCATTTGGATTTGTATTTAAAAAGATATTGCCAGTCAAAATTCAGTCAACTCTGTTTTTAGAATAAAAACAGAAATAGGAAAACATTTCGACTGGAATACGCTTTCGGAGTGGGGGAGACGTACTAGGGGCTTTGCGTCTTCACTTATGCCCACGTGGGCTGGCGCTGGCTCACTGACAGAGGGCCCAGGGGGCCCACTGGTCAGGTTTGACCAGTCGCCCCCCGCCTCCTTCTTCCTCTGGCCGAACCGAGGCGGGGCTCCAGCAATCAACGCCGGCGAACGGCGTTTCCTCGAGGGCGCCCGAGTGCAGGGATGGATCCGCCAGACTGGGGCGGTCCTCCCGATGGTCGAGGGGGTGACAGAGGTGTAGGAAAACGACGATGATGAGTCTCGCGGCGGACGGCGACCTCGGGTGGATTTGGGGCTTCACACTATAAAGGCGGATATGACACATGGCAGGGTGGCATACTACTAACTCGTGATAAAAGGTGGTGGATATGTCACAGTGAAGTGGGTGATGTGACTCCAATATATTACAGTTCATCGAGTATCGGAGTGACACCCGATGAATTTATTTGGTGGTAGGCGGAAGCGGTTATAAAACAGTGATCAACTCCAGGATCGCAAGGGACTGACTGGGACTCCACTAAGCGTCGGACTCGCTATCAAACTCTTCATCCATGAGATCACCTTCGTCCACATCTGGCCAAATCAACAAGCCAGGTGAGTACTTTGAATGTACTCGCAAGACAGTTCGGACTTAAGATATAACAAATGCCAACATGATGCATATGAGTATTCCAGCAAAATACGACCGAAATAAAATATTAATGAGCTGCATCCAATGATAGAAGTCGGGCGGTAATCCTCCCGAAATCCATAAGATAAATAAAAGAAGACCAAATGAGTGTCTGAGTGACGCCTCATAAGAAAACAATAAATGATAGCAGGCCACAGTCGGCCGTCTGAGCGACACCACATAAAGGGCTTATAAATAAAAAGAATGCCACAGTCGGACGTCTTAGCGACATCACATAAAGGGCTTATAAATAAAAAGAATGCCACAGTCGGACGTCTGAGGGACATCACATAAAGGGCTTATAAATAAAAAGAATGCCACAGTCGGACGTCTGAGCGACATCACATAAAGGGCTTATAAATAAAAAGAATGCCACAATCGGGCGTCTAAGTGACATCACATAAAGGGCTTATAAATAAAAAGAATGCCACAGTCGGACGTCTGAGCGACATCACATAAAGGTCTTATAAATAAAAAGAATGCCACAGTCGGACGTCTGAGCGACATCATATAAAGGGCTTATAAATAAAAATAGGATAATGATGAAATACTTCTGAAAGTAAACCAGTACTAAGATAGTTGGTGAGTTCATCTACCAAATGAACTTGACAAAAACACTACTCTGGTTACCAACAAGAATATACTAGAGACGATCACCGGGTTGACATGAAGATTGACCCTAGTCCATAAACATGGCTACTGAAGGAATTTTAACTCTGCAGAGCTTGTACTATTAGTTCATAGCCGACGGACTTTACTAGCCATGGGGACTTGTTCCATCTACGGTGTTTTAGTAGATACCCGGCTAACCAGTACACACCCATTTAACATCCTGCTGTCCGGAATCACCCGTGACAACATTCACGAAAAACTCTAAGACGGGGAGGCTACAACCTTGAATAGCATGGGATCAAATTTATATATGCGCGCTCTAAGGGGTGCCCCCCTCTCGGTCCCAACCGGAAACACCCATGCCCCCTGACTAGATGACGGGCTTTAATCCAGGGCCATGGAACCCTCATCCCGGCCCCTCTACTTAGTGTGTACTCAGGAAGTGGTTTACAACTGACTAGACCGTAATCTCAACAGACGGCCTATGATAGTACCAAAAAAGGAGACGAACGGATTCATGACATGATCTCCGTTGATACCGAGTTAACCAACTACTGGCATGCTCCAACAATACCAGCATTCCACCCATCATATCACCATATGATCGAGGTTGTTCAAACATTATCTTTCGGGGCTCACCCGAAACTTACTTGCATGAAATATAACCATACACATATGCCCATATGATCATGCTTATGAAACGAACTACTCGAGCAAACATGCAACACACTTATCATATCAAAAGTTCAAACATGCTTGCCTGGTTCTGAGAAGTCAGAGTCTAACTCGGTGTGGTTCGCGTCTCCGTCATGACCTCCGGTATCTACATATTCAAACAAATAAATACTAACATAAATACCGCGCGTGCAAATAAAGTTGCTCCAAAAAAATTCACATAAATATGACAAAAAACTAGTCAGAAAACTAAAGAGGACAGAAAAGAATCAACTCAAAATCATCTTTAGTTAAAAAGATATTAGAGTTCTGTCCAGGGACTCATCTGTAATGAAACAGAAAAGTTCTAGGGGCTAGAACATAAAACAACAAAGCGAATCGGTACGCAGTACATCAACCGCGGAGGGGAAACGTACTTTGCCCGAATGCGCTTACAGAAAACGGTTCAGAGGGGAGAGGTGTGAGGCTGATAAGGGGCCCCACGTGTCAGGTTTGAAAACTGGAGCAGAGTCGCACCGGCGCCGGTGCTGTGGTGGTCGCCGGCGCCGATCCACGATGAGTTAGGGGAGGGGAGTGATACGTACGGCTTCTCGGTGATCTTCTGCGTCGAATGGTGGTGGAGTTGAGCGTCGGCGAGCTCCACGTCGACGACGACCCTGTCTTCGGCGGACGGCGACTTGGGTGGTCGTGGGCCTCGTCGGAGAGGGTTCCTGGGATCAAATTGAGGTGGGGGTTAGGTCTAGGTGGGTGCCAGGGTGCTACGCTCGAGTCCACGATGGCGGAGAAGCTCTCACCGGAGTGAACGATGCTAGAGCCCGAGGCGGAGGGAGTTGGCCGGAGTTGGGGAAGAAGGGCCCCTCGAGGCTCTTCCAGAGGTTGGGCGTGGTCTAGGGAGGTAGTGAAGATGTGCGGGCTCGAGCACGAGCTCGGGGGTGCCTTATATAGCCGGCCCGAGGTGGTTGCCGTGAATGGATAAGTCCGGCGAGACGATTACGGTGCTGCAGTGGTTGGACGACGGAGTTAGGGGCTTGAGCATCGTCTAGGAGGTGTAGTGGTTCCATTCCCGCACCTAACTCAGCAGGGGAGAGGGAGTTACGGGCTGTCCTCGACGGAACGGCCGCGCGGCACGTCGGCAGCAGAAATCGCGCTCTGCGCGCGCCAGGCCACGGCGACGGTGCGGCAGGCGTGCGCTGGCACTGGAGGTCGACACGCGGAGCGCTGGGGTGATTTGGGCGGCGCTAAACGGCGTCGAGCTGCGGGGTTACTTCTGTCATCCGCCACGGGCGGCGCTGTTGCCGTGGCAGTCGCCGGCGCGGTCTGGCCAGGGCGCCACCGACGCCCAGAAGCAGCCAAGCAACCGTGCGGCGCTCTGGATAAGAAGGTGGTGCAGTGCAGCGTCGAGCCAAGGAGGTTACTGGTGAGATTGTCGAAGTGCCTGACGAAACTGACGAACTGTCGAACTGTTTGTCGACAGTTTCAGTTAACAACTTCTGAACTTGATAGTACAGTGTATGCTAAGTGTTTGATGAAATGTTTCTGGCATGTGTGAAATATTTCTGGTGCTGATATTTGGTGGAGTGGCCTCCTGATGCATCTAGAGGCTGCCTGATTTTTCACATGATTTTTGGAAGAAAGTAAATATGAATTTCACCAAATTTTGCAAATCTGGTCCAAACTTGCAGCATGTGAAATTTGAAAATTTTGAACTATGGACCAGTGAAACAAGATGGATCTAGGTTGTGGGTACTAAGGACCATCTAGGAGAGTTGGTTTGGAATCAAATATCTGAATGGAAAAGGTGGCTCCTTTGTAAATCACCAAGGTCCATTATAAAAGACAGAAATAGTTTTGGAGTGAAATAAATAGAGGAAAAATCCCAATAAGGTCAAAACTTACTGAAATTCATGAGAGACTTGTCCTAAGGTGTGAAGAGGGTTTTGGAGATAAATATTTCTGTTGGGGTCATGGCAAGATGAAGGTTGGGGGGGAGGATAAGTCCAAGACCAAATTTGAAAGACAAAACTCAAGTAGGGGAGAAAACAAACAACCTCTTTGAAACTCAATTCGGGCTTGAGCCAACCCAAGAGAAGATCTTCAAGGTCAAAAACCAAGCTTGAGAAATTTCCAAAAACTTTGGCCAGAAAGATTTTAAGAGGCTCAAGAAAAGATCAAATAACCCTCTTCCAAAAGACCAAAATTTTGGAAGAAAACCAACTCAAAAATTTGGGGTGTTACATCAATTGATCGTGTCATCAACAAATTACGGAGCTCTATGATGAGCCAGTGACAGTATGATCACCCTAAAATGTATTTTATTAACACAGTACAGACTCAAACTACCATTTCTTTCTTTCATATACGGCCTGACTAGTGGGCCCCACGGTTACGCCCCCCATGGTGCAACACTAGTTGTGCCACCTCGAATGTTTGACTGGTCAATTGATTGTGTTATCAACAAAATACGGAGTTGTACGAGTGAGCCAGTGACCGTATAATCATGACATGTATTTTTTTAACACTGTACATACGCAAGGGCTCATATATACGTGCAAGCACTCACCGCTATAAGCGCACACACGCAAACCCTACCCCTATGAGCACCTTCGAGAGAGTGGGCCAACATATGATCTTGAGATTTTACGAAGTCACCATAGGTGCCTCGTAGTCGAGTGGAACATCTCCTCCCACTGAACGCACATCGCCGGAAAATACTGAAATTAACCCATGATAAATGCGAGCACCGGGACTTTAACCCTGGTGGGCTCGAGACACCACTGTCCTCCTAACTATCCAACCACATGTTAGTTAGCACGACAAAATGTATGTGGTGACCGTGATGAGCTTATTCTGAAGTCCAGTGACCATATCGTGCTTTCGCTTCAAATACAATGACCGTAATTGTCGTCAAAAAAATACGGAGCACGCATCAAATGGAAAGTCCGTCAGTGTCATCAAGAAAATACGGAGGCGTACCGTGAGCTAGATACCATATGATCACCACGAGAATGTATACGGTGACCGTAATGAGCATATTCTGAACTACAGTGACCGTATAGTGCATTAGCTTGAAATACAGTGGCCGTCATGCGTGAATGTGTCGTGGGCATGCATACTTTTAGAGGGCCGGGAGATAGTTTGTGTGTGTACGTGAAAGTGGTGTAGAAAGAGGGGATGTCCGGTGGAGACAAGGAGAGATATGCCCTTCATTTCGCTTTCCTGTGATTAATATTTTCGGAGAATATATAAACATTCACAATGCAGAACAAATATTTTTGGATGCACCATGCAATTAACTTTCATGTATAACATTGTACTAGTGTATATGCTTATTTTCTTAGTGGCCGATTGCGTGTGTGGTGTGGTGGGCACATCATTTCTAGTTGTGGTGGGTCAACATGAGGACTCATGGGTCGGTTCCATCCTGCACCACATAGGTTGGATCGAGACATGTTATACGAAGACCCATGTGGAGGACTCGGTGTACAACACGAAGCTAGCTACCAGAGTCGCGGAGGACTCTATCCCCACTGGTGATAAGTCGACTATATATGATTTGTAACCCTAGGCCCCCAGTATGTTATAGAAGCTTGGGGGCTAGTTCATCGATAGTATACACATGCACAATGCCTGGTATTCATGTGTACTTTGTACACACCCCTATCACTAATATACAATACCATGAGTAGGCTTTTTCCTCAACTGCAAGGGTCCGAACTAGGGTAAAACTTTGCCTCGTATTACCATCCAGCCTAACAGTCAGGGATAACCGACCGAATGATATGATGGAATCATATCTGCCAACTACTGAGAGAGAGGTGTGTCTGGGGGGGGCAATGTGTGCGAGAGAGGCCTAAAGATAATGTGCGTGCGGGAGACATGTAGGCACATATATGTGCGTATAGAGGGCTAGTAGAGACTGTGCGTGTGTATATATGCATGTGAGAGAAATAGTGTTTTCCAGCTGAGATTAGTGAAAAGAGTGGTACATAGTAGTCAGAAAGAGAGAGAGAGAGAGAGAGAGAGAGAGAGAGAGAGATAGAGAGAGAGATACAGAGAGAGCATGTGCGTGAGACTCCCCGAAACCCCGAGAGAGATTGTGAGCATGTGTGAAAGAGAAATGTTGATGCATATAAAGTGTGTACTTATGTGGTAGATAGAGAGATATATAGCGCGTTTGTGAGAATGGGCCGATGCATAGTGCATCTACGTGTAAAAGGCGGTTCTACGCATTAAATTAAAACATAAATGGCATTATTATTTTCGGATGAGATCATGAATTTTGCAAATTGTGTATGGACAAAAATCGGTCTATCAGACACCCATACTCTATTCAATTCTAGCATGTGCATGTGTTTATTTCATATTATCGATCAATAGAGTGAGAGTGGTTTGAAATACAGACAATGGATGCTTTTGCAATTCATATATAAACATTAATTAGTGCACTCCATGTTGTTAGTGTGAAGCACTTTATACATTTGTCACTTGCATGGATGCATTCCAAATTTCTAGCTACGAAATAGAAAACATGTCGAATTCAACATAAAGGGGGTTTCGAAGATTCGAATTTATAGGAAGTGCATTCATCTATTTGAACCCGAGATAATGGCATTTGTAAATCAGATGTAAAAGGGGGCATCAATCTTTGTTGTGTGTTTGAACATGCTATATATATTCATACACATGTCTAACTTTTTGTTTGCAACCAAGGAGATTATATCTGGAACCATGCATGAACTGAGGTAAGTTGCATATTTTTTAATATATACTCGTGTACAATGTATACTCAAATGTACCACCTCCATTCCAAAATAATCGTAGCTTTAGGATTTTGAAGAGTAAAGATTTGTGAAGTTTGACAAATCCTGAATGTTCAATTCAAGAGAACCGAAAACGTTAATGCTTCTTCTACCAAATATTGAACGAAGCGCCAAATAGGCTTCTGGTCACCCAAAACCGCGCGAGACTAATATTTGGTGGTAGGAAATTACTGTTCTGACTCTGGCCCGTGTAGCTTATCGGCCTGATGTCCAAAGGTCTAAACCGGGGTAGGTTTGTAACTTCACCAAGACGCCAGTCTCAACCGCCTCCGAGAAGCATTCATATGCCGTGGGCGCCTAAACACCCATGTGCTTGGCCAAAATCTATCCCGCCCACATTTGGGACACTTGAGATTACTGTCCAACCCCCAACCCGCAATATGTCCAAAATTTTAGATGGGGGCAAAGTTTGTGACTTTCCGCAAATTTCCAACAAGCGTGTCCCAAACAGAAACATTGTTCTCCCTCAGTTCCCTGCCTCCTTCCGTTTCCCCATTCATACTCCGTGGGCGCCAAAACGCCCTATCCACCAGCCGCGAACCGCCAGCCTCCTCCGTCCTCCACCCCATAGCACCCAATCCACCGCCGCCCAACTCCATCACGCCGGAGCCGGTACCCCGACGTCGTCGTCCAACGCAACCGCAACACAACGCCCTCAAGGACTTAGCAGCTGAAGCCGAGGTAGAGATGCCTCCACGACGCCGACGCCGACGTGCGCCGTACTAGAATCACTCCGACCACGCCGTCCTGCGCCTCACTACTGCCGCTCCACTGCTACAACCGTCCACCACACCGGAGCTGTTCCCGCTACACCGTCGTTCGCCGCCTTGGATCTGCTTCCCCGCCGCCGACAAACGGCCACCGCAGTACACTCAACAACTTGGCCATGGGTTCGTCTAAGGCTGCACCGTCCTCCACAACTTCTCATTTCCAGCGAACCACAAGAAGATCGTTGGAAGAACATAAGGAGGATACACCACTGCCAGCAAAAAGAGGTACTCCTCTTCCCTTATTCGTGCAAACCATACGTCTCTGCTCACAGCATATTCATCCCACGAAAGAAACTAGTTGAGCGCTTCTTACTGCCTCTTCTTCATGATACTAAATGCACAAGGTTTCCTCCCTTTACTATTTCACCTTTGCTAGAGGTCAGTAGCCCGCCTGGATTTCAATTCACGGTCAGTCAAACCGCAATTAAAAGAAGCAGCACTCGCTTAGGCACGCGGAGCACCTAGTCCGCCTGTTCGCCGGGGAAGCGGCGCATGGGTGTCTATCATAGGGGTGTGGGGCGCAGGAGCTGCTTGCGCCAGATCTAGAGGTCGGCGGGGCTTGAATGGATTGTCGGGGCAGTGCCAAGAACGGCGGTGCGGTGAGGTCGAGGGAAGGGCGCATGCAGGGGACTAGGCCGGTGGTCGCTGCCGTTTGGAGGAAGATCGTCAACACTGACTGGCTGGAGGTAGATGAAGGCGATCTGCCCGTTCTTTGTACATCGGAAGGTGCAGAAAAAATGGTCTGACCTATTTGTTTTCAATCGAATGTTATTTTCATATAATCCTGTAGTAATTTAGTGTGGCATGCATGTTGTGTTGGGGAACGTAGCATAATTCAAAAAATTTCTACGTCTTCACCAAGATCCAAGTATGGAGACATCTAGCAACGAGCAACTAAGAGTGCATCTACATACCGTTATGAAGATTGCGTGCGGAAGCTTTCAACGAAGCAAGGATGAAGTAGTCGTACTCTTCACGTTCTTCGTCACCGATGATCTAGCGCCGAACGGACGGCACCTCCGCGTTCAACACACGTACGGTCCAGCAACGTCACCTCCTTCTTGATCCAGCAAGGGGGGAGGAGAAGTCGTCAGAGATCCGGCAGCACGACGGCGTGATGACGGATGCAGTGGAGATCGCAGCAGGGCTTCGCCGGGCTGCCCTGCGTTGGGAGTATGGGGTGTGACGGGAGGGGGAGAGGCGCCAGGGATCAGGTGCTGCTGCCCTCTCCCCCCCATATATATAGGGGCCAGGGGGGGCGCCTGGACCCCTTGCAGATCCAATCTGCAAGGGGGCGGCGGCCAAGGGGGGGTTCCTTGCCCCCCAAGGCAAGTGGAGCCCCCCCTCCCCTTTAGGGTTGGAACCCTAGGCGCAGGGGAGGTGGGCCCCCTTTGGTGGTGCGCCATCCCAGAGGGCTGGTCCCATCCCCTCGCGGCCTAGGGGCCCCACCGGGATGGGTGGCCCCATCCGGTGGACCCCCGGGGCCCCTCTGGTAGTCCCGGGACGCTCCCGGTGACCCCCGGAGATCACCCGTTGGCCGAAACTGGACTTCCCATATATCAATCTTTACCTCCGGACCATTCCGGAACTCCTCTTGATGTCCGGGATCTCATCCGGGACTCCGAACAACTTTCGGGTTTCCACGTGCATTAATCTCTACGACCCTAGCGTTACCGAACCTTAAGTGTGTAGACCCTACGGGTTCGGGAGACACGTAGACATGACCGAGACCACTCTCCGGTCAATAACCAACAGCGGGATCTGGATACCCATGTTGGTTCCCACGTGTTCCTCGATGATCTTCATCGGATGAACCACCGTGTCAAGGATTCACTCAATCCCGTATGTTATTCCCTTTGTCCATCGGTACGGTACTTGCCCGAGATTCGATCGTTGGTATCCCCGATACCTTGTTCAATCTCGTTATGGCAAGTCTCTTTACTCGATCCGTAATCCATCATCCCGTGACTAACTACTTAGTCACATTGAGCTCATTATGATGATGTCTTACTGAGTGGGCCCAGAGGTACCTCTCCGTCATACGGAGTGACAATATCCCAGTCTCGGTTCGTACCAACTCAACAGACACTTTCGGAGATACCCGATGCGTACCTTTATAGCCACCCAGTTACGTTGTGATGGTTGGCACACCCAAAGCACTCCTACGGTATCCGGGAGTTGTACAACCTCATGGTCTAAGGAATAAATACTTGACACTGAAAAGCTTATGCATTACGAACTATACGATCTCATGTTATGCTCAAGTTTGGGTCTTGTCCATCACATCATTCTCCTAATGATGTGATCCCGTTATCACTGACATCTCATGTCCATGGTCAGGAAACCGTGACCATCTGTTGATCAACGAGCTGGTTACTAGAGGCCTTCCAGGGACTCATTGTGATCTGTGTATTCACACATGTATCGCTGTTTCCGTACAATACAATTCAAGCATGAATAACAGACAATTATCATGAACAAGGAGATATAATAATAATACTTTTATTATTGCCTCTAGGGCATATCTCCAACAGTCTCCCACTTGCACTAGAGTCAATAATCTAGTTACATTGTGATGAATCGAACACCCATAGAGTTCTGGTGTTGATCATGTTTTGCTCGTGAAAGAGGTTTAGTCAACGGGTCTGCTACATTCAGATCCGTATGCACTTTACAAATATCTATATCTCCATCCTGAACATAATTCCGGATGGAGTTGAAACGGCGCTTGATGTGCTTGGTCTTCTTGTGAAACCTGGGCTCCTTGGTAATAGCAATAGCACCAGTGTTGTCACAGAAGAGAGTCATCGGCCTTGACGCGCTTGGAATGACTCCTAAGTTGGTGATGAACTCCTTCATCCAGACTCCTTCATGCGCTGCTTCAGAAGCAGCTATGTACTCCGCTTCACATGTAGATGCTGCCACCACGCTTTGCTTGCAACTGCACCAGCTGACTGCCCCTCCATTCAAAATATACACGTATCCGGTTTGCGACTTAGAGTCATCCAGATCTGTGTCGAAGCTAGCATCGACGTAACCCTTTACGACGAGCTCTTCGTCACCTCCATAAACGAGAAACATATCCTTAGTCCTTTTCAGGTACTTCAGGATGTTCTTGACCGCTGTCTAGTGTTCCGTACCGGGATCACTTTGGTACCTCCCTACCAAACTTATGGCAAGGTTCACATCAGGTCTGGTACACAGCATGGCATACATGATAGAACCTATTGCCGAGGCATAGGGAATGACACTCATCTTTTCTCTATCTTCTGCCGTGGTCGGCGACTGAGTCTTACTCAATCTCATACCTTGCAAAACAGGCAAGAATCCTTTCATAGACTGATCCATATTGAACATCTTCAATATTTTGTCTAGGTATGTACTTTGTGAAAGACCAATGAGGCGTCTCGATCCATCTCTATAGATTTTGATGCTTAATATGTAAGCAGCTTCTCCAAGGTCCTTCATTGAAAAACTTTTATTCAAATAGGCCTTTACATTTTCCAAGAATTCTATATCATTTCCCATCAGCAATATGTCATCCACATATAATATGAGAAATGCTACAGAGCTCCCACTCACTTTCTTGTAAATACAGGCTTCTCCATAAGTCTGTATAAAGCCAAACGCTTTGATCACCTCATCAAAGCAAATATTCCAACTCCGAGATGCTTGCACCAGCCCGTAAATCGAGCGCTGGAGCTTGCATACCTTGTTACACTAGTAGAAAACAGGGCATTGGTCTAGCCCATTAGCCCCAGTTCAATCTAGAACCGGGACCAATGGGGGTACTGGACCCGGTTCGTTAGCCCAGGGGGCCGGCCGGGCCACGTGGGCCATTGGTCCCGGTTCGTCTGGACCTATTGGTCCCGGTTGGAGCTAAAAACCGGGACCAATGGCTCTTGCTCCTGGCCCACCACTATTAGTCCCGGTTTGTTTTATGAACCGGGACCAAAGGCACCCCTTTAGCCCCGATTTGTAGCACCAACCGAGACCAGTGAGTTGCCTATATAAACCCCCTCACTCAAGAGCAGAGCTCACTGCTCTGTTTTTTTTCTGGCCGAGGGGGAGAGGGGTTAGTGGTGCTCTAGCTCACCTCCTGTGCACACAACGTGTTCGGTGGAATGCCCGAGCCACACTAGTTAAGCTTTTCTCCTCTCGAAGCTCTATTTTCTCCGAGATTTGTCTAGGTTTAGCGGTCCGTCACGTCCCGTCCCCGTCTTCGCCCCCGTCGATCTCGTCACCGGCACCACCGTGGTGAGCCTCTTGTTATGTCCATGCTTTTCTTACTTTTATTATTGCTTTAGATAGATATTTGTCTAATTTTCGTACGTTTATTATTGCTTGTTATTATATAGTGCGATGGTTTTGATATCCGCCCACGTGGGCCCTCGTCCGGTCTACGATTCGGATGTGGTATATTATCTTTAATTTATAACTATTTGTTTTAGTGCTTATGATAGTTATGCCGACCAACCTGACATGCATAGATGTTTTATTATGTCTAGGAGGTAGTTGAACCGGAAATTCCAACCGACCCTCTTGTGGAGAGGTTAAATTTAGTTGAAGAGGAAAACATTTCGTTAAAGAAAAAATTGGAAAAAATGGAGGAGGAGAAGATGGAATTGGAGTTGCATGTTGCGGAAGTTATCGATGATCACAAGATCAAGATGGACCCTATTGTTGAGAGGTTAAATTTAGTTGAAGAAGAAAACAAATTCTTGAAGGAAAAAATAAAAAAATTGTGGACGAGAAGATGATATTGGAGTTGCATGTTGCGGATGTCGTCGATGATCACAAGATCAAGATGGATGCAATGCGGTTGAAGATTAAAAAGATTAGAAAATATGCCATTAATACCGAGGCTTGGTATCATTATGCCGTTGGATCAATTGTTACCTTGGTTGCGATTATGATAGCATTTGTTTTCGCGTTGAAATGTTTTACATAGTTTCGATGTGTATGGAGAGCTATATGTTGTTAGATGAGAACTATATATGTATGTACTTTGGTTTTAATGTGATGATGAACTTTTATCCATTTGGTCACTTAATTATCTATTTATGATGTTCTGTAATGGTTTTTGAGACACTTAATTATATATAAATGCACGCAGATGAACCGCCAATGGATGTACGGTGACAGACACACCTCCGAGTACATTAAGGGCGTGCGTGAGTTTCTAAATGCGGCAGAGGCAAACAAGCAGAATGGTTTTATGTGTTGTCCATGCACTAAATGTGTGAATACGATGTCTTACTCTAACCGAAAAATCCTTCACTCCCACCTGCTTTACAAGGGTTTCATGCCACACTATAATGTTTGGACGAGGCACGGAGAAATAGGGGTTATGATGGAAGACGGCGAAGAAGAAGAGTACGATGACAACTATGTGCCCCCTGAATACGGTGATGCTGCAATGGGGGGAGCTGGTGAAGATCAAGAGGAACCAGACGATGTGCCCAATGATGCTGCAACGGGTGAAGCTGCTGAAGATCAAGAGGAACCAAATGATGATCTTCGCCGGGTCATTGTCGATGCAAGGACACAATGCGAAAGTCAAAAGGAGAAGCTGAAGTTCGATCGCATGTTAGAGGATCACAAAAAAGGGTTGTACCCCAATTGCGAAGATGGCAACAAAGCTCGGTACCGTACTGGAATTGCTGCAGTGGAAGGCAGAGAATGCTGTGGCTGACAAAGGATTTGAGAAGCTACTGAAAATATTGAAGAAGAAGCTTCCGAAGGATAACGAATTGCCCGACAGTACATACGCAGCAAAGAAGGTCGTATGCCCTCTAGGATTGGAGGTGCAGAAGATACATGCATGCCCTAATGACTGCATCCTCTACCGCGGTGCATACAACGATCTGAACGCATGCCCGGTATGCGGTGCGTTGCGGTATAAGATCAGACGAGATGACCCTGGTGATGTTGATGGCGAGCCCGCCAGGAAGAGGGTTCCTGCAAAGGTGATGTGGTATGCTCCTATAATACCACGGTTGAAACGTTTGTTTAGAAACAGAGAGCATGCCAAGTTGATGCGATGGCACAGTGAGGACCGTAAGAAAGACGGGAAGTTGAGAGCACCCGCTGACGGGTCGCAATGGAGAAAAATCGAGAGAAAGTACTGGGAGGAGTTTGCAAAGGACGCAAGGAACGTATGGTTTGCTCTAAGCGCGGATGGCATTAATCCTTTCGGGGAGCAGAGCAGCAATCACAGCACCTGGCCCGTGACTCTATGTATGTATAACCTTCCTCCTTGGATGTGCATGAAGCGGAAGTTCATTATGATGCCAGTTCTCATCCAAGGCCCTAAGCAACCCGGCAACGACATTGATGTGTACCTAAGGCCATTAGTTGAAGAACTTTTACAGCTGTGGAATGGAAACGGTGTACGTGCGTGGGATGAGCACAAACAGGAGGAATTTGACCTAAAGGCGTTGCTGTTCGTGACCATCAACGATTGGCCCGCTCTTAGTAACCTTTCAGGACAGACAAACAAAGGATAGCATGCATGCACGCACTGTTTAGATGACACTGAAAGTATATACCTGGACAAGTGCAGGAAGAATGTGTACCTGGGCCATCGTCGATTTCTTCCGACCAACCATCAATGTCGAAAGAAAGGCAAGCATTTCAAAGGTGAGGCAGATCACCGGAAGAAGCCCGCCATGCGTACCGGTGATCACGTACTTGCTATGGTCAATGATTTACATGTAATCTTCGGAAAGGGCCCCAGCGCACTAGCTGTTCCGAATGACGATGAGGGACACGCACCCATGTGGAAGAAGAAATCTATATTTTGGGACCTACCCTACTGGAAAGACCTAGAGGTCCGCTCTTCAATCGACGTGATGCATGTGACGAAGAACCTTTGCGTGAACCTGCTAGGCTTCTTGGGCGTGTATGGAAAGACAAAAGATACAGCTGAGGCACGGGAGGACCTGCAACGTTTGCACGAAAAAGACGGCATCCCTCCGAAGCAGTATGAAGGTCCTGCCAGCTATGCTCTTACGAAAGAAGAGAAAGAAATCTTCTTTGAATGCCTTCTCAGTATGAAGGTCCCGACTGGCTTCTCGTCGAATATAAAGGGAATAATAAATATGGCAGAGAAAAAGTTCCAGAACCTAAAGTCTCATGACTGCCATGTGATTATGACGCAACTGCTTCCGGTTGCATTGAGGGGGCTTCTACCGGAAAACGTCCGATTAGCCATTGTGAAACTATGTGCATTCCTCAATGCAATCTCTCAGAAGGTGATCGATCCAGAAATCGTACCAAGGCTAAGGAGTGATGTGGCGCAATGTCTTGTCAGTTTCGAGCTTCTGTTCCCACCATCCTTCTTCAATATCATGACACACGTCCTAGTTCATCTAGTCGACGAGATTGTCATTCTGGGGCCCGTATTTCTACACAATATGTTCCCCTTTGAGAGGTTCATGGGAGTCCTCAAGAAATATGTCCGTAACCGCGCAAGGCCAGAAGGAAGCATCTCCATGGGCCATCAAACAGAGGATGTCATCGGGTTTTGTGTTGACTTCATTCCTGGCCTTAATAAGATAGGTCTCCCTAAATCGCGGTACGAGGGGAGACTGACTGGAAAAGGCACGCTTGGAAGGGACTCAATAATATGCAGGGACGGTTATTCTTGGTCTCAAGCACACTACACAGTTCTACAGAACTCTACATTGGTGACCCCGTATGTCGATGAACACAAGAACAGTCTGCGCTCCAAACACCCGGAGCAGTGCGACGACTGGATTACACGTGAACACATCAAGACTTTCAGCAGTAGGTTGGAAACACGTCTCAGAGGTGACAACACTGTTTGTGATGAGTTGTACTTGTTGTCCAGGGGACCATCTTCGACTGTATTGATTTACAAAGGATACGAGATAAATGGGAATACATTTTACACGATTGTCCAAGATCAAAAGAGCACCAACCAAAACAGCGGTGTCCGCTTTGATGCAACAACCGAGAGGGGAAAGGACACATATTATGGTTACATAGTGGACATATGGGAACTTGACTACGGACATGATTTTAAGGTCCCTTTGTTTAAGTGCAAATGGGTCAATCTGTCAGGAGGCGGAGTACAGGTAGACCCACAGTACGGAATGACAACAGTGGATCTGAAAAATCTTGGATACACTGACGAACCGTTCGTCCTAGCCAATGATGTGGCACAGGTTATCTATGTGAAGGACATGTCTACTAGACCGAGAAAAAGAAAAGATAAGGAAGCGAATACATCATACGATGAGCCAAAGCGCCACATACACTAGTAGAAAACAAGGCATTGGTCCAGCCCATTAGCCCCGGTTCAATCTAGAACCGGGACCAATGGGGGTACTGGACCCGGTTCGTTAGCCCAGGGGGCCGGCCGGGCCACGTGGGCCATTGGTCCCGGTTCGTCTGGACCTATTGGTCCCGGTTGGAGCTAAAAACCGGGACCAATGGCTCTTGCTCCTGGCCCACCACTATTGGTCTCGGTTTGTTTTATGAACCGGGACCAAAGGCACCCCTTTAGCCCCGGTTTGTAGAACCAACCGGGACCAGTGAGTTGCCTATATAAACCCCCTCACTCAAGAGCAGAGCTCACTGCTCTGTTTTTTTTTTCTGGCCGAGGGGGAGAGGGGTTAGTGGTGCTCTAGCTCACCTCCTATGCACACAACGTGTTCGGTGGAATGCCCGAGCCACACTAGTTAAGCTTTTCTCCTCTCGAAGCTCTATTTTCTCCGAGATTTGTCTAGGTTTAGCGGTCCGTCACGTCCCGTCCCCGTCTTCGCCGCCGTCGATCGCCCCCGCCGATCTCGTCACCGGCACCACCGTGGTGAGCCTCTTGTTATGTCCATGCTTTTCTTACTTTTATTATTGCTTTAGATAGATATTTGTCTAATTTTCTTACGTTTATTATTGCTTGTTATTATATAGTGCGATGGTTTTGATATCCGCCCACGTGGGCCCTCGTCCGGTCTACGATTCGGATGTGGTATATTATCTTTAATTTATAACTATTTGTTTTAGTGCTTATGATAGTTATGCCGACCAACCTGACATGCATAGATGTTTTATTATGTCTAGGAGGTAGTTGAACCGGAAATTCCAACCGACCCTCTTGTGGAGAGGTTAAATTTAGTTGAGGAGGAAAACATTTCGTTAAAGAAAAAATTGGAAAAAATGGAGGAGGAGAACATGGAATTGGAGTTGCATGTTGCGGAAGTTATCGATGATCACAAGATCAAGATGGACCCTATTGTCGAGAGGTTAAATTTAGTTGAAGAAGAAAACAAATTCTTGAAGGAAAAAATAAAAAAAATTGTGGACGAGAAGATGATATTGGAGTTGCATGTTGCGGATGTCGTCGATGATCACAAGATCAAGATGGATGCAATGCGGTTGAAGATTAAAAAGATTAGAAAATATGCCATTAATACCGAGGCTTGGTATCATTATGCCGTTGGATCAATTGTTACCTTGGTTGCGATTATGATAGCATTTGTTTTCGCGTTGAAATGTTTTACATAGTTTCGATGTGTATGGAGAGCTATATGTTGTTAGATGAGAACTATATATGTATGTACTTTGGTTTTAATGTGATGATGAACTTTTATCCATTTGGTCACTTAATTATCTATTTATGATGTTCTGTAATGGTTTTTGACACACTTAATTATATATAAATGCACGCAGATGAACCGCCAATGGATGTACGGTGACAGACACACCTCCGAGTACATTAAGGGCGTGCGTGAGTTTCTAAGTGCGGCAGAGGCAAACAAGCAGAATGGTTTTATGTGTTGTCCATGCACTAAATGTGTGAATACGATGTCTTACTCTAACCGAAAAATCCTTCACTCCCACATGCTTTACAAGGGTTTCATGCCACACTATAATGTTTGGACGAGGCACGGAGAAATAGGGGTTATGATGGAAGACGGCGAAGAAGAAGAGTACGATGACAACTATGTGCCCCCTGAATACGGTGATGCTGCAATGGGGGGAGCTGGTGAAGATCAAGAGGAACCAGACGATGTGCCCAATGATGCTGCAACGGGTGAAGCTGCTGAAGATCAAGAGGAACCAAATGATGATCTTCGCCGGGTCATTGTCGATGCAAGGACACAATGCGAAAGTCAAAAGGAGAAGCTGAAGTTCGATCGCATGTTAGAGGATCACAAAAAAGGGTTGTACCCCAATTGCGAAGATGGCAACACAAAGCTCGGTACCGTACTGGAATTGCTACACTGGAAGGCAGAGAATGCTGTGGCTGACAAAGGATTTGAGAAGCTACTGAAAATATTGAAGAAGAAGCTTCCGAAGGATAACGAATTGCCCGATAGTACATACGCAGCAAAGAAGGTCGTATGCCCTCTAGGATTTGAGGTGCAGAAGATACATGCATGCCCTAATGACTGCATCCTCTACCGCGGTGCATACAACGATCTGAACGCATGCCCGGTATGCGGTGCATTGCGGTATAAGATCAGACGAGATGACCCTGGTGATGTTGATGGCGAGCCCGCTAGGAAGAGGGTTCCTGCGAAGGTGATGTGGTATGCTCCTATAATACCACGGTTGAAACGTTTGTTTAGAAACAGAGAGCATGCCAAGTTGATGCGATGGCACAGTGAGGACCGTAAGAAAGACGGGAAGTTGAGAGCACCCGCTGACGGGTCGCAATGGAGAAAAATCGAGAGAAAGTACTGGGAGGAGTTTGCAAAGGACGCAAGGAACGTATGGTTTGCTCTAAGCGCGGATGGCATTAATCCTTTCGGGGAGCAGAGCAGCAATCACAGCACCTGGCCCGTGACTCTATGTATGTATAACCTTCCTCCTTGGATGTGCATGAAGCGGAAGTTCATTATGATGCCAGTTCTCATCCAAGGCCCTAAGCAACCCGGCAACAACATTGATGTGTACCTAAGGCCATTAGTTGAAGAACTTTTACAGCTGTGGAATGGAAACGGTGTACGTGCGTGGGATGAGCACAAACAGGAGGAATTGACCTAAAGGCGTTGCTGTTCGTGACCATCAACGATTGGCCCGCTCTCAGTAACCTTTCAGGACAGACAAACAAAGGATACCACGCATGCACGCACTGTTTAGATGACACTGAAAGTATATACCTGGACAAGTGCAGGAAGAATGTGTACCTGGGCCATCGTCGATTTCTTCCGACCAACCATCAATGTCGAAAGAAAGGCAAGCATTTCAAAGGCGAGGCAGATCACCGGAAGAAGCCCGCCATGCGTACCGGTGATCATGTACTTGCTATGGTCAATGATTTACACGTAATCTTCGGAAAGGGCCCCGGCGCACTAGCTGTTCCGAATGACGATGAGGGACACGCACCCATGTGGAAGAAGAAATATATATTTTGGGACCTACCCTACTGGAAAGACCTAGAGGTCCGCTCTTCAATCGACGTGATGCACGTGACGAAGAACCTTTGCGTGAACCTGCTAGGCTTCTTGGGCGTGTATGGAAAGACAAAAGATACAGCTGAGGCACGGGAGGACCTGCAACGTTTGCACGAAAAAGACGGCATCCCTCCGAAGCAGTATGAAGGTCCTGCCAGCTATGCTCTTACGAAAGAAGAGAAAGAAATCTTCTTTGAATGCCTTCTCAGTATGAAGGTCCCGACTGGCTTCTCGTCGAATATAAAGGGAATAATAAATATGGCAGAGAAAAAGTTCCAGAACCTAAAGTCTCATGACTGCCATGTGATTATGACGCAACTGCTTCCGGTTGCATTGAGGGGGCTTCTACCGGAAAACGTCCGATTAGCCATTGTGAAACTATGTGCATTCCTCAATGCAATCTCTCAGAAGGTGATCGATCCAGAAATCGTACCAAGGCTAAGGAGTGATGTGGCGCAATGTCTTGTCAGTTTCGAGCTTGTGTTCCCACCATCCTTCTTCAATATCATGACACACGTCCTAGTTCATCTAGTCGACGAGATTATCATTCTGGGGCCCGTATTTCTACACAATATGTTCCCCTTTGAGAGGTTCATAGGAGTCCTCAAGAAATATGTCCGAAACCGCGCAAGGCCAGAAGGAAGCATCTCCATGGGCCATCAAACAGAGGATATCATCGGGTTTTGTGTTGACTTCATTCCTGGCCTTAATAAGATAGGTCTCCCTAAATCGCGGTACGAGGGGAGACTGACTGGAAAAGGCACGCTTGGAAGGGACTCAATAATATGCAGGGACGGTTATTCTTGGTCTCAAGCACACTACACAGTTCTACAGAACTCTACATTGGTGACCCCGTATGTCGATGAACACAAGAACAGTCTGCGCTCCAAACACCCGGAGCAGTGCGACGACTGGATTACACGTGAACACATCAGGACTTTCAGCAGTTGGTTGGAAACACGTCTCAGAGGTGACAACACTGTTTGTGATGAGTTGTACTTGTTATCCAGGGGACCATCTTCGACTGTATTGATTTACAAAGGATACGAGATAAATGGGAATACATTTTACACGATTGTCCAAGATCAAAAGAGCACCAACCAAAACAGCGGTGTCCGCTTTGATGCAACAACCGAGAGGGGAAAGGACACATATTATGGTTACATAGTGGACATATGGGAACTTGACTACGGACATGATTTTAAGGTCCCTTTGTTTAAGTGCAAATGGGTCAATCTGTCAGGAGGCGGGGTACAGGTAGACCCACAGTACGGAATGACAACAGTGGATCTGAAAAATCTTGGATACACTGACGAACCGTTCGTCCTAGCCAATGATGTGGCACATGTTATCTATGTGAAGGACATGTCTACCAGACCGAGAAAAAGAAAAGATAAGGAAGCGAATACATCATACGCTGAGCCAAAGCGCCACATAGTTCTTTCAGGAAAAAGGGACATCCTGGGAGTGGAGGGCAAGACAGACATGTCTGAAGATTATGAAAAGTTTCATGAAATTCCTCCCTTCAAAGTCAAGGCTGACCCAAGCATCCTGATAAACGATGAAGATTATCCATGGTTACGGCGCAATAAGCAAATGACACAAGCGAAGAAAAAGTGAAGAGTTTTTTCCGCAACTATTATGATGATACCATGCCAACTTTGTAACAAACGAGTATGATACCATTGTCCGTTTGTACTATTCAAATTTCAATACTACTTGCACTAACAGAGAAAGTTTGTAATTGGTTTTACCAGAAAGAATTAAAAAAATAAAGCAAATAACAAAAGAAAATAAATAATGCAGAAAACAAAACAAAAAACTTGAAAAAAAATAGCAACAATAAGTATTTTGTTGTAAGTATAAACAAAATAAAATAAATAAAGCAACAAAGAAAATAAATAAAGGAAGTAAAATAAATAAAGCAACTCTAAATACAGCAAAAAACAACTTAGAAATAAACAAAGAAAATAAAATAAATAAAGCAACTCTAAATACAGCAAAAAACAACTTAGAAATAAATAAAGCAAAAAAGGAAAAAAAAAATTGGGCGCTGCCCAGTGAGCCTGCAAGGCCTATAGCACAGGATCCACCTGTAATATAAGGCCCAGCAAGCTCACAGGGCAGCGCGCAGAGTTAGGCCCAGAAGCCTGCATTTGAGAGGAGCTCGAGAGGGTGGGAGCAGCAGCCCTTATAAACCACTCTCGAGCTCCCTCAGCTAGCGAGGTGGGACTAAACATCCCACCGCACCCGCGCCAGCACTGGGCCTTTGGTCCCGGTTGGTGGCACCAACCGGGACTAAAGGGAGGCATTAGTCCCGGTTGGTGGCTGAAACCGAGACTAATGACCCCCTTTAGTCCCGGTTGGTGCCACCAACCAGGACTAAAGGCCCCTCCTTCCCGCCCTTTGGGCTGCTGAAAAGGGACCTTTAGTCCCGGTTGGTGGCAGCAACCGGGACTAAAGGGTGGCATTAGTCCCGGTTTCAGCCACCAACCGGGACTAATGCCCCTCCTATATAACCAACACTTGCGAAAATTTGGGCAGTTTTCTTCTTCCCCGCCCCGACGCCTCCCTCGATCTGCTCCTTCCCCGTCGCCGTCGCCGTCGCCCCGTCGCCGTCGCCGTCGCCCCCGTCGCCCCGTCGCCGTCGCCGTCGCCCCCGACGCCGCCTCGTCGCCCCGCCCCGCGCCGTCGCCCCGCCCCGCGCCGTCGCCGCGCCCCGGCCGGCCCGTCGCCCCGCGCCGCCGCGCGCCCCGCCCCGCCGCCGTCGCGCCGCCGCGCCCCGACGCCGCCTCGTCGCAGCCCCGCCCCGCCGCCGTCGCGCCGCCCAGCCCTGCCGATGTGAGGGGCTCCCTTTTTTTTATGTTTAATATTGTTGTATATATATAGTTGCTGTGTATATATGTATATATGTGTATATTTTTTTTATGTTTATATAAATTGCAGTATATATAGTTGCTGTATATATAGTTGCTGTATTTATATGTATGTGTATATCTTTTTTTTTCTTAGGAATTTGCTAAATATATATGTTAAATATATATTTATGTGTATATAAATATATTTTTTCTTAGGAAGTTGCTGTATATATGTGATGTGTGTATATGTGATGTATATATATGTGTATGTGGCTATATAGTTTTTTGTTTATATATGCTAAATATATATAGAAAGTTTTATATATGCAAAAGTTACAAATTTAGAAAAAGAAGGATAGGAAAGAAGAAAATAAGAAAGAGGAAAGAAAGAAGAAGAGGAGAGGAAGAAGAGGAGAAATAAATAAGAAGAAGAAAAAAAAGAAAAAAAGAGGAGAAGAAGAAAGGAATAGAGGATAGTTACTTTCGCCTAATGATGAAGTATTGGTTTTGTTGAATCCTTTGACACTCGACAAAATGTGACATGAGGGGGTCTAGGGTTGTGGATCGCCGAGAAGTCGGGGGTCGAGGGGTCGAGAGAGGTTGCCTAGCTAGTGTCAAAGTATTGAATAATTCCATGACTTCATCATTTGCCAGAAGTAACCGGGGCATTTTGGTACGAAGTTATGCAAAGATATTCTGGAACGGAGTTCCTGATAGAATAATCCGTCTTTTGTTACGAATTATCCTATCGGGGACTCCGTTCCAAAATAACTTTGGAGAGCTTCGTACCATCATGCTACTGTTACTTTCGCCTAATGATGAAGTATTGGTTTTGTTGAATCCTTTGACACTCGACAAAATGTGACATGAGGGGGTCTAGGGTTGTGGATCGCCGAGCAGTCGGGGGTCGAGGGGTCGAGAGAGGTTGCCTAGCTAGCTAGTGTCAAAGTATTGAAGAATTCCATGACTTCATCATTTGCCAGAAGTAACCGGGGCATTTTGGTACAAAGTTATGCAAAGATATTCTGGAACGGAGTTCCTGATAGAATAATCCGTCTTTTGTTACGAATTATCCTATCGGGGACTCCGTTCCAAAATAACTTTGGAGAGCTTCGTACCATCATGCTACTGTTACTTTCGCCTAATGATGAAGTATTGGTTTTGTTGAATCCTTTGACACTCGACAAAATGTGACATGAGGGGGTCTAGGGTTTGTGGATCGCCGAGCAGTCGGGGGTCGAGGGGTCGAGAGAGGTTGCCTAGCTAGTGTCAAAGTATTGAAAAATTCCATGACTTCATCATTTGCCAGAAGTAACCGGGGCATGTTGGTACGAAGTTATGCAAAGATGTTCTGGAACGGAGTTCCTGATAGGATAATCCGTCTTTTGTTATGGATTATCTTATCTGGGACTTCGTTCCAAAACAACTTTGGAGAGCTTCGTACCATCATGCTACTGTTACTTTCGCCTAATGATGAAGTATTGGTTTTGTTGAATCATTTGACACTAGACAAAAGGTGACATGAGGGGGACTAGGGTTGTGGATCGCCGAGAAGTCGGGGGTCGAGGGGTCGAGAGAGGTTGCCTAGCTAGTGTCAAAGTATTGAAGAATTCCATGACTTCATCATTTGCCAAAAGTAACCGGGGCATTTCGGTACAAAGTTATGCAAAGTTGTTCTGGAACGAAGTCCCTGATAGGATAATGTTGGAAATATGCCCTAGAGGCAATAATAAAAGAGTTATTATTATATTTCCTTGTTCATGATAATCGTTTATTATCCATGCTATAACTGTATTGATTGGAAACTCAGATACACGTGTGGATGAATAGACAGATTTTGTGTCCCTAGTGAGCCTCTACAGGACTAGCTCGTTGATCAAAGATGACCGCGGTTTCCAGGTCATAGACATGAGTTGTCATTTGATAACGGGATCACATCATTAGGAGAATGATGTGATGGACGAGACCCAAACCTTAACATAGCTTTTGATCGTGTCAGTTATCGCTATAGTTTTTCTGCATGTCAAGTATAAGTTCCTATGACCATGAGATCATGTAACTCACTGACACCGTAGGAGTGCTTTGTGTGTACCAAACGTCACAACGTAACTGGGAGACTATAAAGGTGCTCTACAGGTATCTCCGAGGGTGTCTGTTGAGTTGACATGGATCAAGACTGGGATTTGTCACTCCGTGTGACGGAGAGGTATCTCCGGGCCCACTCGGTAATACGTCATCTCAATGAGCTCAAAAGTGACTAAGTAGTTGGTCACGGGATTATGTATTACGGTAACGAGTAAAGAGACTTGCCGGTAACGAGATTGAACTAGGTATAGAGATACCGACGATCGAATCTCGGGCAAGTAACATACCGACGAGACAAAGGGAACTGTATACGGGATTGCCTGAATCCTTGACATCGTGGTTCATCTGATGAGATCATCGAGAAACATGTAGGAACCAATATGGGTATCCAGATCCCGCTATTGGTTATTGACCTGGGAGTGTCTCGGTCATGTCTACATGGTTTCCGAACCCGCAGGGTCTACACACTTAACGTTCGGTGACGCTAGGGTTGTTAGTGAGAAAAGTATATGGTTACCGAAGGTTGTTCGGAGTCCCGGATGAGATCCCGGACATGACGAGGGTCTCCGGAATGGTCCGGAGACGAAGATTGATATATAGGATGAAAGGTTTCGGAGTACCGGAAGTGTTCCGGGGAGCATCGGGATATCGGCGGAGTACCGGAAGGGGTTTCGGAGGGTCCGGAAGTGGTTCTGGGCCTAGTGGGCCACAAGGGGGGACACCACAGCCTTCAAGGGGCTGTGCGCCCCCCCTGGGCCCTCTCCTCATGCGGCTAAGGGGGTGGGACCCCCTAGGGCTGGCCGCACCCCTTGGCCTTGGGGGGCAAGGCACCTAGGGGGGGAAACCCTAGGGCCTGGCCGCGCCCCCCTGCCCTGGCCGCCGCCCCCTCCCCTTGCCCTGGCCGCCGGCCCCTAGGGGGAAACCCTAGGGCGCCCTCACCTCTCCACCCCCCCTATATATAGTGGGGCAAAGGGAGGGCAGCCAACACAGTTTGTGCCTCAGTGCTGCCCTCCCTCTCCCGTTACATCTTCTTCTCCCGCGGTGCTTAGGCGAAGCCCTGCTGGAGTTCTTCTCCACCATCACCACCACGCCGTCGTGCTGCCGGTTCTCCATCAACCTCTCCTCCACCCCTTGCTGGATCAAGAAGGAGGAGACGTCCCCGAGCCGTACGTGTGAAGAACGCGGAGGCATCGTTGCTTCGGTGCTAGGTCTTCGGCGATCTGAATCGCGACGAGTACGACTCCATCATCCGCGTTCATAACGCTTCCGCTTAGCGATCTACAAGGGTACGTAGATCACACTCTCCCCTCGTAGTTGCATCTACTAGATTGATCTTGGTGAACGGTAGGAAAATTTTTGTTTCCCATGCAACGTTCCCCAACAGTGGCATCATGAGCTAGGATCTTGCGTAGATGCTTTCTCGAGTAGAACACAAAAGGGTTTGTGGCGTTGATGTTTAAATTGCTGCCCTCCTTAGTCTTTCTTGATTCAGCGGTATTATAGGATGAAGCGGCCCGGACCAACTTTACATGTCCACGTACATGAGACCGGTTCCATCGACAGACATGTGACTTTTGTTGCATAAGATGGCTGGCGGGTGTCTGTCTCTCCTATCTTAGTTGAATCGGAATAGAACAAGGCGGTCCTTGTAGATGGTTAAATAGCAACTTGAATATCACCGTTGTGGTTTTGCGTAGGTAAGAAACGTTCTTGCTAGATACCCATAGCAGCCACGTAAAACATGCAACAACAAATTAGAGGACGTCTAACTTGTTTTTGCAGGGTATGCATGTGATATGATATGGCCAATGACATGATGAATTATATTTGATGTATGAGATGATCATGTTGTAATAGTTAATATCGACTTGCATGTCGATGCATACGGCAACCGGCAGGAGCCATAGGGTTGTCTTTAATTTTTGTATGACCTGCGTGTCAATCTTCAAGCGCTTTGTAATGCTTTACTTTATCGCTAAACGGTAGCAATAGTAGTAAGAGCATGGTGGGCGCCGACAACCCCGATGGCGACACGATGATGGAGATCATGATGATGGAGATCATGGTGTGGCGTCGGTGATGATGGAGATCATGCCGGTGCTTTGGAGATGGAGATCAAAAGCACGAGTTGATGGCCATATCATGTCACTTATGATTTGCATGTGATGTTAATCCTTTTATGCATCTTATTTTGCTTAGGACGACGGTAGCATTATAAGATGATCCTTCACTAAAATTTCAAGATAAAATTGTGTTCCCCCCGAGTGTGCGCCGTTGCGAAGGTTCGTCGTTTCGAAGCACCACGTGATGATCGGGTGTGATAGACTCTACGTTCGCATACAACGGGTGCAAGCCAGTTTTGCACATGCAGAACACTCGGGTTAGACTTGACGAGCCTAGCATGTACAGACATGGCCTCGGAACACGGAGGACCGAAAGGTCGAGCATGAGTCATATAGTAGATGTGATCAACATGTTGATGTTCACCATTGACACCACCTCATCTCACGTGATGATCGGACTTGGGTTGGTGAATTTGGATCATGTCACGCTCGAATGACCGGAGGGATGTCAATTTGAGTGGGAGTTATAATTAATTTGATTAGGTAATAACTCACTTATCATGAACAATAGTCTAAAATGTCTTTGCAAATTTTGGTTGTAGATGGCTCGCGCAGTAGCTCCCCTGAATTTTAATGCGTTCCTAGAGAAAGCTAAACTGAAAGATGACGGGAGCAACTTTGTGGACTGGCTCCGCAATCTGAGGATCATCCTCACAGCTGCCCAAAAGGTTTATGTCCTAAATGCACCGCTAGGTCAACCCCCCGCTCCTGGAGCCTCTGCGGACGATATGAACGTCTGGCAGACACGTTCGGATGACTATTCGATAGTACAGTGTGCCATGTTGTACGGCTTGGAAGGAGGACTTCAAAGGCGTTTTGAACGTCATGGTGCATATGAGATGTACACGGAGTTGAAGTTCATCTTTGAGAAGAATGCTAAGATCGAGAGGTATGAGACCACCGATAAATTCTTCGCTTGCAAGATGGAGGAGAATTCGTCTGTCAGTGAGCACTTGCTGAAGATGTCTGGGTACTATACCCGCATAGCTGATCTGGGACTTGTGTTCCCGGATGAGGCTATCATTGACAGAATTCTCCAGTCACTCCCTCCAAGCTACAAGAGCTTCGTGCAGCAGTATAACATGCAAGGGATGAACAAGACCATCGCCGAGCTGTTTTGATGCTGAAAGTCGCTGAGGCAGACATCCAGAAGGAGTATCAAGTGTTGATGGTCAATAAGACCACCAGTTTCAAGAAGAATGGCAAGGGCAAGAAGGGTATCTCTAAGAAGGGTGGCAAAGCAGTTGCTAATCCAGTGAAGAAACCCAAGGCTGGGCCCAAGCCAGAGACTGAGTGTTTCTATTGCAAGGGGAATGGCCACTGGAAGCGGAACTGCCCCAAGTATCTGGCGAACAAGAAGGGGGCCAACAACAACAAAGGTATATGTGATATACATGTTATTGATGTGTACCTTACCAACTCTCGTTGTAGTGCCTGGGTATTTGATACCGGTTCGGTTGCTCACATTTGCAACTCTAAACAGGAACTGCGGAATAAACGGAGGCTGGCGAAGGACGAAGTGACGATGCGCGTGGGAAATGGTTCCAAGGTTGATGTGATCGCCGTCGGCACGCTCGCTCTTCGATTACCATCGGGATTAGTTATGAACCTGAATAATTGTTATTTAGTGCCTGCGTTAAGCATGAACATTATATCTGGATCTTGTTTATTGCGAGACGGTTACTCATTTAAATCGGAGAATAATGGTTGTTCTATTTATATGAGTAATATCTTTTATGGTCATGCACCCGAAGTTAGGGGTTTATTCTTATTGAATCTCGATAGTGATGATACACATGTTCATAACATTGATGCCAAAAGATGTAGAGTAGATAATGATAATACCACTTTCTTGTGGCACTGCCGTCTGGGTCATATCGGCGTAAAACGCATGAGGAAGCTCCATGCTGATGGACTTTTGGAGTCTCTTGATTTTGAATCACTTGACACGTGCGAGCCGTGCCTCATGGGCAAGATGACAAGGACCCCGTTTTCAGGGACAATGGAACGGGCAAGTGACTTATTGGAAATCATACATACTGATGTGTGCGGTCCGATGAGTGTAACGGCGCGCGGTGGATATCGTTATTTTCTCACCTTCACTGACGACTTAAGTAGATATGGGTATATTTACATAATGAAGCATAAGTCTGAAACTTTTGAAAAGTTCAAGCAATTTCAGAGTGAAGTAGAAAATCATCGTAACAAGAAGATCAAGTTCCTACGATCTGATCGAGGGGGAGAATATCTGAGTTATGAGTTTGGTGATCACTTAAGAAAATGTGGAATTGTTTCACAGTTGACGCCACCTGGAACACCACAGCGTAATGGTGTGTCCGAACGTCGTAATCGAACCCTATTAGATATGGTGCGTTCTATGATGTCTCTTGCCGATTTGCCACTATCGTTTTGGGGATATGCGTTAGAGACAGCTGCATTCACTTTAAATAGGGCTCCATCTAAGTCCGTTGAGACAACACCGTATGAACTGTGGTTTGGTAAGAAACCTAAGTTGTCTTTTCTCAAGGTTTGGGGTTGCGATGCTTATGTCAAAAGGCTTCAGCCAGAAAAGCTCGAACCCAAAGCGGACAAATGTGTCTTCATAGGATACCCAAAAGAAACAGTTGGGTACACCTTCTATCTCAGATCCGAGGGCAAAGTGTTTGTCGCTAAGAACGGGTCCTTTCTCGAGAAAGAGTTTCTCTCGAAAGAATTGAGTGGGAGGAAGGTAGAACTTGATGAGGTTATTGAACCTCTGCTTCAACCAGAGAGTAGCGCAGCACAGAAAGATGTTTTTGTGGAGCCTACAGAGGTTGAAGAGGAAGCCAATGATGATGATCAAGGATCTTCTGATCAAGTTACTACCGAACCTCGTAGGTCGACAAGGGTACGCACTGCACCTGAGTGGTATGGTAACCCTGTCTTGGAGGTCATGTTGTTAGACAACGGTGAACCTACGAGCTATGGAGAAGCGATGGTGGGCCCGGATTCCGACAAATGGTTAGAGGCCATGAAATCCGAGATGGGATCCATGTATGAAAACAAAGTATGGACTTTGGAAGTATTACCTGAAGGGCGGAAGGCCATTCAGAATAAATGGATTTTTAAGAGGAAGACGGACGCTGACGGTAATGTCACCGTGTATAAAGCTCGACTTGTGGCAAAGGGTTTTTCACAAGTTCAAGGGATTGACTACGATGAGACTTTCTCACCCGTAGCGATGCTTAAATCCGTCCGAATCATGTTAGCAATAGCTGCATATTTCGATTATGAAATTTGGCAGATGGATGTCAAAACAGCGTTCCTTAACGGTTTTCTTAAGGAAGAGTTGTATATGATGCAACCAGAAGGTTTTGTCGATCCAGAGAATGCTGACAAAGTATGCAGGCTCCAGCGTTCCATTTATGGGCTGGTGCAAGCATCTCGGAGTTGGAATCTTCGCTTTGATGAGGTGATCAAAGCATTTGGGTTTATACAAGTTTACAATGAAGCTTGTATTTACAAGAAAGTGAGTGGGAGCTCTATAGCGTTTCTGATATTATATGTGGATGACATATTGCTGATTGGAAACAATATAGAATTTTTGGATAGCGTGAAGGGGTATTTGAACAAGAGTTTTTCGATGAAAGATCTCGGTGAAGCTGCTTTCATATTGGGCATCAAGATCTATAGAGATAGATCAAGACGCTTGATAGGACTTTCACAAAGCACATACCTTGATAAAGTTTTGAAGAAGTTCAAAATGGATCAATCCAAGAAGGGGTTCTTGCCGGTATTGCAAGGTACAAAGTTGAGTAAGACTCAATGCCCAGTGACTGCGGATGACAGAGAAAAGATGAGTGTCGTCCCCTATGCTTCAGCCATAGGCTCTATCATGTATGCAATGCTGTGCACAAGACCAGATGTCAGCCTTGCCATAAGTATGGCCGGAAGGTTTCAGAGTAATCCTGGTATGGATCACTGGACAGCGGTCAAGAATATCCTAAAGTACCTGAAAAGGACTAAGGATATGTTTCTCGTTTATGGAGGTGATCAAGAGCTCGTCGTAAAGGGTTACGTCGATGCAAGCTTTGACACAGATCCGGATGACTCTAAGTCACAAACCGGATACGTATATATTCTCAACGGGGGAGCGGTAAGCTGGTGCAGTTCCAAGCAGAGCGTGGTAGCTGATTCTACATGTGAAGCGGAGTATATAACTGCCTCGGAGGCGGCGAAGGAAGGTGTCTGGATGAAGGAGTTCATGACAGATCTTGGAGTTGTGCCTAGTGCACTGAACCCAATGACTCTGTTCTGTGACAACACTGGTGCCATTGCTCTAGCCAAGGAACCAAGGTTTCACAAGAGGACCAGACACATAAAGCGACGCTTCAATTCCATCCGCGATTCGGTCAAGGAGGAGGACATAAACATTTGCAAAGTACACACGGATTTGAATGTTGCAGATCCGTTGACTAAGCCTCTTCCACGGGCTAAGCACGATCAACACCAAGACTCTATGGGTGTTAGATTCATTACCTTGTAATGCTAGATTATTGACTCTAGTGCAAGTGGGAGACTGTTGGAAATATGCCCTAGAGGCAATAATAAAAGAGTTATTATTATATTTCCTTGTTCATGATAATCGTTTATTATCCATGCTATAACTGTATTGATTGGAAACTCAGATACACGTGTGGATGAATAGACAGATTTTGTGTCCCCAGTGAGCCTCTACAGGACTAGCTCGTTGATCAAAGATGACCGCGGTTTCCAGGTCATAGACATGAGTTGTCATTTGATAACGGGATCACATCATTAGGAGAATGATGTGATGGACGAGACCCAAACGTTAACATAGCTTTTGATCGTGTCAGTTATCGCTATAGTTTTTCTGCATGTCAAGTATAAGTTCCTATGACCATGAGATCATGTAACTCACTGACACCGTAGGAGTGCTTTGTGTGTACCAAACGTCACAACGTAACTGGGTGACTATAAAGGTGCTCTATAGGTATCTCCGAGGGTGTCTGTTGAGTTGACATGGATCAAGACTGGGATTTGTCACTCCGTGTGACGGAGAGGTATCTCCGGGCCCACTCGGTAATACGTCATCTCAATGAGCTCAAAAGTGACTAAGTAGTTGGTCACGGGATTATGTATTACGGTAACGAGTAAAGAGACTTGCCGGTAACGAGATTGAACTAGGTATAGAGATACCGACGATCGAATCTCGGGCAAGTAACATACCGACGAGACAAAGGGAACTGTATACGGGATTGCCTGAATCCTTGACATCGTGGTTCATCCGATGAGATCATCGAGAAACATGTAGGAACCAATATGGGTATCCAGATCCCGCTACTGGTTATTGACCTGGGAGTGTCTCGGTCATGTCTACATGGTTTCCGAACCCGCAGGGTCTACACACTTAACGTTCGGTGACGCTAGGGTTGTTAGTGAGAAAAGTGTATGGTTACCTAAGGTTGTTCGGAGTCCCGGATGAGATCCCGGACATGACGAGGGTCTCCGGAATGGTCCGGAGACGAAGATTGATATATAGGATGAAAGGTTTCGGAGTACCGGAAGTGTTCCGGGGAGCATCGGGAAATCGGCGGAGTACCGGAAAGGTTTTCGGGGGGTCCGGAAGAAGTTCTGGGCCTAGTGGGCCACAAGGGGGAACACCACAGCCCTCAGGGGGCTGTGCGCCCCCCTTGGGCCCTCTCCTCATGCGGCTAAGGGGGTGGGACCCCCTAGGGCTGGCCGCACCCCTTGGCCTTGGGGGGCAAGGCACCTAGGGGGGGAAACCCTAGGGCCTGGCCGCCCCCCCTGCCCTGGCCGCCGCCCCCTCCCCTTGCCCTGGCCGCCGGCCCCTAGGGGGAAACCCTAGGGCGCCCTCACCTCTCCACCCCCCCTATATATAGTGGGGCAAAGGGAGGGCAGCCAAAACAGTTTGTGCCTCGGTGCTGCCCTCCCTCTCCCGTTACATCTTCTTCTCCCGCGGTGCTTAGGCGAAGCCCTGCTGGAGTTCTTCTCCACCATCACCACCACGCCGTCGTGCTGCCGGTTCTCCATCAACCTCTCCTCCACCCCTTGCTGGATCAAGAAGGAGGAGACGTCCCCGAGCCGTACGTGTGAAGAACGCGGAGGCACCGTTGCTTCGGTGCTAGGTCTTCGGCGATCTGAATCGCGACGAGTACGACTCCATCATCCGCGTTCATAACGCTTCCGCTTAGCGATCTACAAGGGTACGTAGATCACACTCTCCCCTCGTAGTTGCATCTACTAGATTGATCTTGGTGAACGGTAGGAAAATTTTTGTTTCCCATGCAACGTTCCCCAACAGATAATCCGTCTTTTGTTACGAATTATCTTATCCGGGGACTCCGTTCCGAAACAACTTTGGAGAGCTTCGTACCATCATGCTACTGTTACTTTCGCCTAATGATGAAGTATTGGTTTGTTGAATCCTTTCACACTAGACAAAATGTGACATGAGGGGGTCTAGGGTTGTGGATCGCCGAGAAGTCGGGGGGGTCGAGAGGTTGCCTAGCTAGTGTCAAAGTATTGAAGAATTCCATGACTTCATCATTTGCCAGAAGTAACCGGGGCATGTTGGTACGAAGTTATGCAAAGATGTTCTGGAACGGAGTTCCTGATAGGATAATCCGTCTTTTGTTACGGATTATCTTATCTGGGACTTCGTTCCAAAACAACTTTAGAGAGCTTCGTACCATCATGCTACTGGTACTTTCGCCTAATGATGAAGTATTGGTTTTGTTGAATCCTTTGACACTAGCTAGACAAAATGTGACATGAGGGGGTCTAGGGTTTGTGGATCGCCGAGCAGTCGAGGGTTGAAGCTAGTTCTACGTTTGCCATTAATATATCCATCTGTCATGTTTGAATAATAATTGGCATGTTGTAAATATTTGTAGAAACAATGGACGACAACACCCGAGACCTAGCACAAGAAGCGATGTTGATGGACATAATCGCAGACGGACAAAATGTCGTCAGGTCGTATCTCAACGACACCGATGAGCAGGTCGAACAAGAGCTGCGGCTGGAAGATCTAGGCTATGATATTGATGAATTCGGTGACCCAATGCACATGGAAGAAGTAGACCGTGAGGACGGCTCCGGTGACCCAATGCCGGTGCAAGAAGGAGACCGTGATGCTGGCTCCGGTGACCGAACCGAGTCCGGCCAGGAGGTATATATGTTAGTTAAGCATGTGCTGACTAGTTAATTGATTCATTCATTAACTCTCGTCTTTGTTCCTTTTCTAGCCCTCCGGATCGAGCAAATCTTCGGTAAAGAGACGAGGAGCGAAGAAAAAGTTGAGGCCGGATGAAAAGTTTGAGATCTCAGAAATCTCGCGCTCCGGCGAGCCGATTGCACCCATCCGCACAAAGAACGCATTTGTTAATCAGTGCGGGGTTCTGGTTAGGGACAAGATCCCGATCAGCATCCATCAATGGTTAAAGCAGGCTGCAAACGACGCTCAGGTGACTTATGTCACTGATATGCAGAAAGAAGATCTTTGGACTGAGCTGAAGTCAAACTTCGTCCTACCGCGAGAGGTTGATCCGGCGAAGCCAGTTAAAGAGGACTTAATCAAGTCTTATGCACTTTCGAAGATGGCAGACCAATTCAGGGCATGGAAGAAAAAACTGAATACGTTTGTCAGAGAGAAAACGACTCCAGAATTCGTGGGCATATATGAGAAGATCAAAGATGACTGGCCCGCATTTGTGGCCCATAAGAAGTCGGAAAAGAGTCAGAAGATGTCGGAGACAAACCGGATAAATGCTGCAAAGAAGATGCATCACCATCGCACGGGGTCGGGCGGCTACCTCGTAGCCCGGCCTAAGTGGGCCAAGGCTGAGAATGATCTGCTTCAGAAAGGGATCGAACCAGAGACAATGCACTGGCCAGAACGTTGCCGGACTTGGTTCTTCGGGGCTGGCGGAACCTTGGACCCTGTAACAGGGTGGTGCATTTGGACGGACAAGCAATTGGAAACACCACTCAGGAAGATGCGGCAGTATATCAAAGCAGCGCATGCAGGGACGTTCATCCCCGACAGAGAGAACGACGAGCTGACAATAGCCCTCGGGAATCCTGAGCACCCTGGACGGACACGAGGCACGCCAGGCTCCCTTCCGTGGCGTGCTGGGTTTCCGGACGCAGGAGGCTACAAATGCCACGACAGGAGGAAGAAAATGGAGATGACCGAAATCCAGGCGCTGCGGGCCAGAATACAAGCGATAGAGGAACGGGAAGCAGATCGGGAGAAAAGAATTGCCGAAGCTTCCCCCGAAGCTACCCCGCCATCTCAGCGGAGAAGCAGCGTGGCTTCCACCGAGCTGCTTCAGCCAGAGCTTGCCTTGACGGCTACTGCCAGGAATCCTGTGGATGCTATCACGCAGGCACAAAATTGCCACCTTATGGCACAGTGGATGAATCTGAAGGTCAAGGCGGCTGCTGGCTCTGTTTATCCTTCTGGACCAGACGACACTTTTCACTGCCGGCCGATTCCAGAAGGATATGCTAGGGTGATGGTTGACGAAATAACGGAGGGATTTGAGGAGCTCCAGCTTGACCACCCTACCGGTGAAGGGGAGACTCGGCTGGGTTCTTCACTGAAGACTCCATGCCTATGGCGGAAGGACCTAATCAACATTCTGAACTGGACGCCTCCGCCTCCTCCTCCTCCTCCGACGAGTCAGGGCACTCCGCCTCCTCCACCGCCTCCTCCTCCGGCGAGTGACCATCAGGGCACTCCGGCTCCTTCTCCGGTGAGTGACCATCAGGGCACTCCGGCTCCTTCTCCGGCGCGTGGCGGCACACCGCCTCCTTCGCCGCCGGCGCGTGGCGGCACTCCGCCTCCTTCGCCGCCGGCGCGCCTGAGCAGACAGCCTGCTCCTCCTTCACCTAATCAGCAAGGGCGGAAGAGACCTGCCGCCGCTCCGGCTGCTCCTGCTTCGGCGCCTAAGCAAGTAAAAAAGACAGCCGCTTCGTTTGGTCCGGCGACGTCTACCAGTACAGCCAGAGGCGGGAGCCGATGCAGATTCAGTCCTTCTCTCACGCCTCTAGAGAAGTTACCGTACGAGAGGTCCGACGAGGAAAACACGAAGATCGCTGAAGGCAAAGTGAAGGACTTTTTTGAAGGGTTGAAAGCACAGAGACATCCACCTCCGGAGGAGAAGATAGATGCGGTGAAAGCAAAGCACACTCTTTCTGCCCTGAAGCAACCAGCGAAAAGTAAGCTGAAGGGCAACTATGACCGCATTATTCAAAAGACATTTCAAGATGCCAAGCGGTCCGGAAGTACAAAAAGTGATCAGAGGTTAGCAGAAGGGCGAGCTGGGAAACAAATTGCCCAGCTCGGCGAACAAGCGAACCAATCGTGCCCCCCGCTCAAGGTGTCTAGCGACATGGTCGCTAATGATCCGAGGATGGTGCCCGGTTATACCAGTCTTGCAGATTACGCGTCCGACGATGTACACTATGATTTCATGGACGTGCAGATAAAAAGATACGAGTACAAAAAGCCTCTCGTCAAAAATGAAAGATCTCTATCAACGAATATGCGAAGATTGCATGATTGGTACATGAAAATCTGCAGAGAGTCTGGGGGGAGGAATAACTTGTATTTGAGAGTTAAACCGGAGCATGACCTCGTTGGAATTGACCTGTTGCATGTTCCATTTGAGGAGTTCTATCAATTTTTCAATCAATTGGCCCTCGATAAAACAACGATCACCTGCTACAGTCTGTAAGTAGTACTACTTCTGTCATTAAGTCTCTCTATATAGCTGATCTTCACTGCATGTATTTATAATTATCCTCACTATATTATGCAGATTGAAGATCGTCGAATTGAAGAAAAGACAAGTAGGTGATATTGGGTTTATTAACACATACGTCATAGATGCAACCGAGGTTAAATTGCGTCCCGGCGATACCGAGACCAACTTGCTACGATCGTTGGTGGTAAATGAAAACAAAGATATAATACTCTTTCCTTACAACTTCAAGTGAGTGTTAATGTCTTGTGCATATTTGGTTTCCCTTATATATCAGTCAAGTTTATAGTGATGTAATTGATGATCTCATGCATTCATGCGCAGCTTCCACTATATTCTCTTAGAGATTAAGCTTGAGAAGGGAATAGAAACTGTCTTCGACTCTAAACGTAAAGATCCCGAGGAGTATGCGGACATGACTCAAATGCTAGCCAGGTAAGTTAAATCGATCAATATTATCCACCATGCATATATATCAGCAACTTCATTTCTGATATCAACTAATTGTTTCCTTTGTCTGGCAGGGCTTGGAAAAAATTCACCAAAAAAGCTCCGGGACTGCCGAAGAAGCTACAATTTAGATACCCGAAAGTAAGTACTATATAGTAGCATGTTCCGCGCGCGCATCTCCTATATCTTGATTCAAGCGCTAGTTTCATCAATACCAATTTGGCATTCTTGCTTATCAGTTTGATTGAGCTCCATTTCTTGTAAATTGGTTGTGGCAGGAACCCGGGAATGATTATTGTGGATACTACATTTGTGAGTCCATCCGCCACACGACCTGTGAGCGGGGCTACACTGATGAACAATTTGAAGTGCGTAAGCAATCAATAATATTCACAAATTTATAGCATCATTTCATGTATTGACCCCCTACTTCAAATTAGATGTTTCGGATGCGGGATGAACTCCTAACACCAGATCGTCTGCGAGCAATTCAAGAGGAATTGGCGGCATTCTTCCTTGAACACGTGATCGCTGAAGACGGAGAATACTATGTGGACCATGCATCCATGTGTTAGGAGATTATTTTTGTAAGAGATAATTATTGTATATATGTGCCCGGTATAGTCGGATAGATATACGAGAACTTGTTGTTCGACCAATCTCTCGGAGAAGGAGAGGTGGTCGATATTACTTCTCTCTGTATGCATATATATATATGTTGATTATACGAGATCTTATGTTCCTTCGTTTGCTTAGTAGCTAGCAGCTAGCTAGCATGACTCTAGTCCTCTCCATATACGTATGTGTAGTATGTAGCGTCGAGCAAGCACGGACATAAGAGAGAACACTTCTCTCTATTAATTAGCTAGCTAACACAATATATGAAACACCTAAATTAACCCCCAAAACCTAAAACCCCCCCTCCCCTTTCAAAAAAAAAACAAAAACCACAGCCACAGAAATGCTGACACGTGGATGCCTTTTGGTCCCGGTTGGTACCACCAACCGGGACTAAAGCCCCTCCTGCGTGGACTCGGTGCACAGGCCACGTGGACACCCTTTTGCCCCGGTTCTGGATTGAACCGGGACTAAAGGGTCAGAGCATTGGTACCGACCCTCTTGTCCCGGTTCCAGAACCGGGGCTAAAAGGCCCAAATGAACCGGGGCTAAATACCCTTTATCTACTAGTGTTAGCGTTCTCTGGATCGACAAAACCTTCCGGTTGCATCATATACAACTCTTCCTTGAGGAAGCCATTAAGGAATGCTGTTTTGACGTCCATTTGCCATATCTCATAATCATAGAATGCGGCAATAGCTAACATGATTCTGACTGACCTCAGCATCGCTACGGGAGAGAAAGTCTCGTCGTAGTCAATCCCTTGAACTTGTCGATAACCCTTAGCGACAAGCCGAGCCTTATAGATGGTCACATTACCATCCGCGTCTGTCTTCTTCTTGAATATCCATTTATTTTCTATGGCGTGCCTATCATCAGGCAAGTCCACCAAAGTCCATACTTTGTTTTCAAACATGGATTTTATCTCGGATTTCATGGCTCCAAGCCATTTATTGGAATCTGGGCCCGCCATCGCTTCTTCATAGTTCGAAGGTTCACCGTTGTC
The DNA here is from genome assembly GCA_902687465.1 of Secale cereale. Taxonomy (NCBI): domain Eukaryota; kingdom Viridiplantae; phylum Streptophyta; class Magnoliopsida; order Poales; family Poaceae; genus Secale; species Secale cereale. The sequence goes on along the minus strand of LR738711.1, from coordinate 792,629,990 downwards.
TAACAACATGATTTCCAGGACAGGGTTGCCGTACCACTCTGGTGCGGAACGTGCCCTTGTGGACCTTCAAAGTTCAGTAGTAACTTGATCTGTATCTTCATGATCATTATCATTAACATCCTCCCTTGTCGGTGCAGGCACCTCAGGAACAGTTTCCTATTCTGCGCTACTTTCCAGTACAGGAGTGGTGACTGTCACCTCATCAAGTTCTATTTTCCTCCCACTCACTTCTTTCGAGAGAAACTCTTTCTCTAGAAAGTATCCATTCTTGGCAACAAAGACTTTGCCTTCAGATCTGTGGTAGAAGGTGTACCCAATAGTTTCTTTTGGGTATCCTATGAAGACGCATTTTTCCGATTTGGGTTCGAGCTTTTCAGGTTGAAGTTTCTTGACATAAGCATCGCAACCCCAAACTTTCAGAAACGACAGCTTCGGTTTCTTACCAAACCAAAGTTCATATGGAGTCGTCTCAACGGATTTCGACGGAGCCCTATTTAAAGTGAATGCGGCAGTCTCTAAAGCATAACCCCAAAAAGATAGCGGCAAATCGGTAAGGGACATCATAGATCGCACCATGTCCAACATAGTACGATTTCGACGTTCGGACACACCGTTACGTTGAGGTGTTCCGGGCGGTGTCAATTGTGAAACAATTCCACAGCTTCTAAGGTGTGTGCCAAATTCATGACTTAAATATTCACCCCCACGATCCGATCGTAAGAACTTTATTTTTCTGTCACATTGATTCTCAACCTCATTCTGAAATTCCTTGAACTTTTCAAAGGTCTCAGACTTGTGTTTCATCAAATAGATATACCCGTATCTACTCAAGTCATCTGTGAGGGTGAGAACATAACGGTAGCCTCCGCGAGCCTCAACGCTCATTGGACCGCACACATCGGTATGTATGATTTCCAACAAGTTGGTTGCTCGCTCCATTGTTCCGGAGAACGGAATCTTGGTCATCTTGCCCAAGAGGCATGGTTCGCACGTGTCAAATGATTCATAATCAAGAGACTCTAGAAGTCCATCCGAATTAAGCTTCTTCATACGTTTGACACCAATATGACCAAGTCGACAATGCCACAAGTATGTGGGACTATCTTTATCAACTTTACATCTTTTGGCATCTACACTATGAATATGTGTATCACTACGTTCGAGATTCATCAAAAATAAACCATTGACCAGCGGGGCATGACCATAAAACATATCTCTCAAATAAATAGAACAACCATTATTCTCCGATTTGAAAGAATATCCATCTCGCATAAGACGAGATCCAGAAACAATGTTCATGCTCAAAGCTGGTACTAAATAACAATTATTCAGGTTCAAAACTAATCCCGAGGGTAGATGTAGAGGCAGTGTGCCGACGGCGATCACATCGACCTTGGAACCATTCCCGACGCGCATCGTCACCTCATCCTTCGCCAGTCTCCGTTTATTCCGCAGCTCCTGTTTTGAGTTAAAAATGTGAGCAACTGCACCGGTATCGAATACCCAGGAGCTACTACGAGTGCTGGTAAGGTACACATCAATAACATGTATATCATATATACCTTTGACGTTGCCGGCCTTCTTGTCTGCTAAGTATTTGGGGCAGTTCCGCTTCCAGTGACCCGTTCCCTTGCAATAAAAGCACTCAGTCTCTGGCTTGGGTCCATACTTTGGCTTCTTCCCGGCAACAGGCTTGCCAGGCGCGGCAACTTGCTTGCCGTCCTTCTTGAAGTTCTTCTTACCCTTGCCTTTCTTGAACTTAGTGGTTTTATTGACCATCAACACTGGATGTTCTTTCTTGATGTCTACCTCCGCTGATTTCAGCATCGAATACACCTCGGGAATGGACTTCTCCATCCCCTGCATATTGAAGTTTAGCACGAAGCTCTTGAAGCTTGGTGGGAGCGACTGGAGGATTCTGTCAACGACCGCTTCATCTGGGAGATTCATTCCCAGCTGAGACAAGCGGTTGTGCAATCCTGAAATCTTGAGGATGTGCTCACAGACAGAACTGTTCTCCTCCATCTTACAGCTGTAGAATGCGTCAGAGACATCATATCTCTCGACTCGGGCATGAGCTTGGAAAACCATTTTCAGCTCTTCGAACATCTCGTATGCTCCATGGTGCTCAAAACGCTTTTGAAGCCCCGATTCTAAACTGTAAAGCATGCTGCACTGAACCAGGGAGTAATCATCACTACGCGACTGCCAGACGTTCAAAACGTCTTGGTCAGCATCGGGAGCAGGTGCATCACCTAGCGGTGCTTCTAGGACATAAGTTCTCTTGGCAGCTATGAGGATAATCCTCAGGTTACGGACCCAATCTGTATAGTTGCTACCATCGTCTTTCACCTTGGTTTTCTCTAGGAACGCGTTGAAGTTGAGGGAAACCTGAGCGTGGGCCATTTGATCTACAAGAGATATTGTAAAGAATTTAGAATAAGTTCATGATAATTAAGTTCATCTTAATCAAATTATAATGAACTCCCACTCAGAATGACATCTCTCAAGTCATCCAAGTGATACACGATCCGAATCGAGTAGTCCGTGTCTGATCATCACGTGAGACGGACTAGTCAAAAACGGTGAACATCTTCATGTTGATCGTATCTTCTATACGACTCGTGTTCGACCTTTCGGTCTTCCGTGTTCTGAGGCCATGTCTGTACATGCTAGGCTCGTCAAGTGAACCCTAAGTGTATCGCGTGTGTAAATCTGTCTTACACCCGTTGTATGTGAACGTTAGAACCTATCACACCCGATCATCACGTGGTGCTTCGGAACAACGAGCTTTAGCAGCGGTGCACAGTTAGGGGAAACACATTACTTGAAATTTTAGTGAGAGATCATCTTATTTACTACCGTCGTTCTAAGTAAACAAGATGCAAAAACATGATAAACATCACATGCAATCAATTATAGTGACATGATATAGCCAATATCATCTTGCTCCTTGGATCTCCATCTTCGGGGCACCATGATCATCTTGTCACCGGCTCGACACCATGATCTTCATCATCATGATCTCCATCATCGTGTCTTGAGGAAGTCGTCACGCCAACTATTACTTCTACTACTATAGCTAACGTTTAGCAACGAAGTAAAGTAATTACATGGCGTTATTCAGTGACACGCAGGTCATACAATAATAAAGACAACTCCTATGGCTCCTGCCGGTTGTCAAGTTCATCGACATGCAAGTCGTGATTCCCTATTACAAAAACATGATCAATCTCATACATCACATATATCATTCATCACATCTTCGTTTTTGGCCATACCACGTCACAAAACACATGCTGCAAAAACAAGTTAGACGTCCTCTAATTGTTGTTGCAAGTTTTACGTGGCTTCTATAGGATTTCTAGCAAGAACGTTTCTTACCTACGCCAAAACCACAACGTGATTTGTCAACTTCTATTTACCCTTCATAAGGACCCTTTTCATCGAATCCGATCCGACTAAAGTAGGAGAGACAGACACCCGCCAGCCACCTTATGCATCTAGTGCATGTCTGTCGGTGGAACCAGTCTCACGTAATCGTACGTGTAAGGTCGGTCCGGGCCGCTTCATCCCACAATACCGCCGAATCAAGATTGACTAGTAACGGTAAGAAAGTTGAACAAGATCATACGCCCACAACTGCTTTGTGTTCTACTCGTGCCAAGATGCTACGCATAAAACCTAGGCTCTGATACCACTGTTGGGGAACGTAGCATAATTCAAAAAATTTCTACGTCTTCACCAATATCCAAGTATGGAGACATCTAGCAACGAGCAACTAAGAGTGCATCTACATACCATTATGAAGATTGCGTGCGGAAGCTTTCAACGAAGCAAGGATGAAGTAGTCGTACTCTTCACGTTCTTCGTCACCGATGATCTAGCGCCGAACGGACGGCACCTCCGCGTTCAACACACGTACAGTGCAGCAACGTCACCTCCTTCTTGATCCAGCAAGGGGGGAGGATAAGTCGTCAGAGATCCGGCAGCACGACGGCGTGATGACGGATGCAGTGGAGATCGCAGCAGGGCTTCGCCGGGCTGCCCTACGTTGGGAGTATGGGGTGTGACGGGAGGGGGAGAGGCGCCAGGGATCAGGTGCTGCTGCCCTCTCCCCCCCCCATATATATAGGGGCCAGGGGGGGGCGCCTGGACCCCTTGCAGATCCAATCTGCAAGGGGGCGGCGGCCAAGGGGGGGGTTCCTTGCCCCCCAAAGCAAGTGGAGCCCCCCCTCTCCTTTAGGGTTGGAACCCTAGGCGCAGGGGAGGTGGGCCCCCTTTGGTGGTGCGCCAGCCCAGAGGGCTGGTCCCATCCCCTCGCGGCCTAGGGGCCCCACCGGGATGGGTTGCCCCACCCGGTGGACCCCCGGGGCCCCTCCGGTGGTCCCGGGACGCTCCCGGTGACCCCCGGAGATCACCCATTGGCCGAAACTGGACTTCCCATATATCAATCTTTACCTCCGGACCATTCCGGAACTCCTCGTGATGTCCGGGATCTCATCCGGGACTCCGAACAACTTTCGGGTTTCCACGTGCATTAATCTCTACGACCCTAGCGTTACCGAACCTTAAGTGTGTAGACCCTACGGGTTCGGGAGACACGTAGACATGACCGAGACAACTCTCCGGTCAATAACCAACAGCGGGATCTGGATACCCATGTTGGTTCCCACGTGTTCCTCGATGATCTTCATCGGATGAACCACCGTGTCAAGGATTCACTCAATCCCGTATGTTATTCCCTTTGTCCATCGGTACAGTACTTGCCCGAGATTCGATCGTCGGTATCCCCGATACCTTGTTCAATCTCGTTATGACAAGTCTCTTTACTCGATCCGTAATCCATCATCCCGTGACTAACTACTTAGTCACATTGAGCTCATTATGATGATGTCTTACCGAGTGGGCCCAGAGGTACCTCTCCGTCATACGGAGTGACAATATCCCAGTCTCGGTTCGTACCAACTCAACAGACACTTTCGGAGATACCCGATGCGTACCTTTATAGCCACCCAGTTACGTTGTGACGGTTGGCACACCCAAAGCACTCCTACGGTATCCGGGAGTTGTACAACCTCATGGTCTAAGGAATAAATACTTGACACTGAAAAGCTTATGCATTACGAACTATACGATCTCGTGTTATGCTCAAGTTTGGGTCTTGTCCATCACATCATTCTCCTAATGATGTGATCCCGTTATCACTGACATCTCATGTCCATGGTCAGGAAACCGTGACCATCTGTTGATCAACGAGCTGGTTACTAGAGGCCTTCCAGGGACTCATTGTGATCTGTGTATTCACACATGTATCGCTGTTTCCGTACAATACAATTCAAGCATGAATAACAGACAATTATCATGAACAAGGAGATATAATAATAATACTTTTATTATTGCCTCTAGGGCATATCTCCAACATGTTGTAGAGCTATCATATGTCTCTCGTCATTTATTTCTCATCGACGTGCTATCTGCTACCTTTACACTGTACTAATTGTGCACACACTTCACCCATACTCACACTATTGTTTTTTTATGCATGGGTATTTCAGATTCTGACGCAGTGTTGATGAATGCTGAAAAGAAAAGACAGAAGTCGGTCCAGTGTAATTTGAAGATAAGCACTAAGCGTTTCAGCGCTCTAAAGGATGCAATGTCAGCAGTTGGAGACAGTAAACGTAGCTCTGTAGTTGATGATCTCAATTTCCACACAGAACCATCCCAGGTGCTTGCTTTAACTTTGCGCTGTCAAATGTAGTTGCATATTGCATATGGTGTCTAGCTTGTATTGCTTCCAATTTGGTTAAATTGCATCTGCTTACTTTACACATTATACCTTTGATAATGACATACCTTCCTATTTTTGATACATACTACATATGTCTATTAACCATGTTCATACATCAAACTAATGCTCTTTTGTATCCCTCGTCAATCACTTATGATGAGACAGTCACCCGGGATGGTTAACATGATTCGGAATGACTTCAGCATCGATACGGGAGAGAAAGTCTCGTCGTAGCCAATTCCTTGAACTTGTCGATAACCTTTAGCGACAAGCCAAGCCTTATAGATGGTCACATTTCCATCCGTGTCAGTCTTCTTCTTAAAGATCCATTTATTTTCTATGGCTTGCTGATCATCGGGAAAATCAATCAAAGTCCATACTTTGTTATCATACATGGATCCTATCTTGGATTTCATGGCTTCAAGCCATTTGTTGGAATCCGTGCCCGCCATCGCTTCTTCATAGTTCGAAGTTTCACTGTTGGCTAACAACATGATTTCCAGGACAGGGTCGTCGTACCACTCTGGTGCGGAACGTGTCCTCGTGGACCTATGAAGTTCAGTAGTAACTTGATATGAAGCTTCATGATCATTATCATTAACTTCCTCTCTAGTCGGTGCAGGCTCCACAGAAACATGTTCCTACGCTGCGCTACTTTTCGGTTTGATAGGGGTGACAATCACCTCATCAAGTTCCACTTTCCTCCCACTTACTTCTTTCGAGAGAAACTCTTTCTCCAGAAAGGATCCATTCTTGGCAACAAAGACCTTGCCTTTGGATCTGAGGTAGAAGGTATACCCAATAGTTTCCTTAGGGTATCCTATGAAGACACATTTTTCCGATTTGGGTTCGAGCTTTTCTGGTTGAAGTTTCTTGACATAAGCATTGCATCCCCAAACTTTTAGAAACGACAACTTAGGTTTCTTCCAAAACCATTGTTCATACGGTGTCGTCTCAACGGATTTAGATGGTGCCCTACTTAAAGTGAATGCGGCAGTCTCTAAAGCATAACCCCAAAATGATAGCGGTAAGTAGGTAAGAGACATCATAGATCACACCATGTCCAACAGATTACGATTACGACGTTCGTACACACCGTTACGCTGAAGTGTTCCAGGCGGCGTCAGCTGTGAAACAATTCCACATTTTCTTAGGTGCTTGCCAAATTCGTGACTTAAATACTCTCCTCCACGATCTGGTCATAAGAACTTTATTTTTCTTTCATGTTGATTCTCAATCTCATTCTGAAATTCCTTGAACTTTTCAAAGGTCTCAGACTTGTGTTTCATCAAGTAGACATACCCATATCTACTTAAGTCATCAGTGAGGGTGAGAACATAACGCTAGCCACCGCGAGCTTCAACACTTATTGGACCGCACACATCAGTATGTATGATTTTCGACAAGTTGGTTGCTCGCTCCATTGTTCCGGAGAACGGAGTCTTGGTCATCTTGCCAAAGAGGCGTGGTTCACACGTATCAAATGATTGATAATCAAGAGACTCCAAAAGTCCATCTTCATGGAGCTTCTTCATACATTTGATACCAATATGACCAAGGCGATAGTGCCACAAGTATGTGGGACGATCATTATCAACCTTACATCTTTTGGCATTCACACTATGAATATGTGTAATATCACATTCTAGATTCAATAAGGATAAACCATTGACCAGCGGGGCATGACCATAAAACATTTCTCTCATATAAATATGACAACCATTATTCTCGGATTTAAATGAGTAGCCATCTCGCATTAAACTAGATCCAGATACAATGTTCATGCTCAAAGCTGGTACTAAATTACAATTATTGAGGTTTAAAACTAACCTCGAAGGTAGATGCCGAGGTAGCGTGCCGACGGCGATCACATCGACCTTGGAACCATTCCCAACGCGCATTGTCACCTCATCCTTTGCCAGTGTCCACTTATTCCACAGCTCCTGCTTTGAGTTACAAATGTGAGCAACTGCACCGGTATCAAATACCCCAGGAGCTACTATGAGCGCTGGTAAGGTATACATCAATAACATGTATATCACATATACCTTTGACGTTGCTGACCTTCTTATCTGCTAAGTATTTGGGGAAGTTCCGCTTCTAGTGACCCATTCCCTTGCAATAAAAGCACTCAGTCTCAGGCTTGGGTCCATTCTTTGGCTTCTTCTCGGCAACTGGCTTACCGAGCGCGGCACCTCCTTTGCCGTCCTTCTTGAAGTTCTTCTTACCCTTGCCTTTCTTGAACTTAGTGGTTTTATTCACCGTCAACACTTGATGTTCCTTTTTGATCTCCACGTCCGCTGATTTCAGCATTGAATACACCTCGGGAATGGACTTCTCCATCCCTTGCATATTGAAGTTTATCAAAAAGCTCTTGTAGCTAGGTGGGAGCAACTGAAGGATTCTGTCAACGACCGTGTCATCTGGGAGACTAATTCCCAGCTGAGACAAGCGGTTGTGCAACCCAGACATTTTGAGTATATGTTCGCTGACAGCACTATTCTCCTCCATCTTACAACTGTAGAACTTGTTGGAGACCTCATATCTCTCGACTCGGGCCTGAGCTTAGAAAACCATTTTCAACTCTTGGAACATCTCATATGCTCCGTGCTGCTCAAAACACTTTTGGAGCCCCGATTCTAAGATGTAAAGCATACCGCACTGAACCAGGGAGTAATCATCACTATGTGACGGCCAGGCGTTCATAACATCTTGAGTTGCTGGGAAAACGGGTGCATCACCTAGCGGTGTGTCGGTGTAGAAAAGTATGGGCGCTCTTTTTTACCCCTTACTTGTGCACGGGCAGTCAGAGCCACGCCTGAGGCCAAACATAACAGGGCAGAAGGAGGAAGTGAGGAACACAGAGTTACCAGGACAAACGCCAAGATAGACAGCACGAGAAGACCAAGCCAGGAGACATGCTCCCCCGGCAAGGACTCTTGCCGGGGCGGCCTGCGCGCCACCCGGCATGGGCTCTTGCCGGGGCGATCCATTCAGATGCCTCCGTCGCGGCCACCCTTGAAGCCTCTTGAAGCCTATGGGCTCCAATGATACCACCAACATTAGAGCCAAGGCTCGGGAAGCGCCCACGTGATGGCATGCAGATCTTTGTGAAGACGAAGATCTATGACTCCCAAGATGAGAACTAGAGGACATGGCGATCGCGAGGGTCCTTGCCGAGGACGGCCGCGAGGCCCCAACAAGGCTGCTTGCCGAAGACACCCTGAAGCCCCGGCATGCCTCTTTCCGCGGGGCACTCACGGAGGCCCCGTCAAGACCCTTGCTAGGAACATAAGCGAGTCTGTGGCAAGCTCTTGTCGCAGCGTCGCCGCCCCAGCTCGGCGGCCGATCCGGTGGCCCAGGCAGGCACCCACGTGGCGATACGTGGTTCCTGGGCCAGCTATCCAAGCACCTGCGTGGTGGCATGCAGATCTTCGTGAAGACCCTACCGCAACGCCACCTCAGCTGCCTGCCTTGCTGGCCTGGAGGCGTGTCGCAACCAGACAGAGCGGCCACGGACGGGACGGGCTTCTTTCCCGTCCCCGATAAAGTAAATAGACACCTAAGTAACGCATTGAATGCGCCTTGTCCTGTAATGGCATGAGATAAGGCTATAGACTGTACACCTTTCCACTTCCTGTGTGCCATAGTGGCAGCCCCTTTAGACTATAAAAGGAGGTCTGCGGCGTACTGGAGGGAGATTCGGACCCTGGAAAGCTGGATAGGCATACTCAAGAGCAATCAAATATAAACCAAAGCAGGACTAGGGTATTACGCATCCTCGCGGCCCGAACCTGGATAAACGATCACTGTGCTGACTCTTAGACGTGCTCTTTGCACAACTCCGCGCCCGCCAACCGTAGAAGGGATTCCAGTGATCCCATAGGTGTCTTTTTGTACCGACATATTTGGCACGCCACGTAGGGGGCGCAGTTGTGAAAATCTGGTCGGGCAGTTAGTGTGGCAGTTCTTCATGGCCATAATTTCCCGAGAAGGAAATGACCAAGTGCGGGGCATCATCAGCAAATTCGGTGGACGTCCACGAGACGACAAATAAAAAAGATAAGTCACGCAAGTCTTTGAGTAATTCCTTTTCACATGAAGGTTATTTTCCTTGGAGATCTTGCCCTCTGTATAATAAACCTCTATGCAATGGGGCCCTTCCACTATTGGCAAGGCCCTCGCTCTGTTTCGAGTCCGCACAACAGTTCGAGTGGCCGCGCCGAGAACGGCAAGGGAGCCTTTATATTACTAGCAACGCTTTTGTCCTGTTTCGAGTCCACTCGACAGCTCAAACGGCCACGTTGAGAGCGGTAAGGTAGTTTGCCTGGCAGCAAGCATACCCGACAGGTTATTGAGGATCCGTCCTCAAAATGACGTGGCCTGGGTTACGCACCAGCGAGCCCTCCCAATTAAACATAGGGTGGACATACATAGAAGGATCAAACAGGAAGATAACATGCATCGCTACGAAATATTGCGGAGTTATGTTGCATAAATTGTTGCTGCGGTTCTGACTAAAGATAAAAACTGTCTCGGTTCTGAACCCGCAGCGGCAACAAGAAACGGGGTGCCTAATCCTGACGTTGGCCCTCTATCCTCAGGACTCCGCCGACGCAATCGATGATGGGCTTGATACGCTCCTTGAGCGCCGTGAGATCTACATCATACGGCAAGCTGTCCAGCACGGCGTCAAAGTCAAGGTCGGGGTTCCAGTAGGCCATCTTGGTGAGGACCTTGGTCAGGGCACCCCGGCAAAGCTTCCGGGATTCATCGTCTAGATAAGCCGCCCGGTCGGAGTGGAGCTTTCCCAGGTCCTCAAGAATGCGTTCAAAGACACGGTCAAGCTGGCGTGGATGGAGAGGTTCACCTCTCGGGAGAACCTGAAGCTTGGCATGCCCATGGTGGCCTGCTGCGTAGTGAGTTTTTCCGCGACGGTGTCAAGGCGGCTGGTCTAGAGGTCCACGCCCTTTACGTACTCTGCGTAGCCAGCGGCGTCGTCCTTCCGCAACCGTTTCTCCTCCTCCAGGCCCTTCTTCAGAGCCTCCACCGAGCATTGGCCTCTGTGAGCGTCCTCTTGAGGCCCTCCAACACTAGCTTCAGATCCTTGATGGAACCTTGGGCCATGGAGAGCTGTTTGGCCTTGCCGAGGACCTCAGACTGCGCCTCCATCAGAGTGGCATGGATTGGGTCCCTCTCTGTGGTCAGCTCCGGGACCCGCTTGTTCAAGCTATCCTGCTCAACCTCCAGCTCCGTTACCTTGCTGGCGTGGACCTGAGCCTGAGCATTGAGAGCCTCAATGTGCTTCTGCTCCAGCCCCTGGGACTGCCGCGTGACAAGCCTGTCGATCTCTTCATCCTTGCCGCGGAGGGAGGCGGCGAGTGCCTGCTCACGGGCGACGAGATCTTCCTCCTGCGAGTTCAGTCGGGATTGGTGCTGGTTGTGGGCAGCCTCATCATTGGCGGCTTGCTCCTTGGCCTCCTCCTGGGCTTTCTCAAAATCAGACAGCGCCAGCATAAGGTCTCTGGCGTGCTCATCCAGCTTCTCCTTGGAAACCCTCAGCTCGTTTCGGGCCTCGTCAAACTAGACTTTTGTCTGGGCGACCTGCGCCTAGAAGTCCTCCTCCGCCTTGTCCACCACTACCGACCTGGACTTTGCCTTGTCCAGGCAGGCACGGTAAAGCACCTGGAGCTTCTGGAAGTTGGCGCTCATGGCCCGAAGAAGCTGCTCCTCTTGAGAACCGCCGCCGCCGGCACCCGGCTCGTCGACGACCTCAAAACCAACGGCATCGAGCGCCTCGTCATCAAACACCTCCCCCTCGGCTGGCGCCCTGCTGCTTGCCATCCAGGGGAGGTGGACGAACAAGTCGTCACTCACCTTGAGGTAGCGGCCAGGGCCAGAGGCGGCGGCGGAGGAAGGCTGGTCCTCGGCAGCAGCCTTGCCGGCCTCCTCGGCAGCGATCTTGCCAGTCTCGTCGGCGGCGGCCTTGCCGGCCTCCCCGGCAGCAGCCTCACCGGTTCCTCTGGCAGGCCCGTCGCCAGCCCCCTCGGCACTAGCTTCACCGGTCCCTCTGGCAGACTCTTGGGCCGCCTCCACTACCATGGCTTGGGCGGCCCCCTCGCCAACGGCCTTGCCGGCCTCAGCCTCAGCGTCCGCAATGACTTCCTCGACGTTGGGCTCGCCATCCGCCCGGTCCATCAAGGGTGGGTCTAAAAGTCAAAAGAAAAGGTGAGACGATGCCCAAGGTCAAAGGTTCAACTTGGAGAACAAGAGCAAATCGTCCATACAAGGCTGGGAAGGAGCGGCGCTCTCCTCGTCAACAACCGTTGCCGGGGAGGAGCCGCCAGCGTTCAAGTCCCTCTCCTCCTCCTCCATGGGCGCAGGCTCGGTAGTAGATGCCCTTGGCGGGGACACCCCCCACGGCAGTGTAGTTGATGGGGGCGACATTTTAGGGGTGGCCCCCTGTGGGCCCTCCTGCTACCGGTCACCACCTACAAAGCCGACAAGGTCAGCATCAAGAATTCACGCCCCCGTGTCCGCCCATGGAGAAATGAGTGGTAAACTTGCGCCGGGGGCTGTTATCCGGGCTGCTCTTCACCACCGGCGGCGTGCCTGAAGTTCCTGCCGGGGGCTTGTCGACGGATGATGCCCTGGCCCTCTTCGCCACCATCTGGGCCAATGTCTCCATATCCCTACAAAGACGACATTGGATCAAAGAGAGATAATACAGGGCTGAAACCAAGAGATAACATGAGGGGCGAGGTGCTTACTCGTCTTCTGTTTCCTCCTCATCCTCTGGTATCCTCCTCTTCCTCCTTGGGCTAAGGGACCCAAGGTCGAAGTCGACATCCATGGCGGCGCCTGCGGGACGAGGAGAAGGAGATGGGGTCCGGCCACGCCTGGACGAAGAGGAGGCAACCGCCGTCCTCTTCACCACCGCGGTCTTCCCCGTTTTCTCCCCGCCACGGCCGCCATAGACCTCGTCTCACGCCCGAGCTGCTCCGGGGGCTGTTGCCACCGTGACTCTAAGGGCGGTTGCCGCCGCACGATGCTCCCGGACCGGACCGGCTCACCGGAACCGGCCCACCGCAGGACCCACCGCCTCATCACGGCAGGAGGGTCAGCAACCTCGGCCTCCTCGTCGGTCGACTCCTCAACCACGTCTTCGACAAGCGGGGTGTCGGCATCGGCGCTTGTGGGGCGGGCCTCCCCGGTGGTCTTCATCTACCTGGCAAACTCCTCCTCTTCGGCGGCCACGTTGCCCTCGTCCTTCACATGGCAGGTGCTGCTGGCCTCCAGGGCAAGGGTCGCCTCCGCCGCCCTGGCGGCAATGTAGTCGAGCTCGGCCTGGGTAGTGTCGTGGACCAGCACCGGCTCGTCGCGGACGCGCTTCTTCGACAGTGTCGAAGAACTCTTGTACCTGATCTGCCGGTGGCTCGACCCAAGACGGTTCAAGGCCATGCGCGTTGAAGTCCGGCATCATCGCAATGATGTCGGACCGGCGGGAGTTATTGCTTAGAGGGACCACTCCCGCCGGCAACCCAAAAAGGGGCCCCTTGCCAGCCTTGGCAGCCCTGTCGGTCCTCTCGGCCCTACCGTCGTGATCCACATCAAGCTAGATGAGTTTCTGGCAGATGTGGCGGTGTTGCATCATCGTGAAGTTGTGTTTCAGGACGGGGCGAAGCCTCATGATGTCGGTTGCATTCTCAAAAAGCCAAGCCGGCTTCCCCTTGTTGTGCAGCGGCGCGATCCGGCGGCGGATGAAATCAGCCCCGATCATCTCGAGGGTGAGACCGACCTGGGAAAAACGATGTATCCTGGTGGTGGCGATCGAGAGCTTTTTGTCGTTGATGTCGACATGCCCCCAGTATCCCTTACGAACCGGCGGGCTCCAACGGACTCGACAGAACTCCGGTGGGTCTTCTTCCTCTATCCACAACCACCGGCTCCTCCACTCGTCCCACCTCTCCCTCTGTGCACCGTCCGAATACATGCCCTTTTCATGGGTCCGTGAAATCCACGTGACACATCCGGATATAGCTTCGCCCCCTTGGATACGAGGGAAGAAGTAATGGCGGAAGAGCGCCGTCCTTGGAACCACCCCGGCGAAACCCTCGCAAAGATGGGCAAAAAAAGCCTTGCATGCTACGGCGTTTAGCATGAAATCGAGGAGATGGAAGCCGTAGGTGTGCATGATGTCGTTGAAGAAATCGGAGAAAGGGGGATAGAGGTCGTAGTAGAAGTAATCGACAAAGAAAGGATACCGATTCGGGCCGGCCTATGCGCATTGGGTAGGAATGACGTGCGTGGCTGGATGCCCCGTCGTCTCACACCCCCACAAGGGCTGGAAGTAGTCCCTGAGCTGGACAGCGTAGAACGTCGGAGGGAAGTAGGCGTGCTTCGTCCACAGCGCCGCTAGCTCACTCTTCGGGAGCTCTTTCTTCCACGCGACCTCGGCCACTGCCTTCCCCCTGCTGGACTTGGGCGCCATTATAGCCGCAAGGGGAAGAAAGGGGTCGGAAACAGAAGGGTGCGCGGCGGCCGCGGGCGGAGACGAAGGCTCTGGTTTGGGGAAGAAGGATAAGAACGGCAAGCGCAAGATTGGAGGAGCGCAGAGGGTAAATGGGAGACGCACCTGCGGTTTTCCTCCCTTTTTATGGGGAACACGCGGGCCGCCCTCCACCATCATTTACTGCGACGTGACACCAGCACGCAGCAAACCACCCCACGCACGACCCCCACATCATCGCAGATCGTGGGGAAACGCAACCATCGGAGGAGTTACTGCAGTAAAAGGAATCCATCCTCACTGCCCGCACACCGTTCTGGGCCTAATCTAACAACGCGTTGTGCTTATGAATGGCCCAGGCTCGGGGGCTCCTGTCGGTGTACAAAAGTAGGGGCGGTATTTTTTACCCCTTACTTGTGCACGGACAGTCAGAGCCACGCCTGAGGCCAAACATAATAGAGCAGAAGGAGGAAGCGAGGAATGCAGAGTTACCAGGAAAAATGCCAAGACAGACAGCACGAGAATACCAAGCAAGGAGACAGGCTCCCCCGGCAAGGACTCTTGTCGGGGCGGCCTACGCGCCACCCGGCAAGGGCTCTTGCTGGGGCGATCCATTCAGATGCCTCCGTCGCGGCCACCCTTGAAGCCTATGGGCTCCAATGATACCAACACCGTTAGAGCCAAGACTCGGGAAGCGCCCACGTGATGGCATGCAGATCTTTGTGAAGATAAAGATCTATGACTCCCAAGATGAGAACCAGAGGACATGGCGATCGTGATGCTCCTTGCCGAGGACGCCCGCGAGGCCCCGACAAGGCTCCTTGCCGAAGACACCCCGAAGCCCTGGCAAGCCTCTTGCCGCGGGGCACTCACGGAGGCCCCGGAAAGACCCTTGTCGGCAACAGAAGCGAGTCTGCGGCAAGCTCTTGCCGCTGCGTCACCACCTCAGCCTGGCGGCCGACCCGCTGGCCCAGGAAGGCACCCAAGTGGCGATATGTGGTTCCTGGGCCAGCTAGCCAAGCACCTGCGTGGTGGTATGCAGATCTTAGTGAAGACCCTACCAGAATGCCACCTCAGCTGCCTGCCTCGTTGGCCCGGACGCGTGTCGCGACCAGACAGAGCGGCCACGAGCGGGACGGGTTTCTTTCCCATCCCCGATAAAGTAAATAGACACCTAAGCACCGCATTGAATGCGCCTTGTACCGTAATGGCATGGGATAAGCCTATACACTGTACACCTTTCCACCTCCTATGTGCCACTATGGCAGCCCCTTTAGACTATAAAAGGAGGCCCGCGGCGTACTGAAGGGCGATTCGGACCCTGGAAAGCTGGATAGGCACCGTAGCTAGCTGAAGAACTCAAGAACACTCAAATATACACCAAAGTAGGACTAGGGTATTATGCATCCTCGTGGCCCGAACCTGGGTAAACTATCGCCGTGCTGACTCTTAGACATGCTCTTTGCACAACTCCGCTCTCGCCAACCATAGAAGGGATTCTAGTGATCCCATATGTGTCGTTTTGTACCGACATGGTGCTTCAAGGACATATGCTTTCTTGGCAGCTATGAGGTGTTGGGAAACGTTGTATATCAAAAAATTTCCTACGATCAAGCAAGATCTATCTACCAGATGCATAGCAACGAGAGGGGAGAGTGTGTCTGCGTACCCTCGTAGACCTAAAGCGGAAGCGTCTAGTGACGCAGTTGATGTAGTCGAACTTCTTCGTGTTCCAACCGATCAAGCACCGAAATTACGACACCTCTGCGTTCAGCACACGTTCAGCTTGATGACGTTCCACGAGCTCTTGATCCAGTAGAACTTCGTGGGAGAGTTTCGTCAGCACGACGGCGTGGTGACGGAGATGATGAAGCTACCGGTGTAGGGCTTCGCCTAAGCATTGCATCGATATGACCGATGTGTGTTTCTGTGGCGGGGGGGCACCGCACACGGTTGGGAGAGATCAACTGATCAACTTGTGTGTCTTTGGGTGCCCCCTGCCCCCGTATATAAAGGAGCAAAGGGGAAGGTGTGGCCAGCCCCTATGGCGTGCCCTAGAGAGCCACTCCTACTAGGAATATGATTCCAATCCTATTCCTAGTAGGAGTCCACCAAGAGGGAGAGAAGGGGAAGGAAAGAGAGGGAGAGGGAGAGGGAAAGAGGGGCTGCGCCCCTCTCCCCTAGTCCAATTCGGACTCCCTTGGGGGGGCACCTCCTAGGCTGCTTCCCTCTCTCTCCCATAAAGCCCACTAGGGCCCAATACTTCCACGGGGGGTTCCGGTACCCTCCCCCCCAGCACTCCGGTTTTATCCGAAACCTTCCGAAACACTTCCGGTGTCCGAATATAGTCGTCCAATATATCAATCTTTACGTCTCAGACATTCCGAGAATCCTCGTCATGTCCGTGATCACTCCGAACTACCTTTGGTACATCAAAACTCATAAACTCATAATACCGATAATCATCAAATGTTAAGCGTATTGACCCTACGGGTTCGAGAACTATGTAGACATGACCGAGACTCATCTCCGGTCAATAACCAATAGCGGAACCTGGATGCTAATATTACCTCCTACATATTCTACGAAGATCTTTATCGGTCAAACCGCATAACAACATAGGTTGTTCCTTTTGTCATCATTATGCTACTTGCCCGAGATTCGATCGTCGGTATCTCGATACCTAGTTCAATCTCGTTACCGGCAAGTATCTTTACCCGTTTCGTAATGCATTATCTCATGACTAACTCATTAGTCATTTGCTTGCAAGGCTTACTATTATGTGTATTACTGAGAGGGCCTAGAGATACCTCTCCGACACTCGGAGTGACAAATCCTATTCTTGATATATGCCAACACCATGAACACTTTCGGAGACACATGTAGAGCATCTTTATAATCACCCAGTTACGTTCTGACGTTTGATAGCACACAAGGTGTTCCTCCGGTATTCGGGAGTTGCATAATCTCATAGTCATAGGAACATGTATAAGTCATGAAGAAAGCAATAGTAGTAAAACTAAACGATCAAAGTGCTACGCTAGCAGATGGTCTTGTCCATCACATCATTCTCCTAATGATGTGATCTCTTTGATCAAATGACAACTCATGTCTACTACTAGGAAACATAACCATCTTTGATCAATGAGCTCGTCTAGTAGAGGCATACTAGGGACATACTGTTTTGTCTATGTATTCACACATGTACTAAGTTTCCGGTTAATACAATTCTAGCATGAATAAAAGACATTTATCATGATATAAGGAAATACAAATAACATCTTTATTATTGCCTCTAGGGTATATTTCCTTCAGTCTCCCACTTGAACTAGAGTCAATAATCTTGATTACAAAGTATTGATTCTAACACCCATGGAGTCTTGGTGTTGATCATGTTTTGCCCGTGGAAGAGGCTTAGTCAATGGTTCTGCAACATTCTGATCAGTATGTATCTTGCAAATTTCTATGTCTCCCTCCTTGACTTGATCGCGGATGGAATTGAAGCGTCTTTTGATGTGCTTTGTTCTCTTGTGAAACCTGGATTCTTTCGCCAAGGCTATTGCTCTAGTGTTGTCACAAAAGATTTTCATTGGACCCGATGCACTCAGTATCACACCTAGATCGGATATGAACTCCTTCATCCAGACTCCTTCATTTGTTGCTTCTGAAGCAGCTATGTAATACGCTTCACACGTAGATCCCGCCACGACGCTCTGCTTGGAACTGCACCAACTAACATCTCCACCATTCAATAAAAATACATATCCGGTTTGTGACTCAGAGTCATGCGGATCAGTGTCAAAGCTTGAATCGACGTAACCATTTAAGACGAGCTCTTTGTCGCCTCCATAAACGAGAAACATATCCTTTGTCCTTTTCAGGTACTTTAGGATGTTCTTGACCGCTGGCCAATGATCCAGTCCTGGATTACTTTGGTACCTCCCTGCTAGATTTATATCAAGGCACACATCAGGTCTGGTACACAACATTGCATACATGATAGATCCTATGGCTGAGGCATAGGGAATGACTTACATTTTCTCTCTATCTTCTGAAGTGGTCGGGCATTGAGTCTTACTCAACTTCACACCTTGTAACACAGGCAAGAACCCTTTCTTTGACTGATCCATTTTGAACTTCTTCAAAACTTTATCAAGGTATGTGCTTTGTGAAAGTCCAATTAAGAGTCTTGATCTATCTATATAGATTTTGATGCCTAATATGTAAGCAGCTTCACCGAGGTCTTTCATTGAAAAATTCTTATTCAAGTATCCTTTTATGCTATCGAGAAATTCTGTATCATTTCCAATCAACAATATGTCATCCACATTAATATCAGAAATGCTATAGAGCTCCCACTCACTTTCTTGTAAATACAGGCTCCTCCAAAAGTCTGTATAAAACCATATGCTTTGATCACCTCATAAAAGCGTATATTCCAACTCCGAGATGCTTGCACCAATCCATAGATGGATCGCTGGAGATTGCACACTTCATTAGCACCTTTAGGATCAACAAAACCTTCTGGTTGCATCATATACAACTCTTCTTTGAGATATACATTCAGGAATGCAGTTTTGACATCCATTTGCTAGATTTCATAATCATAAAATGCAGCAATTGCTAACATGATTCGGACAGACTTAAGCATCGCTACGGGTGAGCTTTGTAAACCTTTCACAACAAGTCGAGCTTTGTAAACAGTAACATTACCGTCAGCGTCGGTCTTCCTCTTGAAGACCCATTTATTTTCGATGGCTTGCCGATCATCGGGCAAGTCAACCAAAGTCCTCACTTTGTTGTCATACATGGATCCCATCTCAGATTTCATGGCCTCAAGACATTTTGCGGAATGTGGGCTCATCATCGCTTCCTCATAGTTCGTAGGTTCATCATGGTGTAGTAACATGACTTCCAGAACTGGGTTGTCGTACCACTCTGGCGCGGAACGTACTCTGGTTGATCTACGAAGTTCAGCAGAAACTTGATCTGCAGTTTCATGATCATCATCATTAGGTTCCTCACTAATTGGTGTAGGAATCACTGGAACTAGTTTCTGTGATGTACTACTTTCCAATTCGGGAGAAGAAGCTTTTTCAAATAAGCATCACAGCCCCAAACTTTAAGAAATGACAACTTTGGTTTCTTGCCAAACCACAGTTCATAAGGCGTCGTCTCAACAGATTTAGATGGTGCCCTATTTAACGTGAATGCAACTGTCTCTAAAGCATAACCCCAAAACGATAGTGGTAAATCGGTAAGAGACATCATAGAACGCACCATATCTAATAAGTACGGTTACGACGTTCGGACACACCATTACGATGTGGTGTTCCGGGTGATATGAGTTGTGAAACTATAACACATTGTTTCAAATGAAGACCAAACTTGTAACTCAAATATTCACCTCCATGATCAGATCGTAGAAACTTTATTTTCTTGTTACGATGATTCTCTACTTCACTCTGAAATTCTTTGAACTTTTCAAATGTTTCAGAATTGTGCTTCATCAAGTAGATATACCCATATCTGCTTAAATCATCAGTGAAGGTCAGAAAATAACGATACCTGCCGCGAGCCTCAACACTCATTGGTCCACATACATCAGTATGTATGATTTCCAACAAATCTGTTGCTCGCTCCATTGTTCCGGAGAATGGAGTTTTAGTCATCTTGACAATGAGGCATGGTTCGCAAGCACCAAGTGATTCATAATCAAGTGATTCCAAAAGTCCATCACTATGGAGTTTCTTCATGCGCTTTACACCAATATGACCTAAACGGTAGTGCCACAAATAAGTTGCATTATCATTATTAACCTTGCATCTTTTGGCTTCAATATTATGAATATGCGTATCACTACAATTGAGATCCAATAAGAATAGACCACTCTTCAAGGGTGGATGACCATAAAAGATATTAATCATATAAATAGAACAACCATTATTCTCAGATTTAAATGAATAACCATCTCGCAATTAAAAAGATCCAGATATAATGTTCATGGTTAACGCTGGCACCAAATAACAATTATTCAGGTCTAAAACTAATCCCGAAGGTAGATGTAGAGGTAGTGTGCTGACGGCGATCACATCGACTTTGGAACCATTTTCCACGCGCATCGTCACCTCGTCCTTAGCCAATCTTCGTTTAATCCGTAGTCCCTATTTCGAGTTACAAATATTAGCAACCGAACCGGTATCAAATACACATGTACTACTACGAGCATTAGTAAGGTACACGTCAATAACATGTATATCACATATACCTTTGTTCACCTTGCCATCCTTCTTATCTGCCAAATACTTGGGGCAGTTCCGCTTCCAGTGTCCAGTCCCTTTGCAGTAGAAGCACTCAGTTTCAGGCTTGGCTCCAGACTTGGGTTTCTTCACGGGAGTAGCAACTGTCTTGCTATTCTTCTTGAAGTTCCCCTTCTTTCCCTTGCCCTTTTTCTTGAAACTAGTGGTCTTGTTAACCATCAACACTGGATGCTCCTTTTTTATTTCTACCTCCACAGCCTTGTGTTCGGGATCGTTGCAGAAAATCAAAAAATTTCCTACGCATCACCAAGATCAATTTGTGGAGTAATCTAGCAACGAGGGAGAGGGGAGTGCATCTACATACCCTTGTAGATCGCTAAGAGGAAGCGTTACAAGAACGCGGATGAAGGAGTCGCACTCGTAGCGATTCAGATCGCGGTTGATTCCGATCTAAGCGCCAAACAACGTCGCCTCCGCGTTCAACACACATGCAGCCCGGTGAGGTCTCCCACGCCTTGATCCAGCAAGGGGAGAAGGAGACGTTGGGGAAGACTCCGTCCAGTAGCAGCACGATGGCGTGGTGGTGGTGGAGGAGCGCGGGACTCCAGCAGGGCTTCGCCAAGCACTACGAGAGGCGAGGAGGGAGAAAGGTAGGGCTGCGCCAAGAAAGAGATCAAATCAGGTGTTGGACAGCCCCCAATACCTCAAGTGTATATAGGGGGAGGGAGGGGCTGCGCCCCCTCTAGGGTTCCCTCCCTTGGGGGGGAGCCCTAGATGCCATCTAGGGTGGCGGCTAAAGGGGAGAGGGAGAGGGGGGCGCACCAGGATGGGCCCTAGGGCCCATCTGCCCTAGGGTTTGCTCCCTCCCCTCTTGGAGGCACCTTGGTCCTTGGTGGGAGGTGCCCAGCCAACCTAGGGGCTGGTCCCTTCCCACTATTGGCCAACGTAGGCCTTCGGGGCTGGTTGCCCCTCCCGGTGGACGCCCGGACACTTCCGGTGGTCCCGGTACATTACCGGTGATGCCCGGAACACTTCCGGTGGACAAATCCTCACTTCCTATAAATCAATCTTTACCACCGAACCATTACGGAACTCCTCGTGACGTCCGGGATCTCATCTGGGACTCCAAACAACATTCAGTAACCGCGTACAAAATTTCCCTATAACCCTAGCGTCATCGAACCTTAAGTGTGTAGACCCTACGGGCTCAGGAGTCATGCAGACATGGCCGAGACAACTCTCCGGTCAATAACCAACAGCGGGATCTGGATACCCATGTTGGCTCCCACATGTTCCACGATGATCTCATCAGATGAACCACGATGTCAAGGATTCAATCAATCCCATATATAATTCCCTCTGTCTATCGGTATAGTACCTGCCCGAGATTCGATCGTCGGTATCTCGATACCTTGTTCAATCTCGTTACCGGCAGGTCTCTTTACTCGTTCCGTAACACATCATCCCATGATCAACTCCTTGATCACATTGTGCACATTTTGATGATGTCCTACCGAGTGGGCCCACAGATACCTCTCCGTCACACGGAGTGACAAATCCCAGTATCGATTCGTGCCAACCCAGCGGACACTTTCGGAGATACCCGTAGTGCACCTTTATAGCCACCCAGTTACGTTGTGACGTTTGGTACACCCAAAGCATTCTTACGGTATTCGCGAGTCGGACAATCTCATGGTCTAAGGAAAAGATACTTGGCATTTAGAAAAGCTTTAGCATACGAACTACACGATCTTGTGCTAGGCTAAGGATTGGGTCTTGTCCATCACATCATTCTCCTAATTATGTGATCCCGTTATCAACCACACCCAATGTCCATGGTCAGGAAACCGCAACCATCTATTGACCAACGAGCCAGTCAACTAGAGGTTCACTAGGGACATGGTGTTTGTCTATGTATCCACACATGTATCTGAGTTTCCTATCAATAAAATTCTAGCATGGATAACAAACAATTATCATGAACAAGGAAATATAATAATAACCAATTTATTATTGCCTCTAGGCCATATTTCCAACAGTCTCCCACTTGCACTAGGGTCAATAATCTAGTTCACATCGCCATGTGATTAACACTCACAGGTCACATCGCCATGTGACTAACATTCAAAGAGTTTACTAGAGTCAATAATCTAGTTCACATCACTATGTGATTAACACTCAATGAGTTCTGGGTTTGATCATGTTATGCTTTGAGAGAGAGGTTGTAGTCAACGGGTCTGCAACATTCAGATCCCTATGTATTTCGCAAAACTTTATGTCATATCGTAGATGCTGCTACCACGTTCCACTTGGAGCTATTCCAAATTGTTGCTCCATTATACGTATCCGGTATCTCTACTCAGAGCTATCCGGATAGGTGTTAAGCTTGCATCGACGTAACTCTTTACGTCGAACTCTTTATCACCTCCATAACCGAGAAACGTTTCCTTATTCCTCTAAGGATAATTTTGACCGCTATCTAGTGATCCCCTCCTGGATCACCTTTGTACCCTCTTGCTAGACATGTGGCATGGCACACATCAGGTGCGGTACTCAGCATGGCATACCGTATAGAGCCTATGACACAAGCATAGGGGACGACCTTCGTCCTTCCTCTTTCTTCTGCAGTGGTCAAGCTTTGAGTCTTACTCAACTTTACAACTGAGGTAAGAACTCCTTCTTTGCCTGATCTATTCTGAACTCCTTCAAAATCATGTCAAAGGTGTGTGTTCTTTTGAAAGTATCATCAGGCGTCTTGATCTATCTCTATAGATCTTGATGCCCAATATGTAAGCAGCTTTATCCATGTCTTCCTTTGAAAAACTCCTTTCAAACAACCCTTCATGCTTTCCAGAAATTCTACATCATTTCGGATCATCAATATGTCATTCACATATACTTATCAGAAATGTTGCAGTGCTCCCACTCACTTTATTGTAAATACAAGTTTCTAACAAACTTTGTATAAACCCAAAAACTTTGATCACTCCATTAAAGCATATATTCCGACTCAAAGATGCTTGCTCTAGTCCATGGAAGGATCGCTGGAACTAGCATACCTTTTAGCATCCTTAGGATCGACAAAACCTTTCTGATTGTATCACATACAACCTTTCCTTATGAAAACTAGTAAGGAAACTTGTTTTTACATCCATCTGCCAGATTTCATAAATGCAGCTAATGCTAACATGATTCCGACGAACTTATGCATCGCTACGGGTGAGAAAATCTCATCGTAGTCAACTCCTTGAACTTGTGAAAAACTCTTCGCCACAAGTCGAGCTTCATAGATAGTGATATTACCGTCCTTGTCCGTCTTCTTCTTAAGGATCTATTTATCTCAATGGCTTACCGATCATCGGGCAAGTCCACCAAAGTCCATACTTTGTTTTGATACATGGATCCTATCTCAGATTTCTCGGCTTCTAACCATTTATCTCAGACATAGTTCGTAGGTTCATTATTGTCCAATAACATGACATCTAAGACATGATCACCACTACAGGAAACAGGTAATTTGCCGTCTGTGGATCACATACGGCAAAGGCCTAAATCCAAACGGCAAAGAGTTTGCCATCAGGAAGCAGACGGCAAAGTCAGACGGCAAAGGTAAATCGGCAAAGAATACTTTGCCGTCAGCTTTTTATCAAATAGACGGCAAAGACTTTGCCGTCAGCCAAATCTGCTTCGCCGTCATACTTATAAATCACAAACGGCAAAGAAAAGTACCTTTGCCGTCAACCAAACTATATCTTTACCGTCAGCTATTTGTGTCTTTGCCGTCAGCCTCATATATCACAGACGGCAAAGAAAATGATCAAATAAAAATAACACAAATGCGGTCAACGCACACAGTGCACTGCTTTGTTTGTTCTTCTTTTAACAGGCAAAGGCTCGGCCAATGTTTAGTGCTTTCATTCCATGATAGTGCAGTAGAAAATGCAAACAAGACCCCGAAAAACTAAAGCTACAAAATAGTCCTGGAAATAAACACAAAGGACCCTAAAAATTAAATCTAAAATTCAATCGGGTCCTTCTTCTCCCGTGCACTGCTCTGTTCGCCCCGCCGCCCGACACCAACGCTCGCCGCACTGCTCTGCATTGCTCGGCTTGTTGCGCCGTCTCTAGGACCTGCTTAGCCATGTCGCTCCGGCCTAGCCGCGCTCGGGAGCTCACTCGCTCCAACGCCACGACGAGGCAGCGAGGGAGGTCGGGGATGGGCGCTGCTTGACCGGCGGAGCTCGCGAGGTGGAGCGCCCGGCTGCTCTGGCGGTGGAGCTCCTGAGGCGAAGAGGACGACCAGTGGGTGAGGAGGAGCTCCGAGTGCAGACGGACTCGGGTGCGCTGCCGGAGGAGATATGGTGCGCGGCGGCGGCCGGAGGATGCTTGGCGCGGCGGCGGACGGGCGGGAGGGCGTTGGCCGAAGGAGGCTGGGCGCGGCGGCGGACGGACGGGCTGGAGGGTGCTGACCGCGGTGTGCAGCTGCTTGGGGACGGCGACCGCCCAGACCAGCGTTCGGCTGCTCGGGGCGCCTTACGGGCGAGCGGGCGTTGCCGTGCGGCATGTGGCAGCTCCGTGGAGAAGTAGGGAGCAGGGGAGCAGGTGAGAGGAGGGCACTGGCCGGCGGGGTGCTAGTGCTAAATCGGAGATGTGCAGACAGGACAGAAGAGGGAGCACGGGGAGAGATGGAGTCGTGGGTGGAGCAGGTGGGGTCATGGCCTCGTGGGTGGGGGCGTGCGTGGGGGTGCGTGCATCGTGGGGTGGGTGGAGGAGTGCGTCCGACTGCGTGGGATGTGTGTCTGAGATACTGCCAAGTCATCGATCCGTGTAACTGATCCGCGTGATGTGCTTCTTCTTTGCCGTCTGCGAAAATAAATATAGACGGCAAAGAGATCAATTTGCCGTCTGCCAAGAAAACACAGATAGTAAAATATCTTTGCCGTCTGCCAAAACAAATACAGACGGTAAATATTCTTTGTCGTTTGTGATTTTTGTCGCAGACGGCAAAGCGGGCTCTTTGCCGTCTGTATTTATTTTCGCAGACGGCAAAGTTTATTTTACCGTTAGTTTTTCTTTGCCGTCTACTGTTGACGGCAAACCCATTCGTTGCCGTCTTCCCGATGAAAAGCTGACGGCAAAGACGCCTCCTTACAGCAAATTACCTGTTTCCCGTAGTGCACCCTACCACTCCGGAGTAGTACATATCCTTGTCGACCTACGAGGTTCGATAGCAACTTGATCCGAAGCTTCATGATCACTATCATTAGTTTCCTCTTCAACAGTCGTAGGTTCCACAGAAACATCTTTCTGTGTTGCACTACTCTCCAGTTGAAGTGAGGGTTCGACAACCTCATCAAGTTCTATCTTCCTCCCACTCAATTCTTTTGAGAGAAACTCCTTCTTGAGAAAGGACCCGTTCTTAGCGACAAACATTTTTGCCCTTGGATCGGAGATAGAAGGTATACCCAACTGTTACCTTTCGGTATCCTCTGAAGATGTATTTGTCCGCTTTGGGTTCGAGCTTTTTCCGGCTGAAGCCATAAGCATCGCAGCCCCAAACATTGCGAAACGACAACTTTGGTTTCTTGCCAAACCATAGTTCATACGGCGTCGTCTCAACAAACTTAGATGGTGCTCTATCTAAAGTGAATGCAACTGTCTCTAATGCATAACCTCAAAATAATAGTGGTAGATCGCTAAGAGACATCATAGATCGCAACATATCTCATAAGGTTCGATTACGACGTCCGGACACATCATTACGCTGTGGTGTTCTAGGTGGCTTCAACTGCGTAACAATTCCACAATGTCTTAAGTGATTGCCAAACTCATAACTCAGAAAATCTCCACTTGATCAGATCATAGGAACATGATCTTCTTGTTATGATGATTCTTAACTTCACTCTGAGATTGCTTGAACTTTTCAAACGTTTCATACTTTTGCTTCATTAAGTAAATATACCCATGTCTACTCAAATCGTCAGTGAAGATGAGAAAATAACGATATCCACCACACGCCTTAATTCTCATTGGATCACACACATCAGCATGTATGATTTCCAACAAGTCTCTTGCCCGTTTCATTGTACCTGAAAACAGGATCTTAGTCATCCTGCCCATGAGGCATGGCTCTCATGTGTCAAGCGATTCAAAATCAAGTGACTCCAAACATCCATCAGCATGGAGTTTCTTCATGCATTTTATGCCAAAATGACCTAAGCGGCCACGCCACAAGAAAGTGGTACTATCATTATTAACTCTACATCTTTTGGCGTTAATATTATTATCATGTGTATTACTATGATCGAGATTCAATAAACCATTGGGTGCATGACCATAAAGGTATTATTCATGTAAACAGAATAACCATTATTCTCTATCTTAAATGAATAACCCTATTGCAATGAACATGATCTAATCATATTCATGCTCAACGTAGACACCTGATAACATTTATCTATGTTCAACGCCAATCCCGAAGGTAGAGGGAGCGTGCGATGGTGATCTTATCAACCTCGGAAACACTTCCAACACACATCGTCATCTCGCCCTTAGCTAGTCTCCGTTCAGTCCGTAGTTTTTGCTTCAAGTCACTAATAATAGCAACTGAACTAGTATCCAATACCCGGTTACAACAAGGAGTACTAGTAAGGTACACATCAATAACACGTATATCAAATATACTTTGTTGAAGTTGCCAGCTTTCTTAGCTACCATGTATTTGGGGTAGTTCCGCTACCATGTGACCGTTCCCCTTAAAATAGAAGCACTTAGTCTCAAGGTTTGGGTTCAACCTTGGGTTCCTTCATTAGAGCGACAACTGGTTTGCCATTCATGAAGTTTCCCTTCTAGCCCTTCCCCCTTTTGAAACCAGTGGTCTTGTTAAACCATCAACCCTTGATGCTCCTTCCTGATTTCTACTTTTGCGGTCTTAAGCATTGCTAAAAGCTCCGGGATCATCTCCATCCTTTGCATGTCATAGTTCATCACGAAGTTCTAGTAGCTTGGTGATAGTGTCTAGAGAATTCCGTCAACCACTATATCATCTGGAAGATTAACTCCCACTTGGTTCAAGTGATTTTAGCACCCAGACATTCTGAGCACATGCTCATTAGTTGAGCTATTCTCCTCCATCTTGTTGGCAAAAGAACTTATCAGAGGTCTCATACCTCTCAACACGGGCATGAGCCTGAAATCCCAATTTCAGCTCTTGGAACATCTCATATGTCTTATGGCATTCAAAACGTCATTGGAATCCCGATTCTAAGTCGTAAAGTATGGTGCACTAAACTATCAAGTAGTCATCAGGACGTGTCTGTCAGGTGTTCACAACATCCACATACGACGTTGTAGGGGTTTGCACATGGAGCGGTGCATCAAAGACGTAAGCCTTCTGTGTAGCAGTGAGGACACTCCTCGGACTACGGACCCAGTCTGCATCATTGCTTACAATATCTTTCAACTTAGTCTTTCTCTAGGATCATATTAAACAGGGAGCTACAACGCAGGCTATTGGTCTACAACATAATTCGCGAAGACAACTTAGACTATTGTCCTTGACAATTAAGTTCATCTAATCAAACTATTTAATGAACTCACACTCAGATAGACATCTCTCTAGTCATCTAAGTGATACATGATCCGAATGGACTAGGCCGTGTCCGATCATCACGTGAGACGGACTAGTGATCAACAGTGAACATCTTCATGTTCTCGTATCTTCTATACGACTCATGTTCGACCTTTCGGTCTTCCGTGTTCCGAGGCCATGTCTGTACATGCTAGGCTCGTCAAGTCAACCCTAAGTGTATCACGTGTGTAAATCTGGCTTACAACTATTGTATGCGAACATTAGAACCTATCACACCCGATCATCTCGTGGTTCTTCGAAACAACGAACCTTAGCAACGGTGCACAGTTAGGGGGAACACATTTCTTGAAATTTTAGTGAGAGATCATCTTATGCACTATCGTCGTTCTAAGTGAATAAGATGTAAAACATGATAAACATCACATGCAATCAAATAGTGACATGATATGGCCAATATCACTTTGCTCCTTTTGATCTCCATGATCATCATCGTCACCGGCATGATACCATGATCTCCATCATCATGATCTCCATCATCGTGTCTTCATGAAGTCATCTCGCCAAACATTACTTCTACTACTATGGCTAACGGTTAGCAATAAAGTAAAGTAATTACATGGCGTTTTCAGTGACACACAGGTCATACAATAAAATAAGACAACTCCTATGGCTCCTGCCGGTTGTCACACTCATCGACATGCAAGTCATGATTCGTATTACAAGAACATGATCAATCTCATACATCACATATATATCAGTCATCACATCCTTTTGGCCATATCACATCACACGACACATGCTGCAAAAACAAGTTAGACGTCCTCTAATTGTTGTTGTAAGTTTTTACGTGGCTGCTATAGGTTTCTAGCAAGAACATTTCTTACCTACGCCAAAACCACAATGTGATATGCCAATTTTTATTTACCCTTCATAAGGACCATTTTCATCGAATCCGATCCGACTAAAGTGAGAGAGACAGACACCCGCTAGCCACCTTTTGCAACTAGTGCATGTCAGTCGGTGGAACCTGTCTCACGTAAGCGTACGTGTAAGGTCGGTCCGGGCCGCTTCATCCCACGATGCCGCTGAATCAAGATAAGACTAGTAGCCGCAAGTAAATTGACATGATCTATGCCCACAACAACTTGTGTTCTACTCGTGCATAGTAAATACGCATAGACCTAGCTCATGATGCCACTGTTTTGGGGATCGTTGCAGAAAATCAAAAAATTTCCTACGCATCACCAAGATCAATCTATGGAGTAATCTAGCAATGAGGGAGAGGGGAGTGCATCTACATACCCTTGTAGATCGCTAAGCGGAAGCGTTACAAGAACACGGATGAAGGAGTCGTACTCGTAGCGATTCAGATCGCGGTTGATTCCGATCTAAGCGCCGAACAACGGTGCCTCCGTGTTCAATACACGTGCAGCCCGGTGACGTCTCCCATGCCTTGATCCAGCAAGGGGAGAAGGAGAGGTTGGGGAAGACTCCGTCCAGCAGCAGCACGACGGCGTGGTGGTGGTGGAGGATCGCGGGACTCCAGCAGGGCTTCGCCAAGCACTACGAGAGGCGAGGAGGGAGAAAGGTAGGGCTGTGCCAAGAGAGAGATAAAATCATGTGTTGGGCAGCCCCCAATACCTCAAGTATATATAGAGGGAGGGAGGGGCTGCGCCCCCTCTAAGTTCCCTCCCTAGGGGGGGGGGGGGTCGGCAGCCCTAGATGCCATCTAGGGTGGCGGCCAAAGGGGAGAAGGAGAGGGGGGGCGCTCCAGGATGGGCCCTAGGGCCCATCTGCCCTAGGGTTTGCTCCCTCCCCTCTTGTAGGCGCCTTGGGCCTTGGTGGGAGGTGCCCCAGCCCACCTAGGGGCTGGTCCCTTCCCACTATTGGCCCATGAAGGCCTCCGGGGCTGGTGGCCCCTCCCGGTGGACCACTGGACCCTTCCAGTGGTCCCGGTACATTACTGGTGATGCCCGAAACACTTCCGATGGCCAAATCTTCACTTCCTATATATCAATCTTTACCTCCGGACCATTTTGGAACTCCTCGTAACGTCCGGGATCTCATCCGGTACTCCGAACAACATTCAGTAACCGCGAACATACTTTCTCTATAACCCTAGCATCATCGAACCATCAGTGTGTAGACCCTACGGGCTCGGGAGTCATGTAGACATGGTCGAGACAACTCTCCGGTCAATAACCAACAGCGGGATTTGAATACCCATGTTGGCTCCCACATGTTCCGCGATGATCTCATCAGATGAACCACGATGTCAAGGATTCAATCAATCCCGTATACAATTCCCTTTGTCTATCGATATAGTACCTGCCCAAGATTCGATCGTCGGTATCCCGATACGTTGTTCAATCTCGTTACCGGCAAGTCTCTTTACTCGTTTCGTAACACATCATCCCGTGATCAACTCCTTGATCACATTGTGCACATGATCTCCTACCGAGTGGGCCCAGAGATACCTCTTCGTCACATGGAGTGACAAATCCCGGTCTCAATTCGTGCCAACCCAACAGACACTTTCAGAGATACGCGTAGTGCACCATTATAGCCACCCAGTTACGTTGTGACGTTTGGTACACCCAAAACATTCTTACGATATCTGGGAGTCGCACAATCTCATGGTCTAAGGAAAAGATACTTGACATTTAGAAAAGCTTTAGCATACGAACTACACGATCTTGTGCTAGGCTTAGGATTTGGTCCTGTCCATCACATTATTCTCCTAATGATGTGATCCCGTTATCAACGACATCCAATGTCCATGGTTAGGAAACCGCAACCATCTATTGATCAATGAGCCAGTCAACTAGAGGCTCACTAGGGACATGGTGTTTGTCTATGTATCCACACATGTATCTGAGTTTCCTATCAATACAATTTTAGCATGGATAACAAAAAATTATCATGAACAAGGAATATAATAATAACCAATTTATTATTGCCTCTAGGGTGTATTTCCAACACCTTGAGCATAGCGAAGAGCTCTGGAATTGTCTTTTGCATCCCTTGCATATTATAGTTCATCACGAAGCCTTTATAGCTTGGTGGCAGTGATTGAATAACTCTATCAATAACATTATGTTCATCAACTTTGCAACCAAGTTGAGTCATATGATTGTAGTACCCAGACATTCCGAGCAAGTGTTCACTTATAGAACTATTGTCCTCCATCTTGCAGCTGTAGAACTTATTGGAAATCTCATATTTCTCAATCCGGGCATTTGCATGAAATATCAACTTCAACTACTGGAACATCTCATATACTCCATGACGTTCAAAACGTCGTTGAAGTCCCAGTTCTAAGCCGTAAAGCATGGCACACTGAACTATCGTGTAGTCATCAGAATGAGCTTGCCAAATGTTCGTAACGTCCGGGGTTGCTCCTGTAGCAGGCTTGTCACCCAGCGGTGATTCAAGGACATAATTCTTCTGTGCAGAAATGAGGATAATCCTCAAGTTACGGACCCAGTCCGTGTAACTGCTACCATCATCTTTCAACTTAGCTTTCTCTAGGAATGCATTAAAATTCAAAGGAACGGTAGCACGGGCCATTGATCTACAACAACATAGATATGCAAAAACTATCAGGACTAAGTTCATGATAAATTAAAGTTCAATTAATCATATTACTATAGAACTCCCACTTAGATAGACATCCCTCTGGTCATCTAAACGATCACGTGATCCAAATCAACTAAACCATGTCCGATCATCACGTGAGATGGAGTAGTTTTCAATGGTGAACATCTTATGTTGATCATATCTACTATATGATGCACGCTCGACCTTTCGCTCTCCAGTGTTGCCATATCTGCATATGCTAGGCTCATCAAGTTTAACCCGAGTATTCTACGTGTGCAAAACTGGCTTACACCCGTTGTATGTGAACGTAGAGCTTATCACACGCGATCATCATGTGGTGTCTCGGCACAACGAACTTTTGCAACGGTGCATACTCAGGGAGAACACTTATACCTTGAAATTTAGTGAGAGATCATCTTATAATGCTATCGTTGTACTTAGCAAAATAAGAAGCATAATAAGATAAACATCACATGCAATCAAAATATGTGACATGATATGGCCATCATCATCTTGTGCTTTTGATCTCCATCTCCAAGATACAGTCATGATCACCATCATCACTGGCACGACACCTTGATCTCCATCGTAGCACCCTTGTCGTCTCGCCAACTATTGCTTCCACGACTATCGCTACCGCTTAGTGATAAAGTAAAGCAATTACATGGCGATTGTATTTCATACAATAAAGCGACAACCATATGGCTCATGCAAGTTGCTGACAACCACATGGCTCGATAACCCCCCGAGCACTCTTGTTTTATCTGAAACCTTCCGAAACACTTCCGGTGTCCGAATATAGTCGTCAAATATATCAATATTTACGTCTCGGGCATTCTGAGACTCCTCGTCATGTCCATGACCTCATCCGGGACTCCGAACTACCTTCGGTACATCAAAACTCATAAACTTATAATACCGATCGTCAACAATCGTTAAGCGTGCGTACTCTATGGGTTCGAGAACTATGTAGACATGATCGAGACTCATCTCCGATAAATAACCAATAGCGGAACATGGATGTTCATATTGGCTCCTAAATATTCTACGAAGATCTTTATCGGTCAAACCACATAACAACATATGTTGTTCCTTTTGTCATCGGTATGTTACTTGCTCGAGATTCGATCGTCGGTATCTCAATACCTAGTTCAATCTCGTTACCGGCAAGTCTCTTTCTTTTCGTAATGCATCATCTCGTGACTAACTCATTAGTTATTTGCTTGCAAGGCTTATTATGATGTGTATTATCGAGAGGGCCCAGAGATACCTCTTCGACACTCGGAGCGACAAATCCTATTCTTGATCTATGCCAACACCACGAACACTTTCGGAGACACCTGTAGAGCATCTTTATAATCACCAAGTTACGTTGTGACGTTTGATAGCACACAAGGTGTTCCTTCGGTATTCGGGAGTTGCATAATCTCATAGTCATAGGAACATGTATAAGTCATGAAGAAAGCAATAGTAGTAAAACTAAACAATCATAGTGCTAAGGTAACGGATGGGTCTTGTCCATCACATCATTCTCCTAATGATGTGATCTCTTTGATCAAATGACAACTCATGTATATGGCTAGGAAACATAACCATCTTTGATCAATGAGCTAGTCTAGTAGAGGCATACTAGGGACATATTGTACTAAGTTTCCGGTCAATACGATTCTAGCATGAATAAAAGACATTTATCATGATATAAGGAAATACAAATAACATCTTTAGTATTGCCTCTAGGACATATTTCATTCATCAGGACGATCCTCATGTTATGGACCCAATCCGTATAGTTGCTACCATCATCTTTCAGCTTGGTTGTCTCTAGGAACGCGTTGAAGTTGAGGGCAACATTAGCGTGGGCCATTGGATATACAAGACATATTGTAAAGATTTTAAACTATGTTCAAGATAATTAAGTTTATCTAAAGAACTCCCACTCAGATAGAAATCTCTCTAGTCATCTAAGTGATACATGATCCAAATCGACTAGTCCATGTCCGATCATCACGTGAGACAAACTAGTCATCAACGGTGAACATCTTCATGTTCTCGTATCTTCTATACGACTCATGTTCGACCTTTCGGTCTTACGTGTTCTGAGGCCATATCTGTACATGCTAGGCTCGTCAAGTCAACCCTAAGTGTGTTGCGTGTGTAAATCTGGCTTACACCCATTGCATGCAAACGTTAGGACCTATCACACCCGATCATCACGTGGTGCTTCAGAACAACGAACCTTAGCAATGGTGCACAGTTAGGGGGAACACTATTCTTGAAATTTTAGTGAGAGATCATCTTATTTATGCTACCATCGTTCTAAGCAAATAAGATGTAAAACATGATAAACATTACATGCAAACAAATAGTGACATGATATGGCCAATATCATTTTGCTCTTTTTGATCTTCATCTTCGGGGCTCCATGATCATCATTGTCAATGGCATGACACCATGATCTCCATCATCATGATCTCCATCAACATGTCTTCATGAAGTTGTCTCGCCAAACTTTACTTCTACTACTATGGCTAACGGTTAGCAATAAAGTAAAGCAATTACATGGCGTTTTCAATGACACGCAGGTCAAACAATAAAATAAAGACAACTCCTATGGCTCCTGCCGGTTGTCATACTCATCGACATGCAAGTCGTGATTCCTATTACAAGAACACGATCAATCTCATACATCATATATATATATATATATCATTCAACACATCCTTTTGGCCATATCACATCACACGGCACATGCTGCAAGAACAAGTTAGACGTCCTCTAATTGTTGTTGCAAGTTTTTACGTGGCTGCTATAGGTTTCTAGCAAGAACATTTCTTACCTACGCCAAAACCACAACATGATATGCCAATTTGTATTTACCCTTCATAAGGACGCTTTTCATCGAATCCAATCCAACTAAAGTGGGAGAGACAGACACCCGCTAGCCACCTTATGCAACTAGTGCATGTCAGTCGGTGGAACCTGTCTCACGTAAGCGTACGTGTAAGATCGGTCCGGGGCGCTTCATCCCACTATACCGCCAAATCAAGATAAGACTAGTAGCGGCAAGTAAATTGACATGATCTACGCCCACAACAATCTTGTGTTCTACTCGTGCATAGTAACTACTCATAGACCTAGCTCTGATACCACTGTTGGGGATCGTTGCAGAAAAACGATTTTTTTGACTACGCATCACCAAGATCCATCTATGGAGTTTACTAGGAACAAGAGCGAGGGAGTGCATCTTCATACCCTTGAAGATCGCGATGCGGAAGCGTTACAAGAAAGCGGTTGGTGGAGTCGTACACGCAGCGATTCAGATCGCTGTCGATTCTGATCTAAGCGCCGAACAACGGCGCCTCCGCGTTCAACACACGTACAACCCGGGGACGTCTCCTCCTGCTTGATCCAGCAAGTGGGAAGGAGAAGTTGGGGAAGAGCTCCGGCAGGACAACGGCGTGGGGTTGGAGCTTGCAGTTCTCCGGCAGGGCTTCGCCAAGCTCTACGGAGGAAGAGGAGGAGTTGGGAGGGGAAGAGGGCTGCGCCAGGGAAGGGGTGCAACTGCCCTCTCTCTCCCTCACTATATATATGCGGAAGGGGGAGGAGGAGGCACCCTAGGATTTCCCTAGGGGACGGGTGGCGGCCACAGGGAAAACCCTAGATGGGTTTGGGTGCCCCCACCCCTAGGAAACTTGCCTCCCAAGACGGGAGGGGCGGCTGCCCTAGGGGAGGTGCCCCCACCTCTCCAGGTTACGTGAGATGGGGTGGGAGGGGAGCTCAGCCCCTTAGTGGGCTGATGTGCCCCCTCCCCTTGGCCCATAAGGCCCCCCAATGCTTGTGGAGGCCTCCGAAACCAATTTCGGACACGCTGGTCGTCACCCGGTACCCCCGGAACAATTCCGGACTACAATACCCTTCGTCCAATATATCGATCTTTGCCTCCGGACCATTTCGGAGTTCCTTGTCACGTCCTGGATCTCATCCGAGAATCCAAACAACCTTCGTTAACCACATACTATTCCCATAACAACTCTAGCGTCACCGAACCTTAAGTGAGTAGACCCTATGGGTTCGGGAACCATGCAGACATGACCGAGATACCTCTCCGGCCAATAACCAATAGCGGGATCTGGATACCCATATTGGCTCCCAAATGTTACACGATGTTCTCATCGGATGAACCACGACGTCGAGGATTCAATCAATCCCGTATAAAATTCCCTTTGTCTACCATTATAGTACTTGCCCGAGATTCGATCGTCGGTATACCGATACCTTGTTCAATCTCGTTACGACAAGTCTCTTTACTCGTTCCGTAACACATCATCCCGTGACCAACCCCTTAGTCACATTGAGCACATTATGATGATGTCTTACCGAGTGGGCCTAGAGATACCTCTCCGTCATACGGAGTGACAAATCACAGTCGCGATTCGTGCCAACCAAACAGATACTTTCGGGGATACCCGTAGTGTACCTTTATAGCCACCCAGTTACATTGTGACGTTTGGCACACCCAAAGTACTCCTACGGTATCCGGGAGTTGCAAAATCTCATGGTCTAAGGAAAGGATATTTGACATTGGAAAAGCTTTAGCATACGAAATACACGATCTTGTGCTAGGCTTAGGATTGGGTCTTGTCCATCACATCATTCTCCTAATGATGTGATCCCGTTATCAATGACATCCAATGTCCATGGTCAGGAAACCATAACCATCTATTGATCAACGAGCTAGTCAACTAGAGGCTCACTAGGACATGTTGTGGTCTATGTATTCACACATGCATTATGATTTCCGGATAATACATTTAAAGCATGAACAATAGACAATTATCATGAACAAGGAAATTGTAATGCCCAGGATGCGACTATATCTCCTACATGTCGAGGCACGACTAAGAGACATAAGCGCATTCTGGAATGATCGCAAGAGTGGTATCTTTGCACAACTCATGTAAAAGTTCAGGGATGAAAGAGTAAAATAGTTGGCTTACACTCGCCACGTCACACAATGAATACAAAATCATACATTCATCCAAACAACACAGGGTCCATCTAAGGACGAAAACAAACGATAAAAGATACCACAAATCACAAGGCCTGATCGCCCCTAGTAGGAACCACTACTGATCGTCGGGATATCATACATAGTAATGACCATGCTCTTCATCGAACTCCCAGTGAAGTTCTGATCCATCTCCTGCATCATTTTCGACGGTACCTGCATCTGGTGTGTGTAGTAATCTGTGAGCCACAAGGACTCAACAATCCCGTTCCCGGGTATCAAAACTACCAAAGCCTTAGGTGTGGAAAGGCTATTAAAGTGTTTGCAGCAAGCACTAAGCAACTAGCTTACGAGTTTAGTGCGATAAGAGAACAAGTGCCAACAGTCGCCATGTTGATCAAGAAGTGATCCTAGCTACTCACGATCAAGCATACCCCGCCGTGTTCACTTCCCGAAGCCATTCGGAAAGAGACCATCACGGTTACTCACACAAGTAGTGTATTCTTAAGGATAAGGTGTCAAGTTATCGACAACCGGATATTAACAAATTCCCATCTGCCACATAACCACGGGCACGGCTTTTGAAAGATCAAAATCCTGCAGGGGTGACCCAGCTTAGCCCATCACAAGCTCACGATCTGCGGAGTATTCTCGGAATCCCGTGCTCAAGATATTTCGACAAAGGTAAAACTAATCCAGCAAGACCTCCCGGCGTGCCGACACCCTGATAGTAGCCGCGCGTATCTCGTCTCAGGCCACGACCGGATGGGACATCCTACAGGTAAAACCAGACCTCGAGTTTCCCCGCGGTGGCCCTGCAGCCTGCCCGTTTGGGACTAACACCATCAACACGGCCCCCCTGTTATGTAAAAAAGAACCCGGGGATGCGACCCCCTATGCAACTTAATTAATTAATTAAGTTTTATTATGAGGCAAATTAAAACCAATGTTGGGCCTTGCTGGAAAAGCTTTAAGCAGTGCCAATTATCAATGGTCGTCTTGCCTGGTATCCCGCTAGGAAGAAGAATGAGTCCATGAAGAAGACAAACAGAGGTAGTCGAAGAATCCTCACAACTCCGGAGCGAAACAGAAGCTAACGATAGAAGCAAACCGGAAAGAAGCAAACAACACGATATACACACATATCATAACCATGGCATGATGCATAAACAAGTATGATGCATGTCCGGTTTAAATATGCATGGCATGGCAAAGTGCTCAAACAAAAGCACAAATTAAGTGGAGCTCAATATGCAGCGAGTTCCATATTGACGAAACACCACATTCTATTATTTAGTTTGAACTCGGTTATTTACAAGACAAGTTTAAATGTTTTTATTAATCATGGCAAGAGGTGAAGCATAAGTAAACTAGATATCTAGTCATTTTAAATGAGGCCGGAAATAACAATAACAATTCCGGAAACTCCCGCTATGAATATTTAGCAATTCTTAAAGCAAAGAACAATTTTAAGTATTTAAAAGTTGTTAACATGATGCGGATGACATATTCAAGTTCTATGCAATTTTTTAATTAAAGTTAACATGAACTTGTTAGGAAGCATTTGTCACCGTGGTGGAAAGAGAAGGTGCCACATCGACGAATCTGAAAATGATGCCACGGAAACATATCGGTTCCGGTAACTTGTTGGGAGACGGTGCAAAAGAAGTATGACGGGAGCGTGTCATGCAAGAAGGTGGGGTACTCCCGGTTGTCGGGTTCCCACGAGTTGGCGACAAGGAAACGAGGGGTCTACGTGCAAGTAACAATTCTTGCATGGCAACAACGGATACATGCAACCATCTCATACGCACATGCAACACTCGTCCACGGGCGTCGCCTCGGGGTATACCTTTGAAGCATGCGTTTTCGAAGCGGTTCGAGTCATCGAGGGAAGTAGTGGAAGGAGACGTTCTCGAGAGGGTAGTGGAAGTGGTGGTGCACGGCGATGGTAGTGGTACACGTTTTTTAGCCGTTCACGTTTCCGTAGATGTTCGGGTCACGGCGATGGTAGTCGTTCGGCATCGGTTGTCGAGGTACTTGACGTCCATGGGGTCTTCAAGGGTCGACGATAGTGGCACACGGTCGTAGTGGTACTTGGCGTTTCGGTCCGTAGTCGTTCAGGCGTAACGGTACTCGTTTTTGTAGATGTTCAGGTAGTCGTAGAGGTACTTGTCGTCATAGCCGTATGTGGCCGATGTAGTTGAATTTGACGTGTAGATGAATGTGACGGGTCCTTGACGTCTTGGTACCTGGCTTCCTCACGGCCTTGAGAGAGATGAAACAGAGCGGCAACGATGCACAATGAGGAGGGTCCTGCAGCAACTAGAGGTTGACGGCGGAGCAGCACGGGAAGAGCAGAAGCATGACGAAGTGGTCGGCGTTATCCTTGGCACCGAGCAAGGGAGGCGGAGCTCCTGGAGGCCGAAAGCGAGGAGCTCGAGGAGGATTTTTGAGGGAGGATGGAGTTGCTCCTGTACGGGATCGAGCCCATCTCGATCTGGAGCTCGGGGTGACATGGGGCTGCAGGAGCTCGAGAACGGGGTTGCGAGGCCGAGGCAGGGGCTCGGCAGCGGCGAACTGGCGAAGAAGGGGAGGTCCGGGGCGTCGAGGAACCACGGCGGCGGACCCGTTCCTGCCGGAAAAGAGGTCAGAGACGGCGAGGCTGGACGAGGCCCACGCGACGGAGATTGAGGTCGGCGGCGAGCATCCACGCGGCCGATGGAGGTTGGATGATGTCGGGGCGTGGCTCACGGGGGTTGAGGTCGCCGGTAGCAGAGGATGTGACGTGGCCGGGCTTCGGCCATCGATGGCTCCGGTGGCCGGCGCGGTCGATGGAGGAGGCGGACGGCGGGTCGGGCGCGAGGGAGAGGCGACCGACGGGGTCCATGTGCGGGAGGCGGGGACGAGGCGCGGGAGGCCGTCGAGATGTGGCGAGGCGGAGGAAGGCACGAGGAAGGAGAGGTGAGAGGCTGGCAAGGCCCTGCGCGGAGGAGGTCAGCATCGAGGCCAGATCGGTCAGCGGCGGCTGCGTCGTCGGCGCAGGCATGGTGATGAGCGGCGCAAGCGGGGAATGCGGCGACGGGATCGATCGAGGAGGGGGTCGCGTGCGGTCGAGCGGGGATTCTGCACTGGCGGTGCGCGGGATGGGAGATGAGGGAGAGATGAGGATCGAGGCCTAGAGTTAGGAGAGGGGGATGGGCCTAGGAGGGAGTTGGGCTAGCTTGGAAGCGATTGGGCCTGGCTGGGCTTACCCAAGAGGCCGGCGGGATGCAGGCTCTCTCTCTCCCTTTTATTTATTTCAAAAACTTTTTAGAAAACAGAAAATCACAATGAAAGAAAGGAGATAAAAGGAAGGGTTAGCGGAAGGATTTGGGCAGGGGGCCATTTTTCTTGGACACATAAAAATACGAGGAATATAACAAAAATGGCCTGAGGTTGTCTAGAGGAAGTAAAATCCAAACATGTTGAATTTAACTCGACATGTTTGAATTCCGAAAACCATTCCAATAAACTCCAAATGGGTTGAAATTATAAGAGGTGACCCCACACACTAGATGTGATTTATGGGCCGATTTGGAGCATTTATGGATAAACTAAAATTGTAACTCAATTTTACTAAGAGGCCACAAAGGAAGAAACGAAGTTGAGCTGGATAAAAGAAAATTGACGAACGGTGCAAATGTGTTATTGGTGATTCCAAACTAATGGAAGATTTTTTATAATAGCTCCCTAATATCAAGTGGATATTTTATAAAGAGAAAACACCATGTCAGTTCCCTCGGTTTAAATGGACTGAAGATCCATATGATTTATTTAGTTGAGTTGCAGAAATTAATGACATGATCGTATGATGACATGGTGCAATGCAAAATAAATAGAGCAAGCACAAATGAAACACATGGTGAAACCTGGAATAACTGGAAGTCTTCTACAGCGTCGGTCTCGGGGCGTCACAGAAATATAATAATAACCATTTTATTATTGCCTCTAGGGCATATTTCCAACAAGTCCATCCTCATACGGTTGTCTTACATCAAAGTATTGCTTGTCTGTATCATGCATCAATGAGTTCTGAAGAGCGATTTTATTCTTTTGTGTTGTGGGTACGGCTTGACATGGCAAAGTCAAAAAAAGAGCAAGTAAAATAATATAGTAGGGAGTGCTGTTACTCATCGGGTGAAACAGAAAAGGATCTGCCGTCCAGATTCTGCTGGTACTTATAGTGCAGTAGAAGGTCCAAGTCCACTGGCTAAATCTACAAACACAGTATCACCTGCTCCACCGCTGTAGCATCCACTTCAACCGTACCAGCATCTTAACAAGTAACTCGTTCGTTTGCTCCGGAACTGGCCAGTTCCCAAGCTGCCGTCACACCTAACACTACTTTCGAAGCACTGCTGACACAACGGGACTTGGCAAGATCATATGAACCTCATGAGCATCAACACCAATACGGTACCTGACCGAGTCAAGTTGAAGTTGCATGCTCCTTTATATGTACTCTCCATATTCGTTGTTGAACTAGCACCACGACGGAAGCGGAAACAGACATCAGGGATAATGCTTGATAGATTAACAAAATCTAGAGGAGGAAGAATGGAGATCCATTTTGAGGCAGGTTTAAAAAGGCCACGTGATGCTACAGAGTCAGCCAAGTTAGTATCAGAGGCAGTCGTTGCCGTTAGGTAAGTAATGTTATTCATCGCAATTAGTAATATTGTCTTGCTCTGTCCCATACTTTCTAGCTTCCTCCTAATAAGACTCACATTCTTTTTTCAACAGATGAGGTTCAAGTTGGATCCGAAAGATGATGCAACTAAACAAGCATGCACTCATGTTTTTCAGTCTGCTCTGTGACAGTATCAGTACCACCTTAGAAAATCTCACTTTGAAGGCAAGGCTAACAATGAAATCGCCCAAACATCTCCAGTGGAATATATTACAAATGAAGACTGGACAGCCCTCGTTAAACACTGGTCTGATCCAAAGTATTAGGTAGGCTATATGTATTTCATCAGACCACATATTGAACTTGTATTTATGTATGTGCCTTACAAGTGTATCTTCTTCTAGGATAACTGTTTGAAGAACAAGTCCAACCGTTCTAAAGTGA
Source organism: Secale cereale (assembly GCA_902687465.1). Taxonomy (NCBI): domain Eukaryota; kingdom Viridiplantae; phylum Streptophyta; class Magnoliopsida; order Poales; family Poaceae; genus Secale; species Secale cereale. The sequence continues at coordinate 792,588,112 of LR738711.1, read as the reverse complement.
AATTCCAACAGACAACAGGATCTCGTAGCTATATTGCACACTGCGAGGCTCTTGTAAATAGCTGCTACTTCCTTATTTTTTCTGTTCCATATTATCGTATCTATATTGACTTGTTCCAAATACAGAGGAAATCCTGTGTGGACCAAAAAGAACCTGAACTGAATGTAGTGCAAATCTTCAAGGATTGCCACACCAGCAAGATGAAGGGCATGAGCACACCAGTTCAAGCCGCTGTTGTAAGTCCTTACTCCTCCTGCCTTTGAATTGATTGGTACTGTGATGTGTTCATTTAACTACTTGGTTTGCAGCCAATGTCAGTTACCCTGTTCACTTTTATACACAGTTGTCTTAACATATCATTTCACCTTACATGGTTTAAAAGAGATGAAGGATATTGTTTTGGTCTTGATCTCTATTCTAATTGTTATGTTCACGTGCGCACACAATGATAAAATAGCATGTTTGTTTTATATCTCTTTGCCCATGATATGAATGATGGCATACTATGTTCATCCTACTTTAAACCATGTCTCTTTATTCTTAGACGTCAACGAATGTGAGGAAATAGACAATACAATAGGCATGCTACATGGACATATGTTCGGAAAGTGATTTTATTATGTAGTTGGCACTACAATACATGCTAATGTATTACAGTAGTTCACCAAAATAAGTTATGTATAAACGTGTAACCTACTTTGTTTGTTTTTGTCTCATTAGTAACTTATCTGGTACACTAATCTACAAGTTCAAACTTTCAGGAAGCTATGGAAAAAATGATTGAACAGCCACAACCACCTGAAGGTGATGAGGCTAGCACAAGCACAATGTCACCTCTTGCTGCAGTGCGTCAGTATCTCTCCACTAACAGTGCAAAAAGCACCTTACTGCGTAATTCTGGGTTGGTTGTCAAGGTAACCTCGTCCAAATCGCCTGCTGAACAAAATCTTCCTGCTAGACAGAGTGATATATCTGTGCTCCAAACACAAGTCCAATCCCTAATGGACGTTGTTCTAGAAACAAGAATAGAGGTTGCCAAATGTCGTCAAGATATGAATGGTTTTGAAACCAGACTATCACACATTTGCTTCATTGTTCAAGAGCAATGGCGGAAAAAGGTGAAGATCGTGCTGCTCCATCAGATTCTACAGCCTGAAACATTAGCACTCGGGTCAAATGATCTGTGCTTCTATACATCTGATGGTGCTTTTGTCTGCAAGGACTGTAAACTTTATGCCAACAGGCCTTTTGTTGTGATACAATATTTATGATGCTGTCAAAGGCTGCAATAATTACTTCGCTATTTTTGTATAGTGTAGGTTTATCTTAGTAATGTATTCGGCCGAAAGCTTCGTAGGAGCCCAACATGCCAACATTCGTTGGGCCCATTCCAATTGGGCTAAAAACGATTATGGGCCGAAATTTGCATGTAGCCCACTAAAAATATCTGGGCCTAAATCAGCATAAGATTTCATATTTTTCTGGTAGGCCTGTGCCCATAGTGGGCCTTTAACAGGCCTAAACATATTTTGGGCCCTCAGGTGTAAATATCTCGAGCCCATAAAAACATGGGCCTTTAAAAGACCAAAAGTGAGATTCAGCCCATTTACGATGCAGATCTTTCATAGGCCGAAATTCGGAGGGGCCGTAAATGTGCCGGCCTGATACACAGGCCTTTAACAGGCTGGAAGTTCGTTCGGGCTATATTATCATCATTTTTATATGGGCCGTTAACGGGCCCAATGTGACGTTGGGCCACATATGGCCCATGGATTTCGTCCGACGTTAACAGGCTGAAAATCGCAACAGGCCGAAAGTGGCCCAAATCTATAGTGGGCCTCAAACAGGCCGAATGTCAGACCTAGTCGAATATGACCCAAATCATGCACGGTCATTTATGGGCTGAAAGTTTCAATGGCCTATAAATGGGCCCAAATGAAACAGGACCTTTAACAGGCCAGAAATACACCAGGCTGTAATTCGACCCATATACTTAGCGGACTGTTAACGGGACAGAAGTGACCATGGACCGCGATGATGACAACTTTAGGACATGCCGTTGACGGGCCGATTTGACACTAGCTGTACGTGCCTTAACTGAGAATGTTGGGCCTTTAGCTGGGCCGGCCCATTATGGTCCACAAAATCTCACGGGCCTTTAGCTAGGCCGGCCCATTATGGCCCGCAAAATCTCGTGGGCCTTTAGCTGGGCCAGCCCATTATGATATGCAAAATCTCCTGGGCCTTTTGCTGGGCCGGCCCATTATGGATTGCAAAATCTCGTGGGCCTTTTGCTTGGCTGGCCCATTATGGACCACAAAATCTTGTGGGCCTTTATTTGGGCCGGTCCATTTAAACTTTATGGGCCAATTTTGGGCCGGTCCACGTGTCAATATATCATAGGCGCATCTCGCCCATTAGATGAGTGACACCTATGCCAACGCGGAGCTGACACGTGTTTCCGTCAGCCAATCAGAATTTTACACGTGGACAATCCCCATTGGTCCGGGCTGTTAACGGGTTATCGGATCCAAAATCGGACCTGATAGCTTAACGGCTTCCGTTACGGTGGATGCCACATGTTGGTCACCCTTGACGAAAGCACTTCTGTGACGCGATTTATCATTCCATGATGATAATTTTGGTAATGTCATGGAACACTTCTACGACAGCACAGGTATGACTATCTTCATTCTGTCATAAATTTGTCATGGATGTACATGCATGACAGAAAACGTGACCTACTGTGACAAACACATATCATCACAGAAGTGTATTTTTTGTAGTGATGCCTACATTATATTGATGAACAGGAGCTAGTTCTGTGTCACCCTATGTTATAACTATTACATGAGGAATCACATCCGACATAATTATCCATCACTGATCCAAAATCTACGAGCTTTTCACATATTTCTTGTTGCTTATTTACTTTACCGTTGCTACTATTACTATCACTACAATAATACTAGCGTTACTTTTATCGCCGTTACCGTTACTTCCATATTACTTTGCTACTAAATACTTTGCTGTTGATATTAAGTCTTCCTGGTGTGGTTGAATTGGCAACTCAACAACTAATACTTGAGAGTATTCTTTGGCTCCCCTTGTGTCGAATCAATAAACTTGGGTTGAATACTCTACCCTCGAAAATTGTTGCGACCCCCTACACTTGTGGGTTATCAGGCTATTTTCTGATGCCTTTGCCCGGGAGCATAGCTATATTCTTTGAGTTACTTGGGATTTATATCTGTTGATCACTATGAAGAATATGAAAGACGCAAAAACCAAGATCTATCCCTCAACTACGAGGGGAGATAAGGAATTGCCATCTAGCTTTCACTTGATTCACCCTCTGTTATGAGTAAACTTGCGACACCTACTCTTGCTATTGAATCTGACATGTCGCATGTTTTTGATGATGCTACTTTTGCTATGTATGATGAAACTACTTCTATGCTTGATAATACTATGCCACTTGGTGAATTTCTTGATGAACAAATTGCTAAGGTTAGGGAGAATGCAAATATTGAAACTGATAATATTGATGAAAGTGATGATGAAGATTCTTCCCCTAGATCTGAATTGCATGTTGTTCCTGAGGGTTATGTTATGGATGAAGAAACTGCTAGAGACTTTCTTGCTTACAATGATACATATGATGTTAAGAAGTTATTGGCTAAGCTGAAAGAAATGTCTTTGAATGCTAGAATGAAATTTGACCCTGCTTTTGCTACTTCACCTATCTTTATTACTGATTAGTATTATGATTTCTCTATCAATCCTCAGTTAATTACTTTGGTTGAATCTGATACTTTGCATGGCTATGAGTCTAAAACTATTGTGGCACATCTTACTAAATTAAATGATATAGCCACCCTATTCACCAATGAGGAAAGAATTCGTTATTATTATACCCTCAAGTTATTTCCGTTCTCCTTAAAGGGTGATGCTAAAACATGGTTTAATTCTCTTGATCTTGGCTGTGTGCGTAGTCCACAGGATATGATTTATTACTTCTCTGCTAAGTATTTTCCCGCTCATAAGAAACAAGTTGCCTTATGGGAAATATATAATTTTGTGCAAATTGAAGAAGAGAGTCTCCCACAAGCTTGGGGAGGCTTCTCCAATTACTTAATGCTTTACCTCATCATCCTCTTCGGAAAAATGAAATACTTGATGTCTTTTATAATGGACTAACCGATGCTTCCAAAGACCACCTGGATAGTTGTGCTCGTTGTGTTTTCATGGAAAGAACTGCCGATCAAGATGAATTGCTATTTAATAACATGTTGACCAATGAAAATAATTGGACACTTCCTGAACCAACTCCCAAGCCAACTCCGAAGAAAAGGAGTGTTCTGTTTCTCAGTCCTAAAGATATGCCAGAGGGGAAGAAATCTATGAAAGAAAAAGGTATTAAAGCTGAAGATGTTAAGAATTTACCACCTATTGAAGAAATACATGGTATTGATAACCCGACATAGGTAGCAAAGGAAAATTCTCTCTATAGATTTGATGAAGGTGATATTCCTCGTTATAAGTCTGCTAGCCAATGCTTAGATGAGTTTGATAACTTTATTGTCAAACAAGAAAACTTCAATACTTATGTTGGTAGACAATTGCAACGTAATGCTTATATGATTGAACACTTGAGTGATTATACGTCTAGAGTTAAAGATGAACTGATACTCATTTGTAAACATGCTTCTATGGCTACCACTCAAGTAGAACAAGTACTTAAAGCACAAAATGACTTGCTCAAGGAATTAAGTAGTAAGAAAAATGATAATGCTATTAGAGTTGTGACTAGAGGTGGTAAAATGACTCAGGAACCTCTGTATCCTGAAGGGCACCCTAAGATAATTGAGCAAGATTCTTAGAAAGCTAATATAGATGCACCAAGTTCTTCTAAGAAGAAGAAAAAGAAAAATGATAGGACTTTGGATGCTTCTATTGAACCAGTAGCTGACACACCTGAGAATCCCAATGATATCTCTATCTCTGATGCTGAAACACAATCTGGTGGTGAACATGAACCTAGTGACAATGTTAATGATGATGTTCATTAAGATGCTTGCTACTTTTCTAGCTTGCGTTGTATTCCCTCGAAGAGGAAAGGGTGATGCAACACAGTAGCGTACGTATTTTCCTCAGTTTTTTAGAACAAAGGTATCAATCCAGTAGGAGACCACGCGCGAGTCCCTCGCACCTGCACAAACAAATAAGAACTTCGCAGCCAACGCGATAAGGGGTTGTCAATCCCTTTACGGTCACTTACGAAAGTGAGATATGATAGATAGGATAGTATGATATTTTTGGTATTTTTGGATATAAGAACAGAAAGTACAAAAAGAAAAGTAAAGGTCGATTGGAAGATTAATATGTTGAGAATAGACCCAAGGACCATAGGTTTCACTAGTGGCTTCTCTCATGTTAGCAGAATTCTACGATGGGTGAACAAATTACTGTCGAGCAATTGATAGAAAAGCGCATAGTTATGAGAATATCTAGGCATGATCATTATATATAGGCACCACATCCGTGACAAGTAGACCGAAATGATTCTGCATCTACTACTATTACTCCACACATCGACCGCTATCCAGCATGCATCCAGAGTATTAAGTTCATAAGAACAGAGTAATGCTTTAAGCAAGATGACATGATGTAGAGGGATAAACTCAAGAAATATGATATAAACCCCATCTTTTTACCCTCGATGGCAACAATACAATATGTGCCTTGCTGCCCCTGCTGTCACTAGGAAAGGACACCGCAAGATTGAACCCAAAGCCAAGCACTTCTCCCATTGCAATAACTATAGATCTAGTAGGGCAAACCAAACCAATAATTCGAAGAGACTTGCAAGGATGTTATAATCATACATAAAAGATTTCAAAAAAGAATCAAATATTTCTCGTAGATAATCTTGATCATAAACCCACAATTCACACTACAAGAAATATGTCAACTTGTGACCACCACTATTGGTCACTGAATGGTCACAAATTTCCATTTGTGACCTTTTTGTGACAAAAAACATAAGGTCAAAAGCTGGCCGTCATAAACTGACTATAGCGACCTTTCTTCTGGAATGGTCGCAAATGTTTACGACCAAAATATGCCTACTGTCTTGTTTTGGTCACTAGCAGCCTCCCCAGACCACGTAGGCATCCAGCGTGGCAAGATGATGTGGCACAAGAATCAGCCCGGTACAATTCGGTTTTCTACATGGGCCTAGCCCAACAATTCGGCCTTTTTAATGTATTTTTTTCCTATTAATTTTTGCTACCTACATGGGCCTGGCCCAGCAATTCAGCCTTTTTATTTTCTAGGCCACACCTTTTTGCTCCAAAGTTTCTGATTTTATTTTTTTCAAAAGATGGGCCCACTTGTGAGAAGGGACCCAATTGCCAGGTTCTTATAAGTGGTTCCCAGTTGTCATGGTTATATTCTTCAGATCTCAATTTTCTGGTAAGTAAATAACAATAGTTAAATCAAAATAGACATAAAGCAAAATGCTTCGAACATGTCACAACTAATCTGGAAAAATATGGTTCACATCATTAATACAATCAAACAAAGCCAAACTTGGCACATTATTTCACATCAAGTTTACAATAAAAAAATGTTCACATCAGGTAACATAGCTATCACAGTATTCCTAGCTCCATTGAGCTAGAACTCTATGCTTCTCATGACTTGTTCATCACGGACCTCACGACAAAACATGAATGAAGGCCAACATCTGCAAGTTATCAAGCAAAATGGTTATAACAAGCAAAATGCGACATTTTTTATCATTTATGCATAGAAGGACAGGACAACAACATTTCAATGTTTGAAAAATGAACCGGAATTTCAATGTTTGAACAAAAAAAAATGGATACAGTAGATCATATGCGGTTTAAATCAGCACCTTAGGAGAGACACGTTGACACATTCATTTGGCAACATCTGTAGAAATTGAACCTCATAAACATGCAATGCAGAATTTGTATCTCAAAGAAGTATACATACTTATCAGGTTTAATTAGCACAGAGAAGCCAAATGCTAGTAACTCATTATTAGTACACAAGATAGGATTCAACAAAGTAAACAAGAAGGTGGCTATAGTACAAAAGTAAGCTCATCACACAGAATAAATGAGTGGAGCTACAGTACATCGTCTAAATTATCATGTTCACAAGATTAAAATTAAGAGAAACATAAGCATATGAGTTTTGTTTGGCACCACCACATCAAACATAGCAACGCCAACATGAAATGTTTCAACAATATTGCCATATATATGTTTCCTCGGAATTATACTACACAGAGAAGGGTTCAGCCTCAAGTCTGTACTAGACTTACATGGTGGAGTACAGATTTCAGTGGCTACATAAACAAGAAGCATCAGCTTAAGTTGCAACCCGCAACAGAAACACTTGCAAAAATCAGCCACTTGGGTGTTTGGCAGGAGTACTACCTTGTGGATGTCGCCCATGAAGTGTGAGAGGAACAAGAGCGCTTTCGTCGGGTTATCTGCAGTATTCCATGCAGAAAAACATGGCATCTTCAGTACAAATTCAGTCAACCAGAAGAGATGTGCTGAAGTTCGTATGATCTAACTGAACATTACATTGGCGGGAAGATTTACAAGATGGAGATTGCAATGATGATCCGTATGTGAGGAGCTGGGAGATGTAGTTGTTGACGACTCCGACGACGCGGCGGCCCTTGGCTCCCTGGGCGATCCATGAAAGGTAAGTTCTCAAGCTTGACAATCTCGTTGTCCGACAAGTCAATCGTGTCAAACTGGTCCTGTTATGAAAAAAGGAACACAAAGACAATTATAAACACAGCTAGAGAAGGATCTAGAGCAACTACAAACAATTCAAAGTGAGATTAAAAAAACCTATGATTTAAATTTCAAATCAAGCTAAACAGTTTAAATATTAAGCCATCGGTAATACAAAAATCACAAGAGGTGTGTCACTGATTGTAGAGGTAGTACAAGAAAGTAGGCTGGTAACACAATAACAAGCCACACATAAAACTGTTATGCCCTGGACAACTACATAGAAGAAAGCAAAAGTAACCAGAACAGTAGAGGTGTGATGATCAAGTATAGAAACACTATTCTTAACCGTAACAACAAAATCACCACTCTTAGGCGGACACTACACAAAATATGCTCAAACAGTACCCATGTCACGCCAGGATGAATTGTCACAATGTCAAGATCAGTATCCTGAACCATACAACAACAGACTAAATGCCACTAAAAGAACATCACAGTGACTTGAAAAGCAATACAGCTGACAGAGTTAACATATGCTATTTGCAAATTGGAAAGAGATTGATTGTAGAATCCAATCTGAACTTCTGAACCATCCATACAATATTGAGGCTACCACCGAAAGAACACCGCAATGACTTGACAAGGAGTACTATTTTTATATGCAAGCACAACACTATATCACTTTTCTAAAATACTAGATATTATATGCAAGCACATCTTCAGTCTGCAACAGAAATTGTTCTACAAATTGTGTTTAGACCATTCTACAATAAATTGCAAACACTGGATATTAAATAAACAATAGCTTGAAAAGACTTTTTCTAGTGCATTTTGTGCATTACCTACTCCAGCACCAAAGAGGGCTAAGCTATAGTTTGCAGGCAACACTAACACTTAATAATAAGAAAACATGTGATGGTTGGTGGTGTGACTTGAACCATGGCGTAAAACTAGGATTTCGCACAAAGTTACACAAGCATCACCGACGCCATGGCGTAAGCACCACATCAGGTCAGGCTAGGCTGACAAGGACCATTACGAATTTGAAATGAAAATAGCCACTTAACAAAAGACTTTGGCTGCACATTTCTCTCTGCTGGGTTTTTTCACAGGGGATCCTGAATGAACCGACACGGAATAACCACGGTGGGTACTGGATAACTCTCAGATACAGATAACCCACTAGGAGGTCCTGTTGATGCCTGTAAAGCATTATAGAGCTTCAAAGATAGGACCCATATGTGAAATGTATAGATCATCAGGTAGCAGTGCATACAAAATCTCTGTGTGTACAAGATGACCATACAAAATATTGCAAAAAAAGCACTCATCTTACTATCATTTTCCAATCGTTGCTATAAAGCTCATGGTTCAGATGAAAACAAATTCAGGGCCAAATATCTCAAGATTCAGTGTTCCTAATGCTGTCTAGCTGCTGCTCTAACTAGTTTTTATGGTCAAGGTAACTAGACTAACGGTAGGGTAATTCATGGTTTCGACAAATAGTTGTACTGCATGTGTACTAAATTAAATTAAATCAGTACACACTTGATCAGGTTGGTTAAGCAGATACAGTGGATGGAACATATCAGAGATAGGCTAGTATAGTTTCAGTTTTAGTCATCCCAAAGGGATATTCATAGCAAAGAAAGATAGGTTGAAGCTAGACAAGCGGATTTCGAGTGCTGATAAGCAAATCTGAGCATTGCACGTACACACACAATTGAACAAACTGTGATTTGGATCTAAAGGTAGAGAGGGGAATCTCACCCTGTGCGCTAGGCGGGGAAGAGGAAGCAGCCACCAGCCCACGCGCTAGGGGAGAGGATGCAGGGGCGAAGTGCTCCTCCACCTCCTCTGGCCACTAGGAGGGCTCGCTGGGGACGACTGCTTTGGGAGGAGGACGCGAATCCGCGTGAGGACGCCACCTTCGCTGGTGGGGACGTACGGGGCTGGAGAAGATTCACTGGTGGGGGGAGGGGGCTGTGGCCGGTGTGTAGCTTGGGTGGATCCTCCTCGAGGAGCTTGGCCTTGGCGCGGCAGATCTCGGCGTTGAGCACGCGCCGTCGATGGTGGGAGAGGCGGCCACCCGAGCAAATAATTGAGAAGGGGTCAGAGGTCGTGGCCGTGCGAGGCAAATCGCGAGTGAAACGACTCAGCTACGGGAGGAGACGGACCTGATTTGGCCGGCGGGGACCGCTGTGTGTCCTCGCCATCGACGATCTGGCCGTCGTCTCGCCGCACGGCCTGGATCCGCCAGTCGCGTCGTGGTCAGAGTAGAGAAGATGGCGAGGTCGGTGGCGGAGCCGAAGGGGCCGGAGACGGAGGTTGGCCGCGCCGGGGACGCCATGAGATGCTCTGCGATCCGCGGGTGAGGAGCGAGGCGATGAGGAGCGGGCGCGAATGGCGGAGCAGGTTGTTGTCCACGAAGGCGAGGAGGAGCGGCTTGAGGTGGGAGGGCAGGGGAGGTCGCGGCGTGATCGGCCGCAGTGCGTGGCGGCGGCGGTCGAATGGAGGGAGAGGGGAGAGGGGTTAGGGTTTGGGGAGGAGTGGTGTGCTGG
>LR738711.1:792550378-792577674 GCA_902687465.1 Secale cereale | reverse complement strand
CTGGGGAGAGGGGGGAGGGGGGAGGAGTGAAGTGAGGTGGGTGAGTGGTGTGCGGTTGGTGGGAGAGGGATGCTGGATCGAGGGAGTGAGGAGAGTGTGGACGATTCAGATCGACTACAGTGGGGGGGGGGGTGATCCGTGGGCTGCTTCCTGATTGGTTCAAAACATGAGGCATTTATTAAAATTATCTCTTACTGCTAGAAATAGGGGGTTTTGTGAAGCAGCTACCAAAATTATTTTGGAAAATGGCATCACTAAAATTTACAATTAATTTAGACCACATTTTATGGAAGATCACCAATTTGTATGCATTTCCGATCCTACTAGCTATTTTTGGCCATTTAAATAAATTTTCGCCGATTCAGCTGGAACCGGGTCAAATTTGTACAAAAGTTACCTTATAGTTTAGTATTTTTGTTTCCAAAAATCATTTCTAGGTACATAAGTATCTATTTAATTAAAGAAACACCGAAAAAATTATTTAAAAAAAGTCTTCTCAGAAATGAGCTATCATGCGTGAAGATTCATTGCTTTCAAGCCAAATGATCAATCATATGGCCACATTCATGATATAGTTTGTTCAAATGATCTCATATTGTGCACAAGGGTGCATCTTGGAATGGCAAACAATGTTGCCTAAGGGAGTTTTCACTTTCTTTGGACGAAAATTTCATTTTCCATTTTTCGCGTGCCCAAAAGGAGGTTTTTTGTGAAGGACCTACCATATATTTATTGCCAATTTGTACCAAATACAATTTTCTAAAATACTAGGACATATTTAATGCACACTTGACAAAATGGTTGGGTGTAAAAAGTTTTGATCCACCTCTCGTGAAATAGACAAATTTCCGTCGATTCAGCTGGAAGCGGGTCAAATTTGAACTAAAGCTGTTTTGTAGTTTTCTATTTATTTTTTCCAAAAATCATTTCTAGGTACATAAGTATCCATTTAATCAGAGAAACACCAAAAAATACCAAGAATCAACCACTAGCTAGGAACGGTCATTCCCGCCGTTTTGATCGCATTTTGAAACGGGCATAAAAAATTCAAAAAAAAATTCAAAAAATTGGAACACCTTCGCATGGTGTCATTATATATGACCAAGTTACCAGGAAAAATAATAAACTTGTAATACGGCAATTCTTTTAAAAAGGTGTTCTCAGAAATGAGCTATCATGCATGAAGATTCATAGCTTTCAAGCCAAATGATCAATCCTATGGCCACATTCATGGCATAGTTTGTTCAAATGATCTCATATTGTGCACAAGGGTGCATCTTGGAATGGCAAACAATGTTGCCTAAGGGAGTTTTCACTATCTTTGGACGAAAAATTCATTTTCCATTTTTCGAGTGCCCAAAAGGAGGTTTTTTTGTGAAGGACCTACCATATATTTATTGCCAATTTGTACCAAATCAATTTTCTAAAATACTAGGACATATTTAATGCACAATTGACAAAATGGTTGGTGTAAAAAGTTTTGATCCACCACTCGTGAAAAAGACAAATTTCCGTCGATTCAGATGGAAGCGAGTCAAATTTGAACTGCAACTGCCTTGTAGTTTGCTATTTATTTTTTCCAAAAATCATTTCTAGGTACATAAGTATCCATTTAATCAGAGAAACACCAAAAAAATACCAAGGTTCAACCACTAGCTAGGAACGGTCATTCCCGCCGTTTTGACCGCATTTTGAAACGGGCATAAAAAATTCAAAAAAATCAAAAAATTGGAACACCTTCGCATGGTGTCATTATATATGACCAAGTTACCAGGAAAAATAATAAACTTGTAATACGGTAATTCTTTTAAAAAAAGTGTTCTCAGAAATGAGCTATCATGCATGAAGATTCATAGCTTTCAAGCCAAATGATCAATCCTAAGGCCACATTCATGGCATAGTTTGTTCAAATGATCTCATATTGTGCACAAGGGTTCATCTTGGAATGGAAAACAATGTTGCCTAAGGGAGTTTTCACTTTCTTTGGACGAAAAATTCATTTTCCATTTTTCGAGTGCCCAAAAGGCGGTTTTTTTGTGAAGGACCTACCATATATTTATTGCCAATTTGTACCAAATAAATTTTCTAAAATACTAGGACATATTTAATGCACATTTGACAAAATGGTTGGGTGTAAAAACTTTTGATCCACCTCTCGTGAAAAAGACAAATTTCCGTCAATTCAGTTGGAAGCGGGTCAAATTTGAACTGCAGCTGCCTTGTAGTTTGCTATTTATTTTTTTCCAAAAATCATTTCTAGTTACATAAGTACCTATTTAATCATAAATACATGGTTTGGTGGCGATACGTCGAGATTTGGGCCGTGGTCGAGGGCCCCAACTCTAGAGCGCGTAAACTTGCATGCTCGCCGCGTGGTCTCCGCGCGATTGTGGCGTTGCCATGAGTTTTGGGAGGCCTAGGCATGTCTAGTCGGTTGGGCACTCCCCAGGTAGGTGCTAGGAAGAAAAGTACAACATAAGATTTTCATGAAGAGACCGATCGATGCTCAAACATGAATTAGCAGCCAAGTGTTTGATTAGAGGTACGGGAAATGCACATGGCTAATGGGCGTGAGTTTTGGTTCAGGATGATCAGTTACTAAGAAGACCGTCTTCACAAATTTTCAGCTCAAAAGGAGGAGTCTAGGTGCTACTTGCTTTGCAAAGTACCAAACTGGACATAAATACGAATGTTGAAGCTGGGCTCAAAATTATGAATGGAATGAGTTGGCATTTGGTGGAGGATAGTTAATTGGGCATAGGAAAGCACTGTAGAAAATGGATACCATTTGGACATGCCAAGGTGGTACTTCCTTCACAAAGTGTTTTTTGAACAGAATAGGAAAATGAATATTTTTGAATTATTTTTGAAGTAGGCAAGGAAGGTTTCTTGCATATTTGACGAAGATATGACCCAAAGAATTTATGAGATTTTTTGGGGATTTTTGGGAATGACAGAAATATAGGTTGCTTCACAACCAAGGGCAAAAACTGCCACATGGACATGACACATAGGCAAAACTGATGAGGTGGCGCCTAGTCATAGCAATCCACCACAACTTACAAGGTTATGACCATCTATATTGGTCATGATAAGCAAGAAATAAGGCAGCGAACCAGTGTTGTCTGCTTTATGACCATTTCGTGTAAGGAAATTATGACCTTTTTGACCAAAATGGTCGTTATAGTTTAGGGTTTGGAGCCCCCCGAAAAGCTTTTGACCAATTGGTCTCAAATGGTCATAGATTTATGACCAATTCTCACAGGGTCACTGACAGAAGGTCATAAGTTGACATATTTCTTATAGTGTCATCAGATCTCGACAAACACTCTGCAAAAATATTACATCGAATAGATGTCCTCGAAGATCGAGGAGAACTTGGTATTGAGATCCAAAAAGAGAGAAGAAGCCATCTAGCTAATAACTATGGACCCGAAGGTCTGTGGTAAACTACTGACAACTCATGGGTGAGGCTATAGTTTGATGTAGAAGCACTCCGTGGTACATCCCCCCCTCCGACGGAGCTCCGGAATAGACCCCAAGATGGGATCTCACGGGAACAGAAGGTTGCGGCATTGGAATTAGGGTTTTCTCTGTTGCCTCGAGGTTTTTAGGGTATATGGATTTATATAGGAGGAAGGATGGCACCGGGGGAGCCAGAGGGGCCCCGTGAGAGTGGGGGCGTGTCCTGGACCCTCGTGGCCGCCTCGTTCGTTCTCTCGTATGTACTCCAAGTCTTGTGGGTAGATACGGTTCCAAAAATAACTCTCGCGAAGGTTTCATTCCGTTTGGACTCCGTTTGATATTCCTTTTCTGTGAAACCCTGAAATAGGCAAAAAATCAGCAATCTGCACTAGGCCTTGTGTTAGTAGGTTAGTCCGAAAAATAATATAAAAGTGTATAATAAAGCCCATTAAACATCGAAAACAGTATATATATATAATAGCATGGAACAATAAAAAATTATAGATACGTTGGAGACGTATCAAGCATCCCAAGCTTAATTCCTGCTCGTCCTCGAGTAGGTGAATGATAAAAATAGAATTTTTGATGTGGAATGCTAACCAACATAATTCTCAATGTAATTCTCTTTGTTGTGGCATGAATGTTCAGATCGGAAAGATTCAAGATAAAAGTTCATATTGACATAAGAATAATAATACTTCAAGCATACTAACAAGGCAATCATGTCTTCTTAAAATAACATGGCCAAAGAAAGTTCATCGCTACAAAATCATATAGTTAGGCTATGCTCCATCTTTGTCACACAAAATATTCCTATATGCACAACCCCGATTTCAGCCAAGCACTTGTTTCATACTTTAATTTTTTCAAACTCTTTCAACTTTCACGCAATATATAAGCGTGAGCCATGGACATAGCACTATGGGTGGAATAGAGTGGTGGTTGTGAAGAAGACAAAAAGCGGAAGATGGTCTCACATCAACTAGGCGTATCAATGGGCTATGGAGATGCCCATCAATAGATATCAATGTGAGTGAGTAGGGATTGCCATGCAACGGATGCACTAGAGCTACAAATGTATGAAAGCTCAACAAAAGAAACTAAGTGGGTGTGCATCCAACTTGCTTGCTCACGAAGACCTAGGGCATTGGAGGAAGCCCATCATTGGAATATACAAGCCAAGTTCTATAATGAAAATTCCCACTAGTATATAAAAGTGACTAAACATGAGACTCTCTATAAGGAAGAACATGGTGCTACTTTGAAGCACAAGTGTGGAAAAAGATAGTAGCATTGTCCCTTTTTTTTGGGCCTTTATTTTTTTCTTTGGCCTTTCCTTCTTTTTTTCTTATTTTTTTCTTCTTTGGGACAATGCTCTAATAATGATGATCATCACACTTATATTGATTTACAACTCGATATTACAACTCGATACTAGAACAAAGTATGACTCTATATGAATGACTCCAGCGGTGTACCGGGATGTGTAATGAAGCAAGAGTGACATGTATGAAAAATTATGCATGGTGGCCTAGCCACAAATACGATGTCAACTACATGATCATGCATGGCAATATGACAATGATGAAGTGTGTCATAGCAAACGGAAGAGCGGAAAGTTGCATGATAATATATCTCGTTTTGGCTATGAAAATGCCATGATAGGTAGGTATGGTGGCTGTTTTGAGGAAGGTATATGGTGGGTGTATGGTACCAGCGAAAGTTGCGCGGTACGAGAGAGGCTAGAAATGGTGGAAGGGTGAGAGTGCGTATAATCCATGGACTCAACATTAGTCATAAAGAACTCACATACTTATTGCAAAAATCTACAAGTCATAAAAACAAAGTACTACACGCATGCTCCTAGGGGGGAGGTTTGTAGGAGTTAAACATCGCGCGCCCCCGACCTCCACACAAAGGATGACACTCGATGAAATACATCATGCTTCAAATTTGTCACACAAGGTTACCATACGTGCATGCTACAGGACTTGCAAACCTCAACACAAGTATTTCTCAAAGTCACAATTACTCTACTAGCATTACTCTAATATCACCATCCTCATATCTCAAAACAATCATCAAGTATCAAACTTCTCTTAGTATTCAATGCACTTTATATGAAAGTTTTTACTATACTCATCTTGGATGCCTATCATATTAGGACTAGTTTCATAACCAAATCACATTACCATGTTGTTCTAAAATATTCTCAAATAGATATAATTGAAGCATTAGAGATCAACAATTTCTACAAAATAAAACCACCACCGTGCTCTAAAAGATATAAGTGAAGCACTAGAGCGAAACTATCTAGCTCAAATGGTATAAGTGAAGCACATAGAGTATTCTAATAAATTCTAAATCATATTTATCTCTCTCAAAAGGTTTGTCCGGCAAGGATGATTGTGGAAAACAAAAAAGCAAAGACTCAAATCATACATGATGCTCCAAGCAAAACACATATCATGTGGTGAATAAAAATATAGTTCCGAGTATAGTTACCGATAGATGAAGACGAAAGAGGGGATGCCTTCCCGGGCATCCCCAAGCTTAGACTTTTGGTTGTACTTGGATTTTACCTTGGGGTGCCTTGGGCATCCCCAATCTTAGGATCTTGCCACTCTTTGTTCCATAGTCCATCAAAGCCATACTCAAAACTTGAAAACTTCACAACACAAAACTTAGCCAAAAATCTCGTGAGCCCCGTTAGTATAAGAAAACAAACCACCACTGAAAGGTACTGTAATGGATTCATTATTTGTTTATATTGGTGTTAAACCTACTATATTCCAACTTCTCTATGATTCATACTCCCCAATACTACTCATAGATTTATCAAAATAAGCAAACACCACACGAAAAACAGAATTTGTCAAAAACAAAACAGTCTGTAGTAATCTGTAACTTTCAAATACTTCTGTAACTCTATTTTTTTGGAATAAATTGGTAAACGTGAGGAATTTGTATATTAATCATCTGCAAAAAGAATCAACTATATAGCACTCTCCAGTAAAATCAGGTGACTTATCTCATCCACGCTAAAGTTTCTGTTTTTTACAACATGATCATATAAACTTCACACAAGTCTTCCCAAAGGTTCTACGTGGCACAAAAACTAATTAAAACACAAAACCACATCTAAACAGAAGCTAGATGCAATATTTATTCCTAAACAGAAGCAAAAACAAAGAAAATAAAATTGGGTTGCCTCCCAACAAGCGCTATCGTTTAACGCCCCTAGCTAGTCACGATACAAGGATATAATAGGTATTGCCATCTTTGGTAGGCAATTCTTCAATTAAGCACTTATAATTTTTAGGAACTTATTTATTCGTAGTGATAATCAAACTTCTAGGCAAGAAATCAAGAAATTCATTTGTATCAAAAGGTTCTCTTGAGAAAGTGAGGAAGTTGGGATGAACACTTATAGATTTGATATCCACAATTTCCTTACTAGATAGTTCACCCTTATTTTTAGGAACATACATAAACTTGGCCAATTTAGTGGTAGAGGGATTCGAAGGAGTTTTCGTAGAAGAAAGAGCAGACCCTATATTAGTAATAATATCCTCAAGTTTATCGATTCTAGTGGAATCTTGTTCTATTTTCTCTTTAACTATGGGTTCCTTTTATTTAAAAAAAATCAGAATAACCCCTACCTTGGATCCATATTGGGTACTTTGGTTGTGGATCTTCCTCTCCAAACTTTCAACCAACTCTACAGTCGCAACTTTGTTTTCAATAATTTTAAGCCTTTGCATAACATGTTCAAGAGTTAAAACAATTTCATTAACCAGAAGAGGTGGTGGTCCAAACAATTCAGTCATAGCATTATAAGAATCAAAATTATGGCTACCCAAGAAATTCCCTTCGGTAATGGTATCAAGAATATATCTATTCCACGGAGTTATTCCAACATAAAAATTGCAAGGAAGCACGAAAGTGGAAAGCTTCCTAGTAGATCTATTTTGAGCATGGAAAATTCTATACTAGGCATCTTTTAGATTTTCCTCCTCCCTTTGTTTAAAATTAAGAACCTCACTCTTGGGAGTATTGATAATGATAGGTGTGCTAGCCATGACGGCAAGGCAAAGCGAACGGTAAACACACGGCAAAAAGAAGGGCAAATAAAATGGCAAGGGTGAAGTGGAGGAGAGGAAAACGAGAGGCAAATACATGTAATGCAAAGGATAAGGGTTTGTGATAGGTACTTGGTATATGACTTTTGTATAAGCCTCCCCGGCAACGGCACCAGAAATTCTTCTTGCTACTTCTCGAGCTTGCGTTGTAGTCCCTCGAAGAGGAAAGGGTGATGCAGCATAGTAGCGTAAGTATTTCCCTCAGTTTTTGAGAACCAAGGAATCAATCCAGTAGGAGACCATGCACGAGTCCCTCGCACCAGCACAAACAAATAAGAACTTCGCAGCCAACGCGATAAGGGGTTGTCAATCCCTTTACGGTCACTTACGAAAGTGAGATATGACAGATAGGATAGTATGATATTTTTGTTATTTTTGTATATAAAACAGGAAATAAATAAAGCAAAGTAAAGGTAGATTGGAAGATTAATATGTTGAGAATAGACCCGAGGGCCATAGGTTTCACTAGAGGCTTCTCTCATGATAGCAGACTTCTATGATGGGTGAACAAATTACTGTCGAGCAATTGATAGAAAAGCGCATAGTTTTGAGAATATCTAGGCATGATCATTATATATAGGCATCATGTCCATGACAAGTAGACCGAAATGATTCTGCATCTACTACTGTTACTCCACACATCGACCGCTATCCAGCAAGCATCTAGAGTATTAAGTTCATAAGAAAAGAGTAATGCTTTAAGCAAGATGACATGATGTAGGGGGATAAACTCAAGCAATATGATATAAAACCCATCCTTTTATCCTCAATGGCAACAATACTATACATGTCTTGCTGCACCTACTGTCACTGGGAAAGGACACCGCAATAGTGAACCCAAAGCCAAGCACTTCTCTCATTGCAAGAACTATAGATCTAGTAGGCCAAACCAAACCAATAATTCGAAGCGACTTGCAAGGATATTATAATCATACATAAAAGATTTCAGAAAAGAATCAAATATTTGTCATAGATAGTCTTGATCATAAACTCACAATTCATCGGATCTCGACAAACACACCGCAAAAATATTACATCGAATAGATCTCCTCGAAGATCGAGGAGAACTTGGTATTGAGATCTAAAAAGAGAGAAGAAGCCATCTAGCTAATAACTATGGACCCAAAGGTCTATGGTAAACTACGCACAACTCATGGGTGAGGCTATGGTGTTGATGTAGAAGTACTCCGTGGTAGATCCCTGAAAGTGCGTTATATCGACTACAGGGGGGTGAATAGGCGATTTTTATGAATTCTTCACTGAGGAATTTGCGGGAGAGGAAATTCCTTAGAGAAGAACTACTTGTAGTGGAATAAGTACTCAGAAGTAAACATAGCAGAACACGAGCATGGTCGTCATGATGAAATGAAGACAAGCACAGAGTACATAAAGCGTAAACACAGGATAAGACAGAATGAAGACAAACAAACTGAAGAAAATGAACTAAGGAGATTGAGAAAGTCTTCAGTCGAAGTGTTCAAACAGATATGAACAAGCACACAACACAGTTAAGAGGAAATGTAAGAGTTGAGGAAATAGAACCAGTAAGCTTGGTGAAGACAATGATTTGGTAGACCTGTTCCAACCGCTGTCTCAGTTGTACATCTGATTAGAGGGGCTAGGTATTTAAACCCGAGGACACATAGTCCCGGACACACAGTCCAGTACACCAAGTCCTCACCATATTCTCCTTGAGCTATGGTCACATAGACCTCGCCCAATCACTCATGGTAAGTCTTCACAGGAGACTTCTGAACCTTCACAAACTTGGTCACTCGGCAATCCACAATTCCTCTTGGATTCTCTAGACCATGACACCTAACCGTCTGGAAGAAGCACATTCTTCAAAGGTAACAAGCATCGGATCCACTCAGGATCAATCTCTTCAGTGCTCAATCACTTTTGGGTTTGTAGGTGTTTGGGTTTGGTTCTCGGTTTTCCTCACTTGATGATTTTCGCTCAAAATCCTCGGAGGATGGGTTGCTCTAATGACAAGTGTTAGTTTCTCTCGAAGCATCCAACCAGCTAGTGGTTGTAGGGGGCGGCTATTTATAGCCTAGGGAGAAGCCCGACATGATAAGACATAAATGCTGTTTAATGAGATGACCGTTAGGTAGGCAGATATTTTGGGACAGCTGGCGCGTAGCACAACAACGGTCGGAAATTTGAGTATCAATTTCCTCAGGGCTATCATGTTCCTCACTTGTAGGAAATCCGCACTGGCAAATTCCTAACTCCTCAGTCAGAACAAATTCCTCAGAGACCAGAAGAACTTCGTCTCTGTCACCGAAGAATATGACTGAACTGTATGAGATTTCCAATGGCTTCACTCGAAGGGATTTGTAGGTGTAGGATTTTGAGTTGAGCATCGCATGGAAAAAATTTCTTAGTATTTTCTCGACCCCCTTTAACAGTACGGTGTTTCGTATGACTCAAGAAAGAGAAAATGAAACTACGAAAACAAAAGTCATCACGCTTCATGTTCCTCAAATGATTACCAAGTCTTCAAGGTCACACTAATTTCTTCACATTCAAAGTCTTCAGAAAGTCTTCAGAAATCCAAAGTCTTCAGTCGAAGAACTTCATTTTTAGGGGTCGACTTTCACTGTAAATATCAAACTACGCATAGACTTATAGACCTGTGTACACTCATAAACACATTAGTCCCTTAACCTATAATTCTTCAATACACCAAAATCACGAAGGGGCACTAGATTCACTTACAATCTCCCCCTTTTTGGTGACTGATGTCAATATAGGTTAAGTTTCAACGGGGATAAACATATGAAGTGTAAATACTGATATTGAGGAATTTGATTGCAAGATATAGAAGAATTCCCCCGGAAGATGTGCATAGTGAGGAATTTGCTTTTGAAGCAATGCACACTTGAAGAGTAGAATCATGGAGATCTCCCCCTATATCTTGTAATTCATACATGCATTTGACATATAATATGAAGAATTTGAAATGCATGATGAAATATGGTGACTGATGTAATTCAGCATGTGTGCTTAAACATTAATGAGGAATAAGCATGCAGAAAAACCATAGCAAAAGTATCAGGTCACCATAGAGTTTAAGTTTACAACTCGATCCAGCAAAGTCATCAGAAGAACGAGAGTTGTAACTTAGCAAAAAACACCCATATAAGTAGACCCGCTTGAAGACTAACTCAATTTTCTCCCCCTTTGTCATCGAATGACCAAAAGGATCGAAACTGAGGACTAACGCCCCTCAAGAATCTCAAGATGATGAAGGAGCGCTAGCGTTGTTGGGGTCGATGGTTGATGTAGGGCCTGCCGCCGTGTCGTCCAAGTCTTCATACTCGTCGGTATCGTGCGATGAAGAATAGGAGCTGGCCACCAAGGGAGGAACCTTGACCTTCCTGTATTTCTTCGGTGGAGGAGCAGACCAGTCAAAGTCATCCTTGAGACCCATTTTCTTTAGATCTTCTTCACCATAAAGGTGAGACGGAATAGTCCAGGTATGGTTGAGGGTTTCATGGAGGTAGTAATGGTTTTTCTTCACTGCATTATGGGTAGAAGTCATGTTGTGAAGAATTGAAACAAACTGACGCGTGACCCATTTGTGATTGCGATGAACATTCTGGTAAAGACTGATGAGAAGCTCACGATTAGTCATCACCCTGGGAGCTATGCCTTGAGGATTTTGCTTTGGTGCATTGCCGGCAGAGTCATGGGTGGCAGAGTCGTCATTGGTGGAGTAGGATGCAGCTTTGCGAAATTGACCATCCAATGGACGAATGCCTTCATCAATAACAGCAGAAGCCTTGCCCTTGTCAACAGCTAAGGAATATGTCCGTCTGAGGACTTCAATCGGGGGCAAGTAACTGCAACGATTCAGTGTATCAGTTTTGTAGTTGACTGAAGACCTTGCTCTGATGAATCTCATAATCCACGGAGCATAAGGCTTCAGGTTGAAAGGAGACAGTGCAACATTTGCCAGAGTCCTCATGAAGAAATCATGGAAGTTGACAGGGGCGCCACGAATGATATTGAATAACAGATTCTTCATGATGCCAACGACTTCTTCATCATTCGAGTCGTGGCCCTTGATAGGAGTCAATGTCTTCGTCAGAATGCGATAGACAGTCCGAGGCAGAAATGGCAATTCCTTCATGAGGAATTTGGTTCTTGGGGCCTAACCTGGCTTTAATGGCTTCATCAGCACTTGCATATAGTGATGTGTAAGCTCAGTCTCTTCGTACATGCAACGAGCAGCTTCAGAGGGAGGACTGAGAGGCAAAACTTGAAGCAATTCAGTAGCTGGTGCCTGGTAGTGAGTATTTTTAGTATCCAGTCCAGCACCCATGAATTCACATCTTCAAAGTCTCCGGTGATGTGCAGCATTGCAAAGAATTAAAGAATGAGTTCTTCATTCCAATCACAAATATCAGTGTAGAAGGTTAACAGTCCAGCGTCATGAAGAACACTGAGGACTGGCACGAAGCACGGCAGAGATTCCATATCCATGTGAGGAATGTGCACATGATCAAAGACTTTGTCTTTGTTGAACATCACTGAGGAATAAATATTGGCCTGGTTGGCAGTCCAGAAACGCCTCTTCCTAATGCGAGCAGAGTCATAGGGGTTGTAATCAGTGAAGAATATGTGCTCGTTGAAGAAATCAGCTTTCTTGAACGTTTGCTTCCGTGAGAATGGATCTTTTGGCTTGGGTTAAGGAGTGCCAGTCAGTTGCATCACAACCTCAGGAATCGCAATCTCAGTTTCTTCAGGCTGAGGAATTTCTGGTTCCTCTTCGGTGGTAGTCTGTGTCTTCATGAATTCAGCAGTAGCAGTTTCTCCAGCACTAGGGGCTGGAATGTCTTCATGTACAGACGGAGTGGGATGAGTTTCTTTAGAGCCCAATGGAACAGTGTGTGCTGGGGACTGAGGGATTTGTTGAAGTGGAGTGAACAGAGGGGAGTTGGGATACTGACTATCCCAAAAATCATCATTCATCAATGGAGTAGCACTCCCAATGTCCACGTCAGAATCTTATTCATCCAAATCCTCAATGCCAGCCTCTTCAGCAGTGGACTGAGGCATATGCGAGGAGACAATTGGTGTTGAAGGGATTGCATCCACTTCAATTTCTTCATCCATCTGCTCTCAGCAAGCAGCAGAGGGAATGTCTTCATCGGATTCACTTGGAATCACATAATCTTCATCAAAAGGAACAAGGTCCTTTGATGGCATGGTTGAGATAGGAACATCATCAATTGGGTTGTCAACTAAGCTAGTCAATGGCTTCATCTTCTTCGGAGCTGAAGAATCTGATGAAGTTGATGCCTTCCTTTTCTTCACAGCTGCACACTCTGCAGCCTTGGTCTTCTTCACATCTGATGCAGATGGAAGAATTGGAGTTGGAGTAGGCGCAGGAGGAGCAGAGGAATTTGATTGAATTTCTTCAGGCACAACTGTTGTAGTTGACCCGACTTCTTCATTTTATTTAGGCACAACCTTTGAAGCTTCAGCTGTCCTGACATTTTCTTCAGGCGCAACAATAGAGGTTGCCCTGGCAATTTCTTCAATGGCTGGAATGCAGTCATCAGCCCTGGTATTCTCATTTTCTTCAGCAACCTGATGTTCTTCAGCTGTGCTGGCATGTTTTTCAGTAGACTAAGCAAATGCTTCAACCTGAGGAATTTAAATGTGCGTAGGAGGTGCAACATTTGAAGAAAATCCTTTTGTCAAATTCACAAATCTGACTTTGCGCCCATCCAGTCTGCATGGTATGCGTCAAATTCATCACTGAGGCTTTTGATTTCGCCCTGAAGCTTCACGAGTTCATCAGTTGTCATATTGACAATGTTTTTCCTCAGGTTGCGCTCCTTCTTGGACCGTGCTTTCTTCGTCTACCTGGCCTTTTCAAATTTCCACTTTTCTTCGCCTATGAAAGCGGTCAGCATGTGACTTTGGCCACGAGTCAGATTGAAGTCAGGCATAGGAGTAATTGGATCCTTGTGCCAGAGATCAATGAATTCGAGGATCACTTTCGGATCCAAAAACAATGGCACAGTGCTTCCTTTGGCTCTAGTGGCCCTGTGTTTCCTGTCTCTGATGATTTCATCTAGTTCTTCATCATTAGCTTCGTCATCATCAGACGACACTTGGAAAGCCACTTGCTTCTTGTGAGGACTTGGGCAAGAACCTTGTCCAGCAGTGGTCTTTTTCTTTAGCAGAGAGGGGCCAGCTGAGGAACTTGGAGCAGCTAAGGAACTTGCAAAGGCTCCTGAGGCAATAGATATGCCAACAGTCCTTTGGCCCGTGGCAAGATGCACTCGTGCGGAGAAATTTGTCGGAGCATCTGGAGACTTCGGTGGAGGAGCTGAGGACTTTGGAGGAGCAGGGGTAGTTTGAGGAGTTGGCCGTGAGGGCTTTGAGGAATCTGGCTGTGAGGGCATTGCTCAGGAACTTGGCCTTGAGGGCATTGAAGATGAAGCACTTGGCTTATGTGCAGACTTCTTTGCCATGGCCTTCTTCGGCTTGCTAGCAGAGGCCTCAGCAGAGGTAGCAGCAGCAGCAGAGTCTTCATTGAATTTCCTCACTGCTTCTTTTGCTTGTTTGGCCAACTTGGCCTGGCGCTTGGCCCATTCATCAAGATAATCCTCACCGCACTTGAGGCTAGTGGGATCTTCTACTTGGCCATGTGCCAATGGAGGTCTTGGGCATGGAGGATTGAGTACAAATTTCTTCATGTACTTGGGATTTATATACATGTACTCCCTCCACTCTCTTGCCCATCTCCTCTCTATTCTATGTATGCACACCTTGCGTTGATTTTTGTCCTCTTTTCCATACTTTGCCTCATCAGGAGTGCAGTAGTCCCCATATATGTCTTCAGGGATTTCAAAAGCAGTGTTGACCTCATGCCTCTTTCCTCCCTTTTGTGGCTTCTTTCCATCAGCCATTTTCTTCAGACGAGGAATTTGAACAATGGAATTCTCTGAAGAAGTATGCAACTTTTCTTCGAGGAACGCTGCAAATGAGTTAAGTTGATGAGAACCTAGTGATTCAGCAGCGGACATGAGTACCTGTGAACAAAGTATAGTTGCGAGGAATTTGGAGAGGTCATATGTGTTCTCAGAAGGTTTTTTTTTAAGTTTGAGGAATTTGACCAGAGGAGTCTTGAAGAATTTCACTAAGCGTTCTTGGTCTTAGGTTCCAGAGTTGTATACATTGAGAATCCACACAATTGAGGAATATTAAAGAAAGACATAGCTTAGAGAAATGAATCAAGAACAGATGACATGTCAGGTGTTTAGTGTGTGAAGATTTGAAGAAAAACACCTTTGAGGATTTTGTAGAAAACATTTGAATCAAAGAGGGTAGTAAAAGTAACTTTTAATTATCCTGGACAAAGAACACGACGAACTGGGAAGTGGAGAAGTGAAGTTCGTTAGTGCACATCTTCCATGCCCTAACTTGGCAGAGGAAGACAGCTACAGCAGTGGCGGAGTGAAGAAATCCGCGTCGGCGCGAGTACGACGGCGACGAGGTCAAGGTAGTGAAGCTCTTCCTCACCGGTGATGATGAAGTAGCGGCAGCGCTAGGGTTTGAGAAGCTCAAGCCGGAGCTGCTATCGAGCGGAGTAAACGTGAAATGAGGAAGGGGAGGGGGTATTTATAGCGGAGATGAATAACTGTTCGCCCGAAGAATTTGAACAATGGAATTCAGCAGCGGACATTTTCTTCAAAGGTGTTTTTCTTCAAATCTCCGCTGCATATGAGTTAGGTTGATGAGAACCTAGTGATTCAGCAGTGGACATTTTCTTCGGACGAGGAATTTGAACAATGGAATTCTCTGAAGAAGTATGCAACTTTTCTTCGAGGAATGCTGCAAATGAGTTAAGTTGATAAGAACCTAGTAATTCAGCAGCGGACATGAGTACCTGTGAACAGAGTATAGTTTCGAGGAATTTGGAGAGGTCATATGCATTCTCAAAAGTTTTTTTTTAAAGTTTGAGGAATTTTACCAGATGAGTCTTGAAGAATTTCACTAAGCGTTCTTAATCTTAGGTTCCAGAGCTGTATAGATTGAGAATCCACACAATTGAGGAATCTTGAAGAAAAACATAGCTTAGAGAAATGAATCAAGAACAAATGACATGTGAGGTGTTTAGTGTGTGAAGATTTGAAGAAAAACACCTTTGAGGATTTTGTAGAAAACATTTGAATCAAAGAGGGCAGTAAAAGTAACTTTTAATTACCCTGGACGAAGAACATGACGAACTGGGAAGTGGAGAAGTGAAGCTTGTCAGTGCATATCTTCCACGCCCTAACTTGGCAGAGGAAGACAGCTATGGCGGCAGCGGAGTGAAGAAATCCGCGTCCGTCACGAGTACGACGGCGACGAGGTCGAGGCAGTGAAGCTCTTCCTCACCGGGGACGCTAGGGTTTGAGAAGCTCGAGCGGGAGCAGAGATCGAGCGGAGTAAACGTGAAATGAGGAAGGGCAGGGGGTATTTATAGCGGAGATGAATAATTGTTCGCCCGAAGAATTTTTACGAACGTGCCCCTGACCCTTCTCATTCGCTTGACACTTGTCACCCACGTACCGAGAAGTGGAGATCGTGTGTAATCGTGGGTAAATAGATAAGTATTATCGTGGGATGCAGAACGATTTTAGCGGCAAAACCGAAAATTTGGATAAGATAAGTTTTAATGTTGCGTTCGCAAATTCATCAGCTGTCAAGGACACAGTGAAGATTTTGAACGAGTTTCAAATAGAACGCACATGAAGAATTGGTGAATAGAATGGGTTGAGTATAGCATAGAGGGGGAAGGGTCCGATCACATTCACTTAGCAGGAAAAATAACTTGAAGAATTAGCAATCAGTGAATGCTGTAGAGGACATAAACTCATATATATATATATATATATATATATATATATATATATATATATATATATATATATATATATATATATATATATATATATATATATATATCCAATGAAGAAAAATGACGAAAAAGGTGATGACAATGCAAAGTTGAAGAATATGAACAACTGAGGAATTTCAAAACAAGAAAAACTCAAATTGAAGATTTTCAACTTTGGTGGTGGCGTGACCCACCATATAAGAATGTTGATTTCAGACACCGCGTACAATTGTCGTAGGGTTCTGAGAATCAAATTCTTCGTTATTTTCTTCACATTTAGAGTGTTATTCTTCATTGATTGAAGAAAAACATTTCTTCATGTGTTGCACATCTAAGTCATCAATTTTGCATAAGTGTTAGGATGAGTGTCCTATTCAAAGAACATTCAAAGATTCAAAGATATTCAGCTCACACCGCAACTTGCTAAATCTCTTCTCATCCAAGGGCTTTGTGAAGATATCGGATAGTTGTTCTTCAGTCTTCACATGCTCAATAGAAATGTCGCCCTTCAACACATGATCACGAAGAAAATGATGACGAATATGAATGTGCTTTGTCTTCGAGTGCTGAACTGGGTTGTGAGCAATCTTGATGGCGGTCTCATTGTCACAGAAGAGAGGCACATTCTTCACGTTGACACCATAGTCCTTGAGTGTTTGCTTCATCCACAGCAATTGAGCACAGCAAGAACCAGCAGCAATATACTCAACTTCTGCAGTAGACAGTGATACGCAGTTCTGTTTCTTCGAAGACCAACAAACCAAAGATCTTCTGAGGAAGTGACATGTACCAGATGTTGACTTGCGGTCCACACGATCACCAGCATAGTCAGAGTCTTAGTAACTAATGAGATCAAAAGCCGAGCCCTTGGGGTACCATAATCCAAGTGTTGGTGTGTGAGCTAGATATCGAAGAATATGTTTCACAGCCTTATGGTGTGATTCCTTCGGTGTAGCTTGAAGTCGGGCACACATGCAAACACTAACCATTATATCTCGCCTAGATGCACATAAGAACAAATCATGGAGCGGTATACCTTATGATCGAAGTCAATACCATTTTCATCAGTGCATAGATGGCCATTTGTGGGCATAGGAATTTTGACGCCTTTGCAATCTTGCATGCTGAATTTCCTTAGTATATCCTTGAGGTATTTCTCCTGAGATATGAATATGTCATTGCGTTCTTGACGAATTTGAAGACTTAAGAAGAATTTCAATTCTCCCATCATAGACATTTGATATTCTGCACTCATCATATAGGCAAATTCATCACTATAACGTTAGTCAGTATAGCCAAAAATAATATCATCAACATATATTTGGCACACAAATAATTCACCATCATAAGATTTGGTGAAAAGAGTAGGATCAAGTGAACCGGGTTTGAAGCCTCTCTTCATGAGGAATTCCTTCAAAGTATCATACCACGCCCGAGGGGCCTGCTTGAGGCCATAGAGGGCCTTATTGAGTCTGAAGACTTTGTCAGGATTCTTTGGATCTTCAAAACTTGGGGGTTGAGCAACATATACTTCTTCCTCAAGCTTACCATTGAGGAATGCACTTTTCACATCCATTTGATATAGAGTGATATCATGATGGTTAGCATAAGCAAGTAATATGCGAATAGCCTCAAGTCTAGCAACATGTGCAAAAGTTTCATCAAAATCAATTACTTCAACCTGTGTGTAGCCTTGAGCTACAAGCCGTGCCTTATTCCTTACCACAAGGCCATTTTCATCTTGCTTGTTGCGGTAGATCCACTGTGTGCCAATGATATTGTGCTTGCGAGGATCTGGACGTTTGACCAGCTCCCAAACGTTGTTGAGCTCGAATTGATGTAATTCTTCTTGAATAGCTTGAATCCATTCATGCTCCATAAATGCTTCATCTTCCTTAGTGGGCTATGTGATAGAGACAAAAGCAAAGTGCCCACCAAAGTTAGATAAATGAGAAGCTCTTGAGCGTGTGAGAGGACCTGGTGCTTCAATGTCCTCGATGATTTTCTCAATCTGCACTTCTTTTGCAACGCGAGGATGAGCTGGTTGTCATCGAGGAATTTAATCTGCATTTTGTTCAGCACCATTTTCTTCAGCATTTTCTTTAGGTGCATTAGCTCGACGTTCTTTACATTCTGGAATGAATTCTTCAGCAGATTCTTCGGTCGGAATGACATCCTTAGTAGCCTTGAACTTGATAGTTTCCTCAGGTGCTGGTTCATCTATCACAGAAGGTAGGTGCTCTCTTTGCGATCCATTAGTTTCATCGAACCACACATCTACAGTTTCAACAACCTTGTGAAGAATGTTGTTGAAGACTCTGTAGGTGTGTGAGTCCTTTCCGTAACCAAGCATAAACCCTTCATGTGCTTTTGGTGCAAATTTTGAGTTGTGATGAGGATCTCTAATCCAACATTTAGCACTGAAGACTTTGAAATAACTCACATTGGGTTTCTTGTCAGTGAGGAGTTCATAGGCAGTCTTCTTGACATACAATTCGTCCAGTTGCTTCTCGTGGGTTTTCATAACCCTGCTGCCACTGGTTACTGGATCTAGTCCTCCGCGAAAAGTCAGAATTTTTTTGAAGATATACTCTGTTGATGATGTGGCACGCAGTATCAATTGCATCAATCCAGAAACGACGAGGCATTTTGTATTCATCAAGCATAGTGCGAGCCATCTCAGCAAGAGTCCTGTTCTTGCGTTCCACAATGCCATTTTGCTGAGGAGTATAAGGAGCAGATAACTCATGAGTAATACCAAGTTCATCAAGATAGTCATCAAGACCAGAATTCTTGAACTCAGTTCCATTGTCACTTCTGATGTGCTTGATCTTCACACCAAAGTTGGTTTAGGCCCTCGAGGAAAATCGTTTGAAGACTTCCTGCACTTCATGTTTGTAAGCAACAATGTGTACCCATGTGTATCGAGAGTAATCATCAACAATAACAAAGCCATATTCAGATGCATCATTTGAAACTACAGAATAATGGTTAGGACCGAAGAGATCCATGTGAAGCAATTCAAATGGTCGAGTAGTAGTCATGATAGTCTTCGCTGGATGCTTGGCCTTAGTCATCTTTCCAGGTTCACAGGCTCCGCATAAGTGATCCTTGAGGAATTCGACATTCTCAATGCCAATAACGTGCTTCTTCTTCGCAAGCGTGTGCAAATTCCTCATGCCTTCATGACCAAGTCGTCGATGCCATAGCCAGCCTTCTAAAGATTTTGCAAGTAGACACACATCTGGTTGAAGTCCTGTTGAGAAATCAACAATATACAAGTCTCCTCTCTTAAAGCCTTCGAAGACTTTGGAATTGTGAGATTCCATGATCACAACACAGTGATACTTGCCAAAGACTACAACCATATCAAGATCACAAAGCATTGAGACAAACACAAGGTTGTATCCTAAGGTCTCGACATGCATGACTTTGTCCATGTGTCGATCCTTTGAGATCGCAACCTTACCTAGACCCAATGCCTGACTTTTGCCTTTGTCAGCGAAGATGATATGCTTCAGATGAGATGGAGATAAGGGAGCATCCATCAATAGATTATTGTCACCAGTCATGTGATTTGTACACCACTATCGAGGACCCACTCATTGGTTTTGGGTTGATCATCCTGCAGAAGAATTAGTGCAGCTTACAAACTCATGTACTTCATCAGTGAAGAATATGACATTAATTCATCAGATCAATTCCATCAAGCAATGCAACAGATAAAGCAGTATGAGGACGTGAGAAATGAGAGCTCATTTCTTCATGATTAGCCAGCATCCTTTCAGGCACTTTTCAGGTCTCCAGCAAATTCTTCACACATTAGAGCATGTCTGGAGACCTGACCCTGCAGAAGAGATTAGTTCTTTTTCTTCACGACCCACATCTAAACGGGTGGCAAAGAGTTCATCACTCTCCGAGCTCCATACAAGAAAGGTGACATAGACACCAGCCCATTTCATTTCACATAAGAGGAGTTAGGATAAGCATATGAATAAGCAGAGAAATTCTTCAAGGACTTATGAACATAATGGTTATAAGAATAATACTCATATTCATAGCCCTTAGCTCTTCCCCGTGAAATAGAGTTATTAGCACGATAATATTCATATGAGGACTTTGATCCTTTTGAGGAATTTGATCCACGTGAGGAATTTGGTCCGTATGAGGATTTGAATCCATCTGAAGATTTTGATCCATATGATGAATTGGATCTGGGGTTCCTATTCCACACACGAGGTGTCATGAGGACATTCACTTGAAGATTTTCAAGGTGCCTCTTAGGGACCCAGATTTTCTTCATAGGCAGACCATTCCTGTCAGGGATATTACTAGCAGGTATAAACCAGCTAAGGAGATCCGGATTATAGTAATGTAGCTGTGTAATTATAAACTCAGTAGAGGTTATACGGCCCGTGTGTAAAGTTTACGGTTTGTAAACCGTCCTATCATGGAACTTGAGACACAAGGAAGAAAAAGTAGAGACCGAGGCAGACACAATTATGTGCCGGCCTCGGGACTCTGGAAACCGGACCGGGCATCGCCTCTTATATAAAGGGACAACCCGGCGATGGTTCAGAGGCAAGCAACAATCCGTCGAGAGACAAGCAAGCAATCTGCTCCTTGTTCAGCGACGCCCAAGCAATACCAAACCAAACTAGACGTATGCTTTTACCTTCATCGAAGGGGCCGAACTAGTATAAACCCTCTGTGTCCTTTGTGTGCTTTTAACCTCTTCAAGCTAACCCGTGCGATGGTTCCACAACTAAGTCCGCTAAACCGGACATCTGCCGTGCTAATTCCACGACAGTTGGCGCCCACCGTGGGGCTTTCGCACGATGGTTTCGAGTTCATGAAGGGCAGCTTTGAAGGACTCAAGGGCTACGCGGTCGGCCGGATGACCAAGAGTCGCCGCGGCCGGATCTACATCGACGACGCAGGTGGGGCCCGGAGGCCGATTCAATCGAATACGGGTACCGGGTTCCTTTCGGCGGCATCCACGTCTTCATCGGCAAGATTTGTGAATCGGGACCTGAGCCGGACATCTTCCCCAACATCGTCGAGCCGGCTCAGCGTGCGAGATCGGCCTGGATTCATCCTACCGTGAAGCGCATTTTTGTTGGAGCAATACATGGAGTCCAAACCGAGGACGGATCGGATTCTGATGGTGAGACAGTTGTCTATTCCGACGAGGAATCATCATCCGGAGAGACCGAATTCATGTATCTGTTGCTGGATGGCCGATCCGAGGGTATGTCCGATGGTAACAGTATTCCGGACCCTTTTGATCCGCCGAACCGGGTGGCTGTCTTTATGGCCGGATCACAATCTGCGCCGCAGCCCACAGTGACCGGGGCGTTTACAGCTGGTGCAGGGGGGAGCGGCCAAGCCTCCTCGCCCTCTGACGCTCTATCCACCCTTGTCGAGGAGTTGACAACACGGGCAGTAGCAATGGTGGCTCCTGCTGACAAGGCGCAGCACGAAGCAGAAATCCTTCAGCTGAATGGCCGGATCGAGCAAGCCAGACAAGATCTAAACGCAGAGAAAGCTGCGATAGCAACAAGACAGGCAGAGTTAGATTCTTAGGCCTACCAGCTCAGGATGGATCAGGTCTCTGCGCAGGGAGTGAGGAACAGAAGGTATCAGACTCATTTACCGCCGGTCTATGAGGCGATGAATCTCTTTGGCACACCAGAGCGGGAGCCAACAATAATCTAGAAGTAAACCGGAGGGGAGCCCCAGCGACAGGAGCGCCGGTTCAGCAACCTACTGCAGAGCAAGATCGTCGGGTTATATCCACGCCGCACGTCCCCACTCCCCCTGGCCATTACTCAAACCCTCTGGATAACTTTGTCGCCGCTGCTTCACGCCTGGCTTCTTTACCCATTGAGGGAACATCCCCCGTAGCGATGGAAGCACGCAGAGTCAAGGATGTGCTCGACACGGCATTGACATAGCAGCAGGCGTACTCTTACAGCAGGGAGAGACTTCATTCAACACCCCGTCACAGCCAAAGTTATACTAGGCATTGGGATGAATCGGAGGTGTCCAGCAGTGAGCGGAGGCGTCAACGTCACAGACAGGATAATCCGGCAGGAGCAGAAGCGCAAGCCTAGGAGGCGATAAACCGGGCCAGACCTACGGCCCGTGAGGACATCCACCAGACGACGCCGGTTCACACAACCACAGCAGAGACGGGAGTCACGGCGAGTTCCTTTGGAGTGCAGTGTCTCATTCCCGCTTTACGAAGCGTAATGTTACCCAAGGACTTCAAGGGTCCACGTAAGGTGCCTAACTACACAGCAGATTTGGCTCCAGAGGCTTGGATCGAGAGCTATGAGATGGCTATGGAGATGCTGGACATAGATGAAGCGGCATGCGCAAAATATTTTACCATGATGCTTGAGGGTACAACCCGGACCTGGTTAAAGGGCTTACCGCCTAACTCCATCGTATCATGGGGTGAGTTTCGCCGCCAATTTATTAAAAATTTTAAGGACACGTGCAAACAGCCAATGTCAGTGTTAGACCTAGTGGCATGTATACAAGGAGAGCAAAAGCCTATGAGTGCATGGGTGCGGCGAGTGTCAGAAATCTTGAACTC
The DNA here is from genome assembly GCA_902687465.1 of Secale cereale. Taxonomy (NCBI): domain Eukaryota; kingdom Viridiplantae; phylum Streptophyta; class Magnoliopsida; order Poales; family Poaceae; genus Secale; species Secale cereale. The sequence continues at coordinate 792,554,555 of LR738711.1, read as the reverse complement.
TTCGAACGGCATCAGTCCCAGTATGGCGATAGTAACACTGGAAAACAATTGCCGGGTTGAGTCTCCGAAGTTGAAGCTGGGACGGCTCAAGCGGGATTGTAATGACATGTGAACTCTCATGAGCGCTTTGGTAAGGTATGGGGACTCTGACAACACTAAGTACCCAGAAGCGGATGGGGATAAGTCCGGAAAAGCAAATAAGCCTGGTAAACCGGCGCAGGCTAGTCCGATCGGAACAAGTTTCAACGGTAAGCGAAAGGCAGAGGGTGGCTCTGATTTTGTGGCCAATACCAAAGTTCAGGGAAACTTTCAACACAACAAGGGTAGACCGCCTCCACCGAACGGCGGAGGGTTCATTAATCTGGAGCGACAGTTGAACGAGCCTTGCCCGAAGCACAGCACTGAGGAACGCCCAGCTAAACACACAAGGGGGGAATGCCGGATCATGATGGAGTCCATGAACCGGGCTAGATTCAACAATGGACCACCGGGCGGCGGTTCAGGCCCCGGGTTTCTTGGTCCGGGTCACCAGGGTAATGGCTCCGAATCAGGATATCATAGCGGCAACAATGGTTATAACCAAGGCAATCATCAGCATGGTCAGGGCGGTTACAATAACCAAGGCAATCATCAGTATGGTCAGGGCGGTTACAATAACCAAGGCAACCAACAGCAGGGCCAGGGTAATCACAACAACCAAGGCAATCAGCAGCGTCAGCAGCAGCAGCAATCCGGATATCAGAATAATCCGAAAGAACTGAGTAGTGGACAGTATCATGTATTCACTACAAGTTTGTGCAAACGAGATCAAAAGGTCTTTACGGCGGGCGGTCCACACAGTTGAACCGGCAATACCACGATTCCTGTGCTGGTCGGAGCAACCTATCGTGTGGAGCAGAGAGGATCACCGGCCGCGGGTGGATAATCAGGGCCAATTGGCCTTAGTGGTGGCACCACAGGTGGGTGGCTACAAATTCACCAAGGTTCTCATCGACGGTGGCAGCAGTATCAATATCTTATATTACGAGACTTTTTGTCGCATGGGGCTGACGGATAAGAAGCTAAGACAGTCACACACGATGTTCCATGGAGTAGTGCCAGGTAAATCAGCTTACCCAGTTGGGAAAATTGACCTAGAAGTGACCTTTGGAGATGAACAGGATTCCATGTCAGAGACGATAACCTTTGAGGTGGTAAAGATCTGGAGCCCATACCATGCGCTATTTGGGCGGCCGGTTTACGCTAAGTTTATGGGTAGACCATGCTATGTTTATCTACAGCTCAAGATGCTGGGTCACAAGGGAACCATCACGGTTCATGGAAGTCGCAAAATCGCATTGGAGTGCGAAGAAGGAGACGCTGCTTATGCAGAGGCAGTATGTGCTACGGAGGAATTAAAGTTTTATAAAGACAATGTTGATCCAGCGGATATGTCCCCGTTGAAGAAGCCAACTACGGAGCATGATCCGGCGTTGAAGTTTAAATTGGCAGAGGAAACCAAGTAAGTCGACTTTGTACCAGGCGATTCATCTAAGCAATTCACTATCAGCGCTAACCTTGACCCTAAATAGGAAAGTGCGCTCATCGAGTTCATCCGTGAGAACCGGGATATCTTTGCATGGAAACCTTCTGACATGCCAGGTATACCGAGGGAACTCGCTAAGCACAGTCTTAATATTGATCCTAAGTTCAAATCGGTCAAGCAATATCTGCGCTGCTTCAACGAAGAAAGGCGCAAGGCTATAGGGGAAGAAGTGGCCAGGCTATTGGCCACAGGGTTCATAGTTGAAGTATTCCACCCGGAGTGGTTGGCTAATCCGGTGCTAGTGTTAAAGAAAAACGGAAAGTGGAGAATGTGTGTGGATTACACAGATCTAAACAAAGCTTGTCCAACCGACCCTTTTGCTCTCCCTCGTATTGATCAGATCATTGATGCTACGGCGGGATGTGAGCGGCTAAGTTTTTTGGATGCATATTCAGGATATCACCAGATCAAGATGGCGGTTAAGGACCAAGAGAAGACAGCCTTCATAACTCCTTTTGGTGCATTTTTGCTATGTGTCTATGCCTTTTGGGCTCAAGAGTGCCCAAGCAACTTACCAGCGTTGCGTACAGAACTGTCTTAAGGGGCAGATAGGGAAAAATGTTCATGCCTATGTGGATGACATCATGGTGAAGTCAAGGAAGGAGGAGACATTGATAGAGGACCTCAAGGAAACCTTTGATAACCTTCGGGCCTATAAAATGATGCTTAATCTGGAGAAGTGTGCTTTCGGTGTTCCGGCGGGCAAGCTCCTTGGATTTTTGGTGTCAAACAGAGAAGTAGAAGCCAATCCTGAGAAGATCAAGGCAATCACGTCCCTGACTAAACCAGCTTGCATCAATGATGTTCAGCGTATCGCTGGCCGGATTACAGCGTTGAGCCGATTCATCAATCGTCTGGGGGAGAAGGCAATCCCGCTTTATCAGATGCTAAAAAAGACGGACCGGTTTATATGGAGCGATGAGGCAAATGCTGCGTTTGAGGATTTAAAGTGGCAATTGGCAGAACCACCTGTCCTTGCTGCCCCCGTTGATAAGGAGCCGCTACTATTATATGTAGCCGCTAATGCACGGGCAGTTAGCATGGCAATCGTGGTCGAGCGCAAAGAATCAGGAAAGGAGTATCCGGTTCAACGTCCGGTTTATTATATCAGTGAGGTTCTCATTGCATCCAAACAAAGGTACCCGCATTGGCAGAAGCTGGTATATGGCGTGTTCATGCCAAACCGGAAGTTGAAGCATTATTTCCAAGGCAACCCAATAACTGTTGTCAGTTCAGCGCCATTGGGGGATATAATCCAGAACAGGGAAGCCACTGGCAGAGTGGCGAAGTGGGCCATTGAGCTTAGCCCACACAGATTGAAATATGTGCCACGAACTGCTATCAAATCCCAAGCATTGGTGGATTTTATCAATGATTGGAAAGAATTCCAAGCACCAGAGGAGAAGCCGGATCATACATACTGGACTATTCACTTTGACGGTTCAAGGCAATTAGAGAGCTCGGGGGCTGGAGTTGTGTTAACTTCCCCGCGAGGTGACAAATTTTGTTATGTCCTCTGTTTAATGTTTCCTTGTACTAACAATGCAGCAGAATATGAGGCATTGCTTCATGGCCTGCGGATGGCTAAGGAGATGAACTTGAGCCGGGTCAAGTGTTTTGGTGATTCAGATTTAGTGGTACAGCAAGTATTCGGCAAGTGGGATTCTAAAGACCCTCTCATGGCAGCTTACAGACGAGAAGTTGAAGCAGTCGCATGATATTTCAAAGGATATCAGGTGGATCACATAGACCGGCGAAAAAATGAAGCGGCCGATGCTCTAAGCCTGCTGGGTTCTCAGCGTAAACCGGTGCCACCGAATACCTTTTTGGATGAACGACACAGTCCATGAGTTCAGGTACCGTCGGAGGAAGATTTGGCTATTCCTGATCCGGAAGCGCAGCTGGTTGCGGCACTTCATGTTACTCCGAATTGGACACTCCCTTACTTGGCATATCTAAGCCGTGGAGAGTTGCCCGATGATGAGATTGAAGCAAGGCAGATAATCCGGCGATCAAAATCCATGACAATTGTAAACAGGGAACTTCACCATCGCAATGTTTCTGGAGCATTTCAGTGGTCTGTGTCATCCGAGGAAGGTTGTGACATCCTTCGAGAGATTCATGAAGGGGATTGTGGTCATCACGCCGGTTCAAAATCCTTGGTTTCTAAAGCTTTCCGACATGGGTTCTATTGGCTGACAGCCCATGCTGAAGCGGAGGATCTGGTCCGGAAGTGCGATGCTTGTCAGAAATTTTCACGGCACTACTAGGAAAAGGCCTACTAATGGCGCACCTAATTTGGCCATTAATGGCGCATTAGTGGTGCGCCATTACTAGCACACCATTAGTATCTGGTATACTAATGGCGCACCGCAGATGCGCCATTAGTGTGCACAGTAGTGCGCCATTAGTATGCCTCCCAGGGGCCATGTGTACCCAGGTGCTTTGGCATACTAATGGCGCACTTCGGCAGGATGCGCCATTAGTAATGTCCGCATAGTAATGGCGCACTGTCTGGTGATGCGCCATTAGTATCCTTTGGCATACTAATGGCGCACTGTGTTGTGATGCGCCATTAGTATGAATATTAGG
>LR738711.1:792527794-792541939 GCA_902687465.1 Secale cereale | reverse complement strand
GGAATCGAGGGTGCGGGGCGTCGGCGGTGGTGGTTGAGTAGGGGAATAGAGGGTGCGGGGGGTCGGCGGCGGCGGCCGGTGGACCGGGGGGTGCTCGGCGGCGAGGGGGACTGGAATCTGGCGAGGTGGGATAGCGATCGAGATGGAGGGGGGGTCAAGATCGAGTGTCCATGAAATTTAAAATTATTCATGATAGTTCAAAAAGTGCCCATGAAATACAATCGAGAAATGAAGGGTACGATTTAAATACAATCGATCTTAGCTAGCTATCTGTTCACAATCTTCTTGCCCTTCTTTTTCGCAAATGGAGTTCTTCTGTGGAACGGACGTCCTTTAGGTAGGGTGGTCCTGCTTCTTCTTGTGGTGTAAGCTGCTACTTCATCATCGTCGTCATGTTCGATCCTCGGGTCGCCGTACTTGTCGAAGTCTTGCTCATTGGCTACTCCATCCATTCCGATGATCTTCCTTTTGCCTCTCCTCACGACAACACGACTGGGCTTTGACGGATCAGTAATGAAGAAGCATTGCTCAACTTGGGAAGCCAGTACCCATGGCACATTTTAAGCGGTGACATTTGCTCCCGCGGTCTTGGATTTGGCTTCGGGTATAACCATGGTGGTGAAATACCGGTCTTCTTTTAGGACGCTCTTGGCCCATCTGACACGGAACATCGGGACCTTCTCTCCAGCGTAGCTCAGCTCCCAGATCTCCTCGATCCTTCCGTAGTATCTGTCCTTGTCATTACCGGTGTAGGATTCCATCGTTACCCCGGAGTTTTGATAACCATCGCTCTTCATGTCCTTGGCCTCGGTGTAGAATGTGTAGCCGTTGATATCGTACGCCTGATACGTCCAAAACGTATCTATAATTTCTGCTTGCTCCATGCCACTTTTGGGTGATATTGCTATGATATTCATACACTTCCATACACATTTGATCATATTTGGACTAACTTACTAATCCAGTGCACCCCAGTGCCAGTTTCTGTTTTCGGCTATTTTTGTATTTCAGGTTTTCACGTTTCGAGAACTGCCCAGAAAAATCCAGAAAAATTATATATAAAATCAGCGATTCGGAAACAACACTGCGTCCGAAGGGCAGCCTGGGGGGGCCACAGGGGCTCCAGGCGCCTTGTGGGCGCCCCCCCCTGGGCCGCGGCGGGGGGGGGGGGGGCGCCTGGCCCCCCCGAGGCTCACCCGGTGCCCTACTTTGGCACATATTTAAAGGACCCTCCGAAAACCTCAGAGGAGGAACTCTTTTCGCGATCCCATCTCTGTTCCGCCGCCGCCGCCGCTTCCAAGATCGGGAGCACCAGGAGAACTCTTCCCGGCACCCTGCCGGAGGGGAGGATCACCACCGGGAGCTTCTCCACCACCATGGAAGCCTCCCGGATGACTCGTGAGTAGTCTCCCTTGGACCATGAGTCCATTACCAGTAGCTATGTGATGTTCTCCTCCCGTTCTTGTGCTTCACTAATTAGTCCTCGTGAGCTGCCCTACATGATCGAGGCACCTATGTAATCCTTATGCTGTTGCTATGTTGAGTTTGCTGGGATCCGATGGATTATGAGATTATGTTCAGATTGATCTTGAGTAATATATTTGATTGACCTCTTTTATATTTTAGTTCATAAGTAATTCTTGCATGTTCTCCGTTGTTATTTATTGCTTTGGCCGAGTAATAGGTAGTGACTCCAAGAGGGAATGTTATGCTCGATTGTGGGTTCATGCCCCTCGATGACTAGCTTGAGTGACAGAAACATGAGTCTAAGGGATGTGTTGTTGCCACAAGGGGGAAAACAACGGTGCTTGTGCCCGCGGGTGCAAGGATTGTTTACTTTACGCAAAGTTCTTTTAATGAAGTTGTTTGTTGCATTGAGTTTACACTATCGGTGGGACTCGCAACTTAATACCAGCGAGATGTTCTGGATAGATATCTCAAGGTGGATGATTAGTAGTAGATATTGATGGATTTCGGTCTACTTACTTTGGCGTACCGCCCATGCTTTGAACTTCAACCTTTCTTGCAATGTAGTCAGCATTGGTTTGCGTTCGTGGTCCTGTCAATTGCCTAGCTGTAATTTGTTTACCTCACATAGCTGTTTTATCGTCTTTTGGGAGAGAGACATCACTAGTGAACATCATGAGACTCCGGTCCATATTACCATCATTGTCACATCCACTATTTACTTTTCGCTATTTACTTACTATTGCAAAAACTATCTATCACTACTATCATTGCTTCTAATCCTTTGTGAACTACAAGGCCGGAGAGATTGACAACCTCTCTGTACTCGTTGGGAGCAAAGTTATTTGTATCTGTGTGCAGGTCCACGTTGGTTGCTACTAATCTGGCGCCGTAGCAATTGACACCAACTTGTTGAACCTAGGAGTCTCTGGGGAATCGATCCTTGGCATCTTTGCTAGGGGAAAACACTTCTACTTACTGCATCTTACACCTTCCACTTGGGGTAACCAACGAGGGGTTCGAGGCCCATCAAGGAGTATTTTCTGGCGCCATTGCCGGGGACTCCACTCTTCAGGATAGGGGAGTTGCATGCTATCTTTTACCTTTGCTTTTTTGTCTTGTTAGTTTACCTTTCGTTTTTTACTTTAGTTCCTTTTATCAAAAATCACAAAAATAGTTATCTTGTTCTTTAGCTGTCATTATGTCGGGTCCTTTTGTCTTTGACGAGGCAGAAGTTCTCACCTTTAAACAAAGAGGTGGGGAAAGTTTGAAAGAAGCTTGGTATAGAATTAATGATTCACAAAAAAGAGCCACCAAGAAGCAACCTACTACTATCTTGCTTAGAAACTTTTATGTTGGAATTACTTCTTGGAATAGGTTTATTCTAGATACTGCTATCAATGGGAATTTCCTAGAGGCCCCAGTTTGGGTGTCTCTTAGTATTATTGAAAATCTTGTTGGGAATCTCCCTGTTGTTAGCATTCGAGAGGACATCACCCTAGCTCACATTATGAAAAAACTTGAAAAGATAGAGCTAGAGATGCCAAGCATTAATAAGATGAATGAGTTGGATCGTAAGATCCAAGGGAATTTGAATAGACTTGATAGCTCCATGCATAAAATTTTCAAAATTTTGGACACCGTCAAATTCCATGATTTTGCCTCTTCTAGGATGGACAAGATTGAGGAAATATTTGATACCTTAGAAACTACTTTCTCCTCGATCAAAACCAAAAAGGTAGAAACTCCGGCAAAGAGGGAGCCTAAGTTCGTTCACGTTCCAAAGGCTCCCCGTTCTAAAAGTAATCCACCTATTGCCAAAGGGGTAGAAACTGTAAAGACTTTGGAAGAAACACCTATCGTTAATGAATTTATAAATGAATCTTCCCTTGACTTTTATCCTTTTGGACTTCTACCTAGAAGTATCTCTATGAGGCCTTTATTTGAGAGTCCTCTTAAGACTAGTTGTATTATTGAAGAGCTTTTTGATGATCTTGATGATGGTTCAATTGATACAACTTGATCTATGTATTATGCCTAGCTTAAAGGCATAAAAGAAAGCGCTTTTGGGAGGCAGCCCACATGAATAAAATTTTTGCTTTTGTTGTGTCTTGATGTTGTTTACTGCTGTAGCATCATCATTGTATCTTTTCTTTTCATATTTGTGCCAAGTATAGCCTCTGATTGCTAGAAAGTTCAAAAGTTGTGAGGTGCTGTCCAGGAAACAGATTCTGTCCTTGGATAGAAAAATTCGTATAAAATCACCAGATCATCTTTTTGGTCTGAAATTTTTCGACAGCGTTCTCTATATAATTGTGAGTGAAGTCTATTTTAAATCCTGAGATTGTAGAGCACGATGCAAATGAACCCTGACGTCTAAATCCTTGAAATCTGTACCCTGACCTTGCCCATCCCGGTCATTTTTGACCTTTAAGCCGTATCCGAACGGGGATTCGTACATGGCTCAGAAAAGACCGGGATGTATGAGTTATTATACAGCATATGTTTGTGGGACCCGCTCGTGGCCGGCGCCGACGACTGCATATGCCTCCTCGAACTCCGCTGCAGCAGCCAAGTTGTTCGACGAAATGGCCGTCGCTGCTGCTGGATCGATGCATGCACGTACGCACTACTGCTGAATCGATGCAGTCCGCCGAGATGCATGCACGTACCCATAAAAAGGAAAGAACAAGACATACGTACAACTGTACAAGCTAGCTTTCAAACATACAGTGCTGATTGATTCCGGCTGGATACGAAAGCAACTCGAGCCAGCTTCGCGTGGGAGCAGTTTCATCGCGCTCGTCGAAGCATGCAGTGCAGGTGCGCGTGTGACTGCGTAGGGGAGGAACTAGCGCATCGAGGACTGCTACGTCGTCACCAGCGACTGCATGGCCATCTAGCGCGGCTGGATAAGTACCAGCATCGCCAGGCATGCTAATATGGAATACAAATATATCTTTCGACAGATAGAGCAGGATGGTCCGGCGGTCAGCTCGGCTCGTCGGCGACTTTTATTTTTTGCCTGAAACCATTTATTTCCCCATCGCACTGACAGGAAAGGACCCACGTATGTGTACACTGACATGGCAATATTTAATTTGGTCAAAGTTAACAATCCCGGATTCCCTGTGCCACATCACCAAATCCCCTCCTAAAACAGAGTGAAGGTTCATTTAGAGCGGGATCAGAGAGGACAGGGTACAAACTTGAGGGATTCAGACGTGAGGGTTCGTTTCAGACTAAGCCTACAACCTCAAGGTTTAAATCAGACTTTACTCTATAATTTTCTTTCGTGCGTCAGTTCTGAGTTTTTTGATTTGAGTTGCAGAAGTATCCCGAACAGACCAATTACTGCCTGCTGTTCTGTTTTTCACAGATTCTGTCCTGTTTTGCCTTACCTTCACTTTGCAAATTAAGAACTTGCTTTTTCTTTGCAAAAACCTCTTAGCAATCTTGAGAAACAGTAGAACTTCAAGAATATCCTTATTTCCAGCAAGGTATAATTATTTTATTAAGGGTACTAACCTCGCTAATCAGATTATGATGAGTTATGTATGAAGGGAGTTTTCAAGTGTGCGAGGGAAGATGATAAAAAGATTCAGGAGTGTCAAGCGCTCAAGCTTGGGGATGCCCCCGTGCACCCCCCAAGAAATATTCAAGGAGACTCAAGCGTCTAAGCTTGGGGATGCCCCCGTGCATCCCCTTCTCCATCAACATTATCAGTTCGTCTTTCGTTTCGCTATATTTTTATCACTTCACGTGTTATGTGCTATGCTTGGAGCGTCTTGCTTTTAGTTTTCTTTTTAGTTTTTCATAACGAGTCGGAACCCAGCATTCCTTTATGTGGGAGAGAAACACGCTCCACTTCTACCTAGAACATTACATAGAATTTTCATGTCTATCTATGATGTGTGTGTTCTTTGTCTTTTAATAGCTACTATCATGCTCTGCTCTTATTATTCATGCTTATCTTTTCAAGAGCTTTTATTTAGTTGGTTGCTTGAACTCTCTTTAATTACCATGCTCACCTTATTAAGAGAGTTTGCTTCCGTTGCATTGGTTAATGTGTCTATGATAAAGATGCTACTTGCATGATGGTGCTTAGTAGTTCAGGTTTTTCTTTTGGTTAATCTCAAATAGTTGGGGGGTTCCCAATGTGTTATTGGAGTACCAACTTGGTTTGTGTTGCCTATGATGTGGTATGGTTTGGTAATATCTTCCTTCGAGAATTTATTTTGATTGACTTGGCGTATGCTCACGCATATTCAAGACTATAAAGAAAGTCTGTCAAGCCTTGATGATCTTTTATTTCTAAGTAGCGATATAACAACCATGCCTGATTCAATATTGCTTTGTAGCTCTGCATGATTATGACCGTCATTGCTCTCTTAGTTGGTCGCTCCCAGTCTTTTGCTAACCTCCACCTGCACTAAGCAAACTAACCATGCAATACATAGCTCATGGGAAAGTAGCCTAAAAACTATTGTGGTAAAGAATATGTTGCTCATGTATCTTATTTCTTATAAGTTGCTTGCTGAGCGGTAACCATGTTTCTGGGGAAGCCATCAACTGTACACTTTTGTTGAATATCATGTGAGTTGCTATGCATGTTCGTCTTGTCTGAAGTAAGGGTGATTTGCCGTGGGTTGAATTAATATGCATATTGTTAGAGAAGAACATTGGGCCGCCAACCAAAGCCATGCATCATGGTGGAAGTTTTAGCTTGGACCTTAATCCTCAATCTCTCATGAATTAAAGAGGAGTCCATCATCTATTTTCTATGTTGTCCCGGTATGGATGTCCTCAAGTTGAGATCTATCAAAAACGAGAAATCAAATGCGATATATCTCCTTGGACCTTTGTACAGGTGGCATAGAGGTACCCCTTTGTGACGCTTGGTTAAAACATATGTAATGCAATGATAACCCATGGGAATCCGAGCTAATTAGGACAAGGAGCGAGCACTATTAGTATTCGATGCATGAGGCTTGCAACTTATAGGATGTTTTATGCATGACAGATATGAAGTACTACTACCGTTGACACAATTGCTTCCATGTTTTCAAAATAAAAAGCTCTAGCACATAACCATTCTTTTACTTTTATGTTGAAGCACCAACTACTGAGAGCATGATTGTCATTCGGAGTGTAATGTGCATTGTTCCAAAGTAGCATTGTCTTTTGCATGATTGTGATATCGTTTATTCTGAAATGATTGTATCTAGTCATCACTTAAACCTTGAAGGTGCCCCTGCATTTATGTTTTGCATCACTAAAGGGGGCAAGCTAGATATCACTTTATCATATTTGCACATCATGTTCATTGCAAATCTTTTTGATGTTTCAGTTTCATGTTGTAAAACTTTCAGTCATTTGTGATTTTCTCTTGAGGCAACTTAATTACTATAGAATCATTGTCTCAGTAAGCTTTTGTCATATGACTATAAAAAAGTCCTATATGGTTAATAGCATTTCACCACAGAAATTATTCTTGTTATCATTTACCTACTCGAGGACGAGCAGGAATTAAGCTTGGGGATGTTGATACGTCCAAAACGTATCTATAATTTCTGCTTGCTCCATGCCACTTTTGGGTGATATTGCTATGATATTCATACACTTCCATACACTTTTGATCATATTTGGACTAACTTACTAATCCAGTGCACCCCAGTGCCAGTTTCTGTTTTCTGCTGTTTTTGTATTTCAGGTTTTCACGTTTCGAGAACTGCCCAGAAAAATCCAGAAAAATTATATAAAAAATCAGCGATCCGGAAACAACACTGCGTCCGAAGGGCAGCCTGGGGGGGCCACAGGGGCTCCAGGCGCCCTGTGGGCGCCCCCCCCCTGGGCCACGCCGGGGGGGCGCCTGGGCCCCCCAAGGCTCCCCCGGTGCCCTACTTTGGCACATATTTAAAGGACCCTCCGAAACCCTCAGAGGAGGAACTCTTTCCGTGATCCCATCTCTGTTCCGCCGCCGCCGCCGCTTCCAAGATCGGGAGCACCAGGAGAACTCTTCCCGGCACCCTACCGGAGGGGAGGATCACCACCGGGAGCTTCTCCACCACCATGGACGCCTCCCGGATGACTCGTGAGTAGTCTCCCTTGGACCATGAGTCCATGACCAATAGCTATGTGATGTTCTCCTCCCGTTCTTGTGCTTCACTAATTAGTCCTCGTTAGCTGCCCTACATGATCGAGGCACCTATGTAATCCTTATGCTGTTGCTATGTTGAGTTTGCTGGGATCCGATGGATTATGAGATTATGTTCAGATTGATCTTGAGTAATATATTTGATTGACCTCTTTTATATTTTAGTTCATAAGTAATTCTTGCATGTTCTCCGTTGTTATTTATTGCTTTGGCCGAGTAATAGGTAGTGACTCCAAGAGGGAACGTTATGCTCGATTGTGGGTTCATGCCCCTCGATGACTAGCTTGAGTGACAGAAATATGAGTCTAGGGAATGTGTTGTTGCCACAAGGGGGAAAACAACGTTGCTTGTGCCCGCGGGTGCAAGGATTGTTTACTTTACGCAAAGTTCTTTTAATGCAGTTGTTTGTTGCATTGAGTTTACACTATCGGTGGGACTCGCAACTTAATACCAGCGAGATGTTCTAGATAGATATCTCAAGGTGGATGATTAGTAGTAGATATTGTTGGATTTCGGTCTACTTACTTTGGCGTACCGCCCATGCTTTGAACCTCAACCTTTCTTGCAATGTAGTCAGCATTGGTTTGCGTTCGTGGTCCTGTCAATTGCCCAGCTGTAATTTGTTTACCTCACATAGCTGTTTTATCGTCTTTTGGGAGAGAGAAATCACTAGTGAACATCATGAGACTCCGGTCCATATTACCTTCATTGATCACATCCACTATTTACTTTTCTTACTATTGCAAAAACTATCTATCACTACTATCATTGCTTTTAATCCTTTGTGATCTACAAGGCCGGAGAGATTGACAACCTCTCTGTACTCGTTGGGAGCAAAGTTATTTGTATCTGTGTGCAGGTCCACGTTGGTTGCTACTAATCTGGCGCCGTAGCAATTGACACCTACTTGTTGAACCTAGGAGTCTCTGGGGAATCGATCCTTGGCATCTTTGCTAGGGGAAAACACTTCTACTTACTGCATCTTACACCTTCCACTTGGGGTAACCAACGAGGGGTTCGAGGCCCATCAACGCCTCATAGGTCATCAGGTTGTGCTAGGCGCCCTGTGACAAGGCGAATATGAGTTGTTCTTCCGCGGAAGAATCATCATGTAAAGGGTACGACAGAAGCTTCTGCTTGAACCAACGTGTGAAACATGAGTTGTGCTCTTTGATTATATCTCCGTCCGTCCTCTGTTGGCCTCGGACATTGTACGTCTTCTCAATAAAGGTTTTGTGCTGAACCACCCAAGGATCGACCACGTCTATGTGTTGTAGCGCGACTAGGTTTGCTCTTTCAAAGTCGGCGAGTCGACCCTCGAAGTGGACATGCATTTCGCGGCGACCCTCACGGTGACCCCATCCAGCGAGCCTGCCGAGGTGCCTGTTGACGGGCAGACCAATGGGGTTCTCGATGCCTAGATAATTCGTGCAGTAGGAGATGCACTCTTCGGTCAGAAAGCCCCTGGCTATGCTTCCCTCTGGACGTGACATGTTGCGAACGTATCCTTTGATGACACCATTCATCCTTTCGAACGGCATCATGCTGTGCAGGAACGTCGGCCCGAGTTGGATGATATCGTCCACGATATGGACCAGCAGATGCACCATAACGTCGAAGAATGCGGGCGGGAAGTACATCTCAAGCTCCCATAGTATCACCACGATCTCTTCATGTAGCCTTCTGAGTTGCCTCACGCCAACAGACTTCCGAGAGATGACGTCGAAAAAGTTTCATAGGCCAAATAGGGTTTCACGGACGTGCGCGTCCATGATACCACGGATTGCAACTGGAAGTATCTGCATCATCAGCACGTGACAGTCGTGAGACTTCATCCCGCTGAACTTCAGCTTTGCCCGGTCTAGGTATCTGCTTATCTTCCCCGCGTAACCGTAAGGAAGTTGTACTCCTACGAGGCAGGTGAAAAATTGCTCGATCTCCTCCTGACTTAGAGTGAAGCACGCGGGAGGGTAGTCATTTCCGGTCTTCTTGGCCTTTTTGCCTTTGCGACGACTTTCCGTGTCCTGCTTCGCCTCATCATCATCATCATCATCATCATCATCATCATCATATATAGCGTGAAGCTCCTGCCTGATACCCATTGATTTCAAGTCTGCCCGTGCTTTCGGCCCATCTTTGGTCCTCTCTGGCATGTTGAGCAGGGTACCAAGCAGACTCTCGCACACGTTCTTCGTGATATGCATTACATCAAGGCTGTGAGGCACACGGTGAATCTTCCAGTACGGCAAGTCCCAGAAACAGACCTCGTTTTCCATACCTTCAGCACCGGCTCTGGCGCCTTTCGCTTCTTTCCCGGCTCTGGCGCCTTTTGCTTCTTTCCCGGCAGTGGGCAATCTTTCCAATTTTTCAACAGCTTGTCTATTTCCTCGCCGCTCCTCGTACGCGGGCGTCCTCGGGGTTCGGTTTCACCATCGAACAGATCCTTGCGTTTTCTCCACAGGTCATCCTCGCGAAGCCACCTTCGATGTCCCATGAACACGGTTTCGAAGACCCGGGATCTCTATCTAGCTGGCGATACGTTGTGTCATCCATGCACCTGACGCATCCAGAAAATCCGTGGACCACCTGCCCCGCGACATATCCGTAACCGAGATAGTCGTGCACCTTCGTGAGCAGCACGGCTCTCATAGGGAAATATTCTTTTTTTGCGGTGTCCCACGTATTGGCTGGCGTTTTCCACAGCGTGTCTAGCTCCTCTTTCAGCAGCCCCAGATACAGATTGATGTCGTTCCCTGGTTGTTTCGGTCCTTCAATTAGCATACTCATGTGAATGTACTTCCTCTTCATGCACAACCAGGGGGGAAGGTTGTACATCCACACAAACACAGGCCAGGTGCTATGTGTGCTTCTTTGGCTGCCAAACGGATTGACTCCATCGGTGCTCGCGCCCAGCACGATGTTCCTTGGATCGTTCCCAAATTCTAGGTCTTCGAAGTTCAACGCTTGCCACTGGCTCGCATCCTTAGGGTGACTCAGCATCTTGTCTTTTCTATCTATCTCCGGATCATTTGCGTCATCTTCTCGCTTCTTCTCCTCCCTATCCACGTGCCAACGCAGGAGCTTTGCTACCTTAGGGTCCGTGAAATACCGCTGCGGACAAGGAGTGATCGGAAAGTACCACACCACTTTTCGAGGAGCTTTCTTCCTCTTCTTGTATCGAGTGACGCCGCACACCGGACATATGGTAGACTCCGCGTGCTCGTCCCGATAAATGATGCAATTGTTCATGCACACATGGTATTTCACGTGCGGTAAATCCAGAGGACACACGATTTTCTTCGCCTCCTCCAAACTGGTGGGGCACTTGTTCCCCTTGGGAAGACGTTCGTGCCAGAATGACATATTCTCGTCGAAGCATGCGTCCATCATTTTGTGTTTAACATTCATCTCCAGAGCCATGAGCGTTACTTTCAGGCGGGTATCCTCGGGCCTCCTTCCTTCATACAATGGAGTAGCCGCGTCTAACTCAAGTTGATCCATCTTGGCTTTCACTCGGGCGGCAGCTCTTGCGTTATCGGTCTGCTTGAGAAGCAGCTCTTGAATATGAGGGTCCTGCACCCAGCCCATCGATGGTCCAGCGTCGTCTGCTCCGCCGGCATCATCATCTTCATGATCATGCCCGTCGTGTGCTTCGGCATCTTCCTCATCATCATGTCCTGCATCTTCTACATGATGACTGTGTACAGCATCACCGTCCTGATCATCTCCTGGGGATTCTTCGTCTTCTCGCCCGCCCGAGCCACGGTGGTTGTCTTGCTGGCCTTCCTCATTTCTTGCCCGGCCCCCATGGACGACTTCGTAGTCATCTTCATCACCTTGCCACCGATAGCCATCCATGAAACCACGAAAGAGCAGGTGGTCCCGCACCTGCCCGGAATCCGGGTCCGCAATAAGGCTCTTCAGCTTGCATCTTCGACACGGACATCTTATCTCCGTCTCGTTCTTTTGAAGCATCTCGGCCTTCGCGGACCTCAAAAACCTATTCACGATGCCTTCGGTCATCGTGCGCACCATGGTCGCCTACAGGGTAGAGCAAAACGATATTTTAGAACCAAGAAAAAAATTGCCATGACTTTCCCTAAAAATAGGACAAAAATGAATGCTTAATGCCAAAATTCTCACCGAAACGGAAATGAATCAACATTCCGGGAAAATATTGGCAACTATCCCATTTAAAATACCGGTACACCTCCAAACACAAACACATATGCAACACAACAAACATATGCAACACCACGAACATACATAGATCTAGCTAGGCCATAAAAAGTGCATGTGCACATTGTTGTATGGAGAACAACATAAATATAGCTTCCCCCCTTACTTACCTATCAAAACAAGGTAATTTAACCACTTAATTTGAATGAATATATGGTGGAAATGAGGTGAAAAAGAGGAGGGACCCGAGAGGAGAGGAGGTGGAGAGAATGAAGTGGGGGAGAAAGTGAGTGTGGGTAGGATAGGCTGTCCAAAATATCTTGTTGCTGCCCGCTTACTAATGGCGCACCAACTATAAATGCGCCATTAGTAATCAGGGATACTAATGGCGCATTTATAGTAGGTGCGCCATTACTAGTTTTGCAAAAAAAAAAATAACATACTAATGGCGCACTGTCACACAGTGCGCCATTACTAGTTTAAACTAGTAATGGCGCACTCTGGGACAGTGCGCCATTAGTAGTTTTGTAAAAAAAAGAATAAAAAATATCATAAAAAAAGAACATTAATGGCGCACTTTACTGCTGGTGCGCCATTACTAGTTACAACTAGTAATGGCGCACTTCTTACAGATGCGCCATTAGTATGTTTGGACAGGCGCACTAGTTCAAAAAAAAACTTCTTGATACTAATGGCACACTCTGGGCCTGGTGCGCCATTAGTAGTTCGAACTCTAATGGCGTATCTGTTGCTGGTGCGCCATTACTATATACTAATGGCGCACTGCTTGTCTGGTGCGCCATTAGTATCAATTCCATCTATAGCCCTTTTCCTAGTAGTGCGGCGTGCTCTTGTTCCGACGCAGGAGCTGCAGATGATACCAATTACTTGGCCATTTGCGACTTGGGGCTTGATATGGTTGGGACTTTTAAACGATCCCAAGATCAAAAAACTCATCTGCTGGTTGATGTAGATAAGTTTACAAAGTGGATTGAGGCAGAGCCTGTGAGCAAGTGTGATGCGGCAACCGCGGTTAAATTCATCAAAAAGGTAATTTTCTGGTTTGGCTTTCCACACAGCATCATCACAGACAATGGCACCAATTTATCTAAAGGAGAGATGGAAGAGTTTTGTCAAAGGGAGCATATTCGCCTAGATGTGTCTTCTGTAGCTCACCCTCAATCAAATGGACAAGCTGAAAGGGCCAATCAAGAAATTTTGCGAGGTATCAAGCCCCGGCTTATGACTCCCTTACAGAGAACATCAGGGTGCTGGGTTGAGGAATTGCCCTCTGTCCTCTAGAGCATCAATACCACGCCAAACAGGTCCACAGGTTACACACCTTTCTTCATGGTGTACGGTGCTGAAGCGGTTCTTCCAAGCGATATCTGCCATGATTCACCACGGGTGACGGCTTATGTTGAAGCAGCCAATGAGCAGGGAAGACATGACAGTTTGGACCGGCTAGATGAAGAGCATGACATAGCAGCAGCACGAGCCGCGATTTATCAGCATGACTTGCGCAGATATCACAGCCACCGGGTTAAAACCAGGACGTTCCAGGAGGGGGACTTGGTACTCCGGCTCATCCAGGACCAAACAGATATGCACAAGCTATCCCCACCTTGGGAAGGGCCCTTTGTGGTCAGCAAGAATCTACACAACGGTTCATATTACCTGGTGGACGTTCGAGAGCACAAAGACTCACGGACATCAGAAGAAGAGACGAAGAGGCCGTGGAACATCGCTCTCCTGCGGCCCTACTACACCTGAGCCATGAGCTCTGCTGTATCCTATGTATATATTACGATTAATAAATAAACCGGCACCCTTGGTAAACCGGGGGATCAGCCTTTTTTCTTCTAAATATATGTCTTGTGAAAATTATTACAGATATTTCGAAACAAACTATTTTATGCAAAAGGGACCAAACTAGGGGGCTACGGATCACATGTGAATCCTCGCTAAAAGCTTTTTCTGGTCCGGTCTACATGATTATCTTCACATGAAGCGCCCTTTGGATAAAACTCCATCGATTGGCAAAAAACTGTTCTTGTCCCTAGGGTACTTCCTTTGATGGCAGATGCAATATTTCCTGCCCCTTGGAAGATACATACCCTTTGATGGCAAAAGAAAAGTTCTTGTCCCTAGGGAACCTTCCTTTGATGGAAGATGCAATATTTCCTGCCCCTTGGTTGATCATTCCTTTTGATGGCAAAAGAAAAAACCTGTTCTTGTCCCTAGGGAACCTTCCTTTGATGGCAGATGCAATATTTCCTGCCCCTTGGTTGATCATTCCATTTGATGGCAAAAGAAAAAAAAACTATTATTGTCCCTAGGGA
>LR738711.1:792507110-792527679 GCA_902687465.1 Secale cereale | reverse complement strand
CCTTTGATGGCAAAAGAAAAAACCTGTTCTTGTCCCTAGGGAACCTTCCTTTGATGGCAGATGCAATATTTCCTGCCCCTTGGTTGATCATTCCCTTTGATGGCAAAAGAAAATATGTTCTTGTCCCTAGGGTACTTCCTTTGATGGCAGATGCAATATTTCCTGCCCCTTGGAAGATACATACCCTTTGATGGCAAAAGAAAAGTTCTTGTCCCTAGGAGTACTTCCTTTGATGGCAGATGCAATATTTCCTGCCCCTTGGAGTACATCCTATGATGGCAAAAGAAAAGAGTTATAGCCCTTTGGGTCGCACCCTTTCATTGGCACATATGGAGCCTGGCAGCTCGTAAAAATCCTCAACTACATGGTCTTATTTGCAAACCGGTGTTTTTGTATTTGTGATTTTTCATGTGTTTTTATGGTTTTTTGATCCGGAGCTGGACAACTTCAAAGTTGACCACATATTTCCAAAAGTCTGGACATAGAGCTCCAGCATTATTTAAACCGGTATTTATCATAACCCGGAGCTATTATTGGGTCCACCCCAACAGAGCCAAGAGCTTCCTCAGAAACTACAAGGTTCGCCGGATTAAGAATATCAAGCATACTTAATCAAAGGTACGAAGTTATTTTTGGTATAAAACAGACACTCGTTTGATATATATGAGAGGAATTTAATCGGTCCGGCAGTAAACCGCTAGGACATCTTTTCAGTGTTATCTATGCAGATACAGATAATATAGAAGATCAACCATAGCAGACAAGAGATTAAGATTGGTAGATGCATAATCAAACATCTGAAATCCGGATTAAGGCAGAAAATATTTCGAGCTATCCTATTACAAGGCACTTGAAGGCCTGGATGGATTAAAGTTTTTTCAGCAACGGATTACAACCGATAAAATGAAGTGACTTATGCTTCTCCCTGACGCGAAGTTTGAGGATCAACTTGTTCCGGAACCTCTTCGTCCTCTTGAAGTGGCTGAAAATCAGGAACGCGCCAGTCGATCTTGGATAAAGCACGAAAGTACATCTCTTCAATAATAAGGTCGGACGGATCAACATCTGGGGCGAAAGTATCGGGGCGCACTGGTAGGATTATATTTTCGGTGTCATAAACCGTCCGATCCACCCGCTCATTCTTTAAGTCATACGTCGGATGATACCTGGTCAAATCTGATTCATCAGCAAGCTTGCTGGCAAGGGGACACATTTCTTTGGTCAAAGCTTGAAGGTCTTTGGCAGAGAAGGCCGATCCATCTTCCTTGGTGCTGGGGTACCCGTTCATAGCTTCTTCCGGATCAAAGTCCGGAACCCACACCTTCGCTCTGGTTAGCGCTACAAGAGAACCGGCCCATGCAGCAGATTTCTTCACCTCTTCCAAGCGTACAGGCAATATAGAAAGCTTCTCCAAAGTGCCTTGGATAGTGGTGGGGGCCACTTTATGAAAAGACATCGCACTTATAATCCTTTGAGCACCGGAATACAGCTGCTCAACCAGAGTATAAGAGGCCTTGAGTTTCTTCCGAAGGTAATCCCCAAGATGGGTGACCCGGCGTCCTGTATATGATTATCACAGTTAAACCGGAGCGGAATAAAGATTGCAGAGACGAAAGCACATGCAAATTAAGTATTTACCAAAGACGGCAGAGGTCATAAGCTCTATTTGCTGTTTTAAACCGGTCAGCTCTTGCGTCACCGGGTTAAGAGCCTCTTCAGCGTCCTTTACTCTTTTTTCAAGAGCATTCCTCTGCACTTCCCAGGTTGTGCGCTCCGCTTCAAAATACTTTTTCAATTGTTCAGCTGTAGTTAAACTCAACGCCAGATCATCCTTGGCCTTGGCAGCAGCAGTCTCAGTCACAACAAGTCTATTCCAGAGCTCAGTGATTTCTGCAGCCCTCCGAGTCAAGTCAGCCTCCAAGAAAATCAAGTGGAATAAATAACAGTTCAGACAAGTCTCAAGCACATAACCAAGTTATCCACTTGATACTTGGGGGCTAATGGGCAGTTGAAGTATCAAAAAGAAGACAATTAAAAACAAGTCTCCAGCACATAAGCAAGTTATCTACTTGACACATGGGGGCTAATAGGCAGTTGAAGTATCGAAAGAGAGATTCAAGACAAGTCCCAGGTACATAAAACAAGTTATGCCCCTGGCA
This sequence comes from Secale cereale, assembly GCA_902687465.1. Classification (NCBI taxonomy): domain Eukaryota; kingdom Viridiplantae; phylum Streptophyta; class Magnoliopsida; order Poales; family Poaceae; genus Secale; species Secale cereale. Next base: position 792,525,520 of record LR738711.1, on the reverse strand, counting down.
CTTGGGGGCTAATGTAAGATCATTTTCATACATTTGGAAGTACCGGTTCACCTCCAACAAAGCTAAACCGGAACTTGGGGGCTACCATGACATAGACAGAAATACAAAGAAAGCAAAAGCAAAGACAAGTAAGGTACCTCGTATTTGTCCTTCATCATATTAACCAAGCCCGCTTCATAATCACGGCTGGTATGAAGCCGGTTCAAGTACCCGGAATAAAGTTCCTGGGCACTCAATTCGGCATAATTGGACAAATCTATGCTCCATTTGCCCTTCTCTTGCTGAAGCTTCTCCGCTTTAGCGGTGTGCTTGGCTAAGACGATTGGCTCAGCAGGAGCGGTACAACCCGTCCCGGTTATTTGAACGTCCGGAGAAGAAGCGGCATTTGGTCGTGAAGGGGCAGCAGTATCAACCGGACTAATGGGAGCCGGGCTAGTCCGAGGAGGGCTAGCCCGGACAGGACTTACCGGTTCATGGACATCTTCAGTGTTGGTATTTTCAGGAGCAGCAACATAGTCATGATCCATGGGAGCAGGATCGTCAAGCTGAATTGTAGGCTTGTTTTCCGGAGGGATGACCTCGTCCGGATCAGCTACCGGATCAGCAGTAGCAGTCTCAGCAGCCGTTTTGCTGGCCTTTGCCTTTTTGCTAGGTTTGGGTTTGCTGAAAGAAATCGAAAAGACAATCAGAGTTATAAAAGGCAAATACAGAAGTAAACCGGACGAGGTAAAGGACTTACCCAGGTACAGTCTTCAACATAGGAGCCTGTGTGGCAGTCGACTCACTAGAGATGGTAAGGGTGTCTCCTGATAGTTAGGATCAGACGGTTTAAGCGGTTTGCGTATAAGTCTGGCTTTGGGATGAAGAAGAGTTGGAAAGATTAAAACCTCCGACCGGCGCCTCCGAGCTGGAGTGAGAGATATTCCGGAAGACTCGACTACATGGCCACTATGGCGTGCAGTCCGGCGGGCTACATGTTGCTATTTCTTCAAAAGAAAATTGGGGTCCAGTTGAGCGTAAGGATGATAAAAAGGATACTTCCGAGATGCCTTACGAATCTTGGGCACCGGCAGTTCAGAATCTGAAGAGAGAGAGATTACCTCAACTTCTGCCGCTTTATCAGCCTCAGCCAAATCCTGTGAAAAGACACTGTTAACTAAATCTAGGTAAAAGAGATCAAAACATATCAGGATTAGCTCATACCTCAGAATCCGGATCATCCTCCTCCACATGTGAACCGGAGCCAGCAGCTGCCTTTTTCTTCTTGACAGCGAAAGTTTTCCGGCGGGGCTGCTTAGCGGGCTTCTCCTGAGATTTTCTTTTCCAAAATGGATCGTTGGCCTGTGCAGAAAGGTAAAATAAATACAAGGGTAATTGATATGAACGGATTAGAAACCAACAGAAGAAATTAACTTACGGCTGGCAATGGATTCTTCTCATAGTAGGGAGCCAGACAGGTCTGGCTGCATTCTTCCAAAGAGATGTTAAGCAGTTTTTTGGCAGATTCAGTAACTTCCTTGTCAGGAAGCATTACGTCAATATGGCGTTGGGGATCATCCATCTTTCCGGTATACTCATACATCAAACCGGAGCGCCAGCTCAGAGGAAGGATACTCCAGGCAAGCCAACAACGCACGAAGTCGACTCCAGTCAATCCGTTGGCCATAAAGGCTTTGAGCTTGGCAAGCTGAGGAGCAAACCAGGCTCGTTCAATGGAAGTAAGACGCTATGGCAAGGGATGATCTTCCGGAAGACGGTGTTCGCGATAACCCGGCACTGGGTTTTCTCCTTCAGGCGAGGTATCCTTGCAGTAAAACCAGGATTGATTCCAATCCTTGGGGTGTGTATGGAGAGCAGCATGAGGAAAAATTGCATCTCTCCTCTTCTGAATACTGACACCACCCAGTTCTTGATGTGGTCCGGCAGTGAACTCAGTCCGCCGGTTTAAGTGGAAAAAGTCCCGGAACAAGTCCACTGACGGTTCTTCTTGAAGGTACACCTCGGAGAAGACTTGAAAATTATAGATGTTTGACATAGAGTTGGGACCTATGTCCTGAGGGTGAAGTTGAAAGGCAGCCAGCATGTCCCGGAAAAACTTTGAACCGGGCGGGCTAAAACCCCGGGCCATATGATCAAAGAAAACGATAACCTCTCCTTCCTTAGGAGTAGGAGGACACTCATCTCGTGGGACCCGCCATTTCAGAACTGCTTGGGGGCCCAGAACACCTATAGAAACAGCGTTGATTAAATCCTCTTCCGTGATCCGGGAAGGGACCCAGTTGCAGGAAACAAACTGCTTGACAGCCATATGAGCAAAAGGAAAGCACTGAAAAAAGTAAAGTGCAAAATCCGGATTATTCAAGTGCTGAAGCATAAACCGGATCGTGTTATCAAATTACGTCGACGGTTTAGACAAGGGACTAATGGCATTGACAACCCGGGAGCAGATGGGAAACGAGCTGCTACCGGTTTATGATAACAAAAGAGGAAGAAGCTAAACCGTCGATTCATGGTTGATGCGTCGCAGGAGCAATATATGATCGATTAAACCGGCCAATAACTTGCAGATTTATCAATACAAAGAAACAGGTTTCTACAAGAGGTTAAAGTAAAATAGCTCTGAGCAGTAAGAAAAAGATGAAATTTACGCAAGTCTATCACAGAAGAACTGCGGAGGTCTTTCTACAGAGCAAATGAATCTAAGGGCGAAATTAGAAATCTGAATCTAAGTATAAAACTACAGAGCATGAGCGAGTTCGAAGCTAATCCAAGGTTGAATCTATTGCAGACATGGCGTATAGGATGAACAGCAAAAGCTTCGAGGTTTAATGGCGGAAGCAATGGAGGAACCCTAGATTACGGATCTGCAGCAGAAGAAGGGGGATACCTGAGACAGAAGGAGACGGCGGCGGAGTGGCTCTGGACGCGTTTCAGGTTGATGCAGCGGCCTGGTCGACAACGGCGATGAGCTCGAGAGCAGCGGAGGAGCTTCGGGCGACGGAGGAAGAAGACGAGCGGAAGGAAGAAAGGTAAAGGCGCGGCGGTATTTATAAGGATTGAGAGATGAAACGGCAAGCGCGGGACTTGAGGAGGTTAGTGATTGGATAAAGATTCTCCTGGCGCCTCGATTTTCGGGATGGCCTTTAAACAAAGGTAGCAAACGTCTGTGCGCAATAAATGCGGAGGTGATGTCATGATCAAATCAGATGATTTCCAGGGATGACGTCATAGCCGGTTTACAAAACTGAGAAGAAATGGAGAAGAAGTGTATGCAAGATTTAGAAAACTAACATGAACAAGTTCAAATCATTCTGGGGCCTAATGTGAGGGATATTACTAGCAGGTATAAACCGGCTAGGGAGATCCGGACTATAGTAATGTAGCTGTGTAATTATAAACTCAGTAGAGGTTACGGCCCATGAAGGCTTAGGGCCTATGTGTAAAGTTTACAGTTTGTAAACCGTCCTATCATGGAACTTGACACACAAGGAAGAAAGAGTAGAGACCGAGGCGGACACAATTATGAGCCGGCCTCGGGACTCTGTAAACTGGACCGGGCATCGCCTCTTATATAAAGGGACGACCCGGCGATGGTTCAGGGGAAAGCAACAATCCGTCGAGAGACAGGCAAGCAATCTGCTCCTTGTTCATCGATGCCTAAGCAATACCAAACCAAACTAGACGTAGGCTTTTACCTTCATCGAAGGGGCCGAACTAGTATAAACCCTCTGTGTCCTTTGTGTGCTTTTAACCTCTGCAAGCTAACCCGTGCGATGGTTCCACAACTAAGTCCGCTAAACCGGACATCTGCCGTGCTAATTCCACGACAATTCTTGCACTTAGTTCCAACATATCTAGCAAATACTTCACCATTCAGATTTTTGAACAGTTTATGGCTGGAGTCAAATGACTCATTAGAAGAATGAGGAGATTCACATGTCAAGCCAGATAAATTGGATGGATCAACTGGAGGTCCTTTTCCAGCAACCCATGAGGTTTTGGGGTACTGCTCAGGCTTCCAATATATACCATCAGCATTAAGTTTCCTCTGAAATGTAATATCCTCTTTCCTAGGGTTCCTGCTGAGGATCTGCTTTTTAAGCACATCACATAGAGTCTGATGCCCTTTGAGGCTTTTGTACATGCATGTCATGTACAATACCTTCAGCCCTACATCATCAGTGATACGAGCAATGTCCTCAGATGTGGAATTAGTGATAGCGGAGAGAGTTGAAGAATTTGTAGCATTAGAAGCATTTGAACATTCAGGTGAATAATTAGAAGCTTCACGTTCAATGCATTTAAGGCATGGGGGAATGAATTCCTCCTGAGAAGCGCTAATTTGTTGAGCAAGTAATGAATCACGCTCCTTCGGAAGATCTTGATAACTCACTCTTAGCTTTTCAAGATCTTGCTTTCTTTGAAGAAATTCATAAGAAAGCTTCTCATGATCAGATAAGAGAGTGTTATGATGACCTTGAAGATTGTCAAACCTAGACTGAAGTCTCTGAAATTTTCAGTCAAGATTTTAGTGCGATCCATTTCTTCACCCAACATATCATCACTTTTATCTAGCATGTTTTGAACCTTTTCAAAAGCCTTTTGTTGTCGCACATCAATCTTAGCAAGTTTATAATAGATGGGCTTGAGGTTTTCATCAGATTCATTCTCACTAGATTTAGAGGAGGTATATTTGAGTACCTTGGCACCCTTTGCCATGAAGCAATAGGTGGGAGCTTAGTCATCATTGCCTTCATCAGCCTTGTTGGTGAAGCCATTTTCTTCAGGGTTGAAGATAGACTTCCTGACGAATGCAGTAGCAAGAGCTAGACTTGCCACACCAAACTTGGACTCCTCAAGTTCCTCCTCTTCCTCATGATCCTCAGATTAAGCCTCATAGTCCATTTCCTTGCCAATGAATGCTCGTGCCTTCTTGGAGCTGCTCTTCTTGTGAGATGAAGACTTCGAGGATTATGATGATGAAGATTTTGATGATTTCTTCTTCTTCTTCGCGTCATCAGAACTGTAATCCTTGTATTTCTTCTTCTTAGATTCTTTTTCCCACCGAGGACAATCTTGAATGTACTGACTAGGCTTCTTGCATTTGTGGCATAGCCTCTTATTGTAGTCACTGGATAAGGAATCATTTCTCCTTCAGAATTTTCCAAAGCGACCACGTCTTAAGAACCTTTGGAATTTCTTCACGAGGAGTGCTAGCTCCTGGCTCAGTTCTTCAGGGTCACCCTCCACGACATCTCCGGGCAGCCCTTCATCCACCTCGCAGCCGGCGCCGGCGCCGCCGTGACGGCCCCCGTCGTCTGCGTCAAAATGGTGGCCGTCGATGGTGGGGATGGGGGAGCGGCGGCGTCCATCTCCGCCCAGATCGCGCGTTGGCCAGACCCCGCAGCCAGTGCCGCGTGTTGCTCGATGAGCGCGCCGACCTCGCCGCCCCCATCGTGCGCAAGGGCAGTGACTGCTACGTCCTCGCCGGGATCAGGCGTGGCGCGATGGGGGGTGAGGATGAGATGGCAGCAGCGAGGAGATGGGGACGAGGGAGGAGGAGGTCGGCGGTGGTGGGTGGGGGTGACGGCGGTGCCTCGATCAGATCTGGGAGAAAGATGAGACGAGGGGGCGGCGAGGTGCCTCGATCGGATCTGGGGAATGGGAGAGAATGAGGTTGGGTGGGTTACGTGGGTGGGTGGGTTAGGGTTTGGGTTTCTCTGGAGAAGCTCCGCCGTTGATGGGTGTGTGACGGATGGCTCAGATCTCTTCGGACTCGGTGATCCGCGTGATTGTGGTTCCTTGCTTCTCATTGGCCGGTTGTTTTGTGCTGGAATCTTTAAATTTGGACCCAAATCTTCTATGTTTTTTAAGAAAAAACTACAAATATGTCTTGTAAAAAGGACCACAACTTTTTTCCAAAATATTAGTCCACAACCTATTTACAATTAACTAAAATGTCAAGATCACAATTGTTTACAATTAAGCTAGAAAATCAAAGCACTAGCAGCCCGACACTGCTTCATTGCAACTCCGTCGTTCCCGACGATGTTGGATCACATCACCGGCGGTCCCCGGTGATGCTTTGTGGCATCACCGGTGACTATTGCAGCATCACCTTCAGCTGCAACCCCCGATGACCTTGAGGCACCACGCATGACCGGTGGCCACTACCCGGGAGCCAGCGGCGCCACATATCACTGCCGTACACCATGAGCTTCGACGCCCCTCGCATCAACAAATCGTCGAATCAAATATCTCATATTGTTCACAAGGGTGCATCTTGGAATGGTAAACAATGTTGCCTAAGGGGGTTTTCATTTTCTTTGGACGAAAAATCAATTTTTCATTTTTCGAATGCCCAAAATGAGTTTTTTTGTGAAGGGTCTGCCATATATTTGTTGCAAATTTGGAGAAAAACTGTTTTCTAAAGTACTACGCCATATTTAATGCACAATTGACCAAATGGTTGGGTGTAAAAAGTTTTGATTCACCTCTCGTGAAAAAGACAAATTTCAGCCGATTCAGTTGGAAGTGGGTCAAATTTGAGCTGTAGCTGCCTTGTAGTTTGCTCTTTATTTTTTACAAAAATCATTTCTAGGTACATAAGTATCTACTCCCTCCGTCCCAAAATTCTTGTCTTGAATTTGCCTACATACGGATGTATCTATTCACATTTTAGTGTTAGATACATCCGTACTTAGATATATCTAAGACAAGAATTTTGGGACGGAGGGAGTATTTAATTAGAGAAACACCAAAAAAATACCAAGAATCAACCACTAGCTAGGAACGGTCATTCCTGCCGTTTTGACCGCATTTTGAAACGAGCATAAAAAATAAAAAAAAATAAAAATTGGAAAACCTTCGCATTGTCTCATTATATATGACCAAGTTACCTGGAAAAATAATAAACATGTAATACGGCAATTCTTTTAAAAAAAGTGTTCTCAGAAATGAGCTATCATGCGTGAAGATTCATGGCTTTCAAGCCAAATGATCAATCCTATGGTCACATTCATGGCATAGTTTGTTCAAATGATCTCATATTGTGCACAAGGGTGCATCTTGGAATGGCAAACAATGTTGACTAAGGGAGTTTTCACTTTCTTTGGACGAAAAATTCATTTTCCATTTTTCGAGTGCCCAAAAGGAGGTTTTTTGTGAAGGACCTCCAAAATAATTGTTGCAAAATTGGACCAAATCAATTTTCTAAAATACTAGGACATATTTAATGCACAATTGAACAAATGGTTGGGTGTAAAATGTTTTGATCCACCTCTCGTGAAAAAGACAAATTCCCGCTGATTTAGGTTAAAGCGGGTCAAATTTGAACTGTAGCTGCCTTGTAGTTTATTATTTATTTTTTCCAAAAATCATTTCTAGGTACATAAGTATCTATTTAATCATAGAAACACCAAAAAAATTCCAAGATTCGACCACTAGCTAGGAACGGTCATTCCGGCCATTTTGACCGCATTTTGAAACGGGCATAAAAATTTCAAAAAAAAATCTAAAATTGGGAAACCTTTGCATTGTGTCATTATATGTGGCCAAGTTCCCAGGAAAAATAACAAACTTGTAATATGGCAATTGTTCTTAAAAAGTGTTCTCAGAAACGAGCTATCAAGTGTGAAGATTCATGGCTTTCAAGCCGAATGATCAATCTTATGGCCACATTCATGGCATAGTTTGTTCAAATGATCTCATATTGTGCACAAGGGTGCATATTGGAATGGCAAACAATGTTGCCTAAGTAAGTTTTAATTTTTTTGGACGAAAAAACCATTTTCCATTTTTCGAGTGCCCAAAAGGAGGTTTTTTTGTGAAGGACCTCCCAAATAATTGTTGCAAAATTGTGCCAAATCAATTTTATAAAATACTAGGACATATTTAATGCACAATTGACAAAATATTTGCGTGTAAAAATTTTTGATCCACCTCTGGTGAAAAAGACAAATTCCCGCCGATTCAGCTGGAAGCGGGTCAAATTTGAACCGCGGCTGCCTCATAGTTTGCTATTTATTTTTTCCAAAAATCATTTCTAGTTACATAAGTACCTATTTAAGCATAAATACATGGTTTGGTGGCGATACGTCGAGGTTTGGGCGGTGGCCGAGGGCCCCAACTCTAGAGCGCGTAAACGCGCATGCCCGTCGCGAGGTCACCACGTGGCCGTGGCGTTTCCATGTGTTCTGGGTGGCCTAGGCATGTCTAGTGGGTTGGGCACTCCTCGGGTAGGTGCTAGGAAGAAAATTACAATATAAGATTCTCACGAGGAGACCGATCGATGCTCAAACATGAATTAGCAGCCAAGTGTTTGATTAGCGGTACGGGAAATGGACATGGCTAATGGGCGTGAGTTTTGGTTGAGGATGATCAGTTACTAAGAAGATTGTCTTCACAAATTTTCAGCTCAAAAGGAGGAGTCTAGGTGGTACTTGCTTTGCAAAGTACCACACTGGACATAAATACGAATGTGGAAGCCGGGCTCAAAATAATGAATGGATTGAGCTGGCATTTGGTGGAGGATAGTTATTTGGGCATAGGAAAGCACTGTAGAAAATGGATACCATTTGGACATGCCAAAGTGGTACTTCCTTCACAAAGTGTTTTTTGAACAGAATAGGAAAATGAATATTTTTGAATTTTTTCGAACTAGGCAAGGAAGGTTTTTTTACATATTTGACGAAGATATGACCCAAAAAATTCATGAGATTTTTGGGGAATTTTGGGAATGACAGAAATATAGGTTGCTTCACAACCTAGGGCAAAAACTGCCACATGGACATGACGCATAGGCAAAACTGATGAGGTGGCGCCTAGTCATAGCAACCCACCACAATTTACAAGGTTATGACCATCTATATTGGTCATGATCAGCTAGAAATAAGGCAGCGGACCAGTGCTATCTGCTTTATGACTATTTCGTGTAAGGAAATTATGACCTTTCTAACCAAAATGGTCGTTATAGTTTAGGGTTTGGAGCCCCCCGAACAGCTTTTGACCAATTGGTCTCAAATGGTCATAGATTTATGACCAATTCTCCCAGGGTCACTGACAGAAGGTCATAAGTTGACATATTTCTTGTAGTGCGGAGCTCCGGAATAGGCCCCAAGATGGGATTTCACGGGAACAGAAGGTTGCGGCGGTGGAATTAGGGTTTTCTCTGTTGCCTCGATGTTTTCAGGGTATGTGGGTATATATAGGTGGATGGAGGGCATCGGGGGAGCCAGAGGGGGCCCACGAGGGTGGGGGCGTGCCCTGGACCCTCGTGGCCACCTCGTTTGTTCCCTCGCATGTACTCCAAGTCTTCTGGGTAGATACCGTTCCAAAAAAACTCTCGCGAAGGTTTCATTCCGTTTGGACTCCGTTTGATATTCCTTTTCTGCGAAACCCTGAAATAGGCAAAAAACAGCAATCTGCACTAGGCCTTGGGTTAGTAGGTTAGTCCGAAAAATAATATAAAAGTGTATAATAAAGCCCATTAAACATCCAAAAACAGAATATATAATAGCATGTAACAATCAAAAGTTATAGATACGCTGGAGACGTATCAATGCTCAACCTAGTAATGACAATGATGCAGAGATTGAACCTGCTGTTGATCTTGATAACCCACAATCAAAGAATCAACGTTATGATAAGAGAGATTTTGTTGCTAGGAAGCATGGCAAGGAAAGAGAACCATGGGTTCAGAAACCTATGCCTTTCCTCCTAAACCATCCAAGAAAAGGGATGATGAGGATTTTGAGCGCTTCGCTAAAATGATTAGACCTATCTTTTTGCGTATGCGTTTGACTGATATGCTTTAAACAAATCCTTATGCTAAGTATATGAAAGATATTATTACCAATAAAAGAAAAATACCCAAAGTTGAAATTTCCACCATGATTGCCAATTATACTTTAAAAGGTGGAATAGCAAAGAAACTAGGAGATCCAGGAGTACCAACTATACCTTGCTCCATTAAAAAAAATTATGTTAAAACTGCTTTGTGTGATCTTGGAGCCGGTGTTAGTGTTATGCCTATCTCTTTATATCGTAGACTTGATTTGAATAAGTTGACACCTACTGAAAGTCTTTGCAAATGGCCGATAAATCAACTGCTATACCTGTCGATATTTGTGAGGATGTGCCTGTTGTCATTGCAAACACTACTATTTTAACAGACTTTGTTATCCTTGATAATCCCGAGGACGATAGTATGTCTATTATCCTTGGTAGACCCTTTTTGAATACTGCAGGGGATGTTACTGATTGCAACAAAGGCAATGTTACTTTTCATGTCAATGGTAATGAGCATACGGTACACTTCCTGAGGAAAAAACCTCAGTTCCACAGTATCAATTCTATTGGAAAAATTTCAATGATTACTATTGGAGGTTTTGAATTTCCTCTTCATACTATCAAGAAGAAATGTGATATTCTTATTGTTGGGGATATACATATCCCCATTGAGGTAACCTAGTGCTATTCGAAAATTCTCTGGTTTCATGTTACTCAGAAAAAGTTTGTTAACAAGACCTGATCAACCTTGTTGATGGATTCATGTTGATGAGCATGAGATGGTTTGAATCTAGAAAGCACAACCTTCTATACTCTTCTTTTACTTTCTGTTATTTAGATTAGATAAAGCAAAAATAGTATTTTCTGTCTATTTTCAGAGTTATCCGTGCAATAAAAAATACCACGAAAATAAAAGTTCTCCAAATGCCCCGAAAATCAAATATGATTATTTCCAGAATATTTAAGAATATTTGGCACTGAGAACACAGCAGCGGGAGCCAGCACCTGGCCACGAGCTTGCAGGGCGCGCCCACCCCGCTGTGCGCGTCCCCTGCCTCCTGGGCCCCACGTGGCCCCCTCCACTCACTCCAGCACCCACACACTCCTTCCTCCCATAAAAATCACCAATCAGCTCAAGCACGAGTTCTAGCTCATCTTGCTGCCATTTTCGATCTCCTTGCTTAAAGCTCCTTTCCCAATACTGTTTGGGGGGATTGTTCTTCGGTATGTGACTCCTCCAATGGTCCAATTAGTTTTTGTTATAGTGCTTTATTTATTGAAAATTTTTGCTGCCAAGCTGACCCTGTTCTTGAGCTCACATGTCAAAATTATTGGGTCCTAAGTAGTTCTAATGCATGATATAGTCTCTAGGCACTTGTGGGAGTAGTTGCTATCAATCTTGTTGAGTTTGGTTCAATTTTATTTTGGGTCACTAAAAATTTCGGAAATATTTCAGAAAAATGCATAGGAGAATCTATCAAGGTGGTTCCTCAAGGAAGCAAGGACCAAGGCTCACGATACGCGAGCCGGATGATGAGTTACGAAGGGAAGGTTAAGTGCGGCCCTGTGGATGGCCGTCACAGGAGTTTATGATCCGGGCAGGTATCAAGGAAGAATTTTACAAATATGTGCGTAATGCGGAAATTGAGGAATTTACGTCTGATAAGTGCCCTCAATACCAGTACCTAACTGATTCCTTTGTGAGAAGGTTTAAATTTACATCTTCACGTAATCTCCCACTGTCTTGTTTGATCTCTATGATAAATCTTATACTATGGACTTAGAAGATTTTAACGATGCTTGTAAACTCCCATAATGGGGTAATGTTGGTGAACCTCGCAAATCTGAGTATAAGGACTTTCTAGCTAGTATCACTGTGTGGGAATCTGGAGAAGTCACCCAAGCTACCATAGCGAGTATTCATTTCCCTGCTATACATTATTTTGCTCTCTTCATTGGTAGATGTATTAACGGTAAAGATGAGGCTTGCCACATGTGCATGCTAGATCTTAGTGTCCTCAAAAGTGCGGTATTTTTCGGCGTTCTGGGAACGGGAGTAACCAGACTTGCCTGCCTGCAGCCCAGAGCGTGGCTCGCAAGACGGCCTAGTGTGGCCCAACTTCTTCAGCAACACTCAAGACCCTCGCGAGGGGCAAGCCTCGCAAGGCGGACAACGAAGGACATCCCAGGTGGGGGCCTCGCCAGGCCGGCTCGTGAGGATCGGAGATATCAAGGCGAGGGGCACCTCGCGAGGTCCTCATGACCTGAGAAGTGACAACTAAAGCCAGGCAGGCTCCAGCGGGCGCAAAGCGCTAGTTTCCTCTTCGATGCTAAAGGAGCAGGTGCAGGCGCGGAGTCCTAAGGCGTCAGGCAACGGTTTCCATATCAGTGCAACAAGACCAAGACCGGGAGGACGGAGGTCATCGCGGAGCCCGCGGCGGCGTCACCACCAGAAGCTTTTGGCAGCGAAGACCACCTTTTGTCAGGATAGCCTGTACTGGCTGTCCCCTTCAAGTTTGGCAGTTGTGGGATTCCTTCCCGCTCAATATTAGGGAAGAGAATCCTGGCCACTATAACTAGGACCGTGTGATGGCCTGGCTTATTAGGGATGATAGACTACTCATATCAATAAGGAATTCCTTCTTTTCCAGGAGCCCATTCGGATAGAACTCCAAAGTTAAGCGTGCTCAGCTTGGAGTAGTTTCAGGATGGGTGACCGACCGGGAAGTTGCTCCCGGGTGCGCACGAGTGAGGACAAAGTGCGCAGAAAAGACTAGTATTGATATGTGAGGCTAGTCTAGATCCCGCCAGGAGTAACGACCACCGGCGGGTGTGTCCGGGGCGTTACAAGTTGGTATCAGAGCCGACCCTCGCGGTTACATGGATGTTTGCGGACAGTTTGTAGCCATGTTGTGCATGACGTTTGTGACCCGTCGTGGCACACGGCATGGCACATGTGCTGTCCTGGAAGCACAGACGGTTGTGCCAAGAGGGAACGTTCCTGTGGCCCGACGAGGACATCGGTTCCTCTGAGTGAGGGTGTATGTGATGGCCTGGCTTATTAGGGATGATACACTACTCATATCAATAAGGAATTCCTTCTTTTGCGGGAGCCCATTCGGATAGAACTCCAAAGTTAAGCGTGCTCATCTTGGAGTAGTTTCCGTATGGGTGACCGACCGGGAAGTTGCTCCCGGGTGCGCACGAGTGAGGACAAAGTGCGCAGAAAAGGCTAGTAGTGATATGTGAGGCCAGTCTAGATCCCGCCAGGAGTAACGACCACTGGCGGGTTTGTCCGGGGCGTTACAGACCGGCTACCACCATTGGGATCATCTCATCAGGGACAGAGTTGATCTCATCTCGAGTTGATCAGATAGAGGGCCAAACACCTCAAGCTCACACGAGCACAAGAACACCTCTCCCCAGGAGGCAGTTCATCCATGTACTAGTTTTCCATCTGCCTACAAGGCAATCCACCACACACACTGGATTAGGGTGTTACACCACAACGGTGGCCCGAACCAGTAATAATCTTATGTCTTTTGTTCATTGGATCTAATGAGCTAGGCCTAGAACTGTCGAGTAGAAGGGCTAGGGTGCAAGGAGAGATCTTCGAGCGCACCCCATAGTTCAAACCTTACGGGTTTTGCCGGAACCCTAAATACGACATTTGGCGCGCAAGGTAGGGGTGTGCCGAAGCTTTCTCCTCGTCCGTCCCACTCTCGGCTCATCAAGCTCTTATGGCGGGCGCCACTCCTCCAACAGGATTGGTGGCCGCACGCGGCAATGCTCCCTGCCACCGGGCCTTCGTCCTCGCCTTGCGGCGGGTACAGTGGCCGCCCAAGTTCAGGCCGAATCTGTCGCCGCGCTACGATGGCATGGCCGACCCGCTTGTCTTCCTCCAGGCCTATAAGGAGGCCATCTCGACGGCCGGCGGCGACGACAATGTCATGGCCAGCTGGCTCCCCATGGCGCTCAACGGTGTGCCACAGGTCTGGTTTCTCAGCTTGCTAGAATTTTGTGCGGCATCCTGGGAAGAGCTGCATGGCCTCTTCCTCGCATGCTTCGGGGCTCCGGTGCCCCATGCCGTTGCGGCCCTCCTCGGTGGCTCCCAAGCACCACCCTCCATCCGACACATCAAGCAGATCTTACGCCAGACGGGAGTCACCTCCTTACGCAAGGGGGCTCATCCTGGGTGGGTTGCTCCCAAGGCCATCCTCGCCTTCGACTTAGGAGACCACTCTGCCTCCACCACGGGCTCCGGCGCTCTCCTGATGCTCTGCACCCCCACCATCTGCAACGTGGCCATCACCAAGACCCTCATCAACGGCGAGGCTGGCCACAACATGCTCTCGGTGGAAGCTTTCAACTTACTCCAGGTGCCACTCAAGCGGCTACGCCCCACCAAGCCCTTCTTTGGGGTTGGCAACGGTTCTACCAGCCCCCTAGGGCAGATCCGCCTCCCGATCACCTTCGGCACCCGAGACAACTACCGCACGGAGCTGATCGACTTCGACATTGCCCGAATCAGCCTCCCGTACAACGCCATCCTCGGGTACCCGGCACTGGCTCAGTTCATGGCCGCAACCACCCGGCCTATAACCTCATGAAGATGTCGGGGATCCGCGGGGTCCTTACTGTGACGGGGGATGCCAAAGGAGCCCTAGCGGCCCTTACGCGCATCTTTCGGACCGCTGCGGCAGCGCGCCCTGTCGAGGAAGCCACCCCTCGGACCAAGGGGGGTGCCCCAGCCAAAAAAGCAACTTTTCTCCCAAGACCAAGCCAAGATAAAACATGTGCAAGTGAATGAAGGTGAGCCGTCAGGCGTCGCCTTCACCATAGGAGCTGGCCTTCCCCCAGCTCAAGAGGAGGCGCTGGTTGGATTCCTACACGCGAACAAGGACGTGTTCGCATAGGAACCCAAGGATCTGGCATGGGTCCCAAGAGAGGTGATTGAGCATCACCTAAACGAATGCCCTAACTTGCGCCCTGTGAAGCAGAAGGCCAGGCGCCAATCCACAGAGAAGCTGTCCTTCATCATGCAGGAGACTCGCAAGCTAGAAGCGGCAGGGGTCATCCACGAAGTCTGGTACCCGGAGTGGCTGCCAAATCCCGTTGCGTGCCCAAGAAAGGAGGGAAAGAGCGCATGTGTGTCGACTTCACCAACCTCAATAAAGCTTGCCCGCAAGATTCGTTCCATCTGCCACGCATCGATCAAATCGTCGACTCCACCACCGAGTGCGACTTGCTGTGTTTCCAGGATGCCTTCTCAGGATACCACCAGATCAAGATGGCACTGCAAGACGTCGAGAAAACTGCCTTCCTCACCCCGTGCGGGGTGTACTGCTACACCTGCATGCCGTTTGGGTTACGAAATGCAGGAGGAACCTTCCAGCAGTTAATGCACATCGCACCAGGGAAGCAGCTTGGGAGGAACGCTGAGGCGTATGTGGACGACATCATGGTAAAATCTCAGGGGGCCTCAACCCTTATCACAGATCTGGAAGAGACTTTCGCCAACCTACGCAAGGTAGACTTGTGGCTCAACCTGGAGAAGTGTGTGTTTAGAGTTCCTTCGGGAAAGCTCTTGGGCTTCCTCGTGTCGCACCGAGTAATCGAGGCAAACCCCGAGAAGGTCAAGGACATAGAAAAGATGAGCCCGCCCAAGAACCTCAAGGAGATGCAGAAGCTGGCTGGCTGCGTAACATCACTGGGGCGTTTCATTTCCAAGCTAGGGGAGAGAGCCCTCCCCTTCTTCAAGCTGATGAAAAGGAAGGGCCCGTTTGAATGGACCCCTGAGGCTGATGCACCGTTAGAAGATCTCAAGAGGTACCTCACTAGCCCTCCACTAATGGTGGCACCCAAGCCTCAATAGCCATTGGTTCTTTACCTGGCCGCGACGCCACATTCAGCTAGTGCGGCGGTGGTGGCCGTTTGAGAGGAGCGCCAAGACAAGGCCCTACATCCCAAGGAGGGAACTCCCAAGGTCCCGACATGGCTGGAAGGTGGCCGCGACATACAAGCCGACCTCTCTGAGGCCGAGACTGACCCAGCCCACGACCAAACTTCTGGGACACCATCCCAGCTCACACAGCCGCAGGAGAGTCTGGGCTCCATTCTCATCGAGCACCCGGTATACTTCGTCAGCACGGTGCTCCGTGATGCCCGAGCATGCTACCCCATGCCGCAGAAGCTCTTGCTGGCGCTCCTCGTTGCATCACGAAAGCTGTGTCACTACTTCCAAGGCCACCCCATCAAGGTTGTCTCAGCTTACCACCTAGAAAGAGTACTCTGGATCCCAAATGCAGTAGGAAGGGTCGCGGAGTGGAACATAGAGCTGCAGGCGTTCCAGCTAGAGTTCAGCACCACCAGGGTCATCAAGGGGGCCGCGCTTGCTGAATTTGTGGTCGAATGGACCGACGACCCAGGACCTGAAGCAAGCCAGGACCAGTCCCTCTTACCGGGAAGTGAACCGCCTGATGGTTGGGTCATGTACTCTGACAATGCATTCGCCTGCTAGGGCGCGTGGGCTGGGGCTGTGCTCATCTCGCCCGCGAAAGACAAGCAAAACTATGCTGTGTAGCTCTGCTTTCGGCCAGGAGACAAGGTCTCCAACAACATCGCGGAATACGAAGGCCTCATCGTCGGTCTCAAGGCAGCAATAGCCTTGGGAGGGAAGCTCCTCGTCGTCAAGGGTGACTCCCGGCTCCTCGTCAACTTCTCCAACAAGGTATATGAGCCAAGGGATGAGCATATTGAAGCATACCTCGCGGAGGTACGCCAAATGGAGAAGCAGTTCTTGGGCCTGGAACTGAAATACGTTCCCCGCGGCACTAACAAGGAGGCCGACGACATCGCCAAGAGAGCATCTAGGCAGCTACCCTAGGAGCCCAGCGTCTTCGAAGAAAGGCTCCTTAAACGCTCGGCGTCACCCCCAAGAGAAGAGTCGGTGAAGCCTCAGGAAGAACTCCCCCAGCCACCAGCCTCGGGAGCTCCCGCTAGCGGCCCGGCCTCAGGAGCTCGCTTGCTCCTGGCGCTCGAGCCCCAGGAGGGACGCTGGACCGAAGAATTCAAGTCATACCTACTGCGAGAGGTGTTACCGGAGAAGGAGGAGGATGCAGAACGAGTAGCCCGGGAGGCTACAACATACTGCATCCAAGACGGTGAGCTTTACAAGAGGCGACCAAACGACGTTTCTTTACGATGCATCTCCGGGGAGCAGGGAGGCGAGCTGTTAGCCGACATCCATGCCGGAGACTACGGACACCACTCATCATCACGCACCCTGGTCGGCAAGGCGTTCCGCAACGGCTTTTACTAGCCCACGGCGCTCGGCGATGCGGCCAAGCTAGTGAAGTCTTGCGAGGCCTGCCAGTTCCACACCAAACAAATCCATCAGCCGGCTTAGGGCCTGCAGACTATCCTGCTCTCCTGGCCGTTTGCGGTCTGGGGGCTTGACATCCTGGGCCCTTTCCCGCGAGCGCCCGGGGGCTACCGCTACCTCTACATCGTTGTCGACAAGTTTACCAAATGGGCCGAGGTGGAGGCAGTCCGAACCATCCCAGCCGGCTCCGCAGTCAAGATCAATGACCTCGTGAACCGGTTCGGGGTGCCTAACCGCATCATCACCGACAATGGTTCGCAGTTCACAATTTACCTGTTTAAGACATACTGTGCTAACCTCGGAACGCGGATTTGATACGCCTCTGTAGCACACCCTAGGAGCAACGGGCAGGCCGAGCGCGCCAACGCAGAGGTCCTGAGGGGCCTCAAGACCCGGACCATCAAGAAGAAGCTCGAAGCCAGCGGAAGGGGTTGGCACGACGACCTCCAATCCGTGCTATGGTCAATCTGAACCACCGCCACCAAGCCAACCGGCGAGACCCCATTCTTCCTCGTCTATGGAGCCGAGGCAGTCCTCCATCACGAGATCAGGCACCGGTCGCCGCGGGTCATTGCATTTGACGAAGCACAACAAGGCGCCGCTCTGGGGACAGACTACGTGCTAGGGGAGGAGCGCTGGCGTGACGCTACACTCCGAGCAGCAAGATACAAGAAGGCGATGAGGCGGTACCATTGCCCCAACATTTGCCCCAAGACGCTTGAGGTAGGTGACCTCGTTTTAAGAAGGTTTCTCTCCAGAGAAGGAATGTACAAGCTCTCACCCATGTGGGAAGGGCCATTCAGGATCACCCACGTTTCCAGACCCGACGCTGTGCACCTGGAAACAGGAGACGACATCCCTGTCCTGAACGCATGGAACATCCGGCACCTCAGGAGGTTCTACCCATGAAACAAGGCCCTTGCGCCTGAGAAGACTAGGCTCCGTGCCTGCGAGGAACAAGGCCCTTGCCCCTGAGAATACTAGGCTACGTTCCTACGAGGAACAAGGCCCTTGTTGCTGAGAAGACTAGGCTCTGTGCCTGTGAGGAAAAAGGCCCTTGCGCTTGAGAAGACTAGGCTTTGTGCCTGCGAGGAATAAGGCCCTTGCGCCTAAGGAGACTAGGCTCCGTGCCTGCGAAGAACAAGGCCCTTGCGCCTGAGAAGACTAGACTCCGTCCCTGTGAGGAACAAGGCCATTGCGCCTGAGAAGACTAGGCTCCGTGCCTGGGAGGAACAAG
>LR738711.1:792429755-792503347 GCA_902687465.1 Secale cereale | reverse complement strand
TCTGAGCGACATCACGTAAAGGGCGTATATCAGCAGTAGTATAACAGTGAAATATTTAGGGTAGTAAATTAATACAGAGATAACTGATTAGTTCATCTACCCAAAATGAACTTGACAAAATCACCACTATTGTTACTATCTAGAATTTACTAGAGACGGTCACCAGGGTTGACGCGAAGATTGACCCTAGGCCATAACCATGGCTACTCGGAAGATTTAACTCTGCAGAGCTTGTACTATTAAATCATAGCCAACGGATTCTACTAGCCACAGGGACTAGTTCCGTCTACGGTGTTTTAGAAGAAACCCAACTGATCAGTACACACCCATTTCACATCCTGCTGTCCGGAATCACCCATGACAACATTCACGACAAACTTTAAGATGGGGAGGCTACAACCTCGAATATCATGGGATCAAATTTATATATGCGCGCTCTAAGGGGTGCCCCCCTCTCGGTCCCAACCGAAAACACCCATGCCCCCTGACCGGATGACGGGCTTTAATCCAGGGCCATGGAACCCTCACCCGGCCCCTCTACTTGGTGTGTACTCGGAAAGTGGTTTGCAACTGACTATACCGTAATCACAACAGATGGCATATGATAGTACCAAAAAGGAGATGAGCGGGATCATGACTTGATCCACGCTGATACTAAGTTAACCATCTACTGGCATGCTCCAACAATACCAGTACACCACCCATCATGTCACGACATGACCGGGGTTGTTCAACCATTATCATACGGGGCTCACCCGAAGCTTGCTTGCATGAAATATAGCCATACACAAATGCTTATATGACCATGCTATGAAAAGAACTACTCGAGCAAACATGCAACACATCCATCATATCAAAGGTTCAAACATGCTTGCCTGGTTCGGAGTAGTCGGAGTCTAACTCGGTGAGGTTCGCGGCTCCGTCACGTCCTTCGGTATCTACGTAGTCAAACAAAATGGATACTAACATATATACCGCGCGTGCAAAGAAAGTTGCTCCAAATATTTTCACATAAATATGAAAAAAAAACTAGACAGAAAACTGAAGAGGACAGAAAAAGAATCAACTCAAAATCATCTTTAGTTAAAAAGATATTAGAGATTCTATCCAGGGACTCATCTGTAATGAAACAGAAAGTTTTCAGGGGCTAGAATAGAAAACAGAAAAGCGAACCGGTACGCAGTACGCCAACTGAATACGAAGACGTACTTTGCCCGAAGGCGCTTTCCAGAAAAACATTTCGGAGGGAAACGAGAGGCTGACGAGGGGGTCCCACTCGGCGGGTTTAAACGCTGAAATAGAGTCGCGCCGGCGCCAGAAGCTGTCGTGGTCGCCGGCGCCAATCCACGGTGAGGTAGGGGAAGGGAGTGGTACGTACAGCTTCCTGGTGTTCTTCCACGTCAGTGGGTGGTGGAGTTGAGCGTCGGCGAGCCCCACGTCGATGGCGACCCTGTCTCCGGCGGACGGCGGCTCGGGTGGTCGTGGGCCTCGTCTGAGAGAGCTTCTGGGGTCAAATTGGAGTTGGGGTTAGACTCAGGTAGGTGCGAGGAGGTTACGCTCGAGCCCAGGGCGGTGGAGGAGTTCTCACCAGAGAGAACGCTGCTGGAGCCCGAGGCGGACAGAGTTGGATGGAGTTGAGGAAGAAGGGCCCCTCGAGGCTCTTCGAGAGGCTAGGCGCGGTCTAGAGGGATGGTGGAGGTGTGCGGGCTCGAGAGTGAGCTCAGAGGCGCTTTATATAGCCGGCCCGAGGCGGTTGCCGTGAACGTGATAAGTCCGGTGAGTGATTACGACGGTGTTGTGGCTGGACAGTTGATTTAGGAGCTTGAGCATCGACTAGGAGCCGCACTGGTTCCATTTCAGTGCTTAACTCAGCAAGGGAGGGGCGACTATGGTCTGCCCTCGACGGAACGGCCGTACGGCACGTCGGCGATAGAGAGCGTGCCCTGTGCACGTCAGGCCATGGCGACGGTGTTGCAAGCGTGCGCTGGCGGTGGAGAAGGCCACGCGGAGCTCTCGGGTGTCTTGGGCGGTGCCAAACGGCGTTATGCCGCAGGATGCCTCCTGTCGGCCGCCACGGGAGGTTCTGCCGCCGCGGAAGACACCGACATGGGCGTGCCAAGGCGCCATCGACGCCAACAAGCGGCCAAGCCAGCGTGCGGCGCTCTGGATAAGAAGGATGTGCAGTGAGCATCGAGCCAAGGCGGGCACTGGTGAGATTGACGCTGCGACTCTGACGAAACTGACAAACTGCACTGTCGATTGTGATCTTAAGTTAGCAGTTTCTGAAACTGACAGAACAGTGCACGCCAGGTGTATGATGAAATGATTCTGGCATGTGGGAAATGTTTCTGGGGCTTATATTTGGTGGAGTGGCCTCTTGATGCATCTAGTGGCTGCCTGAATTTTCACAGAATTTTTGGAAGAAGAAAAATATGAATTTCACCAAAATGTGCAAATCTGGTCCAAACTTGCAGCAGGTGAAATTTGAAAATTTTGAACTATGGACTAGTGAAACAAGATGGATCTAGGTTGTGGGTACTAAGGACTATCCAGGCAAGTTAGCTTGGAATCAAATAACAAGGTGGACATGGTGGTTCCTTTGTAAATCACAAAGGTCCACTTTAATGGACAGAAATTGTTTTTGGAGTAAAATAAATAGAAGAGAAATTCCAATAAGGTTGAAACTCACTGGAATTGATGAGAGACTTGTCCTAAGGTGAAGAGGAGGTCTTGGAGAGAAATATTTTTGTTGGGTGTTAAGGCAAGATGAAAGTTGGAGAGAAAGATAAGAACAAGGTTGAACCTATGATGGTTAAATCAAGAAGGGAAAAGAATCAAACATACCCCTATGGAAACAACTTGTGTTGAGCTAACACAAGAAGAAACTTTCAAGACCAAAAATCAAGCTTGAGAATAACACACAAACTTTGGCCAGAAGCGATTTTAGAAGGGTTTCAAGAGAAGATCAAACACCCACCTTCCAAAAGACCAAAACTTAGGAAGAAAAACCAAACCAAAAATTTGGAGTGTTACAACACCTACCCCCTTAGGAAAAATCTCGTCCCCGAGATTTCAGCTGATCCTCAAATAGGTGTGGGTGTTCTGTCCAAAGAAAATCTTCCCTTTCCCACATTGCCTTATCCTCTATGTGATTACTCCACTGAACCTTGAGAAATTTAATAGTCTTCTGACGGGTTCTCCTTTCAGACTCCTCCAATATTTTTATTGGGTGTTCCCGGTAGGTGAGATCTGGTTGCACATCAAGACTTTCGTGCGACACATGCTTCTCTGGGTTGCTTACACACTTCCATAGTTGCGAGACATGGAACACGTCGTGGACGTCTGACAGTTCCTTGGGAAGGTCCAACTGGTAAGCCATTGTGCCTCTCCGTGCAACTATATGGAAGGGTCCGATGAATCATGGTGCTATTTTCCCTTTGACCTTGAATCGTTGCAGTCCCCTCATAGGAGATACACGTAGGTATACGTCTTCACCGGGCTCAAAACTTATTTCCCGATACTTTTGATCGTAATAGCTCTTCTATCGGCTTTGGGCTGTTTTGAGTCGATCCCGTATTATTTTAACTCTTTCCTCAGCTTCTTTCAACATATCTGGGCCGAAGATACGACTGTCCCCTGTTTCTGACCAGTTTAATGGAGTAAGGCATCTTCGTCCGTACAAGGCTTCGAACGGTTCCATATGCAGGCTTGCTTGGTAACTATTGTTGTATGCAAACTCGGCATATGGTAAGCTTGCCTCCCAACTGGTCCCATAGGTGAGGACACATGCCCTTAGCATGTCTTCTAGTATTTGATTTACTCGCTCCGTTTGACCTCCGGTCTGGGGGTGATAAGCTATACTGAAAGTTAGTTGCGTCCCGAGGGCTTGCTGCAACTGATCCCAAAATTTGGAGAAGAACTGAGTGCCTCTGTCGGATATTATAGTCTTTGGAACCCCATGTAGGCATACGATACGGGCGAGGTAAAGCTTGGCAAGCTTTTGGGTGGTGTGGGTTGTCTTAAATGGAATGATGCGTGCCACCTTGGTCAGTCTATCTGTGATGACCCATATGGCATCATTTCCGTACTGTGACCCTGGCAGTCCAACAATAAAATCCATCCCAATATCGTCCCATTTCCACTCTGGTATCTTGTTTGGCTGTAACAGTCCTGCGGGTTTTTGGTGCTCGGCTTTAATGCGTTGACATGAATCGCAACATGCAATGTATGTGGCTATATCTATCTTCATGCCGTGCCACCAAAATCTTTCCTGAATGTCCTTGTACATTTTAGTCCCTCCAGGGTGAATTGAGTACGGAGCGGTGTGGCTTTCTTCTAGAATTTGCTGTTTAAGGTCGTTGCTATTTGGTACGCAAAGCATGTCTCCGAACCATAATATTCCCTCACTGTCTATCGTGAATTCTGAGGCCTTGCCCTGACTTACTTTTCTTTTTATACCTTAGATGCTGGGGTGTCCATGCTAAGCCTTCTTTATTTGTTCTATTAGCGTAGGCCGTATTTCCAGATTTGACACTTCGCCTTCAGTGACCATCATTAGGTTGAGTTTGGCGAATTCTCGCTGAAATTCAGGTCTCAGGTTCTGTAGGCCGCCGTTGTCCGGGTTGGGGTTACGGCTGAGAGCATCTGCTACCACGTTTGCCTTTCTTGGGTGATAGTGGATGCCAACGTCATAATCTTTTACCAGTTCCGGCCAGCGTCGTTGTCGTAAATTGAGTTCTGGTTGCGTGAAAATATATTTGAGGCTCTTATGGTCCGTATATATTTCACAACGATTCCCAAGCAAAAAGTGCCTCCACTCCTTGAGTGCATGGATGACTGCTGCAAATGCCAAATCGTGAGTAGGATAATTTTCTTCATGTTTCTGTAGTTGCGGGGAAGCGTAGGCGACTACTTTGCCTTCTTGCATTAGTACGCATCCGAGGCCTTTCCGGGATGCGTCGCAATATACTTCAAAACTCTTGTGTATGTCTGGTCCAACCAATACTGGGGCTGTTGTTAATTTCTTTTTGAGTTCCTGGAACCTTTTCTCACACACTTCGGTCCATACTAATTTCTTATCCTTCTTGAGTAACTGTGTCATTCGTTTGGCTATGGTGGAAAATCCTTCAATAAACCTTCTGTAATATCCAGCCATACCGAGAAAACTTCGTATATCCGTTACATTGGCCGGTGACTTCCAACCAAGTACAGCCTTAACTTTATCCGGGTCCATAGCAACTCCCTCTTGTGTCAATACGTGTCCTAGAAAACCAACTTGTCTTAACCAAAATTCACATTTGCTGAATTTGGCGTAGAGTTGATGTTTCCTTAATTCTTGCAGTACAACACGTAGGTGTTCAGCATGCTCTTCTGGTGTCTTTGAATATACCAAGATATCATCAATAAATACTACCACAAATTTGTCCATGAATCTCATAAACACTTTGTTCATGAGGTGGACGAAATATGCGGGGGCGTTGGTCAGTCCAAACGGCATTACTGTAAATGCATAAAGTCCGTATCAGGAGGTGAATGCTGTTTTCGGGATATCTTCTGTTCGTACTTTTAATTGATGATAACCTGACCTTAAATCAACTTTTGAGAAAACCTTGGCTTGCGCGAGCTGGTCAAATAAATCATTTATGTGTGGCATCGGATATTTGTTCTTGATAGTGACCGTGTTGAGCGCTCGGTAGTCTATACACAATCTCATAGTCCCATCCTTCTTTTTGGCAAATAATACCGGCGTACCCCAAGGCGAGGAGCTGGCCCGTATAAATCATTTGTCCAGCAATTCCTTTATTGTTTCTTTAGTTGAACCAACTCGGATGGTGCCATTCTGTATGGCTTCTTGTATATGGGGGTGGTTCTAGGCACTAGTTCAATAATAAATTCTATTTCTCTATCTGGTGGCATGCCTGGTAGTTCTTCGGGAAATACGTCCGGAAATTCACATACTACTGGAACTTTGCTTAACTCAGAAGTGTCTACCTTGTTTAATTTTGGTTGTCGCGATACTAGTCTCTCTTGAGCTGCGACCCTTATTGTCTTTCCGTGATGATGAGTAAGAATCACAGTTCGGTTGAAGCAGTCGATAAATCCTTTGTTGGTGGTTAGCCGTCCATACCCAGGATAACATCCAGTCCCTTGTTTTCCAACATGATGAGGTTTGCGTGAAACTTTAATCCTTCTATTTCAATGGCTATACCTTGGCAGTAACTTTGAGTGATCTGCTTATTTCCGGGGGACTTGATGGTCATTGACTTTCCCAAGGGAAGCATCGAAAAACCATGTTGCAAAGCAAAACTCTTCGAAATGGACGAATGAGAAGCTCCAGAATCAAACAAAACCGTGGCAGGTATTGTGTTGACAGGGAACATACCGAGTACAATATCCGGGGCATCCTGTGCTTGCTCCTTGGTCACATGGTTCAGGTGGCCTTTCTTGTGATTGTTATTGGGGTTGAAGTTGTTACGCTTGGGCACTGAATTGTTTCCGTTGCTGTTTGGCTTCGGTGCTGAGTTTCTTGGCTTTGGGCACTGTTTAGCATAGTGTCCCTCTTCTCCACATGTGTAGCAAGTAACAGCTGGGCGATACATGAAATCCTTGTCCCTTGCATGAAAATTCTTGCTTGGACGTGTGTCATTTGTCATGGATTTGTTCGCCCCATTTTTTCTGGAAATTTATCATATTCCTGTTGTTGCGAGGGTGGTTGGTCTGATGCCTTTTTCTCTTGCGAATGTCTTCCAGACTACGACGATCATTTTCCAACGTAATAGCCTTGTCCACCAGTGTCTTGAAATATGGAAAAGTGTGTACGACTAACTGGCATTTAAGTGCTGGTGCCAGTCCGTCCAGGAATTTTTCCATCTTCTTAGTTTCAGTCATACGCTCCTCGTTGGCATAACGAGATAATTGAGTAAACTGGCTGTTGTACTCAGTTACTGTCATGCGCCTTTGCTTGAGGTCATCAAACTCTCTTTTCTTGATCTTCATAATGCTCTTAGGGATGTGTGCCCCACGAAGGCCTTCTTTGAAATCTTCCCAGGTGATATCATTTATGTTAGGGTGCATATGCAGAAAATTCTCCCACCATGACATGGCTGCTCCAGTAAGATAATGTGGTGCGTAAAGTACCTTTTCACAGTCTAAGCATTGTGCCACAATTAATTTTCTTTCAATGTCTCAAAGCCAATCATCGGCCTCAAGAGGTCTGTCTGTGTGAGAAAATGTTGGCGGACGAGTCTTCTGAAATTCAGATAATTTTGAATGCTACTGGTAGGGCTCACGATGATTTCCCATGTTAATGACATGGTTCATCATTTCCTGATGATGTTGCTGACTTTACTCGTAAAGACGGCATCCATGGGAAAATGATGTTTCGCTGCCCTGCTGACTTGACTGCCACTGTGTAAAATTGTTACCTGTCTGTGTGCCATAATTTTCCTCTGGCGGACTTGGCATGGAACGCGTCCAGGGACGAGTCATTTCTTACTCTGGGGTATTATTGAAGAAATCATGAGAAGAACTGAGCAGAAAAAATAAACCAAGACATTGCAAAAGCAGCAAAACACGAGCTCCAGAGGTTTTCAAAATAAAAATTTGGTTGTGCACGGAGAAGGACCGCTTAGTACATACCTTACACGCGAGTCGTAATTATACATACGTCACTCAGGATGTGCGTACACATTCCTGACATGTTATTTATGATAATGCACTTCTCCAAGTTCCTACATGATGCACAAACAGACTACTTCCCATCAACCTATTTTACATATCACACATATAATACAAGCGAGCACAACGCGTCGCGGATAGACGCACTAGTCGGAGATGTTGAAGATTTCCCTCGGCCTGCCGAGGGTAAGGCCTAGTGGTGATGGAGACTCAACTTCCTCCTCACTAATAGGCTCCAGACGTGGAGTACTGGTACGGGGTGTTGATGCAGGTCCGGCAGGTGGTGCAGCTCTGACTAGGGTAGGAGCAATGACCTGGTCAAACTCCTCAGTGCTAGCCAGACGGCGAGCGGTGGCTAAGATGGAAGGTGCATAGGATGCGGCAGACGAGACAAACGTCTGTGGTGGTGCAGTATGGAGAAGCTCCCTCCTGTTGGCGGAGCCACTCTGGACCAAGTCCATACGAGCAGCCACCAAGTCGTCCACAAGATTATCAAAGGCCGCCTCAAGTGCCTTGAGGTACTCAACCATTGATTCGATGGCTTCATCACATTCCCCATTTGCGCAAGCAAACACATAGTGGCACATGTAGGGCACGTGGCATGGGAGGTAACGGTAGCGACGAGTCTTCATTGAAGGAAGAATGTCTCGGAGACGAGCTATCGCCTCACCGGCAGCCATTTGCATGGCATGCCTCTCCGTAGGCATTGCCCTGCCCACAAATCGGAGGCGGCGCGCTTCAGAACTCCCTCCCTTGAAGTGCACCATGGCCTGGTGCATTGACACGCTATCGTTGAGCTTGTGACGGTAGAGTGTAAACTCTGGACGGGTTGATGGCCCAATCGCGACCTTGGTGATGGAGAAGAGGAGCTTGACAAACCCCTCAGGAATGTTGGCGAACACTTGTGCATCGCAGTCGCCGCTGGCCATCTACAAAAGTAGACAAAAATTCCGAATAGTCAAGTCATAAATTTATGATGACTAACAGAAAATTGCTACAGATGCAAAAATGCTGAAAAGCTTTTATTGTGCTAATATCCGATTAGCGATCGCGCCTAGTGGCTTCCTACAGTCAGCCTGGCTCTGGTACCAAGGTTGTCAGGACCGATTTTTCAGTAAAATAATTACCGAAAGACCGACCTTTTTATCGAACCAGCAAGGAAAAATACTTCTTGCTGATAGACAATTCCTTGATACAGAATTCCAGAATACTGAATACTTATACAATGTTGAGCTGAGGTGGCTCAACAATTTATTACAAGTGCCCCAATATAGAACATAAAGGCGGATATGACACAATGGTAGGGTGGCATACTACTAACTCGTAATAAAAAAAGTGATGGATATGTCACAGTGTAGTGGGTGACGTGACTCCAATATATTACAGTTCATCAAGTGTCGGAGTGAGACCCGATGAATTTATTTGGTGGATGGCGGAAGCAGTTATATAACAATGATCGACTCCAGGATCGCAAGAGACTGACTGGGACTCCACTAGACGTCGGACTCGCTATCGAACTCTTCATCCATGAGATCGCCTTCGTCAACATCTGGCCAAATCAACAAGCCAGGTGAGTACTTTGAATGTTCTCGCAAGACAGTTCAGACTTAAGATATAATAGAAGCAAGCATGATGCATATGAGTATTCTAGCAAAATGCAACTGGATAATAATATTTTTGTGTTGTATGTAAAAATAGAAGTCGGGCGGTAATCCTCCCGAAATCCATAAGATAAATAAAAAGAAACCAAATGAGTGTTTAAGTGACGCCTCGTGAGGAATAAATAAATGGAAACATGCCACAGTCGGGCGTCTGAGTGACACCACATAAAGGGCTTATTAAGAAAATAAAAGACAAGAATGCTTCAGTCGGACGTCTGAGCGACATCACATAAAGGGCTTATAATGAAGAATAAATGACAAGAATGCCACAGTCGGACGTCTGAGCGGCATCACATAAAGGGCTTATAACAAAAATAAATAACAAGAATGCCACAGTCGGACGTCTGAGCGACGTCACAGGAAGGGCTTATAAATAACAAGAATGCCACAGTCGGACGTCTGAGCGACATCATAGAAAGGGCTTATAAATAACAAGAATGCCACAGTCGGACTTCTGAGCGACATCACATAAAGGGCTTATATCAGAAGTAGTATAACAGTGAAATATTCCGGGCAGTAAATTAATACAGAGATAACTGATTAGTTCATCTACCCAAAATGAACTTGACAAAATCACCATTTTTTTTACTATTGAGAATTTACTAGAGACGGTCACCGGGGTTGACGCGAAGATTGACCCTAGGCCATAACCATGGCTACTCGGAAGAATTAACTCTGCAGAGCTTGTACTATTAAATCATAGCCAATGGATTCTACTAGCCACAGGGACTAGTTCCGTCTACGGTGTTTTAGAAGAAATCCAACTGACCAGTACACACCCATTTCACATCCTGCTGTCCAGAATCACCCGTGACAAAATTCACGAAAAATTTAAGACGGGGAGGCTACAACCTCGAATATCATGGGATCAAATTAATATATGCGCGCTCTAAGGGGTGCCCCCCTCTCGGTCCCAACCGGAAACACCCATGCCCCCTGACCGGATGATGGGCTTTAATCAAGGGCCATGGAACCCTCATCCCAGCCCCTCTACTTGGTGTGTACTCAGAAAGTGGTTTGCAAATGACTAGACCGTAATCACAACAGATGGCATATGATAGTACCAAAAAGGAGATGAGCGGGATCATGACTTGATCCACGCTGATACTAAGTTAACCATCTACCAGCATGCTCCAACAATACCAGTATACCACCCATCATGTCACCACATGATCGGGGTGGTTCAACCATTATCATACGGGGCTCACCCGAAGCTTGATTGCATTAAATATAACCATACACAAATGCTTATATGACCATGCTATGAAAACAACTACTCGAGCAAACATGCAACACATCCATCATATCAAAGGTTCAAACATGCTTGCCTGGTTCAGAGTAGTCGGAGTCTAACTCGGTGAGGTTCGCGGCTCCGTCACGTCCTTCGGTATCTACGTATTCAAACAAAACGGATACTAACATAAATACCGTGTGTGCAAAGAAAGTTTCTCCAAATATTTTCACATAAATATGACAAAAAACTAGACAGAAAACTAAAGAGGACAGAAAAAGAATCAACACAAAATCATCTTTAGTTAAAAAGGTATTAGAGATTCTGTCCAGGGACTCATCTATAATGAAACAGAAAGTTTCCAGGGGCTAGAAT
Source organism: Secale cereale (assembly GCA_902687465.1). Lineage (NCBI taxonomy): Eukaryota > Viridiplantae > Streptophyta > Magnoliopsida > Poales > Poaceae > Secale > Secale cereale. The sequence goes on along the minus strand of LR738711.1, from coordinate 792,492,403 downwards.
AGAAAACAGAAAAGCGAACCGGTACGCAGTATGCCAACTTAATACGAAGACGTACTTTGCCTGAAGGGGCTTTCCAGAAAAACGTTTCGGAGGGAAACGAGAGGCTGACGAGGGGGTCCCACTCGTCGGGTTTAAACGCTGAAACAAAGTCACGCCGGCGCCAGAAGCTGCGGTGGTCGCCGGCGCCGATCCACGGCGAGGTAGGGGAAGGGAGTGGTACGTACAGCTTCCTGGTGTTCTTCCGCGTCGGTGGGTGGTGGAGTTGAGCGTCAGTGAGCCCCACGTCGACGGCGACCCTGTCTCCGGCGAACGGCGGCTCGGGTGGTCGTGGGCCTCGTCGGAGAGAGCTTCTGGGGTCAAATTGGAGTGGGGGTTAGACTCAGGTAGGTGCCAGGAGGTTACGCTCGAGCCCAGGGCGGCGGAGGAGTTCTCACCAAAGAGAATGCTGGTGCAGCCCGAGGCGGACGGAGTTGGCCGGAGTTGAGGAAGAAGGGCCCCTCGAGGCTCTTCCGGAGGCTAGGCGCGGTCTAGAGGGATGGTGGAGGTGTGCGGGCTCGAGAGTGAGCTCGGAGGCGCTTTATATAGCCGGCCCGAGGCGGTTGTCGTGAACGGGATAAGTCCGGCGAGTGATTACGGCGATGTTGTGGCTGGACAGTTGATTTAGGAGCTTGAGCATCGACTAGGAGGCGCACTGGTTCCATTTTAGTGCTTAACTCAGCAAGGGAGGGGCGATTACGGTCTGCCCTCGACGGAACGGCCGTCCGACACGTTGGCGGCAGAGAGCGCGCCCTGTGAGCGTCAGGCCACGCGACGGTGCTGCAGGCGTGCACTGGCGGTGGAGAAGGCCACGCGGAGCTGTCGAGTGTCTTGGGCGGTGCCAAACGGCGTTGTGCTGCAGGATGCCTCCTGTCGGCCGCCACGGGAGGTTCTGCCGCCGCGGAAGACGCCGGCGTGGGCGGGCCAGGGCGCCACCGATGCCAAGAAGCGGCCAAGCAAGCGTGCGGCGCTCTGGATAAGAAGGATGTGTAGTGAGAATCGAGCCAAGGCAGGCACTGGTGAGATTGACGCTGCGACTCTGACGAAACTGACGAACTGCACTATCGACTGTGATCTTTAGTTAGCAGTTTCTGAAACTGACAGAACAGTGCACGCCAGGTGTATGATGAAATGATTCTGGCATGTGGGAGATGTTTCTGGGGCTGATATTTGGTGGAGTGGCCTCTTGATGCATCTAGAGGCTGCCTGAATTTTCATAGAATTTTGGAAGAAGAAATATATGAATTTCACCAAAATTTGCAAATCTGGTCCAAACTTGCAGTAGGTGAAATTTGAAAAATTTGAACTGTGGACTAGTGAAACAAGATGGATCTAGGTTGTGGGTACTAAGGACTATCCAGGGAAGTTAGCTTGGAATCAAATAACAAGGTGGACATGGTGGTTCCTTTGTAAATCACCAAGGTCCACTTTAATGGACATAAATTGTTTTTGGAGTAAAATAAATAGAAGAGAAATTCCAATAAGGTTGAAACTCATTGGAATTGATGAGAGACTTGTCCTAAGGTGAAGAGGAGGTTTTGGAGAGAATTATTTCTGTTGGGTGTTAAGGCAAGAAGAAAGTTGGAGAGAAAGATAAGCCCAAGGTTGAACCTATGATGGTTAAATCAAGAAGGGAAAAGAATCAAACAGACCCCTATGGAAACAACTTGTGTTGAGCTAACACAAGAAGAAACTTTCAAGACCAAAAAATCAAGCTTGAGAATAACACACAAACTTTGGCTAGAAGAGATTTTAGAAGGGTTTCAAGAGAAGATCAAACACCCCCTTCCAAAAGACCAAAAGTTTGGAAGAAAAACCAAACCAAAAATTTGGAGTGTTACAGGGGCTACTATCAGCGTTCTGGGAACGGGGGTACCCAGACTTACCTGCTTGCGGCCCAGAGCATGGCTCGCAAGACGGCCTAGTGTGGCCCAACTTCTTCAGCAACACTAAAGACCCTCGCGAGGGGCCAAGCCTTGCGAGGCGGATGACACAGGACATCCCCTAGGGTGGCCTCGCCAGGCCGGCTCGTGAGGACCGGAGATATCAAGGCGAGGGGCACCTCGCGAGGTCCTCATGACGTGAGCAGTGACGACTAAAGCTAGGCGGGCGCCAACTGGCGGAGAGCTCCACTTTCCTCTTCGGTGCTAAAGGAGCAGGTCCGGGCGCGGAGTCCCGAGGTGTCAGGCAAAGGTTTCCATATCAGTGCAACAAGACCAAGACCGGCAGGACGGCAGGATGGAGGTCATCGCGGAGCCCACGGCGGCAACACCACTAGAAGCTTTTGGCAGCGAAGACCACCTTTTGTCAGGATAGCTTGTACAGGTTGTCCCCCTTCAAATTTGGCAGTTGTGGGATTCCTTCCCGCTCAATATTTGGGAAGAGAACCCTGGCCACTATAAATAGAACCAGCCACCACCATTGGGATCATGTCATCAGTGACAGAGTTGATATCATCTCGAGTTGATTAGATAAAGGGCCACACACCTCAAGCTCACCCGAGCACAAGAACACCTCTCCCCAGGAGGTAGTTTATCCATGTACTAATTCTCCCTCTACCTACAAGGCAATCCACCACACACACTGGATTAGGGTGTTACACCACAACGGTGGCCCGAACTAGTATAAATCTTGTGTCTCTTGTTCATCGGATCAGACGAGCTAGGCCCAGAACTGTCGAGTAAACTGGCTAGGGCGGAAGGAGAGATCTTCGTGCGCACCCTAGAGTTCGAACCTTACGGGTTGTGCTGGAACCCTAAATCCGACAGTATTAGGTGATAGACAGTATAATTTGGGGGCCATTGTTGCACGTAGGTTACATCTTAACGGTTTAAATGGCGATTTGTTTGGTGGAATTTATGCAACTCGCTTTGCTAATTATCTTCATGTGCCCATACAAGAGAATGATGCGGAGTTGCCTCCTACTTTTCTAGATTTTAATGGCATGATTCGCCATTAGTTAGTTGAGAGGGATGAACAATCCCTCCAGTATCGACTAATTTGTGGCACCCTGATCCGCATGGAGCAGGGGGCCTTCGCACGTCAGCCCAGGATTACACCTGATGCACGACAGGTCCATGATACAGCATTCCAGTTACAATATTATTCATCAAATACATGTATATAAGATTACATCATTGATGAATAGAATCTTCTGGCATAGCCCTACGGCAATTTAAATGGCAGCGGAAGTCTTGGTTTGCAAGCATAAAAAATCTAGCTAGGCTCCACAACTCACAGGACTGGCAAGGTTACGACCTAGCACGACGAATCAAGTGAACCATTCGGGTACAACCTACAAAACTCGCATGACACGTGCTACTTCTCGAGCTTGCGTTGTATTCCCTCAAAGAGGAAAGGGAGATGCAGCACAGTAGCGTAAGTATTTCCCTCAGTTTTTGAGAACCAAGGTATCAATCCAGTAGGAGACCACGCGCGAGTCCCTCGCACCTGCACAAACAAATAAGAACATCACAGCCAACGCGATAAGGGGTTGTCAATCCCTTTACGGTCACTTATGAAAGTGAGATCTGATAGAGACGATAGTTTATATTTTTGGTATTTTTGTTTATAAGAACAGAAAGTAAAAGCGGAAAAAGTAAAATAGATGTAGATTGATATGTTGAGAATAGACCCGGGGCCATAGTGTTCTCTAGTGGCTTCTCTCATGATAGCGATATAATACGGCGGGTAAACAAATTACTGTCGAGCAATTGATAGAAAAGCGAATAATTATGAGACTATCTAGGCATGATCATTGTATATAGGCATCACGTCCGAGACAAGTAGACCGACTCCTGCCTGCATCTACTACTATTACACCACACATCGACCGCTATCCAGCATGCATCTAGTGTATTGAGTTCAGAAGAACAGAGTAATGCCTTAAACAAGATGACATGATGTAGAGCGATAAACTCAAGCAATATGATATAAACCCCATCTTTTTATCCTCGATGGCGACTATACAATACGTGCCTTGCAGCCCCTACTGTCACTGGGAAAGGACACCGCAAGATTGAACCCAAAGCCAAGTACTTCTCCCATTGCAAGAACTATAGATCTAGTAGGCCAAACCAAACCGATAATTCAAAGAGACTTGCAAGGATATTATGAGCACACATAAAGAGTTCAGAAAAGAACCAAATATTTCTCATAGATAATGTTGATCATAAACTCACAATTCATCGGATCTCGACAAACACACCACAAAAAGAGATTACATCGAATAGATCTCCTCGAAGACCGAGGAGAACTTTGTATTGAGATCCAGAGAGAGAGAGAAGAAGCCATCTAGATACTAGCTATAGACCCGAAGGTCTGTGGTAAACTACTCACAACTCATGGTGAGGCGATGATGATGATGTAGAAGCACTCCGTGGTAGACCCCCCCCCCTCCGGTGGAGCTCCGGAACAGGCCCCAAGATGGGATCTTACGGGAACAGAAGGTTACGGCGGTGGAATTAGGGTTTTCTCTCCTCGTATGTTGGTTTCGGGGTACGTAGGCTTATATAGAAGGATGTAGGGCACCGGGGGCCTCACGAGGGGTCCACGAGGCTGGGGGGGCGTGCCCTGGGCAAGGGGGCGCGCCCCCCATCCTCGTGGGCACCTCGTGGCCCCTACTCCATGGTTCTCAAGTCTCCCATGCGTGATTTTCTCCAAAAATATCTCTCCTGAAGGTTTCATTCCGTTTGGACTCCGTTTGATATACCTTTTCTGCAAAACCCTAAAATAGGCAAAAATCAACAATCTGGACTGGGCCTTTGGGTTAGTAGGTTAGTCCCAAAAATAATATAAAAGTGTATGACAAAGCCCATTAAACATCCAAAACATCATAAATAATAACATGGAACAATCAAAAATTATAGATACGTTGGAGACGTATCAAGCATCGCCAACCTTAATTCTTGCTCGTCCTCGAGTAGGTAAATGATAAAAACAGAATTTTTGATGTGGAATGCTAACCAACATAGTTTTTCAATGTAATTCTCTTTATTGTGGCATGAATGTTCAGAACAAATAATGATGATCATCACACTTTCATTACAACTAGATATTACAACTCGATACTAGAACAAAGTATGACTCTATATATGAATGCCTCCAGCGGTGTACCGGGATGTGCAATGAAACAAGAGTGACATGTATGAAAAATTATGCATGGTGGCCTTGCCACAAATACGATGTCAACTACATGATCATGCATGGCAATATGACAATACGAAGCGTGTCATATGAACAGAACGGTGGAATTTTGCATGGCGATATATCTCGGAATGGCTATGGAAATGCCATGATAGGTAGGTATGCTGGCTGTTGCGAGGAATATATATATGGTGGCTGTTTTAAGGAAGGATATATAGTGGGTGTATGGTACCGGCGAAAGTTGCGCGATACAAGAGAGGCTAGCAATGGTGCAAGGGTGAGAGTGCGTATAATCCATGGACTCAACATTAGTCATAAGAACTCATATACTTATTGCAAAAATCTACGAGTCATCAAAACAAAGCAATCAACGCATGCTCCTAGGGGGGAGGTTGGTAGGAGTTAACCATCGCGCGCCCCCGACCTCCACACAAAGGTTGACACTTTACAAATACCTCATGCTCTAACTTCGTCACATAGCGGTTCACCATACGTGCATGCTAGGGGAATCACTAACCTTAACACAAGTATTTCTCAAATCAAATAACTCCACTAGTATGACTCTAATATCAAAATCCTCATATCTCAAAACAATTATCAAGCATCCAGCTTCTCATCATATTCAGTGCACTAGTTTGAATTTTTTTTCTACATTGATATTGGATGTCTATCATGTGAAGACTAGTTTTATAGCCTCAACACATTACCATGATTTTTTAATAGACTCTCAAAAGGATTTAAGTGAAGCATGAGAGTTCAATAACTTCTTCAAAATATTATCACCACCGTGCTGATATAAGTGAAGCACTAGAGCAAAAACTATTCTACTCAAAAGATATAAGTGAAGCACACAGAGTGTTCTATCAATTCCTAGGCCATATTTAAATCTCTCAAATTGGTGTGTCCAGCAAGGATAATTTTGGCAAACTAACTAGCAAAGACTCAAGTTATACAAGACGCTCCAAGCAAAACACATATCATGTGGTGAATAAAAATATTGCTCCAAGTATAGTTACCGATGGATGAAGACGAAAGAGGGGATGCCTTCCCGGGGCATCCCCAAGCTTAGGCTTTTGATTGTCCTTTAATTTTACTTGGGGTGCCATGGGCATCCCCAAGCTTAGGCCCTCTCTACTCTTTGTTCCATAGTCCATCAAAGCAATACTCAAAACTTGAAAACTTCACAACACAAAACTTAGACAAAAATCTCGTGAGCTCCGTTAGTATAAGAAAGCAAACCACTACTCAAAGGTACTGCAATTAATTCATTCTTTGTTTATATTGGTGTTAAACCTACTGTATTCCAACTTCTCTATTGTTCATACCTCCCAATATTACTCATAGATGCATTGAAATAAGCAAACAACACACGAAAAACAGAATCTGTCAAAAACAGAACAGTCTGTAGTAATCTGCAGGTTTCACATACTTCTGTAACTCCAAAAAATTCAAACTAAATTGGTAAACATGAGGAATTTGTCTATTAATCATCTGCAAAAGGAATCAACTAAATAGCACGCTCCAGTAAAATCTGATGACCATTCTAGCGAGCGCTAACGATTTTGTTTTTCACAGCAAGATCATATAAACTTCACACAAGTCTTCCCAAAGATTCTACTTGGCACAAACACTAAACAAAACACAAAACCACATCTAAACAGAATCTAGATGCAATATTTATTCCCTGACAGCAGCAAAAATAAAAAATATAAAATTGGGTTGCCTCCCAACAAGCGCTATCGTTTTACGCCCCTAGCTAGGCACGATATATGATAGATCTAGGTATTGTCATCTTTGGAAGGCAATCCATAATTGGCTCTCATAATAGATTCATATGGTAATTTGATTTTGTTTCTAGGAAAGTGTTCCTTGCCTTTCCTTAATGGAAATTGGAATCTAATATTTCCTTCCTTCATATCAATAATTGCACCAATCGTTCTAAGGAAAGGTCTACCAAGAATAATAGGACATGAAGGATTGCAATCTATATCAAGAACAATGAAATCTACGGGCACATAATTCCTATTGGCAACAGCAAGAACATCATTAATCCTTCCCATAGGTTTCTTAATAGTGGAATCCGCAAGATGCAAATTTAAAGAACAATCATCAAGCTCATGGAAACCTAGGAAATCACACAAAGTTTTTGGGATAGTGGAGACACTTCCACCCAAATCACACAAAGCATAGCATTCATGATCTTTAATTTTTATTTTGACAGTAGGTTCCCACTCATCATAAAGCTTTCTAGGGATGGAAACTTCTAACTCAAGGTTTTCTTCATAAGATTGCATCAAAGCATCAACTATGTGTTTAGTGAAAGCTTTATTTTGACTATAAGCATGCAGAGAGTTTAGTACGGATTGCAACAAGGAAATACAATCAATCAAAGAGCAATTATCATAATTGAATCCCTTGAAATCCAAAGTAGTGGGTTCATCACTAAGCAATGTTTTATTCTCTGCACTCCCACTTTTAACAATTTTAGCATGAAGATCTAAAAACTCTGAATCATTGGGACACCTTAAAGAAAATCATCTCCAATCCTATCTTCATCAAGATTTATGCTAGAAAATAAAGATATAATACGGGACACATCAATAACTTTCAGATCTTCATTTTCATTTTCATGATAACTAGAAGAACACGCTTTAATATAATTCTCTCTTTTACCATGCATCCTAGCGGTTCTTTCTTTGCATTCATCAATGGAAATTCTCATGGCTTTGAGAGACTCATTGATATCATGCTTAGGTGGGATAGAACTCAGTTTCAAAGAATCAACATCAAGAGTAATTCTATTCACAATTCTAGCCAATTCATCAATCTTAAGCAATTTCTCTTCAAGCATAGCATTGAAATTCTTTTGCGAGATCATAAACTCCTTAACACTAGTTTCAAATTCAGAAGGCATCTTTCCAAAAGAGTTGTTGTAGGAATTACCATAATTATTAGAGGAATTACTAGGAAAAGTCCTAGGATTAAAATGCCCTCTATAAGCATTGTTACCAAAATTATTCCTACCAACAAAATTCACATCCAAAGATTCATTGTTATTTTCAATCAAAGTGGACAAAGGCATATCATTAGGATCAGAAGAAGCACTCTTAGCCGCAAATAATTTCTTAAGTTCATCCATCTTTCCACTCAAAACACTAATTTCTTCAATACCATGCACTTTTTTACTAGTAGATGTTTCGGTAAGCCATTGAGAGTAATTGACCATGATATTATCTAGGAGTTTGGTAGCTTCTCCTAAGGTAGTTTCCATGAAAGTGCCTCCTGCGGCCGAATCTAAAAGATTTCTAGAAGCAAAATTCAAGCCAGCATAAAATTTCTGAATAATCATCCATAGATTCAAATCATGTGTAGGGAAATTACGTATCATTAGTTTCATTCTCTCCCAAGCTTGTGCAACATGCTCATGATCTAGTTGCTTAAAGTTCATAATATCGTTTCTAAGAGAGACGATCTTAGCAGGAGGGAAATACTTAGAGATAAAAGCATCTTTGCACTTATTCCACGAATCAATACTATTTCTAGGCAAAGAGGAAAACCAAGTTTTAGCACGATCTCTAAGTGAAAACGGAAATAACTTCAGTTTAACAATATAGTTATCCGTATCCCTTTTCTTTTGCATATCACACAAATCAACAAAGTTGTTTAGATGGGTAGCGGCATCTTCACTAGGAAGGCCGGAGAATTGATCTTTCATGACAAGATTCAACAAAGCAGCACTGATCTCACAAGATTCGGGATCGATAATAGGAGCAATCGGAGTGCTAATAAAATCATTATTGTTGGTATTGGAGAAGTCACACAATTTGGTATTGTTCCGAGCCATAGTGACAAGCAAGCAATGCAACACACGCAAGGAAACAAGAAGCAATCGAACGATAAACACACGATAGAAGAAGGGCAAATAAAACGGCAAGGGTGAAGTGGGGGAGAGAAAACGAGAGGCAAAAAATGTAATGCGAAGGATAAGGGTTTGTGATAGGTACTTGGTATATGACTTTTGCGTAAGCCTCCCCAGCAACGGCGCCAGAAATTCTTCTTGCTACTTCTCGAGCTTGCGTTGTATTCCCTCGAAGAGGAAACGGAGATGCAGCACAGTAGCGTAAGTATTTCCCTCAGTTTTTGAGAACCAAGGTATCAATCCAGTAGGGGACCACGCGCGAGTCACTCGCACCTGCACAAACAAATAAGAACTTCGCAGCCAACGCGATAAGGGGTTGTCAATCCCTTTACGGTCACTTACGAAAGTGAGATCTAATAGAGATGATAGTTTATATTTTTGGTATTTTTTTATAAGAACAGAAAGTAAAAGTGGAAAAAGTAAAGTAAATGTAGATTGATATGTTGAGAATAGACCCGGGGGCCATAGTGTTCTCTATATGACTTTTACTGTCGAGCAATTAATAGAAAAGCGAATAATTATGAGACTATCTAGGCATGATCATTGTATATTTTTTGACTATAAACAGTAGGGTAAAACACCCCACTGTAATTTTTATAAATAGGGTAGAAGGTCCAGCCTTACAAAACAAAGCAAAAGACAACAGCAAGGGCTTGAGAGAAGCCCCTAAGAGAAAAGAGAAAAAAGACAAAGAGCTAGGCTAAACTAAAAAGTAAAATAAAGAGAACTAGGCTAAACTAAAGCTAATGCTATACAAGGAGACCTAGATAGAGGGAATCTGTCAAAAAAGAGAAGAAATCATTGTTGCAGTTCCAGCCATTAGTTGAAATGGTTGACATGCTTTGGTCTCATCCTGTGCTTTAGTAGCTTTAGCTCCATCAAGAAAATTTTCTTCCATCCTTGAAAAGTGGGTTGAATATGCTCAAAGATCTTGTTATTTCTGGAGATCCAAATAGCCCAAGAGCTAAGAATTATTATATCCATAAAAAAGGTAAGCTTAGCTTTTCCTTAATGTCCTAGAATGCTTCAAGAACAGATAGGTTTGGAGTTCTTGTGGGGCATATGTGATCCCAACGTCTTTTAGCAAAGTTGCATCCCCAGAACAAATGGTACATGGTTTCGTCCTATTGGCACCCCCTGAGAGCACAGTTATAGTATTCCAAAACAAATGTTTTCCTTCTCAATAGGTTTCTTGTATTTAGTCTTTCATGCAAGAGAATCTAGAAGAACATTTTGTGTTTAGCTTGGCATGAAGAATTCCAGATCCATGTGAAGTGTGGTGGTGATTGTTTGAAACCAATCATAGCATTGTAAGCCTTGGCAGAGGAATATTGTTCATTACCCCAGATATAGCTCCATGTATCTGAATGATCTTGGTATTGTGATTGCTTCATTGTGTAGCACCTGTCTTCAAGCTGTAGGAACTGCTCATGGGCCTCTATTGATAATGGTAGGTGAAAGAGATCTTCAAAGAATTCTGTGGCCAAAAGCTGCTGCAATGTAAGCTTGTCATTGATCACAAAGGAGAAGAGGTGTGGGAACTGATGCTATAGTATTTGCTCTGACCATAGGTCCAACCAAAAAAGGCACTTCTACCATCTCCCAAATTGCATCTTGCTAACCCTTTAAAGTGTTGAATTAATTGCAAGTTAGCCTTCCACCAGAAAGAACCTACTAACTCATCTCCTGGCAATTTGTCCTCATTGTAGTGTGTCTCCTAGATCAAATTTACCCATAGAATGTCATGCCTGTTGTAGAACTTGTGTAGGTTTTTCATGAGAAGTGCCTTGTTCTGTGTGAAGATATCCATGACTCCTAGCCCTCCCTGACTCTTTGGTCTGCAAACAGTGGTCCATTTTACTAAAGCTAGTCTATGATCCCCCATATCTGGTCCTCTCCACAAGCAGTGTCTGAAGTATTTTAAGATTTGTTGCTTAATAGTAACTGGTACATCCAAACAGCTCATGAAGAAAATTGTGAGGGATGCCAGAACTGATTTAACCATCAATACTCTACCTGCATAGGTCATAAATGTGGCAATGCCAACCAATCTTTTGGCAATCCTGCTAACCAATGGTAAGCATTGCTCCACTGTTAGTTTGTGAAGCCCTAGAGGTAGCCCAAGGTATGTGAATGGAAATTGTCCCAACTGATAGTTGAGAGTACCAACATAAATTTGAGCCTGCTCTTCTTGGATATTAATAGGTACCATGATGGACTTTTGGTAGTTGACCTTTAAACCAGTGGCAGATGCAAAAGTGTTTAGAAGGGCTTTAAGACAGATGAGCTGTCTAGAATCAGCCTACATAATTAACAGGGTGTCATCTGCATACTGAACAATTGGAAAGTCAGTGCATGTATTTATGTGTAAAGGTGCATGAATAAGGTTCATTCCCATTGCTCTATTGATTACTGATTGGAGCAGATCAGCAGCTATGACAAATAGCAGAGGTGATAGTGGATCCCCTTGTGGTACTCCCCTTCTACAGTAGATTTTCTTACCAAGTACTCCATTCAGCATTACAGCAGTTCAAGCAGAGTCAAAGATCATTTGTATCCATGAAATCCACTTATTGCCAAAACCTTTTGCTCTGAGAATGTCTATAATTGCTTGGTGTTCAATGGTGTCAAATGCTTTTTCAAAGTCTAGTTTCAGCACAAGCAACTGTTCCCTGGATTTGTAACATTGATGAATGTAATCAAAAGACCACCCCAAGCAGTCTTGAATGACCCTGCCCTTAAGAAATCCATATTGGTTAATGTGGATCATTTGTAAGATAACTTTTTGTAACCTATTTGCCAAGAGTTTAGTAATGATTTTTAGCACCCCATTAAGTAGTGAAAAATGGGTCTGAAATCACTAGGGGTAAGAGGGGCTGAGTTCTTTGGAATGAGGGTGATATATGATGTGTTGATGCTCTCTATAGAGAGATTGCCTTCATGGAAATCATGAACCAGGTTTCTTATATCAGCACGAATAATGTCCCAGCAGGCTTTCATAAATTCATTGTTGAAACCATCTGGCCCAGGGGATTTGTCAGTAGGCATGCCCTTAACCACATTATTAATTTCCTCATCTGAAAAAGGTTGTTCAATATGCTTGAATACCTCTGGGTTGATTTGGTTGGCAAGAAGGTTTTACAAATCAAAGTGCATTGTATGTCCCTCAGATTTTCCTAGTCTCTGTTTGAAAGATTCCCAAAGTAAGCCAGCCTTTTGATACGTCCAAAACGTATCTATAATTTCTGCTTGCTCCATGCCTCTTTTGGGTGATATTGCTATGTTATTTATACACTTCCATACACTTTTGATCATATTTGGACTAACCTATTAACTCAGTGCACCCCAGTGCCAGTTTCTGTTTTCGGCTGTTTTTGTATTTCAGGTTTTCACGTTACGAGAACTGCCAGGAAAAATCCAGAAAAATTATATAAAAAATCAGCGTTCCAGAAGCTACCTTGCGCCCGAAGTACAGCCGGGGGGCACCAGGGCTCCAGGCGCCCTGGCGGCGCCCCCCCTGGGCCGCGCCGGGGGGGCGCCTGGGCCCCCCGAGGCTCCGCTGATGCCCCCCTTTGGCATATATTTAAAGCGTCTCCCGAAACCCTCGAGACGGGAAATCTTTTTCGCGATCTCATCTCTGTTCCGCCGCCGCCGCCGCTTCCAAGATCGGGAGCACCAGGAGAACTCTTCCCGGCACCCTGCTGGAGGGGAGGATCACCACCGGGAGCCTCTCCACCACCATGGACGCCTCCCGGATGAGTTGTGAGTAGTCTCCCTTGGACCATGAGTCCATGACCAGTAGCTATGTGATGTTCTCCTCCCGTTCTTGTTCTTCACTAATTAGTCCTCGTGAGCTGCCCTACATGATCGAGGCACATATGTAATCCTTATGCTGTTGCTATGATGAGTTTGCTGGGATCCGATGGATTATGAGATTATGTTCAGATTGTGCTTGAGTAATATATTTGATCTACCTCTTTTATATTTATGTTCGTACGTAATTCTTGCATGTTCTCCGTTGTTATTTATTGCTTTGGCCAAGTAGTAGGTAGTGACTCCAAGAGGGAACGTTATGCTTGATTGTGGGTTCATGCCCCTCGATGACTAGTTTGAGTGACAGAAACATGAGTCTAGGGTATGTGCTGTTGCCACAAGGAGGAAAACAACGGTGCTTGTGCCCGCGGGTGCAAGGATTGTTTACTTTACGCAAAGTTCTTTTAATGCAGTTGTCTGTTGCTTTGAGTTTACACTATGGGTGGGACTCGCAACTTAATACCAGCGAGATGTTCTGGATAGATATCTCAAGGTGGATGATTAGTAGTAGATGCAGATGGATTTCGGTCTACTTACCTCTGCGTACCGCCCATGCTTTGAACCTCAACCTTTCTTGCAACTTAGTCAACATTGGTCCTGTCAATTGCCCAGCTGTAATTCATTTACCTCACATATTACCATCATTAGTGAACATCATGAGACTCCGGTCCATATTACCATCATTGATCACATCCGCTATTTACTTTTCCGCTATTTACTTACTATTGCAGCATTACCTATCACTATTATCACTTGTGTTTGATCCTTTGTAAACTACAAGGCCGGAGGGATTGACAACCTCTCGGTACTCGTTGGGAGCAAAGTTATTTGTATCTGTGTGCAGGTCCACGTTGATTGCTAATATCTGGTGCCGTTAGCAGTTGACACCTTCTTGTTGAAACTGGGAGTCTCAGGGGAATCGATCCTTGGTATTGCCAAGGGAAATCTTCTGCTACACTGCATCTCAAACCTTCCACTTGGGGTAACCAACGAGGGGCGAGAAGCCTAGGAAAGCAATTTCTGGCGCCGTTGCCGGGGACTCCACTCTTCAGGATAGGGGAGTTGCACGCTATCTTTTACCTTTGCTTTTAGTCTTGTTAGTTCACCTTTCAGTTTTGCTTTAGTATCTTTTATCAAAAATCACAAAAATAGTTATCTTGCTTGCTTGCTACTATGGGTTCCACCGAGAACACCAAGTTGTGTGACTTCACTAGTCACAACAATGATGACTTTATCAGCACACCTATCACTACACCTGCCACTTTAGCACCTTCATATGAAATTAAACCTGCTTTACTTAACTTAGTTATGAAAGATCAATTCTCCAGTGCTGGAGATGATGCTGCTTTACACTTGAACAATTTAGTTGAACTTTGTGATATGCAAAAGTACCAAGAAATAGATAGTGATATTGTTAAGCTTAAGCTTTTTCCTTTCTCTTTGAGAGGAGGAGCTAAAATTTGGTTTCAGTCTTTGCCTAGAAATAGCATAGATTCATGGGACAAGTGCAAAGATGCTTTTATTGGAAAATACTATCCACCTGCTAAAATTATCCAACTAAGAAGTAACATAATGAATTTTAAACAATTGGATAATGAACACGTTGCCCAAGCTTGGGACCGTATGAAATCTCTTATCAAAAACTGCCCTACTCATGGTTTGACTACTTGGATGGTTATCCAAACTTTTTATGCAGGCTTGAACTTTACCTTGTGGAACTTGTTAGATTCGGCCGCGGGAGGAACCTTTATGTCAACTACACTTGGTGCTGCCACAAAACTTCTCGATGAGATGATGACCAATTATTCCCAATGGCACACCGAACGCGCTCCAACAGGTAGGAAGGTAAACTCTGTCGAGGAGATTTCCTCCCTTAATGAAAAAGCTGACTTGATTATGTCCCTACTTTCCAAGCAATATTCTTTTGATCTTCGTTATGATCCCTTAGATTCTGTGATTGCTCATGCTTATAGGAGTAACTTTGGTAGCAATTCCTATGGGAACAACAATGCTTATCCTATCACAAAGAACTCCACTCAAAAAGATAGAGACTTGCCTGGCTATGAGAAACTTCTAGAAATAGAGAAAGCCACTAAGAATTACATGCACACCCAATATAAACAAAACAAAACCTTCTCGAGTCAATTAAATGAGCATACTGCTATCTTGCAAAACATTAGTAGACAATTAGAAAGCATAAATATTGAGATTTCTAACCTCCAGACTAGGCTCACTATCACTGAGACCCAAGTTTCCAACATGTCCCACACACAAGCCACTTTGATAAACCAAATGGCAGCTAAACCCGAAGTGGTTGCACCCCTAAGGGAGGAAGAAGATAGAATTAAGAGCCTTCCTACCCACCACACTGTTGCTACTATCCAAGTTGTTGAGGATATCCAAACTCTTAGCACCCAATGAACTCCTGGTCCCGATGGACCTATTAATGGTGATGCTATGACTATAGAAACTACCAAACAAGTGAACCTAAAGGACACCACTACCACTTTACTTGATGCTAGTGACCTTGATTTTGATAATTGCACTCTTACCGAAGTTATTGATTTCCTTCACAAGATGTCTAGAGACCCCCACACTAGCACGATTAACCTTGCCTTCACAGAGCATATCACTAATGCTCTCATCAAAGCTAGGGAGGAGAAACTTAGAGTAGAAGCCTCCATACCTAGAAAGATAGAAGATGGTTGGGATCCTATGATAAAAATTAAGTTGAATGACTTCTCTTGCTATGCATTATGTGATGTTGGTGCTAGTACCTCTGTTATGCCCAAAAGAATATATGATATGCTTAAACTGAAACCTTTTGATTCTTGTTCTTTTGGTGTTCGTCTCGTTGATTCTTCCATAAAGAAACCTTTGGGGAGGATCGACGATGTTCTTATCGTTGTCAATGATAATTATGTTCCCGTTGATTTCACTATTATGGATATTGAATGTGATCCTTCTTGTCCAATTATTTTGGGACGTCCCTTTCTACGCACCGTTGGTGCTATCATTGACATGAAAGAGGGTAATATAAAATTTCAGTTTCCTCTCAAGAAAGGGATGGAACACTTCCCTCGAAAGAAGATTAAGTTACCTTTTGAGTCCGTTGTACGGGCTAGCTATTCTTTTACTCTTGATAAAACTTGATCTCTATGCATTATGCCTAGCTTAAAGGCATAAAAGAAAGCGCTTTTGGGAGGCAGCCCAATGAATAAATTTATTTTGTTTTTGTTGTGTCTTGATGTTGTTACTACTATAGCATCATCATTGTATCTTTGCTTTTCAATTTTGTGCCAAGTATAGCCTCTGATTGCAAGAAAGTTCAAAAGTTGTGAGGTGCTGTCCAGGAAACAGATTCTGTCCTTGGATCGAAAAATTCGTATAAATTCACCAGATCATCTTTTTGGTCTGAATTGTTTCGACAGCGTGCTCTATATAATTGTCTTTCGTGCGTATGTTCTGAGTTTTTTGATTAGAGTTGTAGAAGTGTCCCGAACAAATCAATTACTACCTGATGTTCTGTTTTTCACAGATTCTGTCCTATTTTGCCTTTCCTTCATTTTGCAAACCTAGAGCTTGCTTTTTCTTTGAAAAAACCTTTTGGCAATCTTGAGAAACAGTAGACCTTCAAGAATATCTTTATTTCCAGCAAGGTACAATTATTTTATTATGGGTACTAACCTCGCTAATCAGATTATGATGAGTTATGTATGAAGGGAGTTTTCAAGTGTGCGAGGGAAGATGATAAAAAGATTCAGGAGTGTCAAACGCTCAAGCTTGGGGATGCCCCCATGCACCCCCAAGAAATATTCAAGGAGACTCAAGCGTCTAAGCTTGGGGATGCCCCCGTGCATCCCCTTCTCCATCAACATTATCAGTTCGTCTTTCGTTCCACTATATTTTTATCACTTCATGTGTTATGTGCTATGCTTGGAGCGTCTTGTTGTTAGTTTTCCTTTTTCTTTAGCTTTTCATAACGAGTCGGAACTCAGCATTCTTTATGTGGGAGAGAAACACGCTCCACTTCTACCTAGAACATAACATAGAATTTTCATGTCTATCCTTGCTGTGTGTGTTCTTTGTCTTTTAATAGCTACTATCATGCTTAGCTCTTAGTATTCATGCTTATCTTTTTAAAGAGCTTTTGTTTAGTTGTTTGCTTGAACTCTCTTTATTTATCATGCTTACCTTATTAAGAGAGTTTGCTTCCATTGCATTGGTTGATATGTCTATGATAAAGATGCTACGTGCATAATGGCGCTTAGTAGTTCAGGTTTTCTTATGGTTAGTCTCAAATAGCTGGGGGGTTCCCAATGTGTTATTGGAGTACCAACATGATTTGTTTGCCTATGATGTGGTATGGTTTAATAATATCTTCCTTCAAGAATTTATTTTGATTGACTTGGCGTATGCTCACGCATATTTAACACTATAAAGAAAGTATGTCAAGCCTTGATGATCTTTTGTTTCTGAGTAGCGATATAACTTCCATGCCTGATTCAATGTTGCTTTGTCGCTCTGCATGATTATGATCGTCATTGCTCTCTTAGTTGGTCGCTCCCAGTCTTTTGCTAACCTTCGCCTGTACTAAGCGGACTGACTGCTTGTGCATCCACATCCTTTTAATCCAGTTATGCCATATGAGTCCACCATACTTTCCTACATGGTATTTACCTGCCATTCCTAACGGAGACTTGCATGTGCCATCTCGAAATTTTTCAAAGAAAATGCATTCCTATTTTGTGCCTCTGTTGTAAGTTCATGAGGAAGTAGTAGTTAATTCATGATCTTTTTAAGATTGGACAAGCTTCACCCCGGGATTGCATGTATAATGTGCAAACCCATAATACGAGAAGGAACTGGCATTGAGTGCGCCTGGCTCAAAAAGATAATATAACAAACAAACCCTCCTTCACGCTTTGCTCATGAGAAATCAGAAAACTTTGGCAGTGATAAACAAAGGAGATTAAGAGGATGTGATCGTCCTCATTCGGGAGACGTTCCTCGAAACTTGTCCATCTCAAGAAGTGATTGAGTTGTCTGCTAGCATTCGTTGACGAAACATGCATAATCAAAAAAATAATTATTACCTCTGTTTTAAAACCAAGAGCTCTGGTACATGTTTTGTCTTTGTTTCCGACTGCGGGTTATCAACCTTGCCAACAAAAGCCACGGTTCGAGAGTCTCCACCTTCTTTTTAAAGCACCAACTACTGAGAGCATGATTGTCATTCTGAGTGTAATGTGCATTGTCCCAAAGTAGCATTGTCTTTTGCATGATTGTGATATCGTTTATTTTGAAATCATTGTATCTAGTCATCACTTTAACCTTGGAGGTGCCCCTGCATTTATGTTTTGCTTCACTAAAGGGGGCAAGCTAGATATCACTTTATCATATTTGCACATCATGTTCATTACAAATCTATTTGATGTTTCAATATCATATTCTAAAACTTTCAGTTCCTTGTGATTTTCTCATGAGGCAACTTAATTACTATAGATTCATTGTCTCAGTAAGCTTTTGTCATACGACTATGAAAAAGTCCTATATGGTTAATAGCATGTCACAACAGAAATTATTCTTGTTATCATTTACCTACTCGAGGACGAGCAGGAATTAAGCTTGGGGATGTTGATACGTCCAAAACGTATCTATAATTTCTGCTTGCTCCATGCCTCTTTTGGGTGATATTGCTATGTTATTTATACACTTCCATACACTTTTGATCATATTTGGACTAACCTATTAACTCAGTGCACCCCAGTGCCAGTTTCTGTTTTCGGCTGTTTTTGTATTTCAGGTTTTCACGTTACGAGAACTGCCAGGAAAAATCCAGAAAAATTATATAAAAAATCAGCGTTCCAGAAGCTACCTTGCGCCCGAAGTATAGCCAGGGGGGCCACCAGGGCTCCAGGCGCCCTGGCGGCGCCCCCCCTGGGCCGCGCCGGGGGGGCGCCTGGGCCCCCTGAGGCTCCGCTGATGCCCCCTTTGGCATATATTTAAAGCGTCTCCCGAAACCCTCGAGACGGGAACTCTTTTTCGCGATCTCATCTCTGTTCCGCCGCCGCCGCCGCTTCCAAGATCGGGACCACCAGGAGAACTCTTCCCGGCACCCTGCCGGAGGGGAGGATCACCACCGGGAGCCTCTCCACCACCATGGACGCCTCCCAGATGAGTTGTGAGTAGTCTCCCTTGGACCATGAGTCCATGACCAGTAGCTATGTGATGTTCTCCTCCCGTTTTTGTCCTTCACTAATTAGTCCTCCTGAGCTGCCCTACATGATCGAGGCACATATGTAATCCTTATGCTGTTGCTATGATGAGTTTGCTGGGATCCGATGGATTATGAGATTATGTTCAGATTGTGCTTGAGTAATATATTTGATCTACCTCTTTTATATTTATGTTCGTAAGTAATTATTGCATGTTCTCCGTTGTTATTTATTGCTTTGGACAAGTAGTAGGTAGTGACTCCAAGAGGGAACGTTATGCTTGATTGTGGGTTCATGCCCCTCGATGACTAGTTTGAGTGACAGAAACATGAGTCTTGGGGATGTGCTGTTGCCCCAAGGGGGAAACAACGATGCTTGTGCCCGCGGGTGCAAGGATTGTTTACTTTACGCAAAGTTCTTTTAATGCAGTTGTCTGTTGCTTTGAGTTTACACTATGGGTGGGACTCGCAACTTAATACCAGCGAGATGTTCTGGATAGATATCTCAAGGTGGATGATTAGTAGTAGATGCAGATGGATTTCGGTCTACTTACCTCGGCGTACCGCCCATGCTTTGAACCTCAACCTTTCTTGCAACTTAGTCAACATTGGTCCTATCAATTGCCCAGCTATAATTCGTTTACCTCACATAGCAGTTTTATCGTCTTTTGGGAGAGAGAAATCACTAGTGAACATCATGAGACTCCGGTCCATATTACCATCATTGATCACATCCGCTATTTACTTTTCCGCTATTTACTTACTATTGCAGCATTACCTATCACTATTACCACTTGCGTTTGATCCTTTGTAAACTACAAGGCCGGAGGGGTTGACAACCTCTCTGTACTCGTTGGGAGCAAAGTTATTTGTATCTGTGTGCAGGTCCACGTTGATTGCTAATATCTGGCGCCGTTAGCAGTTGACAACTTCTTGTTGAAACTGGGAGTCTCAGGGGAATCGATCCTTGGTATTGCCAAGGGAAATCTTCTGCTACACTGCATCTCAAACCTTCCACTTGGGGTAACCAATGAGGGGCGAGAAGCCTAGCACCTTTCCATCATGGTCAGTGATTTCAGTTTGATCCTCATTAAGAAGCATAGCAATCTTATTATGCCTGTAATTAATTGAAGCTCTGGTATGGAATAACTTTGTATTTTCATCTCCAAATTTTACTCCTTTAATTTTACCTCTTTGTTTCCAATAAATCTTCTGGTTCTTCAATATAATCAACAGTTGTTCTTTCGGCAAGTCTCTACAATTCCACTCTGTAGGGTCCAATCTTCTATATTCCTCAAAAAGATCTAGGAGAAATATACACTCATTGATGTCATCAATCTGCTTCTTAAGGCATTTCAAACTCTTTGACCATAATTTTAGAGCCCTCCTTAGGTTTTTAAACTTAGCATTGATCAACTTGGCGGGATTAGAGTGGCCCACAGGAATATCCCAAGATGCTTTGACTATGTCTTTAAAAGAGCTATGTTTCAACCAGTAATTCTTAAATCTAAACACTTTAGCCTTTGGAATAGTTGTCCCAACTTTAATCAAACAAGGTAGGCGGTCAGAAATAGGTCTTGCAAGAGGGAGAGCAATAGAGTCTGGGTAGGAAATCATCCAGGAGGCAGAAGTGAAGGTCCAGTCAAGTTTCTCTAACAAAGGGTTTTCCTACATGTTACTCCAACTAAACTGTCTGCCTTTTAAGGGTAATTCAAGTAAACCTAGATTACTAATAGCCTCATTAAAGAGGAGCATCTGATTGACATCTCCTCCTGGCTTATTCCTGTCAGTTGGAGATCTGATGAAATTGGAGTCTCCCATGACTATCCAATCCACTTCAGGGGGCATTTGGATGTTACTGAACCACTACAGAAATTCGGCTTTATCCTCCTGGTTGCTAGGACTATATATGTTTTTCAGAACCCAAGATTGATTGGAAATGTTACATGTGAATTTCATAGAAAGTGAATATTTATTTCGGAACAGAGTTTCTCCATGGAAGAGAGAGTCAACCCATATAATAATAATGCCTCCAGAGGCCCCAATAGATGGTAGGTATTCAAATTTCGTAAATCTGTGTGGGCAGAAGTTATGAATATAGGGCAGGTCAAAACTCTCTCTTTTGGTCTCCTGCGGAAAAATGATCCCACCTGCACTTTCTTCTATTTTTTTTCTTTAAAGCTAGCCACTTGGCTGCAACATTTATGCCTCTAATGTTCCAATTCAGTATGTTCCAAGATCTCTTATTATTCATAATGAAACCTGGTTGTTATGAAATTGCTATCAAAGACCATCCTTTGACAGGATGCCACATAGGACCCATAGTAGTTGAGTAGACATTGGATGCAGCTGATTACTTGTAGAAATTTAAGCATCATACAATTCTTCCAAAAGTACACATCAACACCACAAGAGTCAGACATGCTACCAGTAGGGTTTTCAGACATACACAGGACACAATGCCTCAGGCAGTACATAGAGTGCAATTCATTAATAAGTAACATAACAACATCAACCCTAGTTTCCCTGGCTGTGTAGCCAAAATGCATAAAGGGTTTACTAATCATGCTGCACCAGGGTTGGAGTTGCTGTTCTCCTTGGCCTTGGAATTGTTGGCCTCCCCTTCAGCCTCCTTGCTTCTAGCCCTCTTGGCCATACTCTCTGACAGTTCCTCTCCAGCCACCTTGCAAAAGGATGAGGTGAGATTTTTGACTACTTTACTGTGCAAAATTGGAGGAAAAACATTGCAAGGAAGACATGATTTTCCTGAACAGGTATTTCTTTTAAAACCTTTATTTTCCTCTATAATTCTTTCACTTCTTATTACCTGGGTTTCAACTAGGGGCCCTTTTCCCCTCCTTTTCCTGGATATTGCTTCACCAGCAGGTAAGAGTATCACATTAGTTGGGGAGACCATTTTCAAGGACCGCCTGTTCCGGAAGAGGAGTGAGCTGATGGGCTAGTACCAGCATTTTCTTTGTTGAAACCAGCAGGTGATTGTAGCTTGCAGACAAGGGCCTGGGATACAGTGCATTTATCAGGTATACAAAAAGTCATGGTATCTTCATCTTTGCAGTTTTCAATCAAAATTTGCCATAGGGGTGACTTTAGGAGGTGGCAGATCCATTCAAATTTGTCTGCGGACAGAAGCAAGTGTATGGTAAAATTAAACCAACTTACTGGGATGTCTGTAGAAAAAGAGCTTGCCACCTGAGTTGGAGAGGCTACAAAGTGCTTGCCCCAGTGCTCAATGCCTTCATCAGAGAGCAAATGGGCACCACCAATAACAGAAAAAGCATTTTGGGAGGCCAACTGAAGCATTTCTTGTGGTTTGAGCAAGGAGTTAGGAGAGAGATCTAGGTTACCATGAATTGTACCTGCAGAAGGACCAACACTTTCCTTGAAAGAGCTTGCTGGATCCTCAGGTGGTGTTGGCACCTCTTTGGGACTGTTCTGTTCTGCTGCAGGACTGGTGTCTTCAGAATTGTCTTGAACATCAGTACCTCCAAGGCCTTCTATAGCATCAGGCACCTGTGGTTGAAAAGTGTTTTGCTGGATGATATCATGCTGCATTTCATTGACAGTGTCCAAAGTAGGAGCTAAATTAGCAGGCTGATCCTGAGGTGCAATGAATTCACCCTCCTCCACCTCATTTTCAGTATCTAAAGGGTAGGCTTGCACTAAGTTATGAAGACCATCACCAAGTGGGGCCTCAACAGTTTCCAAATTCACTTGATTAACTTCTTGGTTCAGTATATTAAGTCCACCATTGTGTGAGGAAAGACCTTCAGATAAAGAGATTGTTGTGGTAATGCTGCTGTTGGGCAATGCATCATTACCATCAAGATGAACTTGTTCTTGCTGCTGTTGTTGAGGAATGTCCATAGGCTGGGCTGCTGGCTGAGGGAAAGCCCAATGCCATAGTTCCTCCCAGTCATCCCACACTGCATTATCTCCAGGTGCATTGTTTAATTACAGATTGTGAAATCCCGGAAAGTCTTTGGCATTTTGAGGAATGGGATGTGGGTCAACTCCTGGTGGTGGAAAAGGATCCTCATCCGCAAGGCCACCACCTTGCATTTCCTCCAGTAAGACCTCAACAGAACTAGTGAGGGATCCTTCTTCAAAGTTTTCTCCTTCAGACCAGCGAATGCTCTTTGGGATTTCAATTAAGTCTGTCACTCTAGCCTTAACCAGAATCTTGCCCTTTAGGGCATCTTCATTTTCCCATTGAATAATTCTTCCAAATTTTGCTATTGCAGTTGCAATATCTTCAGTGTTACAATGATCAAAATGTACACCAATAATCAGCAGCCAGCAAACTCTATTAAACTGCACTCTCCTCCAGTTTCTGCCCTCATTATGTTTCGTAAATGTGATGAAAACATCCCGAAAAACATGGGGGCTATCTCTGACCATCCTGTCCCTATCTCGGATGTGCCGAAACTGAACATATGCCTCCCCAAAAGGGCAAGGCTGAATCTCTCTAAAACCAACCTGAGCATCTTGGTAATTTTGAAGAAAGTCTTCCAGAACATCACGGACGTTAGGGAAGTGTACCTCATATGGAAGAGGATGAATGGTGGCGATGGCCCAATCTTCACGGTGACGCGGTCGAGGTGGAAGAACCACCCTGGTAACTCCATTCCTTCCCTCAATCTGCTGAATCTGAAACCGTGCGGGATAAACGGCTGGGGATCGATGGGAATGTTCGCCATGGTGGCTTCAGAGGTTGGGTGGAGCTCGGAGTCTGTCAGTAATGGCGGAGAGGTTGAACGATCTTGCACTGAAAGGGAAGGAGGAGTGGAATGCGAGGAGTCTGTCTAGGGACTTGGCTGCAGAAAAAGAAAGTGTCCCGTGACCAGCTCCCTAAAAGAGGCAGCCAATCTTGGCTCCTGGGCCGGCCCAATGTGTCTAAACCAGTCGGATACTACCCCCTCGGCCCAGGCCGCGGCTGGTGGGCTACTGAAGGTTGGCACCTTGATAAATGGCCACAGCCCAGTAAGTCTGGGGTTTGGACAAGAACGCGCCAGGTGACTCACGTCACCGCATGCAAAGCATGCACGTTCAAAATAACGTGGAGTATTGCCTTGCTCCAAAAAATACTCCTAATTCTGATTAATGGGACTATTAACTGTTGAGGCATAATTCTCAATTGAAGTGTGACTGAAATCACGCTCCGAAACCACTACCCTGGATAAACGGTGGAATACCGACCTATGATCTCTCACTAGAGATCCACTCCGACGATCACCGGAGCCATTGAAAGTAGCTTTGCCCTTGTGGCCGACAACGGTCCATTAAGCGTCAAGCTCTTTGCAAAACAGAAGTTCTTCACGACGCCAATTAGGTCCTCCATTACCCCAAAGACTAAAGACCATCTCAAAATCTTTCTCAACTACTTTCCCCGCATTGTAAATATGAAAACCCACCGATTTGGAGGCCACAGAGAACTTGAAAGAACGATCCTTGAGATGAGAGACCCTAAAACCTTGGGGGTAGCCTCCAAAAGAAGACTGCAGAGCAATACTAACCGTATGTGAGTCCAACTTGAATGTAGCCCGACAGAATGACATGATCAAGGTGAACTCCTTTTGCCGAAAACCAGGAGAGAAGACCACATGGTTCCTGAACGTACTCCTCATGGTGGCTTCAAACTTCTTACCCCTCTCAAAGTTGAGAGAAAAAGGTGCCATTGTTCCACCAGGGAAAGAAGGCTAGGCCAGAGAACAAGGTGGTCGAGGGGGCCGGAGTGGCCATCGGCGGAATGGTTGAAGGTGGTCGCCGGGGCCGGATTAGCCACCGGCGGGGCAATCCCCTAGAGGGGCTAGGAGGGGAGCCTAGGGGGGAGAGGGCCAGTAAGAAGGTGATATTGTCTCAACATTAGAATCAGAAATACCGTCACTGATCATTGTATATAGGCATCACGTCCGAGACAAGTAGACCGACACCTGCCTGCATCTACTACTATTACTCCACACATCGACCATTATCTAGCATGCATCTAGTGTATTGAGTTCATAAGAACAGAGTAACACCTTAAGTAAGATGACCTGATGTAGAGGGATAAACTCAAGCAATATGATATAAACCCCATCTTTTTATCCTTGATGGAAACAATACAATACATGCCTTGCTGCCCCTACTGTTACTGGGAAAGGACACCGCAAGATTGAACCCAAAGCCAAGCACTTCTCCCATTCCAAGAACAATAGATCTAGTAGGCCAAACCAAACCGATAATTCGAAGAGACTTGCAAGGATATTATGAGCACACATAAAGAGTTCAGAAAAGAACCAAATATTTCTCATAGATAATCTTAATCATAAACTCACAATTCATTGGATCTTGACAAACACACCGCAAAAAGAGATTACATCGAATAGATCTCCTTGAAGACCGAGGAGAACTTTGTATTGAGATCCAGAGAGAGAGAAGAAGCCATCTAGATACTAGCTATGGACACGAAGGTCTGTGGTAAACTACTCACAACTCATGGTGAGGCGATGATGATGATGTAGAACCACTCCATGGTAGATCCCCCCTCCGGCGGAGCTCCGGAACAAACCCCAAGATGGGATCTCATGGGAACAGAAGGTTATGGCGGTGGAATTAGGGTTTTGTCTCCTCGACTGTTGGTTGCGGGGTACGTAGGCTTATATAGGAGGAAGGAGGGTACCGGGGGCCTCACGAGGGGCCCATGAGGTAGGGGGCGCGCCCTGGGCAGGGGGCGCGTCCCCCACCCTCGTGGGCACCTCGTGGCCCCTACTCCATGGTTCTCAAGTCTCCCGTGCGTGATTTTATCCAAAAATATCTCTCCCAAAGGTTTCATTCCGTTTGGACTCCGTTTGATATTCCTTTTCTGCAAAACCCTAAAACAGGCAAAAAACAACAATCTGGACTAGGCCTTTAGATTAGTAGGTTAGTCCCAAAAATAATATAAAATTGTATGACAAAGCCCATTAAACATCCAGAACATCATAAATAATAGCATGGAACAATCAAAAATTATTGATACGTTGGAGACGTATCAACACGCTAGGTCAGTACATTGAATGTACTTGCAAGACAACCAAATACATAGCAACCAAACAAGCACAAGACAAATCAGGAACCAAGCGCATGCAACAACCTATCTCCTATCAATTACTAACATGGCATGGTATAGATCAACTACCAAAAACAGTACCATAGCATCTATTAACAGGGCAATGACAAGGCATAACAAAACATGTTCCTAACATGGCAATAGAAAAACATAGCCCATCATATCCATCATGGCATCACTTAACATGTCAAACAAAGCATGGCATGGCATCATGAAACTATGCTGAAAAATAAACTACCACTCATATCCAATGCAGACCTAACATGTTAACTTCATGCAATCATCTCTCGTTCTACCATGGTTTTTAAATGCAACATATTACTTACGCAATGCAACCAAACTTGTGCACTGAGTCCCTCAGACTCTCTTACCAACGGGTTGCCACGCAACCCCACGGTGATCACCCACGGAGCACAAACGGAACCGCACTTGGTTCAACACTCACCGAGACCTCATCTCGTGATCATATCAAAACATTACCATGACTTCTCACGACTATCTCATAGTCCAAGTCACCACATTCTGGTTACCACATTAATTAACTTAATTATTTCAGGTTTATCCTCCATTTCGACTAAGAACCGATAGTGTGACCTACTACGAACTTTGTTCCTATCGATATACTTTATAAACATTCTGCAGAGGTAGCGCACTGTACCCAGACCACGGAACCCATGGCCTTGTCATCCCATTTGGGTGGACCAACGGAATTCCGACGAAACCGACCTACTGTCATGACACTCTCCCGGCCACTCTGACTCACTCCCCACTGGGCTAGTCCTGGGTGGCCCCGTGTCTACCAAAGACACGACGACCACCGTCGTGCCAAACATAAACGGACCCAAATGGGGACCCGGTACCATAACAACAACAACAACAACAACAACAACAACAACAACAACAACAACAACAACAACAACAACAACAACAACAACAACAACAACAACAACAACAACAACAACAACAACAACAACAACAACAACAACAACGGTCACACAAGGCTTATGTCCGCCTACATGATTAGGGTAGCGCGCACTCATAACCTTCCCTCGTTGGAGGCACCGGTGAGAGGCACGACAATAGATCGCAATAAGGCCTTCCCACAAAGGAAAATGTGGCTGCACTAAAGAAGTTCGATTTGGTGGCACTATGACTCGAACCCATCGATGATGGAGGAGGTTTGTTATTATTAAGTCATTTTATTAACTTCTCCATCATCATGAGCATATTTAACATGAATGCAACAACGAGCATGCAGTATACAAATACATGGACAAAATGTCGAACTTTTCAAGTGAACAACTATAGCATAAAGGACATGATAATACCAAGTACTAACATATCAACGGTGCATTAAAATCGTCATAGCATTTTATAACGATGTCATGAAAATCAAGTAGAGTAGTGACATGGCATTATTAATAACAACATTCTAACTAGCATGGCAAAAGATGTCACGAAGACACAAGCATGCAAAATAGGCATAATGAAATGACTGCAAACGAAAATGATAAGAAACTACTACAACTACACACATACACAAGGTGCAAACAAAGTCAACATGGAAGTTCGGGGCTCAGGATAAGAGGTGGGCTTGCCAGGGGTCGACAAATACTCCGGTGAGAAGTGCATAACGATTTCGGAAAGTGTTGCCGGAAACAGTTCTCTCTCGAAGGGAGCTGTTTACGTGCAAGTGCAAAGTGGTCATTTTCACTGTGTGAACATATTATGAAAATGATACCAGCGGAAAGAGCTCGATGAACAAAGAAAGTGAGCACTGGAATCACCTCAATCGGACTTACGGTTGTCGAGATATGAAGGGTTGAAGTTCAGGGACCTATCGGTGAAAATGTTTCAGCAAACAGGCCCCTGGAGGAAAAACTGAACGCGACTTTGGGCCGAATACGTTTGCCGCACAGGAAAACGTATTTTCTGCCGAAGTGTAAAGGTAATACGCTTTCGTAGCAGAGAAAGCGCATTTTGGATAAGGGAGGAAAGAAATACGCTTTCATATACTGAAAACGCGTTTCCAGAAAGTGTGTCCACTTACAGATGCGGGCCCGAGGCGGGGTCAACGCGGAGACACTGCCAGGTGGGGTCACGCAAGGGGGGTGGGGCCCAACAACTTATCCACGCTGGCAGGACCGGGTCAATGCCCTGGGTCACTGCCAGGTGGGGTCTGCGGGCAGGTGGGGGCACGGGCGCATCGTCCTCAACCTCCCGCTACTGTTCTGCCGTGCGAGATAGAGGAGGAGCAGGGGAGAGGGGCGGTGAGGGGGGCGGCCGGCTCAGGCGGCCTCCGACCGAGCTGAGGCCACCAGCGGGCGTGCAGGGCCAAGCTGCACCCGTTCAGGCGAAGGGCGGCCGCCGGGGATGCCTAGAACGGCGGCGAGGCACGGCGCCCAACGATGGACAGAGGCCGGTCGGTGATGGTGGTGCTCATCGGAGCAGGGCACCCCGGCGAGGGCTGAGGGGTCAGTTCGGCTCGTGGTGAAGTAGGGAAGCTTGTAGACATGGCTAGAGGAGAGGAGAGGGGCTAGGCACTCCGGGACCAAGGAGGAACCGCGGCGGCCATTCGGCCATTGGAGCGGAATGAGAGCTCCGAGGCTTGGGGAGAGAGCTGTGGGGCAAGGGGAGGGGTTGTGGACCGCGGTGAGGCTCGAGACGTGCTTAAATAGGTGCGGGGCAGGCTCGAGGGGGAGAGGAGGAGGTGACACGCGGCTCGCGACGTGTACCTGCACCGGCGACGCGCATGCGCGATGAAACCTCACTGGGAGCGGCGAGAAGGTGACGAGGAGAGTGCGGACAAGCGCCAGACGGTCATGGAATCGAGCAGCGCTCGCGGACAAGAGGGAGAAGAAGACAGAAGCGAGTTAGAAGACGATGGCCATAGTAGCACACTGTTCGGTCATTGGCACGGCTCGCCGGAGAAGAAAATATAGGGGGGGAGGTCCAAGGGGAATAGGACGCCGAGGGGGCACTGTTGGACATTAATGGTGAGGCCAGAGTCGGTCAGAGCAACACTGCCAACGAGAACACTGGCTAGACCACCGTTTTGGCTGGCTACCCTCGTGGTCACCATGGACTAGGCACGCTCTGGTGCTCTACTCCTGGCCAAACCATGTCTACAGTGTAGTCCTTTGAAACATGAGTGTTACTATGGTAAAGAAACGGGCAGAGACAAAGGGAGGTGAGTAAACTAAGCTTCACAAGGTTGCTTTAGTAAACTTGGCCGCATTGAAGAGATAAAACCAGAGAGGTTAAAAGGTAAAATTATTGTCTGGTAGGCTTAGTGTAGCAAGGACTACGGCCCTGGGAAATATGAATTTATTAGGACAATGATTTAGCATAGTTGCAGTACAAATGCCAAATCTGGTTCAGAAATCAAATGATGAAGAAGCACTCACTAGGAGTGATGAATTGAGATAAAACTTGTCAAAGCTTTCTGATTTGATCATATGTAGATGCTGCGAAAATATCACACCAATTGGACTTGCCAAATTGGTACTTGTTTCACAAGCATTAATTCTGACCAAAAACTTGGGAAAATCCTAGGAAAATATTGGCTACATGAAATCAGCCAAATTCTTGGGGAGGTGGGTTATATGCATAAGAGAAGGCTTAGGAGTATTTTCAGCTATAATGGAGCAAGATAAAATATACTTGCTTCACCAAATGAAAATTTGGGCAGAAAACAAGAATTGCTCCTGTGCTCACATAGCTCAATGTAATGAGCTAAATTTAGGTGTAGGCTAATAATTTGGAATACATGAGAGGATGGAAAAGTTTCATCCCATTTGTAAACTCTATGAAGGTACTTCCTTCACAAAGTTGCATTCTGGTCAGAAGCTTCGAAAAATTGCACATGGAGCTAGGATAAATGGATTGAGCTCATCTTTGGTATTCATGGGTGATTTATCAATACTAATCACCCTGCCAAATTACAACTCAATAGGAAATAGGAATAAGGAACTTCCTTTGCAAACTTTCAGAGAAGGCAGAAACTTGAATTGGATCATGTGCCAAATTTTTGAACTGTGGAACATGAGCTAATGATGGAACTAGTGATTTGTCACACCTTGCATTTTGTAACATTTCATTTGCATTAATAAAGCATGAAAGGCTTGGACCAACAATTTTTTTTGGCATCATTTAGCTTTTATTCGGAATTAAGTTTTCTCTCTGTGATTTTCAAGTGCTCTTTAAAGTCAACTACTCCCTCTTATATATTTCATCTCCTTACCCCAAACTTCTGCCCAATGATCATACCAAGTGTATACAACAGTATAGTATTTTCTTACAAAAATAATTTGGCCAAAAAGTATTTTCAAAAATTAGTTTTTCCAAAAATTAGGTTTGGACTGCAAGTGCTTGATTTAGGGTGAGAAAAATATTTCAAAGAGTATATTTGAAACCTATTAGATATAGGACTCCCATAAACCACAAAAATATATTTTTAAAAGTTATTTTTCCTATTTTATTTAAAAGCTTTTTCTTAAGGCCAAAAATGGTCTTTAATAGGGAGAAATTATTTAACTATTTCAAAAATATTTGCCAAAATTCAGGGAGACTCTTAGGACATATATTGTCCATATATAAGAGTTTCAACACTTGGTCATGTTCAAAATATTGGACAAATCCCTTAGAAACCCTTTCTGGATATTTCAAGCTTTTGAAATATTTACAAAGCAAATATTCTCTAAAAATTCCAGGGAAATTCTATCATGTCATATATGACATATTTGATGATCTTGCCAAGCCCCATGCCTCGGGAAGCAAGAAAACATCATCAAAACCCATCAAAACCATTCTGTCCATTTTTAAAGTTTGAGTAACTTTACATTGCCAAACTTTTCCAAATGCCCTCAAACTTGGTACACATGCTAGAATGGTCTAATAATGCATCTAGACCAAATGGAACAAGTTTTGGAGAAGGGTAACTTGATCAGAGTACCCCAAAACCATTTCTGTTCAGATTCAAATTTGAACAACTTTACATTACCAACTTTTTACTTGTGACCTAAAACTCGGAGGGCATGACCACAACCCCAAATGATGACACTACACCAAGTGGTGCGTTAAGGAGGGATGATTTTCTTAACTTAAACTTGGTAAATCCATTTCTGTTGATTTCTAGGGTTCACCATAGTTACATTGGCAAGTTTCTTCAAATGAGCCCAAACTTGGTGGAACACTCTATTTCTATATACCATTTTATCCTTTTAAGTATCATGTCTAGTGGAAATCATTTGATTGCTCAAAACCACATCAAACACCTTCTGGTGATTTTCCAAAGTTACCACTTTCACCTCTTTCCTTGTTCTCCTTGAGCTAGGCTTTTTACCACAGATTCCCCAAGTCCCCTTGCACCTCGAGTAACTCTTCACTGGCCTCAGCTCAATGATTGAGAGGGGGTAAAACCCCATTTTACATTCTGGACATCAGATTTCACCTTTCTCTCTCAGCCCTATCTTCTTCTAGAAGCTTTCCCTAGCATCCAACGTCTCCCCTGCATTGTTTACTCTCCCCTAGAGCCAATGGACACGGTGGCCGCGCCCAGAGCGCGTGGAACACGGCCATGCCGGCCATAGGGGCGCTCTGGAGCGTGCTACAGTGCGCTCCCGCACTATAGCCGCCACCTGCCCGAGGCGCCCAACCACCTAGGGCGTTGGAATCGTGTCTCCCGAGGCCGCCTCGACGTCCACGACACGGCAGACAGTCGGCCCCCTCCTCCTTCTCCCTCCTCTCGTGTGACACCCCGAGACCGGTGCGCCAGGTGTCAGCCAGTTATTCGTCGTCGTTGCCATGTAATCTTCTTGCGTGTTGCATATTGCCTTGTCATCGTGTGCATTGCATCAGCATGTTTTCCAAACTTGCATCCGCCCGAGCCCCCTCGTCCTCTCTGTTGTCCGTTCGGAGCCCAGACACACTTGCACGCGCCCGCGGCGCCTCCGAATATTTATTTTATGAGTGGACGGAAAACATTCTCGGAATGGGTTGAAACTTGGCGTGTGGTCTTATTATAGCATAGGTAGACCACCTGTCAAGTTTTGTCGCGTTCGGAGTTCGTTTGATAGCCCAACGGTTAACCGTGTTAACCGCCGGAAGCCTTCTCTCTTTTGGCCCATCACCCCTTTCAAACAGCCCACTAACCCATCCTAACCCCCTCCATGCTCTTGGCCGTTCGATCACGATCGCGTGGCCGCAAACCGCTCCTCATTTGGACACTCCTAGCTCCCTCTACTTATATAAGATCACCCACCCCCGAAATTCTCGCAGATGAACCCTAGCCTCCTCCCTCTCGCGCCGCCGGACATGTCCAGCCGGACACGTCGCCCGGCCAATCTGGGGCCGCCACCTCAGCGCCACCGCCGCCCCGGAACAATGGTAGGCCGCCACGTCGCCTCCCTTGCATCCCCACTTTGCCGCGGCTTGGATCGGTCCCGAATCGCCTCCCCCGCGCGCCTCTTCGTCGCTCCTCCCGAGCTCTCTGCCCCACCGCTGATCCGGTCCACCTCGCCGCGGGCGAGCCACAGATGAGCGCCGCCGCCCCTGTTCTCCTCCTCCTATCTTCCCTTTCTCTCACGTGACCTCACCTCCCTCTCTCCCCCGTTCTGCAGGACTCCATGGGCGCCGCCATGAGCCGCCGCCGCCGAGCTCCGATCTCCTCCGTCCCGCGCCGTTGAGCTCCGCCGACCCCGGGAATGGAGTCCCCGTGGCCGGATTCGGAGGTCCCCGTGTCTTGGACCTCGCCGAGTCGTTCCGCAGCCTCTCCCGTCGCCGGAGATCCCGCCTCCGCCGCCCCGGGTTCCCAGCGCCGCCGCGTGCTCTCGTCCGCTCGGGAACGAGCAGGGACGACGACGCCCAGTGCGGCCTCGCCTCGCATGGGCCGGCCTGCTACCTCATGGGCCCAAGGCCCCACCTCTCCAGCCATGGCCCATCAGCCCCTCGGCCCATCTCCACCACCAGGCTCAGCCGACCGTTCCTCCAGGCCTCGGCCCAGCCTCCTCCTCTGCCTACTGGGCCAAGCCCGCGAGGGTGAGACGCCTAAACTCCGCCCCGAGCACCTTATAGCTATTTCGCACTCTGTATTTATTTTTTTTCCCTGGGGAAAATGGCTAAGTCTGTGTTTTTCACACGTTTTGATGCATTCTTTGCATGGCTGTAATTCTTTGTGTGGTTGTCCAAATTGAGTGAATGATATGTCAAAATGATCGTGATGATATGCTCTACACTTTGTTACATTGTGACATGCTTGTTTGAGTTCACCTTGATGCTCTAATCTCTGTTGCAAGAGTACTATAAATTTAAAGTGATGTTACCTGTAATTTTGTCAGCATGTTTGAGATGTGATAACTTTGTGCATGTTTATCCAAATGGAGCATATGATATGTCAAAATAT
This sequence comes from Secale cereale, assembly GCA_902687465.1. Taxonomy (NCBI): domain Eukaryota; kingdom Viridiplantae; phylum Streptophyta; class Magnoliopsida; order Poales; family Poaceae; genus Secale; species Secale cereale. The sequence continues at coordinate 792,458,763 of LR738711.1, read as the reverse complement.
TCATTGTGAAGTGCTCTAAATGTTGGTTGCTACAGCATTCATGTTAGGTGCCATATTGCCATGTTAATCGCTGTTGCAAAAGTGCATTTGGCTGTTAAGTGCTGAAACTTGTTGTGAGATGCTGATTTGACCTGCTCATTGCTATTGATGTGTTTGTCTTCATGCCACATGTCTATATGTTTTAGAAGCACAATCATATAGACTTTGCTGTGGTGCAATCCACTTTCCATGATATGCCTTGAGGTGACTTAAACAAGCTTGTAAACATGCCATGTCGTTGTTGCTGTTTTATACTTAGTAAAAAACTGTTAAACCTGATGCTATGTTTGCTTGATGCCCTAGTCAAATCCATGCTTGTTTTGGAGTGGTCAATTATCATGTCTTGTTGTCCATGTTATTGTCTATCCATTCATGCCCTTACTTGAACATATGACCTGTTGTAGCTTATTTATTTCTTGCCCTCAAGTTGCTATAAAATTTACCTGTCAGATTTTTATCAGCATGTTCAATTTGGTGAAGCTTGTTGTTATTGGTCCATGCCTCCTACGGAGATGCTCCAATAGAGTTTTTTGATGTATACTATGTCTATTACATGTACATGATCTTTATATACTTAATAGAGTTGACATGCTTGTTGTTTTGTGCCTCCGAAGGCAGCATCATGATGATGTTTTTGCCATGCTTGTTTAATTGTGTTCTAGCAAGCTTTTGGGTGTGTTCTAAGTTCATGCTTGTTAAGTATAATGTCTATTTCATATCCATGCTTCTTGTCATCATGTTTCGGTGTTGTAGCCTATATTTACCTTGCTCCAAAGTTGCTATGTGGCTGTTAACTTCAGCTTGTTGTTATATCTTGTTTCATGTGTATGTGTTGAACCGTTGCTCCGTTTTGAGTGTGCCCTATATGAAACTTGTGTGATTTTGAATGTAGAAGCATAATATCATGTTGTTTCCATGTTTGGAGTGTGTTTGCTTGATGTTTGGGTGCATCTTGCACCGTTGCCATACTTGACTTGTTTTGCTCATATCTTCTAGGCCGTAGCTCCGAATTAAACAAACTTTATATGAAACTTGACTAGAATTTCGTGTAGATCATCATGGTGCATGTTAAATTGCTGTTTAAAAACTTTAACTTAAGGTTTGTTCAGTTCTGGACTAATTTCAAATTATGCATATGAGGACTTACCGGATTTGTTATGTGTTGATTCCGGCCTCATATAAACTTGTAGGTTTGTGTTGATCTTGTCTGCTTCATCCCTTTCCATGAATTGCATCACATAGAATTGTGTTGCATCATTCTTGGTTGAGCATCTTGTCTTGTTCTTGTGTTGCGTGTTTACCTTGTTGTGTGCTTTCTTCTCGCTACTTCTTTTCCGTTGCGATCGTGAGGATTCGTTCGTCTACAGGTGGTTCGTCTTCAAGGCTTCTTCTTCATCTTCGTCATGGACCCATTCCTCTTCCTTGCGGGATCTCAGGCAAGATGACCATCACCTTGGATACCTTTACTATCATTGCCATGCTTAGTTGTCTCGATGCTATCGTTATATGTCGCGCTACCCATCATTTATTGTCAGCCTCTCCTTGTTGCCATGAAACCTCTATCCTTTGACACCTTCCTAGCAAACTGTTGTTTGGCTATGTTACCCGCTTGCTCAGCCCCTCTTATAGCATTGCTAGTTGCAGGTGAAGATGAAGATCGTTCCATGTTGGAACTTGTTGTTGGTCTATCACAATATATCTTATATACATTAACACACCTATATATTTGGCAATGGGTGGAAGGCTTGGCCTTTTGCTCGGTGTTTTGTTCCACTCAGGCCACCTTAGGAGCCGATAAACCGGCGTTATGTTCCTTGATTTTGCGTTCCTTACATGGTTGGATATATGGGGACCCCTTGACAGTTCATCTTTGAATAAAACTCCTCCAGCAAGGCCCAACATTGGTTTTAATTTGCCACATAATAACCACTTAATTAAATAATTAAATTGCATAGGGGGTCGCGCCCTCGGGGATTCTTTTCTACATAGCAGGGGGGCCAGTGCTGATGGTGTTGGTCCCAAATGGGGGGTGCTGCGGGGCCACCTTGGGGAAACCCGAGGGCTGGTTTTACTCGTAGCTTCGCCCATCCGGTCAAGGCCTGAGACGAGATACGCGCGGCTACTATCAGGGTGTTGACACACCAGGAGGTCTTAATGGACTGGTTTTACCATTATCAAAATGTCTTGTGCACCGGTAATTCCGAGTCTCATCGGGCCTTCCCTAAGATAAGGGGTAATATTATTATTACTTCTGATGATCGTGAGAGCTTGTGATGGGCTAAGTTGGGACACCCCTGCAGGGTTATGATCTTTCGAAAGCCGTGCCCGTGGTTATGTGGCAGATTGAAATTTGTTAATGTCCAGTTGTAGAAAACTTGACAGAGGATCGGAGATAAAATACACAACTGTGTGAGTAACCGTGACTGTCTCTTTTCACTTTGAGAAGAGAACACGGTGGGGTTATGTTTGACTCGTAGGTAGTTCAGGATCTTTAGCGATCACTACTAGTTTGCGACCGTTTGCGTAGATACTCATCTTATTCTTGTACTCGTAATTTAGCCACCATCCTTTTGCTTAGCCGCTGCTGCAACCTCACCACTTTACCTCTTCCTACCCATTAAGCTTTGCTAGTCTTGTTACCCATGGTTATGGGATTGGTGAGTCCTCGTGGCTCACAGATACTACAACAACAGTTGCAGGTGCAGGTTTCCGATGACTTGACGCGAGAGCGATGTCCGTTGTGTTGGAGTTCTTTCTTCTTCTTCTTCTTCAGTCTTGGGTAAGGTTCCAGGTCAGCAGCCTGGGATAGCAGATGGATGTCGTTGTGCTTTTCATGTTTGCATCCGTAGTTGGATGCCTTGTATTGATGTTGTTGTATTCACGTGACTTGTATGTATTGTTGTATCCCCCATGTATTTATGTAATGGTACGATGTAATGATATACATCTTGCTAAGCGCCCGAAATGCGGTTGTGCCCCAATCACGTAAGTGTCACGTGATTGGGATAGAATCGCATCTTGGGCCGGACATCTCGCCCCAGCTCGCACACGCGACGGCCGCCCGAGAGCTCCAATGAGCATGCACACACGCGCGATGCCCTGGCCTCCCCCTGCTCTCTCTCTTCTCTCCCCTGGCTCTGGACCGCATCCAGGAACACCCCAGACGCAGCGCCAGCTGCTCCCGAGCCTTGTAGCAGTGAGCAGAAGCTCGCCGGCGCACGGGTCCATGGCACCCCACCGTTCTCCTATAAAAGGACACCCCCGCGCCTCCCTCTCCTCACCAGCCGCTCTCTCACACACCCAATCCTCCCCCTACAACACCCACTCCTCTCTAGACGGGCTCGAGCTCGAGCTCCGCCGCCTCGGGTCGCCGTCGTTCCGGAGGTATAAGCCCTCTCCGCCGATCCTCTCACTCGATCTAGAACCGCAAGACCTCACTGATCATTTCCCCCTTGCTTCCCCTCTCTGTAGCTGCCGGAAACGGCCGGAACCACCACCACCCGAAGCAACTCCGTCGTGCCTCCTCGTCGCCGGCGAACCAAGCCACCTCGGCGACCAACTCCACCTCCATCCGAACGGCGACTCCTTCCTGAGCACGACGGTACCACCCACGCCTCCTCCCGTGCCCTATATCGCCGCCGGCGAGCTCGCCGTCGCCTCTGGACGGAGGTAGACGATGACGGCCGTGGGCCCTGTCCGTCAGCCTCACGTCCTGACGGGTGGGACCACCCCGTCAGGTTTAAGAACGCACGCGTGCGCATCGGTTCGCCGTCAGATCGAAGGCGTACTTCGCCTTTACGCCTTCTACGTGGCAGCTTCGCGCGGGCTGTTTTCCTTCTGGGCCTACTGCACTGTGGCCTTTCTGGCCCAGTGGCACAGTGCCATTTTTCTTTTTCCTTTTCTGTCTGTTTTATAAAAATTCCACAGGATAAAATATTTATCCAAATGAAATAATTCCAGTTCCTAAAAACTTGTAAAATTCCAACCTATTTAATGATATCACTTTCACACATATTCATGAACCTTTTCTGTTCTGTTCAAATTTAAATCTAAATTTGAACACTAAAACCTTTGTTCAAAAATCCATGTACCCCATTCTGTCACTCCAAATCCCAAAACTAAGAATTTTTGCCATCTTAGTTTTTGTCACACCCTGCATTTTGTAACATGTTATTTGTATCTTTGAAGCATGAAAATTTGGACCAGCAAAATTTTTTAGCATCATTTCGCTTTTATTTGGAATTGAGTTTTCTTCATTTGCTTTTTCTTGTGCTCATTAAAGTCAACTATGACCTCTTATAGAATTCATCTCCATACCCAAAACTTCTGCCCAATGATCATGCCAAGTGTTATATAACAGTATAGTATTTTTTTTATAAAATTATTTGGCCAAAAAGTATTTTATAAATTTAGATTTCCAAAAACCCCTGAATTGAGATTTGCACTGCAAGTACTTGATTTAAGGTGAGAAAATTATTTCAAAAGGTTTATTTGAGACCTAGTAGTCATAGGACTCCCAGAAACCACAAAGGTATAATTTTAAAAGTTATTTTCCTATTTTATTTAAAAGCTTGTTCTTAAGGCCAGAAATGGTCTTTAATAGGGGAAAATTATTTAACTATTTCAAAAATATTTGCCAAAATTCAGAGAGACTCAGAGGACATATATTGTCCATATATAAGAGTTTCAACACTTGGTCATGTTCAAAATAATGGGCTAAACCCTCTAAAACCCTTTCTGAATATTTCAAGCTTTTGAAATATTTACAAAGGAATTTTTCTCCAAACATTCCAGGGAAATTCTATCATGTCATATATGACATATTTGATGATCTTGCCAAGTCCCATGCCTTGGGAAGCAAGAAAACATCCTCAAACCCCTTCATAACCATTATGTCCATATTTGAAGTTTGAGCAACTTTACATTGCCAAACTTGTCCAAATGCTCTCAAACTTGGTGCACATGCTAGAATGGCCTAATAAGGCATCTAGACCAAATGGCACAAGATTTGGAATAGAGCAACTTGATCTGATCACCTAAAAACCCTTTCTGTTCAAATGCAAATTTGAACAACTTTGCATTACCAACTTTTTATCTGGAGCTTCAAACTTTGTGGGCATGATCAATAACCCAAATGATGATGCTACACCAAGTGGTGCATCAAGGGGAGATGATTAGCTTGACTCAATCAAGATGAAACTGTTTCTGTTGATTTCTAGGGTTCACCAAAGTTACATTGGCTAGTTTCTTCAAATGAGCCCAAATTTGGTGAAGAACCCTATTTTCTCATGTATTTCAACCCTGTCAAGTGCCATGTCAAGTGGAATTCATTTACTTGACCAAACACTAATCAAACACCTTCTGCAGAATTGCTAAAACCTCCAACTTGATCACTTTTACTTTTCTCCATGGCCTCAACTTCTTACCACATGCTCATTGAGTTACCAGCTACCTCCAGTAACTTCCCCAGCACCCCAGCTCCATGATTGAGGGGTGAAAGCCCTGTTTTACCTTGCTGTACAGCAAGCTTTCACCATTTCACCAGCCTCCTCCCTCTCTCTCAGCATCTCCAGGGCATCCAAGGCCTCAGGCCCTTTCTTTACTCCTCCCTCAACATGCTAGACACTGCTGGACACGTTGGGTTTGACCAGGACGGCCGGAGCGCCAAGAGGTCCCAGTGCTCGGGATCAACCGGAGCGCCGCCGCGTCGGGCTGCCGGCGATCTCGTGGTACGGGCCTCCCCTGCCTCTCCTTCCACCCGTTTCGGAACTGTCGTGCCTCACTGACCCTTTCCCCCCTATTTCCCCCTCCGTTTGCAGTCGGAAACGACCGGAGCATCAACCCTCCGACGAGCTTCCGCCGTCCCACCTCGTCGCCGGTGAACCAGGCCTCCCCGCCGTGCCGCACCACCACCCCTGCATCCGCGACACGACACTAAGCTCATCCCTGCCCTTCGTTGCCGTCGCCGTGGCCGGAAACCTCGCCGGTGAGCTCGCTGTCGCCATGTCGTGGGGTTAGAGATGACAGGCGGGCCCCGCCTGTCATCCCCTCACCTCTCTCCCCCTCCTCTGTGCCACTGACCCACGGGCCCCGCCCGTCAGGTTTGAAACCTGACGTGCGCGCGCAGGCTCCCGTGCGGTTGGGCTGGACCGCATGGGCCGTGCACTGTGGACCCCTCTGGCCCAGTTGCACATGTCTTTTTATTCTTTTTCTTTTCTGTAAATGTTTTAAACATTTCTACAGAAAAGAATAATGGTCCAAATTAAATAATTCCAACTCCTAAAATCTTGTAATATTCCAACCTATTTAATGGTACCACTTTCATTCAAATCCATGAAACTTTGCTGTACTGTTCAAATTTGGGCAGTAATACTCATGTTCAAAAATCAGTAGATTCTATTCTGTAACTCCAAAACTTCAAATAAGATTTTTCCCCATCTTAGAAATCCCTGTAGTATTTTACAAAAATGAGTTGACATTTTTCTGAGCACTTTGATTTTTCTGTTTTATTTGTATTCTTATTTTCCCGTGGTTATTATGCGACGTATAGATCCGTATTTGACGAAGTTGCTGTGGAAGAAGAAGGAGAAGGACTTGAAGACTTGAAGACCAAGCCAATCCAGGCAAGCAGCCCTTTGACCATGATACACTTGTTCCTCGGAACCCGTTTGTTTCCGATGCATGATGATAGGGTTACGATGGTAACCTAGATGAACCACCACATGATGCATGCTTTATTGTTGATCTTGCTATATGCTAGATGACATGCAAAGTAGTTGGTCATGATGCTTATATGATGCATGTGTGATTTGAACCCTCGTAGTTGAAATCTTTGCATGAACCCATCGGGTGCCCCTAATGCCCGAGGGTGATAGGTCATCACTTGAGAAAGAAGTGATGTGCCGGTAAATCATGTGCATGGTAAAACGATGGATTAGATTTTTGTGTGACTACCGTCCCAACCCAACATGTGCAACCACACTACCCCTTATGGGACGGGGCTTTATTGATTACGTAGGTCGATACTAGCATGGTTCCCGCATTACTAGTGACGGGAAGACTTGAGGTCTTTCCCGGGACGGGGTCGTGCTTGGATAGACGACCATGACTGTTTTCATAGGGCACCGTACACACCGTTGGTCCCTTCAGGTATGCGTGACATTGAAATTAGGGCAAGTCCCGTGATCTATTGTTTGTACCCGAGGGCCGTGTACCAACGAGTGGACTCTATGTTAGTGTCGTCTAAGGAAAGGTAATGACCGGGTGCTTACCCCGGGTACTTGAGGTACCGCGGGTCGTGGATGACACGGAAGTTCCCCGGATCTTGTGGGTAAAGTGCGCAACCTCTGCAGAGTGTAAAACTATTCGAATAGCCGTGTCCACGGTCATGGACAGTTGGGTGGTGCTACTTAAACTATGTCCAGAATTTTACTTCATTGGTGATGTTATGTGTGCGATAAGTCAAGGATGGTGACTTGACTCGACGAGTTGAACCATATTCATGTTGATATCGGTAACCTGTCTTCGAGGTTACGCAAGTTTACTGATGCATTAACTTGATGGTAGAATATTTTTTCTAGCCTTGCTAGATTGATCATTATTATTCAAATGCACTGTTACTTTGAACCACATCATGGGTTGCTTGCGAGTACATTCAAAGTACTCATTGGCTTGCCACTGGTTATTTAATTGGCCAGGCATGGAAGAACAGGATTATGAGGAAGAGTTCTTTGGAGACGAACATGCGAACTAGGACGCTATCCCAGTCAGAATGCCTGTAGGGTTAAGGAAGATGGCATGGGTTCTACCCGTTTATCGAAGACTTCCGCTATTTGAGTTATTTCCTATTTAGCCCGTGAGGCTCTATCTATGTAAGACTTGGCCATAATGGCCTTAATTCGTGTAAGACTATTTGTATGGATGTAAGACTCTTGTTATTTCAGCTTCTGTGTGTTCAGTGAGCATTGATCTCTGGGATCACTGTACACGTGCATTCGGTGATCTCGACTTCTAAGTCGCGGTCCCCACAGAGCTGGTATCAGAGCCATCCTGACTGTAGGAAGCCTTAGTTAGCATGGGCGTTAGTTAGTTGAGACCCCCTTTCCGAAAACCTTCTGAACCTCTCTTCTTTTCTAAAACCTGAGATTTCATCAGCTTATTAACCCCTCCTATTCCACCTTTGTAGATGGCCGCTGTACCCGAAGAGCACCTGACCACTGGGTTTCCCTTACTTCTCGAGGATAGCCTCCAGGAGTATCAGTTCCACCGAGCACCCATCCTCACTTACCTTGAGCATTGGGTGAGCGATACTGAGGTGGAGTACCATGTGGAAGTGATCGTGAAGGCAAACGATCCTCCCACAAGTTGGTTCTTCGAGGGACCCCAGATGGCAACACTACCACTCGCTGTCGAGGCTGCTGCACTCAAGGCATTAACCCGTCTCCGCGAGCTCCTTCCGGAGATGGCAGCCAAGATGGCAACTCGCTTCTTACCTTACCGGAAGGAAGGTGACGAAGAAAGCAGCGCACTAGCCCCTCCACTGAAGGAAGGACTCTCGCTTCGGTTCCAGACCTACTTCAGTCTATGTGCCGACAGTCTGGCACAAGACTTGGCCTCGGAATCGATGAAGCTTCGAGAAGAACTTCACAAGACCAAGGCACTTCTTCGTCGAGCTCAAGAGAAGACAAACAGGATCAAGAAGGAAGGACCACCTTCTGGACAATCCGCTATCGCATATCGAGGCGGAAGGCCCTCCGAGGATGTATCTTCCAAGGGTGAAGAACCACCTCGGCAACGCCGGATGACAGCAAGGGAATATCGCAAGCTTTTCCCTGCACCACCGACGAAGCACCGTCGTATCCAACTCCTCAACTCCCCCACACCCTCAAGCGACAAGGGAGCCCAGACAGATGAAGACAAGGAGGAAGACCCAGAAGAGCCGGAATACGCGACCGAGCATTCCGCCGCTTAGGCATTATTCGCTACTCGGATATGCCAGTTGTAACCCCTACGGTAGGATAGGTCGTGTAACCCCTATGCGCAGTCGAGTCCTTGTGTGGTTCATATGAAACCATCTAGTGTTTGCTTTTGTTGTGTCTGGATGTAAGTTGTAATCTTCCTTCGGGAATGTGTAAACGACTACATCACCCATTTGGATTTTAATGAATGTGTTTTGGCCTTACGGCCCTTGCATGATTTGATTTAGTGTCACACCCACCCCCTTACTAGGCACCCATCTATCTTGCTTTCCCTCTTCCGAGTAATGAGACCTTTTACCGCTCCAACAGGATGCATGTTGTAACTCGTACTGGTACCTCTACCCAGCAGCCCGAAGCCGGAGCATCCTCTCAGCCAGAGGCAGGCCACGACCAAACCAACGACCAAGCTCCACCACCACCTCCTCCAAGCATGGACATGGCTCAGCTTCTCCAAGCTTTCCGAGAGGAACGCCAAGCCAACACTGCAGCTCTTCAGCTGATTGCTCAAGCTGTCACCAACAACCGCCAGCCGGCGGGGAATGGCAATGGACGTTCCACGTTGGCAGAGTTCAAGAAGCATGCACCGCCAACCTTCATCGAGACTGCAGAACCCCTGGATGCAGATGACTGGGTCCGTTCCATTGAGGAAATCCTGGAACTAGTCGGATGCACCGAAGATCGCGAGAAGGTGGCTTATGCAGCCCACTGCCTCGGGGGAACTGCTAGAGCTTGGTGGGATGGATTCAAGGTCATGCATGCTGAACAAGACATCACTTGGGTTAACTTCAAGGCAGAATTCCGCAAGGCCCACATTCCTTCCGGAATTATGGCTATCAAAAAGCGTGAGTTCCGAGCCCTGAAGCAAGGAAGTGGCACTGTCAAGGAGTACATGCAGAAGTTCAGCATTCTGTCAAGGTATGCCCCTGAAGATGTCAGCACTGATACTGCCAAAAGGGAGCGCTTCATGGAAGGCCTTAATCAGACTCTGCAATACTTGCTTGTCGTGTGCGACTGCCCGTCTTTCCCTGACCTGGTGAACAAGGCACTTATGCTTGAAGATAAGCGGCGTGCTTTGGAAGACACTCGCAAGCGCAAGTTGGTCAGTAAGGGAAGTTCCAGCAACCAGAAGCCTCGTCCATGGCAGTCAGCCCCGGCCAAGCCAACCTATCAACAGCCAAGAGCTCCTGCACCTCGTGCCAATCCTCAGCCTCAGCAGTATGCCAACCCCAGGCCAGCTTTCAACCCCAATACCAGTGGTGGCAACAAGATCAACACTCCAAACCAAGTCACTTGCTTTGGATGTGGTCAGCCCGGACACATCTCAAGGGTGTGCCCCAACAAGAAGCCTGATGCCCCGCGCCCCAATGCACAGAACCAGGGACAAGGCCGTGGAATGCCACCAAGGAACCCAGCTCCTCGCAATCCACCGAACTATGGGAAGGGGCGTGTGAATCACGTCATTACTGAAGAAGCCCAGGAAGACCCGGACATCGTGCTGGGTACGTTCCTTGTCAACTCAGCACCTGCAACTGTCTTGTTTGATTCTGGAGCAAAGAATTCATTTGTCACTCAAAGATTTGCATTAAAAAGTGGCATGACCCCTACACCCCTGAATAACCCTATGGTGGTACAAACCCCCGGAGCCGAGATGAGAGCCAAGATAGGCTGTAAAGGAGTCGGTATTAACATTAACAGTGTAGACTTCCTAGCAGACCTTATCATCCTGAGATCGCAAGGCTTGGATGTGATCTTAGGGATGGATTGGCTCAGTAAGCACCAAGGCTTGTTAGACTGCGCCAATCGGACAGTCACTGTGACCAATGACCAAGGAGTCGAAGTCAAGTTTTCCCCCAACTCCTCTTCCGCTCAAGCCTCTGATTATATGTGGTTTCATGTTTTGTTTAGTGTTTGTGCCAAGTAGAACCTTTGGTAAGACTTGTGTGAAGTTTATTTGATCTTGCTGTGAAAAACAGAATCGTTAGCGCTCGCTAAAGTAGACTTTAGAGTTTACTGGAGCGTGCTGTTTAGTTTATTCTTTTTTCTGCTAATTTGTAGACAAATTCCGCAAATTTACCAATTTAGTTTGAATTTTTTGGAGTTCTAGAAGTAGGCGAACCCTGCATATTACTACAGACTGTTCTGTCTTTGACAGATTCTGTTTTTCGTGTGTTGTTTGCTTATTCCGATGCATCTATGAGTAATATTAGAGGATATGAACCATAGAGAACTTGGAGTACAGTAGGTTTAACACCAATATAAACAAAGAATGAATTCATTGATGTACCTTTGAGTAGTGGTTTGTTTTCTCTTACTAACGGAGCTCACGAGAATTTTTGTCTAAGTTTTGTGTTGTGAAGTTTTCATGTTTTGAGTATTGCTTTGATGGACTATGGAACAAGGAGTAGCAAAGGCCTAAGCTTGGGGATGCCCATGGCACCCCAAGTAAATTCAAGATAATCAAAAGCCTAATGTTGGGGATTTCCCGGGAAGGCATCCCCTCTTCCGTCTTCATCCATCGGTAACTATACTTGGAGCTATATTTTTATTCGCAACATGCTATGTGTTTTGCTTGGAGCGTCTTGTATAATTTGAGTCTTTGCTTGTTAGTTTGCCACAATCATCCTTGATGGACACACCTATTTGAGAGAGTTAAATATGGCCTAGAAATTATTAGAACACTCGATGTGCTTCACTTATATCTTTTGAGTTTAATAGTTTTTGCTCTAGTGCTTCACTTATATCTTTTAGAACACGGTGGTCGTAATATTTTGTAGAAATTGTTGAACTCTCATGCTTCACTTAGATCTATTTGAGAGCCTATTAAAACAGCATGGTAATGTGTTTAGGCTAAATAAACTAGTCTTCACATGATAGACATCCAACATCAATGTAGTAAAAAAAATCATGAGGATAGTGATATTATAGTCATGCTAGTGGAGTTATTATGAAATTTAGAAATACTTGTGTTAAGGTTAGTGATTCCCGTAGCATGCACGTATGGTGAACCGTTGTGTGACTAAGTTAAAGCATGAGGTATTTGTAGAGTGCCAACCTTTGTGTGGAGGTCGGGGGTGCGCGATGGTTAACGCCTACCAACCTCCCCCTAGGAACATGCATTGATTGCTTTGTTTTGATGACTCGTAAATTTTTGCAATAAGTATATGAGTTCTTATGACTAATGTTGAGTCCATGGATTATACGCACTCTCACCCTTCCACCATTGCTAGCCTCTCTCGTACCGCGCAACTTTCGCCGGTGCCATAAACCCACTATATACCCTTCCTCAAAATAGCCACCATATTGTTCCTCAAAACAACCACCATACCTACCTATCATGGCATTTCCATAGCCATTTCGAGATATATTGCCATGCAACTTTCCACCATTCCGTTTATATGACACGCATCATATTGTCATAATGCCATGCATGATCATGTAGTTGACATCGTATTTGTGGCAAACCAACCATGCATAATTCTTTCATACATGTCACCCTTGTTTCATTGCACATACCGGTACACCGCCGGAGGCATTCATATAGCGTCATACTTTGTTGTTGTAGTATCGAGTTGTAATATTGTGTTGTAATGAAAGTGTGATGATCATCATTTTTAGAGCATTGTCCCATGGGAGGAAAGGCTGAATCTATAAAGCCCCTCCACACAAAAAAAGGCCAAAGAAAAAAAAGAAAGGCCCAAAAAAGAAAAAAGAAAAAAGGGACAATTGCTACTATCTTTTTTCACACTTGTGCTTCAAAGTAGCACCCTGTTCTTCATTGTAGAGAGTCTCGTGTTTAGTCACTTTCATATACTAGTGGGAATTTTCGTTATAGAACTTGGCTTGTATATTCCAACGATGGGCTTCCTCAAATTCCCTAGGTCTTCGCGAGCAAGCAAGTTGGATGCACACCCACTAGTTTCTTTTGTTCAGCTTTCATTCATATTTAGCTCTAGTGCATCCGTTGCATGGCAATCCCTACTCACTCACATTGATATCTATTGATGGGCATCTCCATAGCCCGTTGATACGCCTAGTCGATATGAGACTATCTCCCTCTTTTTGTCTTCTCCACGACCACCTCTATTCCACCCATAGTGCTATGTCCATGGCTCGCACTCATGTATTGCGTGAAAGTTGAAAGGTTTGAAAAGATAGAGCATGAAAACAAATGCTTGGCTAAAATCGGGGTTGTGCATGATATGAATATTTTTGTGTGATAATATGGGAGCATAGCCAACATTATAGGATTTTGTAGGGATAACTTTCTTTAGCCATAGTATTTTGAGAAGACATGATTGCTTTGTTAGTATTGCTTGAAGTATTGTTATTTCTTATGTCAATATGGACTTACATTGAAAAACTATATTGGTTAGCATTCCACATCAAAAATTCTTTCTTTATCATTTACCTACTCGAGGACGAGCATGAATTAAGCTTGGGGATGCTTGATACGTCTCCAACGTATCTATAATTTTTATTGTTCCATGCTATTATTTATGAAGTCTTGGATGTTTAATGGGCTTTATCATTCACTTTTATATCATTTTTGGGAATAATCTACTAACCCAAATGTCGCGACCGGTCCTTCAGTAAAATAATTACCGGAAGACCGATCTCTTTATTAAACCAGCGAGGAATAATATTCCTGCTGGCAGACAATTCCTTGATAGAGAAATTCCAGTACACTGAATATTATACGTTGAGCTAGGGGTGGCCCAACAAATTTTATTACAAGCGCGCCAATATATTACATAGAGGCGGATATGGCACAAGGCAGGGTGGCATACTACTCACTCGTAATAAAAGGCGGTGGAATATGTCAAAGTGAAGTGGGTGGTGTGACTCTGATATTTTACATTTCATCGAGTGTCGGAGTGAGACCCGATGAATTTATTTGGTGGTAGGCGGCAGCAGTTATAAATCAGTGATCAACCCAGGATCGCAAGGGACTGACTGGGACTCCTCTAAGCGTCGGACTCTCTATCGAACTCTTCATCCATGAGATCGCCTTCGTCCACATATGGCCAAATCAACAAGCCAGGTGAGTACTTTGAATGTACTCGCAAGACAGTTCGGACTTAAGATATAACAAATGCCAACATGAATGCATATGAGTATTCCAGCAAAATTTCAACCGGAACAAAATATGAATGTACTAAAAGTAAAGAATAGAAGTCGGGCGGTAATCCTCCCAAAATTCAAAAGGTAAAAATAACGAGACCAAACGAGGGTCCAGGTGACGCCTCGTAGGAAAATAATAAATGATAACAGGCCACAGTCGGGCGTCTGAGCGATACTACATAAAGGGCTTATAACAAAAATAAATAACCAGAATGCCACAGTCGGACGTCTGAGCGACATCACATAAAGGGCTTATAACCAAAATAAATAACAAGAATGCCATAGTCGGACGTCTGAGCGACATCACATAAAGGGCTTATAACAAAAATAACTAACAAGAATGCCATAGTCGGACGTCTAAGCGACATTACATGAAGGGCTTATAGCAAAAATAACTAACAAGAATGCCACAGTCGGACGTCTAAGCGACATCACATAAAGGGCTTATAGCAAAAATAACTAACAAGAATGCCTGAGTCGGACGTCTAAGCGACATCACATAAAGGGCTAATAAGTAACAGTATATAATGATGAAATACTTCGGAAAGCAAAATCAATACAGAGATAGTGGTGAGTTCATTTACCAAATGAACTTAATGACAACACTATTTTGGTTACTGACAAGAATATACTAGAGACGGTCTCCGGGTTGACATGAATATTGATCCTAGGCCATAAACATGGCTACTGAAGGGATTTTAACTCTGCAGAGCTTGTACTAATAACTCATAGCCAACGGGTTCTACTAGCCACGTGTGCTAACCCCGTCTACGGTGTTTTAGTAGAAACCCAACTAACCAGTACACACCCATTTAACATCCTGTCGCCCGGAATCACCCGCGACGACATTCACGGAAAACATTAAGACGGGGAGGCTACAACCTCGAATAGCATGGGATCAAATTTATATATGCGCGCTCTAAGGGGTGCCCCCCTCTCGGTCCCAACCGGAAACACCCATGCCCCCTGATCTCCATTGATACTGAGTTGACCAACTACTGGCATGCTCCAACAATACCAGTATTCCACCCCAACGTATCACCATATGATCGAGGTGGTTTAACATTCTTCTTCGGGACTCACCCGAAGCTTACTTGCATGAATTATGCCACACACATATGCCCATATGATCATGCTTATGAACGAGCTACTCGAGCAAACAGGCAACACACTCATCATATCAAGAGTTCAAACATGCTTGCCTGGTTCGGAAAAGTCGGAGCCTAACTCGGCGTGATTCGCGTCTCCGTCACGGCCTCCGGTATCTATGTATTAAAACAAAATATGTACAAACATAAATACCGTGCATGCAAAATAAAGTTGCTCAAAATATTTCCACATAAATATGACAAAAAACTAGACAGAAAACCAAGGTGGACAGAAAAAGAATCAATTCAAAATCACTTTTAGTTTAAAAGATATTAAGGTTTCTGTCTAGGGACCCATCTGTAATCAAACAGGAAAGATCCAGGGGCTAGAACAGAAAAGGACAAAACGAACCGGTACGCAGTACGTCACCCGTAGAGGGAAAACGCACTTTGCTAAAATACGCCAGCAGAAAACGGTTCGAGGGGGAGATGTGAGAGACTGACAGAGGGACCCCACCTGTCAGGTTTGAAAAAAAGAAACAGAGCCGCGCCGGCGCCGGTGCTGCGGTGATCGCCGGTGTCGATCCGCGGCGAGATAGGGGAGGGGAGTGGTACCTATGGCTTCACGGTGGTCTTCCGCGTCGAACGGTGGTGGACTTGGGTGCCGGCGAGTCCCACGTCGACGGTGAGCTTATCTCCGGCGGACGGCGGCTCGGGTGTTCGTTGATCTCATCGGAGAGAGTTTCTGGAGAAAAATTGGGTTGGGGGTTAGGACTAGGTGGATGCTAGGGTACTACGTTCAAGTTCACGGTGGCGGAGGAGCCCTCACCGGAGTGAACGGAGTTGGAGCCCGAGGCGGAGGCAGCTGGCCGAAGCCGGGGAAGAAAAGCCTCTCGGGGCTCTTCCAGAGGTTGGGCGCGGTCTAGGGGAGTACTGGGGGCGTGTGTGCTCGAGCACGAGCTCGGGGGTGCCTTTTATAGGCGGCTCGAGGTGGCTACCGCGAACGGATAAGTCCGGCGAGCCAATTACGGCGCTGCAGTGGTCGGACGGCGGGACTAGGGGCTTGAGCATCATCTATGATCTGTAGAAGCTCCATTCCCGCGCTTAACTTAGCAGTGGAGGTGGTGTTACGGCCTGTCCTCGACGAAACGGCGCTCTGCGCGTGCGAGGCCACGGCGACGGTATGCCAGGCGTGCGCTGGCTGTGGGGAGAGACACGCGGAGCACTGGGATGGTCTGGGCAGCGCGAAACGGCGTGGAGCTGTGGCGTTGCTTCTGTCAGCCGCCACGGGCGGCGCTGTGGCCGTGGCAGCCGCCGGCGCGGTCGGGCCAGGGCGCCACCGACGCCCAGAAACGGCCAAGCGACCGTGCGGCGCATGGATAAGAAGAAGCTGTAGTGCAGCGTCGAGCCAAGGGAGATACAGACGAGATTTTGTCGCCGCGCCCGACGACTGTCGAAACTGAAGAAACTGATGAATTGTTGAACTGTCGACAGTTTGAGTTAACAGCTAACAGTTCAATGTAGGCTAGGTGTTTGATGAAATGATTTTTGTATTTGTGCAATGTTTCAGGGGCTGATTTTTGTTGGAGTGGCCTCTTGATGTATCTAGAGGCTGCATGTTTTTTCACAGAATTTTTGGATGAAGATAAATATGAATTTCACCAAATTTTGCAAATCTGGTCCAAGCTTGCAGTAGGTGAAATTTGAAAATTTTGAAATATGGACCAGTGAAACAAGATGGATCTAGGTTGTGGGTACTAAGGACTTTCTAGGAGAGTTGGTTTGGAGCCAAATAGGTGGATGAAAATTGTGGTTCCTTTTTAAATCACCAAGGTCCATTATAAAAGACAGAATTGTTTTTGGAATGAAATAAATAGAATAAAAATCCCAATAAGCTCACAACTTGCTGGAATTGAAGAAATGCTTGTCCCATGGTGTGAAGAGAGTCTTGGAGAGGATTGTTCCTGTTGGGATCATGGCAAGATGAAGGTTGGAGGGGAGATAAGTCAAGGTTAAACTTGAGAATTTTAAAACCAGAAGTGGTGAACTCAAACAACTCCTTTTGAATCTCAACTTGTGCTTGAGCCAAACACAAGAGGAGAACTTCAAGGCAAAAACCCAAGCTTGAGAAGACACACAAACTTTGGAAAAAAGGGATTTTAGAAGGGCAAAAGAAAGGATCGAACAATTCCCCTTTCAAAAAGGCCAAAAGTTTGCAAGAAAAACCAACTCAAAATTTGGGGTGTTACAACACCTACCCCCTTAGGAAAAATCTCGTCCCCGAGATTTCAGCTGATCCTCAAATAGGTGTGGATGTTCTGTCCGAAGGAAATCTTCCCTTTCCCATGTTGCCACATCCTCTGTGTGACTACTCCACTGAACTTTTAGAAATTTAATAGTTTTCTGACGGGTCCTCCTTTCAGACTCCTCCAAAATCTTCACTGGGTGTTCTCGGTATGTAAGATCTGGTTGTACATCAAGATTTTCATGTGACACATGTTTCTCTGGGTTACTTACACACTTTCGTAGTTGCGAGACCTGGAACACGTCGTGGACGTCGGACAGTTCCTTGGGAAGGTCCAGTTGGTAAGCTACTGTGCCTCTTCGTGCAACTATACGGAAGGGTCCGATGAATCGTGGTGCTAGTTTCCCTTTGACTTTGAATCGTTGTAGTCCTCTCATCGTTGACACACGCAGATATACATCGTCACCGGGCTCAAAACTTATTTCCCGATGCTTTTGATCGTAATAGCTCTTTTGTCGACTTTGGGCGGTCTTGAGTCGATCCCGTATCATTTTTACTCTCTCCTCGGCTTCCTTTAACATATCAGGGCCGAATATGCGGCTGTCCCCTGTTTCCGACTAATTCAATGGAGTACGGCATCTTCGTCCGTACAAGGCTTCGAAAGGTGCCATCTGCAGGCTAGCTTGGTAACTATTGTTATATGCGAACTCGGCGTATGGTAGGCTTTCCTCCCAACTGGCCCCATAGGTGAGGACACATGCCCTTAGCATGTCTTCGAGTATTTGATTTACTCGTTCCGTTTGTCCTCCAGTCTGGGGGTGGTAAGCCGTGCTGAATGTTAGCTGTGTCCCGAGGGCTTGCTGCAACTGGTCCCAAAATTTCGAGACGAACTGAGTGCCCCTGTCGGATATTATAGTCTTGGGCACACCATGTAGGCATACTATCCGGGCGAGGTAAAGCTTGGCGAGCTTTTGAGTGGTGTGTGTTGTCTTGACGGGTATGAAATGTGCCACCTTGGTCAGTTTATCTGTGATGACCCATATGGCATCGTTACCGTGTTGTGATCGTGGTAGTCCAACAATAAAATCCATTCCGATATCATCCCATTTCCATTCTGGTATCTTATTTGGCTATAATAGCCCTGCGGGTTTTTGGGGCTCGGCTTTAATGCGTTGACATGAATCGCAGCATGCAATAAATGTGGCTATATCCCTCTTCATGCCGTGCCACCAAAATCTTTCCTGAATATCTTTGTACATTTTCGTACCTCCAGGGTGGATTGAGTATGGAGCCGTATGACTTTCCGCTAGAATTTGCTGTTTGAGGTCGTTGCTGTGGGGTACGCAAAGTCTGTCTCCGAACCATAATATCCTTTCACGGTCTATGGTGAATTCTGAAGCCTTGCCTTGACTTACTTTTCTTTTTATTCCTTCGATGCTGGGGTGTCCGAGTTGAGCCTTCTTTATTTTCTCTATCAGTGTAGGCTGTATTTCTAGCTTGGATACTTCGCCCTCCGTGACCATCATTAGGTTGAGTCTGGCGAATTCTTGCTAAAATTTGGGTCTCAGGTTCTGTATGCTGCCGCTGTTCGGGTTGGGGTAACGACTGAGAGCATTGGCTACTACGTCTGCTTTCCCGGGGTGATAGTGGATACCAACGTCGTAATCTTTTACCAGTTCCAACCAGCGTCGTTGTCGTAAATTTAGATCTGGCTGTGTGAAAATATAGCTGAGGCTCTTATGGTCCGTATATATTTCACAGCGATTTCCAAGTAAGAAGTGCCTCCATTCCTTGAGCGCATTAATGACTGCTGCCAACTCCAAATCGTGAGTAGGTTAATTTTCTTCATGTTTTCGTAGTTGCCGGGATGCGTAGGCGACTACTTTGCCTTCTTGCATCAGTACGCATCCGAGGCCTTTCCGGGATGCGTCGCAATATAGTTCAAAGCTCTTGTGTATGTCTGGCACAATTAATATTGGGGCTGTCGTTAACCTCTTTTTGAGATCTTGGAAGCTTTTCTCACATGCTTCGGTCCACTCGAATTTCTTATCCTTCTTGAGTAGCTGGGTCATTGGTTTGGCTATGGTGGAAAATCCTTCAATAAACCTTCTGTAATATCCGGCCATACCGAGGAAACTGCGTATATCCGTCACACTGGCTGGCGACTTCCAGCCAAGTACAACCTTGACTTTATCTGGATCCACAACAATTCCTTCTTGCGTTAATACGTGTCCTAGGAAACCCACTTGTCTCAACCAAAATTCACATTTGCTGAATTTGGCGTAAAGTTGGTGTTTCCTTAATTCTCCCAATACAATGCGGAGGTGTTCATCATGTTCTTCCGGTGTTTTGGAATATACCAAAATATCATCAATAAATACCACCACAAATTTGTCCATGAATTTCATAAATACCTTATTCATGAGGTGGACGAAATATGCGGGGGCGTTGGTCAGTCTGAACGGCGTCATTGTAAATTCGTAAAGTCCGTATCTTGAGGAGAATGCTGTTTTCGGGATATCTTCTGTGCGCACTTTCAGCTGATGATAACCTGACCTTAAGTCAACTTTTGAGAAAACCTTGGCTTGTGCGAGCTGGTCAACTAAATCATTTATCCGTGGCATCGGATATTTATTTTTGATTGTGACCATGTTGAGCGCTCGGTAGTCTATACACAGCCTCATGGTCCCATCCTTCTTTTTGGCAAATAATACTGGCGAGCCCCAAGGTGAGGAGCTGGCCCGTATAAATCCCTTGTCCAGCAATCCCTTTATTTGCTTCTTTAACTCAACCAACTCGGATGGCGCCATTCTGTATGGTTTCTTATATATGGGTGTGGTTCCTGGTGGTAGCTCAATAATGAACTCTATTTCTCTGTCTGGCGGCATGCCTTGTAATTCCTCAGAAAATACGTCCGGAAATTCACATACAACTAGAACCTTGCTTAACTCAGACGTATCAACTTTGTTCAATTTTGGTTGCCGAGATACTGGTCTCTCCTGAGCTGCGACTCTTATTGTTTTTCCATGATGATGTGTAAGGATCACTGTTCTGTTGAAGCAGTCGATAAATCCTTTATTGGTGGTTAGCCAGTCCATACCCAGGATAACATCCAGTCCTTTGTTTTCCAACACAATGAAGTTTGCGTGAAATTTTAATCCCTCAATTTCAATGGTCAAACCCTGGCAGTAATTCTGAGTGATCTGCCTACTTCCGGGGGACTTGATGGTCATTGATTTTCCCAAGGGAAGCATTGAAAAACCATGTTTCAAAGCAAAACTCTTCGAAATGAATGAATGAGAAGCTCCAGAATCAAACAAAACCATGGCAGGTATTGTGTTGACAGGGAACGTACCGAGTACGATATCCGGTGCATCCTGTGCCTGCTCCTTGGTCACATGGTTCAGGTGGCCTTTCCTGTGATTGTTATTGGGGTTGAAATTGTTACGCTTGGGTGCAGAATTGTTCCCGTTGCTGTTCGGCTTTGGCGCTGAGTTTCTTGGCTTAGGGCACTGTTTAGCATAGTGCCCCTCTTCTCCACATGCGTAGCAGGTAACACCCGGGCGATAGGTGAAATCCTTGTCTCTTGCATGGAAATTCTTATTTGGACGTGTGTCATTGGTCGTGGGTCTGTTCACAACGTTCCTCTGGAAATTCATTTTATTCTTGTTGTTGCGGGGGTGGTTGGTCTGATCCCTTTTTCTCTTGCGAATATCCTCCAGACTGCGACGTTCATTTTCCAGTGTAATAGCTTTGTCTACCAGTGTCTTGAAATCTGGAAAAGTATGTACGACTAACTGGCATTTTAGTGCTGGTGCCAGTCCGTCCAGGAATTTCTCCATCTTTTTATTTTCTGTCATTCGCTCTTCGTTGGCATATCGTGATAACTGCGCAAACTAACTGTTGTACTCCTGTACTGTCATGCCTCTTTGCTTGAGATCATCAAATTCTCTTTTCTTGATTTTCATGATACTCTTAGGGATGTGTGCCCCACGAAAGCCTTCCTTGAAATCTTCCCAGGTGATATTATTTATGTCGGGATGCATAAGCAGAAAATTTTCCCACCATGACGCGGCTGCTCCCATGATATAATGCGGTGCGTACAACACTTTTTCACGGTCTGAGCATTGTGCCACAATTAACTTCCTCTCAATGTCTCGAAGCCAGTCATCGGCCTCAAGATGCTTGTCTGTGTGTGAAAATGTTGTTGGACGCGTCTTCTGAAATTCAGACAATTTTGAGTGCTGCTGGTATGGTTCACGGTGATTGCCCATGTTAATGACATGGTTCATCATTTCTTGGTGCTGTTGCTGACTTTGCTCGTAAAGGCGGCATACTTGAGAAAATGTTGTCTCACTGCCCTGCTGACTTGACTGCCCCTGTGAGAAATTGTTGTTTGTTTGCGTGCTATAATTTTCCTCCGGCAGACTTGGCATGGAACTTGTCCAGGGACGAGTCATTTCTTACTCTGGGGTACAAAGCAGAAAACCTGAGAAGAACCGAGCAGCAAAATAAACCAAGATTTTGCAAAAGCGGTCAAACACAAGCTCGAAAAAGATTTTTGAAATAAACTGGTCGATTGCGCACGGAGAAGGCTGCTAGTACATAAGTTACACGCAGATCCTAATTATACATACGTCACTCAGGGTGTGCGCACACATCCTGACATGTTATTTGAAACTAGTGCACTTCTCCAAGGTCCTACATGATGCGCAAATAGACTACTCCCATCAACCTATTTTACATATCACACAAATATTACAAGCAAGCGCGGCGCGTCGCGAAATGACGCGCTAGTCGAGATGTTGAAGATTTCCCTCGGCCTGCCGAGGGTGAGGCCCAGCGGTGCTGGAGACTCAACTTCCTCCTCACTGATGGGCTCCAGGCGCGGAGTATGAGAACGAGGTGTCGAAGCAGGTGCAGCAGGCGGTGCAGCTCTGACTGGAGTAGGAGCAATGACTTGGTCAAACTCCTCAGTGGTAGGCAGACGACGAGGGGTGGCTACAATGGAAGATGCATAGGATGTGGCGGACGAGACAAAAGTCATTGGTGGTGCGATATGGAGTAGCTCCCTCCTGTCACTACTAGGAAAAGGCCTATTAATGGCGCACCTAATTTGGCCATTAATGGCGCATTAGTGGTGCGCCATTACTAGCACGCCATTAGTATTTGATACTAATGGCACACCTCTGGTGCGCCATTAGTATCTGGTATACTAATGGCGCACCTCGGATACGCCATTAGTGTGCACCTTAGTGCGCCATTAGTATGCCTCCCAGGGGCCAGGTGCTATGGCATACTAATGGCGCACTAAGTATGATGGGCCATTAGTAGTATCCGCATAGTAATGGCGCACTGCCTGTTAATGCGCCATTACGATGCTTTGGCATACTAATGGCGCACTTTTCTCCGATGCGCCATTAGTATGAATATTAGGTTTTTTTTAATATTATTTTTCTGTTTTTTTTTGCACAGATTACAAAATGTATAATTGCACAGAATATAGACAGCACACATCAACAACACATTCATCGAATACAATAGAAGATTAATCTCTGAATACAATTCATCATATTAGTCTCCGAATACAATTCATCGATCATATTAGTCTCCGAATTGAAAAGACCGAACAAAGATAGAACAATATATTACACGTCTCGAGATCGCGAGTAGCGAGTTTGTCTTCGCATTACAAGTCGATATCGATCATCTAAACTACCATCACATAGAAGAGAGCTGCGGTCGTCATGATGAGCATCATCACGATGAAACTCGTTTTCATCCGGTTCCTCCAACGCTCCCTCCCCTCTCCCGCTAGATAGCGGGCGTATCTAGATTCGGCCTCGGCCCTAGTGGTGTACCCTTTGTAACTGTTACCACTGAATCGGTGAACCTGTCTCCGACACTCCTCCCAGTCGTCGTAGACTCCAGGAACCTTACCCTTGTACACGACATACGACGGCATCGCTATATATATGCACTAGCCAAATGAAACGTTAGTATCAATTCACAGACAATTCATAAGCAATATATAAGTATGCAACAGAACGATCGAAAGAGAAAAGCAAGACATTAATAGCATCGATTACATCTAAGTTGAACGAGTCTCGAAACCAAAGAGACATACTACAAGTTCATTAAAGTTTAATTACAACAAGAGCCAATCGATGTTTCAGAACTAGACACAGCATCACTGCTTTCGACTCGACTCAATGCACCGGAGCGTGGATGAAGCCGCCGTCTATCGTGGGAGTCATGAAATCACGGGCGTTGTCAGCCTGCATTTGTAGCATTGTGTCGATGTCACTGTTCGACGGTTGATTCCTGAGGTAGAACAGCCCCGAGGTACGAAGGACATCTTGATGGATGATTTTCGCAAACTCCGACTGGATGCGAAAGAAATCTTGTCTGATGTCCGCGTCCTGAATTGCCGACACGCGCGCGGCCCAATCTTTGAGCTTACTCGGTAGAAGAAGTTGATGATGGTCCCGTACGATCGCCCGCATGTGATGGATGGCGTAGTAGGCACCCTTCTGACCGCTAGGCGGCTGCTTGACGCAGCAGAACGTCGTGTTGTGGGAGAACACGTGCTTGCCGTACTTACGAGTTGTCCTGGGGAAGGTGCCTCCAGATTTGGCGTAGCCGGCGAGAACATCATCAAGAACCTTATTGACATTTGTGTAGTCTACAGTCGACTTACGGTCTGGGTCGAAATACGTGGCCATGGAATATTTGGGGCTTAGTAGGATGAGCGTGCACTGTGTGTCACTGCAGAAAACACGGAATGTTAAAAGAAGAACGATCGAAATCTAAGAATTCATATGTTACGGGGCGGTTGAGGCGGAGGACTTACTCGGGAAAGTAAGGCACGAGGAAGTTATCCTTATCTCGGTTTGCCAGAATGACGCCTCCGAGGTAAGAACTCGCGACTTGCCGGTCCCCAGCGCTGCCCAAGATCTTGGCACGCATGTAGAAGGGGTCGACTATCACGATGTCCGGGGTCTTGTCGCGAATGATCCGCATCTCCATACTCAGCGAAAATAGCCGAACGAAGGTGTAGTGCAGCGGATGAAGGTTCAACATAGCGTGGATGTCATGAAACCGCAGCACGATCGTACCCCCGATGGAGTTATCCACAAAGCCCTTGCCCTCCGGCACCTTAGCCGCGAAAACCGGGTACGCCACATCCTTCTGTGTGAGACGCCGCTTCTCCAAAGAAAGAACACTGTCATGCAGACTCCGCATGGCACCGGTTGCAGCATCGAGCATATTTGTCGGTAGCATCGGCCTACCCGCCACATGCACCCTCCTTATTACATCCTCAGGTGAAGGTGGCCCGTCCTGAGCACGGATCGTACTCGGTGTCGGCTGGCTCGCACCCTTGTTAGTTTTTCTTTTGCGTGCCTTCTTCTTGATCTCCTGAATTGGGACCGAGTTCTGCTCAGAGACCGCCTTCTTTAGTGTGTTGGGGCTGATCATATTTCGCACCTCGCCTATCTGAGGCTCGGTGAAATCGGCAGCTGGAGGCGTCTCCTGAGAGCTGAACGGCAGACGACGCCTGTTGCAACTTGGCTTCTCCGCGGTACCGGCTTGATCGCGCACGTCTTTTGTTGGGTTGGGTTCTTGAGAAGGAGCCCCCATGAAGTCGTCACCGTACCCATGATCGGCAAAGTAATGATCGACGTTGGCAAATGTATAGTCGTCGTCGTCGTTCTGATCCTGTGCCATATGCATGTTTGGATCCAGTGGCATAGGGATGTCCGGCACCGTTGCGGCGGACTTGCCATGGGGACGACTTGGTGCCGGCACGACTGGCGGTGTTGTCTTTGCTGTGGTTTCCCCCGCCCCCAAATGAATCTGGCTCTTCGGCCAAAGCAGGGGCCAGCTTAGGCAGTCGCTGAGGGTCATGACGTCATCATCGTCGGCCCCGACGGGTCGATCGGAGGTAACACGTCATCGCAGCCTGGCAGCACCCGAACCAGTTGAACCCTAAACAAGTTGGGTGGCATCTGGGTACCGTGGAACAAGGGCTGGCCCGGTTGAACGATTTTGCCCTTGGCGACATCGACCAACTCGTTGTTCACGAAGTGCAGGAGAGTGCACGGAACGTCGGCGGCGCCCTGCGAAAACATGTAGGGCATCAGGGATGCCCAGTCAAAGGCAAGGAGATGAAGTCCTCGGCCGAGAGAGGCTTAATTAGTTACCGTGATGATGGCGTCGAGCTCGGCTAATGTCGAGGCACCGCCAACGGCGGGCGTGCAGTTGACGGAGGGGCCGCTTGCTGCAGAGGTGCCGGCCGGCATACACACGGGTGCATTAAGATCCCGTGCCAGCGTCGGAGACACCAATTCCGCCTCCGCCGGAGACACCAATGGCCCCGCCATCGCGTTCTGCGAGTTGCTGGCCGTGAAGCTGGGAATCGGGGGCGGCCCCTGTTGGCCGCCAGCAATCCACGCACTCAACCCCTCGATCAAGGTAGGCACAATGGCGGTGATCGTCGCTTCGAGCTGTTGTTGCACTTGCTCTTGGACAATCTCCGGAATCCGCGCCACCTGTGCCTTGAGTTCTTGAACCTCGCGCGCCTGGCTTTCCGAGCTGGTCTTTTTCTCCTTTCGCCCACCAGCGTTATAGTATGACGACCATTTTGTCGACAAGCCTTTGCCGGCCACACGACCAGCTGACGTCGGCTTCTCGAGCTTATCCTTGTTCTTCATTACATTCAACGCCCTATTTAGAGTCGTGTCCCAAGGGCCACTCTTAGTCGACCCCGCGCTACTGCTTTCAGTCGCCTGCGGAAGGAATGTGAATCATTTAGAAATTTGGCTTCATTAATTAGAATGCAACCATATGGAGCTAATTACGCGGGGGTGTATTCCTTACCAGAACAAGCTCAAGCGCCCTGGTCTTCGGATCCGTGGTCAGCTCCTTTGTTTTCGGGTCCTTCTTGTACCGGGCCCTGATAAAGTTCCTGGTCTGCTTGTCACCGTATTTATCGAAGAGGGGCGATAGGCCTTGCTCGGCACGGTCCGCCTCCTCCTTGTCCCACATAGGCTCCGCCACTCTGTAACCGCCGGGACCGAGTGTGTGTTCCCCTAAGTTGAGCTCCTGCATTTCTTTCCCCCACTGACTTGATTCGGAGTGTGAGGCGCTCGAGCAAGTGATCTTGAATTCGTTGTAGTCATCTTCGGTGATCGAAGGATGTTTCTCCTTGATCGTCTCATAACTCTCACCTTTCTTGATCATTATCTTCACATTGGTTTTCCAAGTAGACAGGGCCTTGCTCATCTTCGTGAGGGCAGCATTGTTCACTTTATTCCCTTTGAGGCTTGTGTTATCAAATTGAGCGGGGAACTTGTATCGTTCGTGCAGCTTCGTGAAGAGGAGGTTGCGGTAATTCGCGTTGTCAGGATGCCTCAGGTTCTCGCTGTTGATCGAGAAGGTGCTCCGGAGAATGCACCCGAGCTGAATCGAGTACCCCTTGACTATTCGTTCGGGCGCCGTTGGATTCCCGTCGGGGTCCACTTCAGTAACTTCCTCCTTGAGGGTGCGGAGCACGGTCGGGCGCCGGTCCTTCCGTTGCCTCTTCGGTTGGCTGCCATCTGTGCTTGCGCCGCCATCATCAGTGGTGGCATTCTCGGCGGCACCATCAGTGGTGGCATCAGTGGGGTCATCCTCCGCGGTACCATCAGTGGTCTCAGGATCGGTGTGGAAGGCGGCGTCCTCATACAAGTGAGGTTGTTCCTCCTTCTCCTGGGACAGCTCCCAGAATGCCTTCCCGTCCGAACCGCCAGCCTCATCGTTGTTGGCCATGTTTCTCTCTAAATAGGAACAAAGTTTGGTCAAAAAGTTGGTTATTGTCAAGGAACAAGATCATGGTCTCATCATTTAGGGTTTGTCGACACGGAGGCATCCTAAAAGCTAAGCTTTTATAATTGAGGGTTTTTCGACGCCCAGGCACACTAAAAGCCTAAGCTTTCATCATTTCGGTTTTTATCGACACCGAGGGACCCTAAAAGCCAAGGTTTCATAATTTATGGTTTGTCGACACCGAGGCATCCTAAAAGCTAAGCTAGGAAGGAGAATTGTAAGTTGGGCCTAATCACTTGGCTCTAATCACTTGATCCTACCTAATTAACCACTAAGATACCCCGGCCCATGCATTAGTCACAAGTACCCTATATGTCCTATTTTTAGCAAAGTCATGCTAAAATTCACGGAAAATTTCAGCATGACCTTTGCTGAAAATAGGACATATGGATTACCCGAATTTGCCGGAACGGAAGTTAATCAACATTCCAGCAAACTCAAGGGCCTCTCAGGGTACCTGCAAAATCATTATCCCCGCCTAATGAAGTCGCCAATGGGTCATTTCAGAAGATCACAAGTAGCATCATCACAAGTACAACATCATGACAAGTACAGTAGCAACATCAGTGAATTCATAACAGCAGCATGAACAATTAAGAAAAAGTTGCAGAAGCTTGTAAAACAATAGTTTGAAGTTCAAATATTTACAACAAGGAACCAAATACATGACCACCATATTCTTTCCACACAGAAAATTGATGTGTAAAACAATAGTTTGAAGCTTGTAAAACAATAGTTTGAAGCTTGTAAAACAACAGCAGTGAATACCCCGGCTTGATAGCAAACTGACAACAACTCAAAAATTGATGTTGCTGCCAGTATTAATTAGAAAGCAGTAGCAATATGGCATATTTAAGTAACAGTGGCTATCCTTGACCTCATAAGGGTAGAGCCTCCAATAAGATGATTTCTTTCCACACAGAAAAATAGAAGTTAACCTAAACGAGTGAGATACGTGAGAGTGGTTGAGCAAGAGAGGATTTATCAAATATGAAGAGTTGGTCATCTTCCTTTGAGAAATACTCCTATGTCAGATCTGTATGAGGTGCTTGTTTCGTATAAACAATGTGTTTCCTACTGTGTGTGCCAACTAGCATGTGCATATCTGTATTTTAGAAGAAGAAAAATCAGCATCTAAGATATTGGAATCTTCAATGATTTCCCAAACTTGCAGCCAACTGGATGGTCTATTTCCTTGGGAGTGAGCTGAATTTTCTGACTTATACAACTAGAGGGGAAACACCTCTTTTCATCCTCCACTTTGGTAGGGATCAAATCAACCACGATCATCATGCATCAGTGTTTCTACTTACATTACATGAATGTGGGTACAGTAAGGCCCTCCCCAAAATGCAGTTAAATACAGTACGAAATTTTCAGTAAGCTGACCGCCCCAATTTGACCCTGGGCGACAGGGTTTTCAGAGCAAGTACTACTATTTTTAGCAGTCAACATTTTAGTAAGTTCACAAAAGTTCATGTTATCCATTTTGATAGCTATCATAACATTGTGTGTATGATTTGTAATTGAGGGTGTCATCTATCGCCCTCACCACTTGCTTTCTACTAATACCAGTGGTGCTTATGGTTTACATGGTGCCTACATCTAAGGCTAATCGTGGCAGAGACCACCTCTAGCTGAACTCACTACCCACGGCGGGCATGGATGCA
>LR738711.1:792386323-792428914 GCA_902687465.1 Secale cereale | reverse complement strand
GTCGGCGGCGGCGGTTGAGTAGGGGAGGGGTACGGGGTGTCGGCGGCGGCGGTTGAGTAGGGGTCGGCGGCCGGTGGACCGGGGGGTGCTCTCGGCGACGAGGGGGATCGAGATCGAGTGTCCATGAAATTTAAAAATATTCATGATAGTTCAAAAAGTGCCCATGAAATACAATCGAGAAATGAAGGCTACGATTTAAATACAAACGATCTTAGCTAGCTAGCTATCTGTTCACAATCTTCTTGCCCTTCTTTTTCGCAAATGGAGTTCTTCTGTGGAACGGACGTCCTTTAGGTAGGGTGGTCTTGCTTCTTCTTGTGGTGTATGCTGCTACTTCATCATCGTCGTCATGTTCGATCCTCGGGTCGCCGTACTTGTCGAAGTCTTGCTCATTGGCTACTCCATCCATTCCGATGATCTTCCTTTTGCCTCTCCTCACGACAACACGACTGGGCTTTGACGGGTCGGTAATGAAGAAGCATTGGTCAACTTGGGAAGCCAGTACCCATGGCTCATTTTTCGCGGTGACGTTTGCGCCCGCGGTCTTGGATTTGGCTTCGGGTATAACCATGGTGTTGAAATACCGGTCTTCTTTTAGGACACTCTTGGCCCATCTGACACGGAACATCAGGACCTTCTCTCCAGCGTAGCTCAGCTCCCAGATCTCCTCGATCCTTCCGTAGTATCTGTCCTTGTCATTACCGGTGTAGGATTCCATCGTTACCCCGGAGTTCTGATAACCATCACCCTTCATGTCCTTGGCCTCGGTGTAGAATGTGTAGCCGTTGATATCGTATGCCTCATAGGTCATCAGGTTGTGCTCGGCGCCCTGTGACAAGGCGAATATGAGTTGTTCTTCCGCGGAAGAATCATCATGTAAAGGGTACGACAGAAGCTTCTGCTTAAACCAACGCGTGAAACATGAGTTGTGATCTTTGATTATATCTCCGTCCGTCCTCTGTTGGCCTCGGTCATTGTATGTCTTCTCAATAAAGGTTTTGTGCTGAACCACCCAAGGATCGACCACGTCTATGTGTTGTAGCGCGACTAGGTTTGCTCTTTCAAAGTCGGCGAGTCGACCCTCGAAGTCGACATGCATTTCACGGCGACCCTCACGGTGACCCGATCCAGCGATCCTGCCGAGGTGCCTGTTGACGGGCAGACCAACGGGGTTCTCGATGCCTAGATAATTCGTGCAGTACGAGATGCACTCTTCGGTCAGAAAGCCTCTGGCTATGCTTCCCTCTGGACGTGACATGTTGCGAACGTATCCTTTGATGACACCATTCATCCTTTCGAACGGCATCATGCTGTGCAGGAACGTCGGCCCGAGTTGGATGCTATCGTCCACGATATGGACCAGCAGATGCACCATAACATCGAAGAATGCGGGCGGGAAGTACATCTCAAGCTCGCATAGTATCACCACGATCTCTTCCTGTAGCCTTCTGAGTTGCCTCACGCCAACAGACTTCCGAGAGATGATGTCGAAAAAGTTGCATAGGCCAAATAGGGTTTCACGGACGTGCGCGTCCATGATACCACGGATTGCAACTGGAAGTATCTGTGTCATCAGCACGTGACAGTCGTGAGACTTCATCCCGCTGAACTTCAGCTTCGCCCGGTCTAGGTATCTGATTATCTTCCCCGCGAAACCGTAAGGAAGTTGTACTCCTACGAGGCAGGTGAAAAACTGCTCGATCTCCTCCTGACTTAGAGTGAAGCACGCGGGAGGGTAGTCATTTCCGGTCTTCTTGGCCTTTTTGCCTTTGCGACGACTTTCCGTGTCCTGCTTCGCCTCATCATCATCATCATCATCATCATCATCATCATCATATATAGCGTGAAGCTCCTGCCTGATGCCCATTGATTTCAAGTCTGCCCTTGCTTTCGGCCCATCTTTGGTCCTCTCTGGCATGTTGAGCAGGGTACCAAGCAGACTCTCGCACACGTTCTTCGTGATATGCATTACATCAAGGCTGTGAGGCACACGGTGGATCTTCCAGTACGGCAAGTCCCAGAAAACAGACCTCGTTTTCCATACCTTCAGCAGCGGCTCTGGCGCCTTTCGCTTCTTTCCCGGCTCTGGCGCCTTTTGCTTCTTTCCCGGCAGTGGGCAATCTTTCCAATTTTTCAACAGCTCGTCAATTTCCTCGCCGCTCCTCGTACGGGGGCGTCCTCGGGGTTCGGTTTCACCATCGAACAGATCCTTGCGTTTTCTCCACAGGTCATCGTCGCGAAGCCACCTTCGATGTCCCATGAACACGGTTTTCGAAGACCCGGGATCTCTATCTAGCTGGCGATACGTTGTGTCATCCATGCACCTGACGCATCCAGAAAATCCGTGGACCACCTGCCCCGCGACATATCCGTAACCGAGATAGTCGAGCACCGTCGTGAGCAGCGCGGCTCTCATAGGGAAATATTCTTTCTTTGCGGCGTCCCACGTATTGTCTGGCATTTTCCACAGCGTGTCTAGCTCCTCTTTCAGCAGCCCCAGATACAGATTGATGTCGTTCCCTGGTTGTTTCGGTCCTTCAATTAGCATACTCATGTGAATGTACTTCCTCTTCATGCACAACCAGGGGGGAAGGTTGTACATCCACACAAACACAGGCCAGGTGCTATGTGTGCTTCTCTGGCTGCCAAACGGGTTGACTCCATCGGTGCTCGCGCCCAGCACGATGTTCCTTGGATCGTTCCCAAATTCTAGGTCTTCGAAGTTCAACGCTTGCCACTGGCTCGCATCCTTAGGGTGACTCAGCATCTTGTCTTTTTTATCTATCTCCGGATCATTTGCGTCATGTTCTCGCTTCTTCTCCTCCCTATCCGCGTGCCAACGCAGAAGCTTTGCTACCTTAGGGTCCGCGAAATACTGCTGCAGACGAGGAGTGATCGGAAAGTACCACACCACTTTTCGAGGAGCTTTCTTCCTCTTCTTGTATCGAGTGATGCCGCACACCGGACATATGGTAGACTCCGCGTGCTCGTCCCGATAAATGATGCAATTGTTCATGCACACATGGTATTTCACGTGCGGTAAATCCAGAGGACACACAATTTTCTTCGCCTCCTCCAAACTGGTGGGGCACTTGTTCCCCTTGGGAAGACATTCGTGCCAGAATGACATGTTCTCGTCGAAGCATGCGTCGTCATTTTGTGTTTTACCTTCATCTCCAGAGCCATGAGCATTACTATCAGGCGGGTATCCTCGGGCCTGCATCCTTCATACAATGGAGTAACCGCGTCTAACTCAAGTTGATCCATCTTGGCTTTCTCTCGGGCGGCAGCTCTTGCGTTATCGGTCTGCTTGAGAAGCAGCTCTTGAATATGATGGTCCTATACCCAGCCCATCGATGGTTCAGCGTCGTCTGCTCCGCCGGCATCATCATCTTCATGATCATGCCCGTCGTCTGCTCCGGCATCTTCCTCATCATCATGTCCTGCATCTTCTACATGATGACTGTGCACAGCATCACCGTCGTGATCATCTCCTGGGGATTCTTCGTCTTCTCGCCCGCCCGAGCCGCGGTGGTTGTCTTGCTGCCCTTCCTCATTTCTTGCCCGGCCCCCATGGACGACTTCGTAGTCATCTTCATCACCTTGCCACCGATAGCCATCCATGAAACCACGCAAGAGCAGGTGGTCCCGCACCTGCCTGGAATCCGGGTCCGCAATAAGGCTCTTCAGCTTACATCTTCGACACGGACATCTTATCTCCGTCTCGTTCTTTTGAAGCATCTCGGCCTTCGCGGACCTCAAAAACCTATTCACGATGCCTTCGGTCATCGTGCGCACCATGGTCGCCCTGCGGGGTAGAGCAAAACGATATTTTAGAACCAAGAAAAAATTTGCCATGACTTTCCCTAAAAATAGGACAAAAATAAATGCTTAATGCCAAAATTCTCACCGAAACGGATGAATCAACATTCCGGGAAAATATTGGCAACTATCGCATTTCAAATACCGGTACACCTCCAAACACAAACACATATGCAACACAACAAACCTATGCAACACCACAAACATACATAGATCTAGCTATAGGCCATAAAAGTGCATGTGCACATTGTTTGTATGGAGAACAACATAAATATAGCTTCCCCCCATACTTACCTACCAAAACAAGGTAATTTAACCACTTAATTTGAATGAATATATGGTGGAAATGAGGTGGAAAAGAGGAGGGACCCGAGAGGAGAGGATGTGGAGAGAATGAAGAAGTGGGGGGGGGGGGAAAGTGAGTGTGGTAGAGAGGCTGTCCAAAATATCTTGTTGCTGCCCGCATACTAATGGCGCACCAGCTACAAATGCGCCATTAGTAATCAAGGTTACTAATGGCGCATTAATAGTTGGTGCGCCATTACAAGTTTTGCAAAAAAAAAAACATACTAATGGCGCACTGCCGCACAGTGCGCCATTACTAGTTCAAACTAGTAATGGCGCACTCTGGGACAGTGCGCCATTAGTAGTTTTGTAAAAAACAGAATAAAAAATATCATAAAAAAAGAGCATTAATGGCGCACTTTACTGCAGGTGCGCCATTACTATTTACAACTAGTAATGGCGCACTATTCATGGATGCACCATTAGTATGTTTGGACAGGCGAGCTAGTTAAAAAAAAACTTCTTGATACTAATGGCGCACTCCGGGCAAGGTGCGCCATTAGTACTTCGAACTCTAATGGCATATCTGTTGCTGGTGCGCCATTACTATATACTAATGGCGCACTTCCTGTCTGGTGCACCATTAGTATCAATTTCATCTATAGCTCTTTTCCTAGTAGTGTGTTGGCGGAGCCACTCTGGACCATCTCCATACGGGCGGCCACCAGGTCATCCACCAGATTATCAAAGGCTGCCTCAAGAGCCTTGAGGTATTCAACCATTGATTCAATGGCTTCGTCACGCTCCCCATTTGCACATGAAATTCATAGTGACATGTATAGGGCACGTGGCATGGGAGGTAACGGAAGCGACGAGTCTTCATCGAAGGCAGAATGTCCCGGAGACGAGCTATCGCCTCACGAGCAGCCATCTGCATAGCATGCCTCTCCGTAGGCATGGATCTGCCCACAAATCGAAGGTGGCGCGCTTCAGAACGCCCACCTTTGATGTGTACCACAGCCTGATGCATAGACACGCTGTCGTTGAGCTTGTGACGGTAGAGTGTAAATTCAGGACGTGTGGATGGCCCGATTGCGACTTTGGTGATGGCGATGAGGAGCTTGACAAACCCCTCAGGAATGTTGGCGAACACCTGTGCATCACAGTCATTGCTGGCCATCTACAAAAGTAGAAAAAAATTCCGAATAGTCAGGCCATAAATTTATGCTGACCAACCGAAAATTGCTACACATGTAAAAATGCTGAAAAGTAGATTTATCGCTAATAACCGATTAGCGAGCGCACCTAGTGGCTTCCTACAGTCAGCCTGGCTCTGATACCAAGGTTGTCGCGACCGGTCCTTCAGTAAAATAATTACCGGAAGACCGATCTCTTTATTAAACCAGCGAGGAATAATATTCTTGCTGGCAGACAATTCCTTGATACAGAAATTCCAGTACACTGAATATTATACAAGGTTGAGCTAGGGGTGGCCCAACAAATTTTATTACAAGCGCGCCAATATATTACATAGAGGCGGATATGGCACAAGGCAGGGTGGCATACTAATGACTCATAATAAAAGGCGGTGGAATATGTCACAGTGAAGTGGGTGGTGTGACTCGGATATTTTACAGTTCATCGAGTGTCGGAGTGAGACCCGATGAATTTATTTGGTGGTAGGCTGAAGCGGTTATAAAACAGTGATCAACTCCAGGATTGCAAGGGACTAACTGGGACTCCTCTAAGCGTCGGACTCGCTATCGAAATCTTCATCCATGAGATCGCCTTCGTCCACATCTGGCCAAATCAACAAGCCAGGTGAGTACTTTGAATGTACTCGCAAGACAGTTCGGACTTAAGATATAACAAATGCCAACATGAATGCATATGAGTATTCCAGCAAAATTTCAACCGGAACAAAATATGAATGTACTGAAAGTAAAGAATAGAAGTCGGGCGGTAATCCTCCCGAAATCCAAAAGGTAAAAATAACGAGACCAAACGAGGGTCTGGGTGACGCCTCGTAGGAAAATAATAAATGATAACAGGCCACAGTCGGGCGTCTGAGCGACACCACATAAAGGGCTTATAACAAAAATAAATAACCAGAATGCCACAGTCGGCCGTCTGAGTGACATCACATAAAGGGCTTATAACCAAAATAAATAACAAGAATGCCACAGTCGGACGTCTGAGCGACATCACATAAAGGGCTTATAACAAATATAACTAACAAGAATGCCACCGTCGGACGTGTAAGCGACATCACGTAAAGGGCTTATAGCAAAAATAACTAACAAGAATGCCACAGTCGCACGTCTAAGCGACATCACATAAAGGGCTTATAGCAAAAATAACTAACAATAATGCCACAGTCGGACGTCTAAGCGACATCACATAAAGGGCTTATAGCAAAAATAACTAACAAGAATGCCACAGTCGGACGTGTAAGCGACATCACATAAAGGGCTTATAAGTAGCAGTATATAATGATGAAATACTTCGGAAAGCAAAATCAATACAGAGATAGTGGTGAGTTCATTTACCAAATGAACTTGATGACAACACTATTTTGGTTACTCACAGGAATATACTAGAGACGGTCTCCGGGTTGACATGAATATTGATCCTAGGCGATAAACATGGCTACTGAAGGGATTTTAACTCTGCAGAGCTTGTACTAATAACTCATAGCCAACGGATTCTACTAGCCATGTGTGCTAGCCCCGTCTACGGTGTTTTAGTAGAAACCCAACTAACCAGTACACACCCATTTAACATCCTGTCGTCCAGAATCACCCGCGACGACATTCACGGAAAACTTTAAGACGGGGAGGCTACAACCTCGAATAGCATGGGATCGAACTTATATATGCGCGCTCTAAGGGGTGCCCCCCTCTCGGTCCCAACCGGAAACACCCATGCCCCCTGACCGGATGACGGGCTTTAATCCAGGGCCATGGAACCCTCATCCCGACCCCTCTACTTGGTGTGTACTCGGAAAGTGGTTTACAACCGACTAGACCGTAATCCCAACGGACGGCCTATGATAGTACTGAAAAGGAGACGAACGGGATCATCACATGATCTCCGTTGATACTGAGTTGACCAACTACTGGCATGCACCAACAATAACAGTATTGCACCCCATTGTATCACCATATGATCGAGGTGGTTTAACATTCTTCTTCGGGACTCACCCGAAGCTTACTTGCATGAAATATGCCATACACATATGCCCATATGATCATACTTATGAACGAGCTACTCGAGCAAACAGGCAACACACTCATCATATCAAGAGTTCAAACATGCTTGACTGGTTCTGAAAAGTCGGAGCCTAACTCGGCGTGATTCGCGTCTCCGTCACGGCCTCCGGTATCTATGTATTAAAACAAAATATGTACTAACATAAATACCGTGCGTGCAAAATAAAGTTGCTCAAAATATTTCCACATAAATTTTACAAAAAACTAGACAGAAAACCAAGGTGGACAGAAAAAGAATCAACTCAAAATCACTTTTAGTTTAAAAGATATTAAGGTTTCTGTCTAGGGACCCATCTGTAATGAAACAGAAAAGATCCAAGGGCTAGAACAGAAAAGGACAAAACGAACCGGTACGCAGTACGTCACCCGTAGAGGGAAAACGCACTTTGCTGAAATACGCCAGCAGAAAAAGGTTCGAGGGGGAGATGTGAGAGACTGACAGAGGGACCCCACCTGTCAGGTTTGAAAAAAAGAAACAGAGCCACGCCGGCGCCGGTGCTGCGGTGATCGCCGGCGTCGATCCATGGCGAGATAGGGGAGGGGAGTGGTACCTATGGCTTCACGATGGTCTTCCACGTCGAACGGTGGTGGAGTTGGGTGCCGGCGAGTCCCACGTCGACGGCGAGCTTATCTCGGGCGGACGGCGGCTCGGGTGTTCGTAGACCTCGTCGGAGAGAGTTTATGGAGAGAAATTGGGTTGGGGGTTAGGACTAGGTGGATGCCAGGGTACTACGTTCAAGTTCACGGTGGCGGAGGAGCCCTCACCGGAGTGAACGGAGCTAGAGCCCGAGGCGGAGGCAGCTCGCCGGAGCCGGGGAATAAAAGCCTCTCGGGGCTCTTCCAGAGGTTGGGCTTGGTTTAGGGGAGTAGTGGAGGCGTGTGTGCTCGAGCACGAGCTCGGGGGTGCCTTTTATAGGCGTCTCGAGGTGGCTGCCGCGAACGGATAAGTCCGGCGAGCCAATTACGGTGCTGCAGTGCTCGGACGGCGGGACTTGGGGCTTGAGCATCATCTATGATCTGTAGAAGCTCCATTCCCGCCCTTAACTTAGCAGTGGAGGTGGTGTTAGGGCCTGTCCTCGACGGAACGGCCGCGCGGCTTGTCGGCGGCAGAAACGGCGCTCTGCGCGTGCCAGGCCACGACGACGGTATGCCAGGCGTGCGCTGGCTGTGGGGAGGGACACGCGGAGCACTGGGATGGTGTGGGTGGTGCTAAACGGCGTGGAGCTGCGGCATTGCTTCTGTAAGCCGCCACGGGCGGCGCTGTGGCCATGGCCGCCGCCGGCGTGGTCGGGCGAGGGCACCACCGACGCCCAGAAACGGCCAAGCGACCGTGCGGCGCATGGATAAGAAGAAGCTGCAGTGCAGCGTCGAGCCAAGGGAGATACAAACGAGGTTTTGTCGCCGCGCCCGACGACTGTCGAAACTGACGAAACTGATGAAGTGTTGAACAGTCGACAGTTTCAGTTAACAGCTAACAGTTCAATGTAAGCTAGGTGTTTGATGAAATGATTCTGGTATTTGTGCAATGTTTCAGGGGCTGATTTTTGGTGGAGTGGCCTCTTGATGTATCTAGAGGCTGCATGTTTTTTCACAGAATTTTTGGATGAAGATAAATATGAATTTCACCAAATTTTGCAAATCTGGTCCAAACTTGCAGTAGGTGAAATTTGAAAATTTTGAAATATGGACCAGTGAAACAAGATGAATCTAGGTTGTGGGTACTAAGGACTTTCTAGGAGAGTCGGTTTGGAGCCAAATAGGTGGATGAAAATTGTGGTTCCTTTGTAAATCACCAAGGTCCACTATAAAAGACAGAATTGTTTTTGGAATGAAATAAATAGAAGAAAAATCCCAATAAGCTCACAACTTGCTGGAATTGAAGAAATGCTTGTCCCATGGTGTGAAGAGAGTCTTGGAGATGATTGTTCCTGTTGGGATCATGGCAAGATGAAGGTTGGAGGGGAGATAAGTCAAGCTTAAACTTGAGAATTTTAAAACCAGAAGTGGTGAACTCAAACAACTCCTTTTGAATCTCAACTTGTGCTTGAGCCAAACACAAGAGGAGAACTTCAAGGCCAAAAACCAAGCTTGAGAAGACACACAAACTTTGGCAAAAAGGGATTTTAGAAGGGCAAAAGAAAGGATCAAACAATTCCCCTTTCAAAAAGGCCAAAAGTTTGCAAGAAAAACCAACTCAAAAATTTGGTGTGTTACACCAAAGGCCCAGTCCAGATTGCTGTTTTTTTTGCCTATTTCAGGGTTTTAAAGAAAAGGAATATCAAACGGAGTTCAAACGGAATGAAACCTTCGCGAGAGATATTTTTGGAGAAAATCACGCACGGAAAACATCAGGACAAAGTCAGGGGATAGCTGGGCTGCCCTCGAGGGTGGGGGGCACGCCCCCCTTCATAGGGCGCGCCCCCTGCCTCGAGGCTGGCCCACACGGCCCCCGGTGCCCTCCTTCTTCCTATATACCTACGTACCCTAGAAATTCCATACGCAGAGAGAAAACCCTAATTCCACCGCCGTAGCTTCTGTTCCCGTGGAGATCCCATCTTGGAGCCTGTTCCGGGAGGGGGATCGATCACGGAGGCCTTCATCATCATCATCATCACCCTCACCATGAGTTGTGAGTAGTTTACTACAGACCTTCGGGTCCATAGCTAGTATCTAGATGGCTTCTTCTCTCTCTAGATCTCAATACAAAGTTCTCCTCGGTCTTCGAGGATATCTATTCGATGTAATCTCTTTTTGCGGTGTGTTTGTCGAGATCCGATGAATTGTGAGTTTATGGTCAAGGTTATCTATGAAAAATATTTGGTTCTTCTCTGAACTTTTTATGTGTGCTCATAATATCCTTGCAAGTCTCTTTAAATTATTGGTTTGGTTTGGCCTACTAGATCTGTAATTCTTGCAATGGGAGAGGTGCTTGGCTTTGGGTTCAATCTTGCGGTGTCCTTTCCCAGTGACAGTAGGGGCAGCAAGGCACGTATTGTATTGTTGCCATCAAGGATAAAAAGATGGGGTTTTCATCATATTGCTTGAGTTTATCCCTCTACATCATGTCATCTTGCTTGAGGCGTTACTCTATTCGTATGAACTCAATAGACTAGATGCATGCTGGATAGCGGTCAATGTGTGGAGTAATAGTATTAGATGCAGAATCATTTCGGTCGATCATGCCTAGATAGTCTCATAATTATTCGCTTTTCTATCAATTGCTCGACAGTAATTTGTTTACCCGCCGTAGAATATCGCTATCATGAGAGAAGCCACTAGAGAAAACTATGGCCCCCAGGTCTATTCTCAACATATAAATCTACATCTACTTTACTTTTCTTGCTTTTATTTGCTGTTTTATTAAACCAAAAATACCAAAAATATAACTATCATCTCTATCAGATCTCACTCTCGTAAGTGACCGTAAAGGGATTGACAACCCCTTATCGCGTTGGCTGCGTAGTTCATAATTTTTTGTGCTGGTGCGAGGGACTGGCGCGTGGTCTCCTACGAGATTGATAACTTGGTTCTCAAAAACTAAGGGAAATACTTACGCTACTGTGCTCCATTTCCCTTTCCTCTTCGAGGGAATACAACGCAAGCTCAAGAGGTAGCAAAATGCCTCTACGAGGCTCTGGTTTTGGAAAATCGGGCACACGAGGAGTGCACCGATAGAGAGGGATATGTGACTTTGCATTCCCATGAGTACTGCCCGAATGTACTCGTGGGTGAACCGGGTGTGCGTGGGATATGCAGTATAATATAAGCTAGCAAACACATGCAATAAACATGCAATGAAAAACACACCAGACAAAACATTCTAAGGTGCTTTAATGCTAGTGGGTATATGTATGCCTGGTATACATATACCTACACCAGCGCGCATTTTATTAAAGACTCGGGACGAGCCAATGTGGGTTTTAGTGTATGTGTCGTATTGATTAAAATCTTGTTAACACACAGTGTCAACCCTATCAAAAATTTCTGCTTGACAGAGAGACAAGCAAAAACATGCTTGAAATCAAAATCACTAAAACATGCATATAACACAACATACGGACTACAACATACCACAAAGCACGAACGCTCTACGCGCTGAACGAAACTACTTACTCCGGGATACATAGTTCTATCCTCATATCGAGAATGAACATACTGACTGGCCTACTCACAGAATCACTTCACCACGTGACTGAGGTCATGCAGAGGACTGGCCTTGCTGGGTCTCTCCGGGAGGACGAAGACTGAGCCAATCTCCATCTTCATCATCCGACAGCACTATGGGTGGGGATTCGACTACTGGGGGTGTGGCTGAAGTTGATCCAAGTAAATGCTACTGGTGGATCCGGTAAAGAGCCTGGTCGAGGGTAATGGGTGTTGGTCTAGGCCACATCACAGGTCGAGTGGGTAACACTGGTTCGGATGGCATGGGGTGAAGAACTTGTGATGCGAATCTACGAGCCTCACGGTAAGCTTCCTTGACAACTCGTACCGCATCATTGTCCAGGGTTCTAAATTCGGCAAGCATCTTAGAAATCATCATCCCCTGGGCTGTGATATATTGCATCAGGCGAGCGATTGTGGGGTCATCTCCTTGGATAGCAGGAGAAGTTTGCATTCCTGCTTCTGCCACAATGGGGCAAAAGCAGAACTCCTGCTTCTCTGCCACTTGCGGGAACTTGGTTCGGAGGTGTAGGATGGCTTCCACAACAGTGACCTGAATAGCCAAATCAGTAGTGGGCTTGGCTCTGCCCTGAAGAACCAAGGGCTGACCATTCGATGCGGGACCTGGGCAGATGTGCACTCTAGCACCATAGCGGTGAAGGTGAGGGACATGTGCTGATTGAAACACGAGGTATTCGGGGCTAGCGTTACAGCCAAAGGCTTTCGTGAGCATCTCAGTAAGAAGAGGTGGAAAGCCAGGGTGGTTGATGGTAAAGATGCTGGTGTAAAACTTGGGAGCTTTTAGGGTTCTAGCCATGGCTGGAGTGTTACTAGCTAGGCTTCTTTCCAGGGACATGGCTGACTGAGGAGTGAGCGATCTGGCTAGCGAAAAGGGGATTTTATAGGCAGCCATGCGGGGCGTGCCCGCATGGTGTGGCCCCTTAACTTGAAGGGTAAGTGGTGCGACTGACCAGAAAGGATAGGGGCGCTATTCGTTCCACGGATAACTAGGTGGGAACAGCAGGGTGAGGGCGTGTCGGTCCCGACTACGCCACCTGTTGATTAACAGTGGCCATGCCAGATGCCAGGGACGGGTCAAATCCCTTAGGGTTATTCCGGGTTGATGGTAGCGGTGCTCTAATGCTAGGATAATCTATGCCATCCTGGCTGCTCTGATACCATGTCCTGTGGCACCCCGATCCGCCTAGAGCAGGGGGCCTTCGCACGTCAGCCCAGGATAACACCTGACGCACGACAGGTCCATTATACAGCATTCCAGTTACAATAGTATTCATCAAATACATATATATAAGATTACATCAGTGATGAATACAATCTTCTGGCATAGCCCTACGGCTATTTAAATGGCAGCGGAAGTCTTGGTTTGGCAGCATAACAACTCTGGCTGGGCTCCACAACTCACAGGACTGGCAAGGTTATGGCCTAGCACGACGGATCAAGCAAACCATTTGGGTACGACCTACAAAACTGGCATGACACGCCATGTCAGTACATTGAATGTACTTGCAAGACAACCAAATACATAGCATCCAAACAAGCAGAAGACAAAGAAGGAACCAAGCGCATGCAACAACCTATCTTATATCAATTACTAACATGGCATGGTATAGATCAACTAGCAAAAACAGTATCATATCACCTATTAACAAGGCAATGACAAGGCATAACAAAACATGTTCCTAACATGGCAATAGCAAAACATAGCCCATCATATCCATCATGGAATCACTTAACATATCAAACAAAGCATGGCATGGCATCACGAAACTATGCTGAAAATAAACTACTGCTCATATCCAATGCAGACTTAACATGTTAACTTCATGCAATCATCTCTTGTTCTACCATGGTTCTTTAAATGCAACATAGTACTTATGCAATGCAACCAAACATGTGCACCGAGTCCCTCGGACTCTCTTACCAACGGGTTGCCTCGCAACTGCATGGTGATCACCCACGGATCACAAATGGAACCACGCTTGGTTCAACACTCACTGAGACCTCGTCTCGTGATCATATCAAAACATCACCCTGACTTCTCACGACTATCTCATAGTCCAAGTCACCACATTCTGGTTACCACATTAATTAATTTAATTATTTCAGGTTTATCCTCCATTTCGACCAAGAACCGATAGTGTGACCTACTATGAACTGTGTTGCTATCGATAGACTTTATAAACACTCTGCAGAGGTAGCGCATTGTACCCACACCACAGAATCCATGGCCTCGTCATCCCATTCGGGTGGACCAACAGCATTCCGATGAAACCGACCTGCTGTCATGACACTCTCCCGGCCACTCCGACTCACTCCCCACTTGGCTAGTCCTAGGTAGCCCCGTGTCTACCAAAGACACAACGACCACCATCGTGGCCAAACATAAACGGTCCAAAACGGGGACCCGGTACCATAAAAACAACAACAAGGGGCACACAAGGCCTATGTCCTCCTACCTGATCGGGGTAGCGCGCGCCCATAACCTTCCCTCGTTGGAGGCACCGGCGAGAGGCACGACAATAGATCGCATTAGGGCCTTCCCACAAAGGCAAATGTGGCTGCACTGAAGAAGTTCGATTTGATGGCACTATGACTCGATCCCATCGATGACGGAGGAGGTTTGTTATTATTAAGTCATTTTATTAACTTCTCCATCAACATGAGCATATTTAACATGAATGCAACAACGAGCATGCAGTATACAATACATGGACAAAATGTCGAACTTTTCAAGTGAACAACTATAGCATAAAGGACATGACAATACCAAGTACTAACATATCAACGGTGCATTAAATTCATCATAGCATTTTATAATGATGTCAAGAAAATCAAGTAGAGTAGTGACATGGCATTATTAATAACAACATTCTAACTAGCATGGCAAAAGATGTCACGAAAACACAAGCATGCAAGATAGGCATAATGAAATGACTGCAAACGAAAATGATAAGAAACAACTGCAACTACACACACACAAGGTGCAAGCAAAGTCAACATGCAAGTTCGGGGCTCATGATAAGAGGTTGGCTTGCCTGGGGTCGACAAATACTCCGGGGAAAAGTGTGGAAGGATCATGGAAAGTGTTTTCGGAAATAGTTCTCTCTCGGAGGGGGCTATTTACGTGCAAGGTGGTCATTTTCACTGTGTGAAAATATTATGAAAATGATACCAATGGAAAGAGCTCGATGAACAGAGAACATGAGCGCTGGAATCACCTCAATCGGAGTTATGGTTGTCGAGATACGAAGGTTTGAAGTTCAAGGACCTATCGGTGAAAATGTTTCAGGAAACAGGCCCCTGGAGGAAAAACTAAACGCGCCTTTGGGCGAAATACAATTTTGTGCACAGGAAAACGTATTTTGAGCCGAAGTGTAAAGGGAATACGCTTTCATAGCAGAGAAAGCGCATTTTGGATAAGGAAGGAAAGAAATACGCTTTCATGTATTGAAAACGCGTTTCCAGAAAGTGTGTCCACTTACAGATGCGGGCCCGAGGCGGGGTTAACGTGGAGACACTACCAGGTGGGGTCGCGCGAGGGGGTGGGGCCCAGCAACTTATCCACGATGGCAGGACCGGGTCAACGCCCTTGGTCGCTGCCAGTTGGGGTCTGCGGGCAGGTGGGGGTACGGGCGCATCGTCCTCAACCTCCCGCTCCTGTTCTCCTGTGCGAGACACAGGAGGAGCAGGGGAGGGGGTGGTGAGGGGGTCGGCCGGCTCAGGCGGCCTCCGACCGAGTGAGGCCACCAGCGGGCGTGCGGGGCCAAGCAGCACCCATTCAGGCGAAGGGCCGCCGCGGGGGACGCCTGGAACGACGGCGAGGCGTGGCGCCAAACGATGGACAGAGGCGGGTAGGTGATGGTGGTGTTCATCGAAGCAGGGCACCCCGGCGAGGGCTGAGGGGTCAAGGTAGCTCGTGGTGGAGTGGAGAATCTTGCGGACGTGGCTAGAGGAGAGGAGAGGGGATAGGCACACCGGGACCAAGGAGGAA
This sequence comes from Secale cereale, assembly GCA_902687465.1. NCBI lineage: Eukaryota > Viridiplantae > Streptophyta > Magnoliopsida > Poales > Poaceae > Secale > Secale cereale. The sequence goes on along the minus strand of LR738711.1, from coordinate 792,413,359 downwards.
CCGCGGGGACCATTCAGCCATTAGAGCGGAATGAGAGCTCCGAGTCTTGGGGAGAGAGCTGCGGGGCGAGGGGAGGGGTTGTGGACCGCGGGAGTTTTGAGACGTGCTTAAATAGGCGCAGGGCAGGCTCGAGGGGGAGGGGAGGAGATGACACGCGGCTCGCGACGTTTCCGTGCGCCGGCGACACGCATGCGCGGCCAAAGCTCACGGGGAGCTGCGGGAAGGCGACGAGGAGAGTGCGGACGAGCGCCAGATGGTCACGAAATCGAGCAGTGCTCGAGGACGAGAGGGAGAAGAAGACAGAAGCGAGGAAGAAGACGATGGCCACAGTAGCGCACTGTTCGGTCGTTGGCACGGCTCGCCGGAGAAGAAAAGAGAGGGGGAGGAGGTCCAGGGGGAAGAGGACGCCGAGGGGGCACTGTTGGACATTAATGGAGAGGCCAGAGCCGGTCGGAGCAACGTTGCCGATGAGAACAATGGCTAGACCACTGTTTTGGATGGCTACCCTCGTGGTCACCATGTACAAGGCATGCTCTGGTGCTCTACTCCAGGCCAAACCATGTCTACAGCGTAGTCCTTCGAAATTTGAGTGTTACTATGGTATAGAAACGGGCAGAGACAAAGGGCGGTGAGTAAACTAAGATTCACAAGGTTGCTGTAGTAAACTTGGCCGCATTCAAGAGATAAAACCAGAGAAGTTAAAAGGTAAAATTGATGTCTGGTAGGCTTAGGGCAGCAAGGACTACGGCCTGGGAATTATGAAGTCATTAGGACAATGGTTTAGCATAGTTGCAGTACAAATGCCAAATCTGGTCTAGAATTCAAATGATGCAGAAGCACTCTGTCGGGGGAAACTGTCCTCCCACGAGCACCTATGGGACCGGAGCCCCTTCTACATTGCGGTAAGGGAGCGGAGGGAGCACGAAGAGCAGATCGAGGAGTGCACGCGGGCAGTTTACCCAGGTTCGGGCCGCGCGGACGCGTAAAACCCTACTCCTGCCTTGGTTGTATTGGGCTCGGGAGCTTGAAGAGCTACAGTACTAGCTGCACCGAGCGAGAGAGTTGCTTAGGATTCGAACCCTTTCTACGTTGTGCATGGGCCTCCTTTTATAGCTCAAGGGGTCACCGACACGTGTCAACGTAGAGGAGGGTAAAAATGTAACTTTGGTGGTAGTTGTAACAGTGCGGGAATAGTGCGTGAACAGTGGTCTTCACCTACTTTGACAGTGGGGGACAAGGGCATTAAATGCCCGTCACCGTCGACCCCAAAAGCGTCCGTCCATGCTTCTCCATTCGACACGGCGGTAGCCTCGTCACCGTGGATTGCCATCGTGTGCCCCAGGCTGCACAGCCATCCGCCACGCGTCCCTGGAAGGGCCCCAGGGCGACGCGTGGGCAGATGAGCTGGAGCGCGGGCACACAGCGTGAGTTCCCCCCGGCAAGCACCTTGCCGGGGCCTTGACCTTACCGGGCCCTGAAGCTTGTCGCTCCCCGGGCCCTGCCAGGGCGCATGCTGCGCCGAGGTGTTTCTTGAGGTGTGCATTCCTTGGTCTTCCTGGCAAGCTCCTCTTGCCAGGGCCTTGTGCTAAAATGACAGTATTGAGCCTGGTGCGGCCTTCCCGGCAAGCTCCACTTGCCGGGGCCTTGATCTTCTGTCTTGTATACTTTGTTCTTGAATGGCTTCATAGGGACCAGAAAGGTTTCCGGCGAGCACGCGATGAACCCTGCCGCGGGAAGCTGCTACTGCCCGTGCACAAGTTGGGGTACTAAGGTACCCCTATCTTAGTACACCGACAGGAGCCCCCGGGCCTGGGCCACACACGGTGCCGAGCGCTGTTGGGCTAGGCCCAAAACATTGCACGGGCACACGCAGCCCACGGCAAGCCGTAAATCCCCTTCCGCATCCGCCGCGCCCCTCCCAAACGGCACGCGTCGATTGCGGCGTCGTGGGAGAGATCGTGGCCTGTTGTTTAATGGGAAATGCGGAGCGTCCCCCAGTTCCCCCTTAAAAGCAGAGGAAGCAGGGGCAGTTTCCACCTTCGTCATCATTGCGTCTTCATCCTCCAGAAATCCTCCGCTGCTACTTGCCTCCACCCCTCCTCCGCCGTCTTCCGCATTCGCGGCGCCGTCGAGCTCCTCGCCTCTTCCCTCGCCGTCTCCGCCATGGCTCCGAAGAGCGAGAAGGCGAAAGCGGACATGGCCAAGAAGGAGAAATCCGAGCAGGCGGCGAAGCTCGCCGCCCTGCGGAAGAGGAACATGGTCTTCGCGCCGAGGCTTGGCGCAAGGGAGCTGCGGAACAAGTACTACCTGTTCTGGTCTGGGGAGACCAAAGCTCACCCCCGCACCAGAGCCTTCCCCGCCGTCGCCAGAGATTTGTTTCCCGGCGGGTACTTCTTCTTCGCTGCTTTCTTTCACTGTGGATTGTGCCCTCCGTACTCGGAGTTTTTCTGTGACATTATGAACACATATGGCCTCCACCTCCTAGACTTTACCCCCAACGCCATCCTTACGATGGCTGTTTTCGCACACATGTGCGAAAACTATGTGGGGATTGTCGGGGCCGGATTTCGGGAACATAATATTCCAGAAATTAACCCCTAGTGTCATCACCAGCCCAGGATTACTGTTACTGGTGGACACATACTTGTTACAGATTACCAAGCATTACAAGAATTTTGATATAAGACCATAAAGGTCTACTGAATAACAATGACTCCGGTGGTGGATGAAGGAATTGGCTTGTGGATCTCCAACATCGATGGGTCTCCATTCCCGTAGGAACAGCTGACCTGGATAACTCCTATCCTGCGTGGCTGCACTCCTAGGCTTCGCACGAACGTCGCTGTGGTACTTCTCGCAGAACTCCTAACCTGACCAAGTAAATAGCCAGGGACAAGCCTGTGAGTACGTTTGAATGTACTCGCAAACATCATGGACAAATGATATAACATATGCAGCAACCAATTATATGGTCATGATAAAATAAAGTATATGCATATGCTCCTGGTGGACTTATATTAAATGCATGCTGACAGGGATTAGAACACGGCATGGTGAATAATAATTATTGCAGAAAATAAATATTAGTATCAATAGAATATAAAGAAATGCCGGTCGGATGTCAAGTGACACCGCGATCGGTCTTGAAAAGAAATGCCAGTCGGGTGTCTAAAAGAGTAATCGGACGATACTATCCGAGAACTCAGGCGACGCCACGAAAGGACTTGAAAAGAAATGCCAGTCGGGTGTCCACAAGAGTAGTGGCGTGATAAACCGCCTGACACTCGAGGGACGCCACAGAAAGGACTTGAAAAGAAATGCCAATCGGGTGTCCACATGAGTAGTGGCGTGATAAACCGCCTGACACTCGAGGGACGCCACAGAAAGGACTTAAAAATAAAGGCGAGTGTCCGGGGTAGTCTGGCCAGCCCCTGAGACACTCTGGAAAAATTAAAATAAGAGCAGCGGGTTAGTCCATAATCAAAACTATAGTATCAATAATATTCATGATAATATCACTAGCAGTAAAACTCATCCTGCAAAATTTATCAAGCTCACTTAATTATTTTCCTCCAGAGACCGACTCTAAGACCGACACTTGACCAACCCAGACTGTAGTCCTTAACCGCGGACACGGCTATTCGAATAGTTACGACTCTGCAGAGGTTGTACTCTTTACCCACAAGTATAGGATTTCATTAGTCAGCATCGTGACCCTGACTAATTCCCATTACGGTCTTTGGGTTGTAAACACACCTAACCAGCACACACCAGCTTAACTTTTCTGCTGCCAGGGTTCACCCACAACAACAGTTAAGTAAAACTCTAAGTCGGAGAGGCTACAACCTCCATGAGCATGGGATCACTATTCATACGCGCGGATTACAAGGGTACACTCCCTCTCGGCATCACAACAGCCGGAAACACCCATGCCCCCTGGCCCGATGACTGGGTTTAGTCCAGGGCCCTGGAAACCCTCATCAAGGCCCTCTGTATGGTGTGTGCACGGAAAGGGGTTAACAACTTACTAAACCATACCTTACCCGAGGCAGGGACAAGTGGTAGCACGAGACAAGTATGGGGGTTACCGGAACAAGACTCGATCTACGGTCGACTCAGGAGGCCTATGATTCCTGCAGTGATTAACATAACAAAATTATTATCTCAACAGTATCACCAGGACAGGGCTACAACCCTTGCCTGCTTCCACAATATTTCTCATGACACCACCATGTCACAAAAATGGCCCGTGCCTACCGGCACGTCCAAAACAGGAACACGTTCCTGGATTCTCATAACTTATGCATGTTGCAAATTTGAAAGGAATGCATGCAAGAGCAAACTATAATCATGATCATGCATGCATGCAATATTCCTACTCATATGAAATTTTTATTACTAGTATTAAACCATACTCAAAATATTCTAGCATGCAAACATTCACCATATCAAGTGTTCAAAATGCTTGCCTTAGATATGAAAAGGTGCTGGTTACTTTGCAAGGAAACACCTCCCCTCCATTTCCTATTTTCAAAAATATCTAAATCACCACATAATTCAAAAACAGCACTAAAAAGTATTTCAAAAGTTTTTGAAATAAAAACTAAAATAAACCAGAGAATATTTAAGGAATAACAGAAAAAGAATTAATTCATTTAGAGTTCATATGAATTAGTTATGGAAATACTAAGATGGAAAACATGATTAAAAGCAGTATTTAAAATCCATTAAACAGAAACTATGCATAGTAAAATGTTCACTTAATTTAAATAAACCTAGCATGATTTTAGAAACCTACAGAAATTTGAATCATCGAAATAGGATTTGAAATGGTGGCTGAGGAATTATTTGAAAGTTGCTGGAAAGAATAAAAGAGAAGACAGAAGTGCGCCCTGAGCGCTGTTTAGCTCAACGGCGCCACTGGGCCGAGCCCAGTCATCAGGCTGCGGAAAGAGGTGCCGACGTCGACGGCGTATTCCCCGGAATACGCCTCCTTTGCGTGGAAACGGCTCCAGGCGGAGACCGCCTCCACTTACACAGCGGGGGTCCGCGGCCTGAGTCGCTGATGGCCGGGCCCCACCTGTCGGGTTCGTCTCCTCTCTCCCGCGTACGCCTATACAGAGACAGGGGCGGGGCTCCGGCGATGTTTGCCGGCGAACGGCAGGGCCCCACGGCGAGCTGAGCCCACCGTTGAGTCCAGGAGACCGAGGCGGTCCCGTGGGTACCCCCCTTGGTCGCCGGAGTGGCCGGTGTCGTCGACGGCGAGCGCACCCGAGAAGCTCCGGCGGAGGCGAGTTGGGTGTTTTGCACATGGATCATCTCCGGTGAAACTGAGAGGGGGAACGGATGTTTGGGAGCTCCAGGAGGCCAGTGGTGGAAGAGTTGGTGGTGGGGAGGCTATGGTTGGCTCGGAATCATCCGAGGAATGGCGGCAGCAGAAGCTGCCGGAAACGAGGATGACGACCGTTTCCGGTCGTTCTGAGGCTTGGGGTGGGTTGCTGGAGTAGGGAAGAGGTGGGGATGAGGAGCTGGGGCGCTCGGGGTGGCTTATATAGGCGGGGCGACGCGGTTCGGCGGGTTCCAGAAAACGGACACGGTGGCGATGACTTAACTCCGGCCGGCGAGGTTGTTGGATGGCCGGTGCGGGTTGGCGAGGACGTGGCCTGGCCGCAGTTACTAGGGGAGTGTGCTGGCGGCTCGGGGAGGTGCCAGGTGCTCGGGACGGCACCGTCCATGGCAGACCGTGGCAGCGGTCATTAATGGCAGACGCGGCCGGTGGCGAGGCCGTTGATGGACGGCGGAGTTTGGTGAGGGAGGCGGTTGCTCGCAGTGAAGGCGGGGCGTCTGGTTTGGCTCGGGGGCGAGCCACGCGTCCAAGGCGTTGACGTCGGGGCGACGTGTCGAGGCGGGGCTCGTCGGGCGGCGCCTCCGGATGGCGTGGACGGTGGTGGCCGACGCAAACGGCCAAGGGAGGATGTCGGGGGAGTTAATGAAGGTCGAGTTGATCCAGAGGAGGGGGCTTGGGCGAGTGGGGAGGCAGTAGGGCAGTGACAGAAACTCAATGCCACGGCTGCAGTACGGGCGCTCTGGCCACGCTCTGGACATGCCCCTGGTGTGTTCGACGGAATGCCAGAGCGGCCTACAGTGACCCACTCAAGCTGATAATTAACAGGTTGAAGCTCCTAGAGATGGTATGCCTAGTGGACAAGCTGGAAAGGCCAGGAGGGCAAGTGTGTAGTGCAAGATAAAACCTTGCCAAAATTTGGTCATGCCCTCAAGGTGTTCGGCAGAATGTTAGAGCTAGCTAGGGAACTTTGTTGGGGTTGGGATTTAGCAGGATGAGGTCTCTTTAGATGGTAGGGATTGTGGTGAGGTTACTTTGGGAAAAAGAAATACTTGCTAGTGCAAGTTTTACTGGAATTCAGTTCTGGACTGAATATTCAGAGGGGTATTTGGTGGGTCTAAAAGATGCTAATGGAGCTGATCTCTTGGAGTTAAGAGTTTGGTAGGAGGGACTAGAAGGTGGCCAAACCACAGAATTTCTGGAGCAAGAAATAATAGGGTTGTAGTTGAAACCTAGGAGATGGACAGAAAAGAAAAAGAGGAAGTTTCACTCAAATTTTACAAAACACCAAGCTGGGTTTTTGCACCAATGTGACACATAAGCATCACATGACCTCTCAGAATTATGGTGGAATTTTTAGGGAATTATTTAAAATAGTTGTAGTGCAACAGAAGCATTTAAAACACTGCAAAAGCTATTAAAAGAATTTTCTAAGGCAAAATTTTATTATGAAAATAATCTCTGCTGTTATCCAACAAATAATGTGATGATCCAAGATACAACCAGAGTCCATAAAAATTATTCCCAAATTTTTATTATAAGAAGAGAGGATTTTTGAAGGACAGTTATGGAAAAAGGTTTTGAAGTTATTAAAGAACCTAATAAAATTCAAAATTTTATTTTCTAGCCAAATTTTAATTAATAAAACAAGGTTAAATTTTTGGGGTGTGACAGGGATCCATCCAAACGTAGCAATCTTTCGCCATTTCTTTATGCCTAGAGTAGAGGCTGGCGCTCCCCTCTCCGGCGGCATCTCCTGGATCTTCCGGTTGAATAAGGAGGACTCATACCTGAAGGGAGAACTCCGCGGCAAGTGGGAAGAATGGCGTGCAGATTGGTGCTGGGTAGTGGAGGACAAGCCGGAGCCTTTCACTGCGCCGCGCACAACAGCCATAGTGCGCGGCAGGAACTGGAGCGAATTGGCCCTAGAGGACAACAAACTTAGCATCGCCCTTGTCAGGATTATTCGTCTCCGGGTAGCTAATCTGACCATCGGAGAGGTTGGCGCAGATTTCCTCCGCCGCCGCATTGCCCCTTTACAAGAGAGGAAAAGGCCCGCCTGAGAATTTGGCAATGCGGCGGATATCATGAGGCTGCGCTGTGGATTTAACTTCAATTTCACCGCATTGGAGCTGAAAGGAATGGTTCGAGAGCTCTTCAAGCATGACCCAGCGCATCCAGAGTGGTTCAGACCCGCCAAGGGAGTAGTGCCACTGTGCAACAGCACTGCCTGCGACTCCTTGCGCGCGATGATGCCGGAGTGCGACTCCCATGGCATCGTCCCCACCTGGATCGAGCCGCCGCCGGATACAGTGCTGAGTTTCTTCGACAATTTGGTTGAGGTGCCCAAGAACCCTGAGGAGAACAGGGGCCTTACCCGGGCCACTACGGCCCGGGATATAGCTTATATTGCTTCCCGGATGGAAGAGGCCGCCGCAGCTGCAGCGGCGGGAGATTTCGGATTCACCGTCGACGAGGCGCAGGCCGCTGACGAGGCGTGCCAAGCAGAGGAGGCAGAGATCCGCAGGCTGCTCAAGCTTCCGCCCGAGGAGTTTAGCGGGGTGCCTTCCCTGAGGCTTTCCGGAATACCCGGGGTTGCCGGGGTGAGCGAGGCCGCCGCGGGGAGCGCGGTCGCTGGAGGGAGCGGGGCCGCCGGAGGGAGCGAGGCTGCTGGGCATGGCGCTGGGCCCAGCGAGCCTGCCGGGGAGGAGGAGGAGGACGCCGAGGCTGATGAAGATACCGGTGGATCTCTGGGGCTTGACGACGACGCCTCCTCGTCCTCAGAGAACTCCCCGCCTCCGCCAAGTCCCACGCAAGCACCGAGGAAACGCCTCCGCAAGGCGGCTACAGCGACGAGGACGCAGGCGCCCCGACAGCAGCCTGCTCGCCGGGCGACGCGAGCCACCAGGGCGAGCCAAACCACAACGGAGGCGCCCCGCGCACCAGCGCCAAGCGGAGGGGGATCCTCCCGGAGCGAAGCGGCCGCTCCGCCTGCTCCTCGGGCCTCGGCGTCAACGGAGGCTGGGTCTTCGCAGCCCCCAGCCCCGGAGACCGCCAAGCGCCCGAGGGAGCCTTCTCCTCCTGCTCCCCACGCGGGAGCATCTCAGGTGGAGTTCGATTTCTCCGCCCTCAGCTCCGACGACGACGAGGAAGAGGAGTAAGTACTTGTGATTTGTAACTTCTTCGATTCTGTCTTGATCTTTCTTTGATGATTCTGATCTTGTTCTTGCTTTGCTTTCAGGACCCTGGCCCAGCGGACGGCGAAGAGGGCCAAGATCCCCGTGGTCGAGGTTGAAGACGACTCGCCTACCGCGGCGACCGGAGACGCGCCAGCGGCAAGCTTGCCGGATCAGCTTGCTGCTCCGAGGCGCAGCCCCCAGCGTAAGTCTGGTAGTTATTCTTTTCTGTTTGACAGGCGCGCTCGAGGTTGCTATCTGTACTGATGTTCCGTTGTCTTGTTTGTCTTGTGCAGAAGCGGAGCCGCAGCCGCAGGGGCGCCCGGAGACTGCCCCAGACGAGCCACCTGCTCCACCCTCCCCGCCAAGGGTGAACTCCCCGGCGAGGGAGGGCGCTCCGACAAGGACGGGCACCCCGCCAAGGGCGGGCACCCCGCCAAGGGTGAGCAGCCCGACAAGGGTGGCCACCCCGCCAAGGGAGGGCACGGGCGGCCTTCCGCCAGCAGGGGCCACTGCTCCACCGCCAAGGGAGGACTCCACGGCGAGGGAGCTTGTCGTCGACGAAGTTCGCGAAGGTGAGTCTTGTAGCTTTATCTTCTTGAACTTGTCTTTTTGGATATTTGCTTGATCTTTTCTTTTCTTTTTCTTCTGCTAGATCCTCCTGCGCCGGAGCGGATGGAGACTGAGGCCACCGGCGAGGAGGGCGCGCAAGGCGACGGCGGCAACGCCACTGCCGCTGAGGGCATGGCAGGAGCCGACGAGCCTGCCGCTGAGGAGACCGCCACGACCGCAGACGCCGCGGCCGGGGAGGGGGGCGGCGACCACACTGCTGGCCCGAAGGCAGCAGGAGCGTCAAGCGCTGCACCGTCCGCTGACCCCTCCGCCGCCACGGAGCAGCCGGGCATCTACCTTGAGGCCCCCAACGGAGTCTTTATACAAGTCCCGTGGGGGTCTTCGTCGTGAGCCCCCGTGGAGGGAGAGACCTACGATGGAGAGGTCCTCGCCTCCGCGGGGTTGAAGGTTGTTGAAGCGCCTGGCGGGAGCGACGAGCCCGAAGAGGAGAAGCTTCTTCGCTGACTCCTGGCCCTTTACCGGGCCAGGCAGGCGAAGCTCGACTCCCGGGAAGCTCTTGCCGCCAAGGCTGGAGTTGACTTGGAGAAACGGGCCACGGAGCTTCGCGTCGCCAACCAGGCCGCCCTCCGCAACTTGGCGGAGGAGCGGGAAGAACTCGCCGGGGAGCAGCAAGCCTTCCTCCTGGAGAAGGCGGAAGCAGAAGAGCGACAGCGGCTGGCCGCCGAGGAACTGTCTCGTCGGGAGGGGGCGCTCAACCAGCGGAAGGTTGAGCTCGACGCCCATGACGACGAGCTCACCGCCCGGGAGCAGGCCATGAGGGAGGCAAAGGAAGCCGCAGCCGCCGCGGAAACCGCCAAGAGAGAGATGGAGCTCAAGGTGGATCAGTTGGAGCGGTACCTGAAAGCTAGTGAGGACAGAGCCACCGCGCTCAACGTGGAGCGGGAGAAGGACGCCCACACCAACTCCGACTTGCAGGTACGCCTCTCCAAGAAGGGCGACGAGCTTACTGCCGCCAAAGATTCAATCGCTGACTTGGAGTTGAAGGTCTCCACTTTAACTGATTCGCTGGACGCCGCCCGGGATCGCGAAACGAAACTGAAGGACGAGCTCCATAAGGAACGAGGCCTGGTGGAGAGCGCCGCCACCTCAGCGAACAACTTCAGCCGGGAGGTGGAGCAGTGGACTGACGACCTGGTCGCCTCCGCTACCAACATCGACAAGGAGTTGATGGCGCTGAGGGTGGAGCACCTTGTGTACTCTCGGGACGAGAACCTCCCCCACAGCGCCAAGTTAAGTCTCTTCTTTAGGGGAGTCGCGCCGGCGCTTGCACGGCTGCAGGAGAAGCTCCCCGCGCAGCTGGCCGAGGAGTCGCGTCAGCTCTACGCGGGTACCTTGGAGCGTGTCTTTGCCAAGATCGTCTACCGCAACCCTGGTATCAATCTTGTGAACGTCCTCCGCAGCTTGACGGACGATGCAGCTCTGGAGGCGTTGAAGGCGCAGGTCGCCCACATCGTCGCCAAGGTGAACAAGATCTCCAGGCGTGAAGGCGACCGCGTAGATTAGGCCTCTTTCTTTTTGTTTCCTTTGCCGTTGCAAAGTGTGCCATGAACATGAATCTATTAGTCACTGCGACAAGTTATCTCTGTAATATACTATCTTATTTTCGAGCCATCAATGCGGTGTTATCTCCCTTGCTTTTGGTCCTTCACTTTGTATGCTTTCTACCCTATGCTTTTAGGGGACTTGCCGGCAAGGGGCCCTCACCGCGAGCGCTGAGTGCTGGACTCTTAGCAGCCTGCCGGCAAAGGACCTTACCGGCAAGTAACCTTGCCGCAGCTAGTCGCAGCGCACTTAGCTTGCTGAGCGGACTTGAAAACGAAATAAGGGCGCGACACTTGTCGCAACTCACTTAAGTCATTGAGCGTGCTCGGAAACAAGGTAAGGGTGCGGCTAGCCACGGGTAGGTTCCTCCGCGCACAGGTTTTCCATACAAAGTGTGGTTATTCAAGGAAGATAACTAAAATTTAAAAATTTGAACTGCTCAAATTCTGGTAAGTTAGCTTTCATATATTGCTTGTTCCCCGACAAGGCTCCTCTTTCTTGAACAGCACTTGGTTCATCCTCCATCTCCTTCCTCCCCCGGCAAACTTGTGCGCGAGGAAGTCTCCTTCTGCTTAAGAGGGAAAGAAAAAGAGGAGGAAAAACAAGCATATGGCCTTATGGCCTGCTATCGCTTACCGGGGATGTGCTTTGCACAAGGTGCCAAATAATGCATGCAAATAATCAAAGAAAAGCATGGAAATGGCAAATAGCACGAAGCACAAAAACTTTACTGATGCACGGGATCTGCGCCCGGCTTTGTACAAAGGTTTATATGCAACAGCGGCAAGACTCGTACAAAAGGTGGTTGCCGGAGCGGATCACGGCAACCGCGCCTTATGGGTGAAACTTGCGAAGATGCTCTATGTTCCAGGAGTTGCTCACCGGCAAGCCTTCTTCGGTCTCAAGGCGGACAGCGCCGGGCCTTGTGACTTGTCTCACCCGATAAGGGCCTTCCCACTTCGGCGTCAACTTGTTGGAATTCTTGGCGGACTGAACACGCCGAAGAACAAGGTCGCCTTCCTCGAGACTCCTGGCCTTGACCTTGCGGCTATGATAGCGACGCAAGGCTTGCTTGTATCGAGCAGCTCGTACAGCAGCCTGGAGACGTTCCTCCTCGAGGAGCAATGCATCGTCTTGGCGCAGTTGCTCTTGCTTGAGCTCATCATAAGCGAGCACTCGAGGAGATCCGTATACGAGTTCCGTGGGGAGAACTGCCTCTGCTCCATAGACTAGAGCAAAGGGTGTCTGTCCGGTGGCTCGACTTGGTGTCGTCCTGATTGACCAAAGAGCCGCCGGTAGCTCCTCTATCCAGTTTCTTCCGCACCCGCGCAGCCTGTCGAAGGTTCTTGTCTTGAGTCCGCGCAGCACTTCAGCATTTGCCCTCTCCGCTTGACCATTGCTCCTCGGGTGAGCAACAGAAGCGAAGTAGACCTTGGCGCCAAGGTCTTGGACGTACTGCATGAAGGTGCGACTAGTGAATTGTGTGCTGTTGTCGGTGATGATCCTGTTAGGGATTCCGAAACGGCAAACAATCGACCTGAAGAACCTGACCGCTGACTGTGCTGTCACCTTTCTCACTGGTTCCACTTCCGGCAACTTTGTGAACTTGTCGATCGCAACGTACAAGTACTCAAAGCCCCCGACAGCACGGGGGAAGGGGCCGAGGATATCGAGCCCCCAGACCGAGAAGGGCCAGGACAAAGGGATCGTCTGGAGAGCTTGAGCTGGCTGATGAATTTGCTTGGCATGGAACTAGCACGCTTCACACTTGGTTACTTGTGCAGTTGCATCTTGGAGGGCTTCTGGCCAGAAGAAACCTTGCAGGAACGCCTTTCCGGCAAGTGCCCTTGCGCCAATGTGGTGGCCACATATGCCTCCATGTATCTCTGCCAACAGCTTCTGTTCATCTTCCCTGGAAATGCACTTCAACCTGACACCATTGAGTCTTCTTCTGTACAGTTCATTGTCAACGAACTGGTACATACTTGACTGCCTGGTTATCTTCTCTATCTCTTCTGGGTCGTCGGGAAGTTCTCCAGTTTGCAGAAAACGGACAATCTGCTGTGCCCATGCTGGAGCCTGAGGCTCAACAGCAAGGACTAAAGGCATGAGGGCTGCTGCGGGAACCTCAGCTTCTACGGCAAGAACCTGCAGTTCTGCCGGAGCTGATGGCCCCCCGGCAAGCCTGCCGGGGCAAGGCTTGTCGGGAACGCTTGCTTCAACTGTACAGATCCTCGGATCCGCAGGAGCAAACTGTTCCTCAGCATTTTGGTTGTCTATCTTGGGGACCTTGGCGGCGGCTTCGGGAAGATCCGCCGGTAAGTAGTCGCCGGAGACCAACTTTCTCTTCTTACTTTGCCCAACTGATGGTGTAACGGATGGTTGAGTTAGCTTGAGCAGGAAGGTCCCTGGTTCCACAGGTAACTTCATCGCAGCACACTTTGAAAGGCCATCTGCAATATCATTCTGAGCTCTTGGAACGTGCTCCATTTGCAGACCTTCAAACTGTTCTTCAAGCTTCCTTACTTCATCAACATAGGCTTCCATCAAAGGGCTCTGGTAACTCTTGTTCACTTGTCGGACCACCAACTGAGCATCTCCCCGCACAATCAACTTCTTGATCCCAAGTTTGGCCGCAATTATGAGGCCGGCAAGCAAACCTTCATACTCAGCAGTATTGTTTGTCGCTTGCTCCTTGGGAAAGTGCATCTAGACAACATACTTGAGGTGCTCCCCGGTGGGTGCTATGAGTACCACTCCAGCACCGGCGCCTTGCAGCGAGAAGGCACCATCAAAGTACATTACCCATTCATTGCTCGTTTCTTGGACGGGGGTGCTTGTCTCTGGAATTTCTTCATCGGGCGTTGGGGTCCATTCAGCTATGAATTCTACCAAAGCTCTGCTCTGTATGGTTGAAGTACTCTCAAACTTGAGACCAAATCTTGACAGCTCTAGTGCCCACTCGACGATCCTGCCTGTTGCTTCTGGATTCTACAATATCCTCTTCAATGGAAAGCGAGTGACCACTGTTATCTCGTGTGCTTGGAAATAATGGCGCAGCTTTCTCGAGGCCATGAGGAGGCCGAAAAGCAACTTCTGCACCCCAGAGTATCTTGATCTAGCCCCCTGCAAGAGGGAACTTACAAAATACACTGGGCGCTGTACCATCTTCCTTCGCACTTCTCCTTGTTCCTGCGCAGACATGTCCTTGTCGGAGCCAGAGCTTGTCGGGGAAGCCCCCTGCTTGTCGCTGGATTCGCTTGCCGGTGGTGCAGATTCCTCTTCCGCCTCCCTCTCCGCTACTAACGCAGCACTAACCACTTGATTGGTTGCCGCTAAGTACAGCAGCAACTTCTCTTGTGGCCTAGGTGTGACAAGTATTGGAGTGGAGAATAGGTATCCTTTCAAGTCTTGCAGCGCTGCCTCCGCTTCCGGAGTCCATTTCATAGGACCTGCCTTCTTCAACATTTTGAAGAAAGGCAGGGCGCGTTCTGCAGACTTTGAAATGAACCTACTGAGGGCAGCCACACAACCTGCAAGTCTCCTTACGTCCTTGACGCGCTTCGGGACTTCGATCTGCTCGATGGCTTTTATCTTGTCGGGGTTGGCTTCAATCCCCCTCTGGGACACAAAGAATCCGAGAAGCTTGCCGGAGGGGACTCCAAAGACGCACTTCTCGGGGTTCAACTTAAGCTGGATCTTGCGCAGATTCTCGAAAGTTTCTTCTAGATCTTGGATCAGGGTATCTTTGCTCTTGCTCTTGACCACTATGTCATCCATGTAGGCTTCCACGTTTCTGTAGATCTGTGGCTCAAAAGCAGTGTGCACCACCCTTGCAAATGTCGAGCCTGCATTCTTCAATCCGAAGGGCATGCGTATGAAGCAATATGTGCCGCATGGAGTAATGAATGCAGTCTTCTCTTCATCTTCCTTGGCCATGAATATCTGGTGGTATCCTGAGTATGCATCAAGGAAGGAAAGCAGCTCACATCCAGCGGTGGAGTCAACAACCTGGTCAATACGCGGCAAGGGAAATGGATCCTTGGGACATGCTTTATTCACATCAGTGAAGTTTATACAAAGTCTCCACTTCCCATTAGCCTTGCGTACGACAACTGGATTTGCTAACCATGTTTGATGGATGACGCCCCTAACCAGGCCTGCTGCTTCTAGCTTCTTTATCTCTTCGGCGATGAATTCTTGGCGCTCCACGGCTTGCTTCCTGACCTTCTGCTTGACGGGCCGCGCATGAGGACAAACAACAAGCTTGTGCTCGATTACCTTCCTGGGAACGCCGGGGATGTCAGATGGTTACCACGCAAACACATCGACATTCGCCCGCAGGAAGGCAATGAGCGCGCTTTCCTATTTGTTATCGAGCGTAGCACTGATGGTGAAGGTACCACCAGTGCCGTCCTCCTTGGCGGACACCTTCTTGGTTGCCGGTGGAGCGGCCATCCCCTTCTTGCACTTGCCGGTGGAGCTCGATGGTGCGTCCTCGATGGCAGCGCAGCACTCCGAAGAGGTGCGTTTGCCGGAGTGGGCCCCAGAGCACTTGCCGGACTTGATCTTGGTCTTCTCCCCCCCGGGAGCTTCAGCGGCAAGTGTGTCGCTCTCCGCTGCGGCTGCTGCATCCCGGTATATCTTGTCGGCGCAGATAAGCGCGTCCTTCTTGTCGCCAGGGACAAAGATGACGCTTATCGGCCCCGGCATCTTGAGTACGTTGTAGGCGAAGTGGGAAGCTGCCATGAACTTGGCGAGGGCAGGACGTCCAAGTATCCCATTGTATGGCAATGGGATATCAGCAACATCGAAGGTTATCCTCTCCGTCCTGAAGTTGAGCTCCCCGCCAAAGGTCACTAGCAGAGTAATCTTCCCCTTGGGCTTGCTCCTTCCCGGGTTTATTCCTTGGAACGAACCGGTTTCTTCGAGCTCGCCGTCTGGGATCTGGAGTTTCTTGATCACAGCTGAGGAGATCAAGTTCAGGCCGGCCCCGCCGTCAACCAACATTTTGGTGACCTTGAGGTTGCGGATAGTTGGTGAGACCAACATCGGCAAGCACCCGACCGCAGTGGTGCGGTCAGGGTGATCCTCAAGATCAAAAATGATGGGCGTGCTGGACCACTTCAGGAGCCTGCGTGACTCGACGGGCGGCTCAGCTGCGTTTACTTCCCGCACCCACTGCTTGAGTTGGCGGTGGGAAGTATGCAGAGAGGCGCCTCGGTCGACACACAGGACTTCTGTGGCCTTCTGGAACTCCTGCTTGCTGTTATCACCTTCCTCCATGTCGTCGTCGTCGTCTTCTTCCTCATCCTTGTCGCGGCCCCGGGGAGGTCGATCTCCTTGCCGCTGCTTGGCCTTGCCGCGGCGCCCTCCCCGGCCATTGAACGGCCGCTTCTTGCTTGGCTCTCCTCCGCCACCTTGGGCCTTCTCCTTGTCGCGACGCTCGTACTCAGCCTTCTGCTGTTCTACGAGGTACTCGACTCGCTTGCAGTTCGAAAGGTCATGGCCCTTGGTGCGGTGGATCTTGCAGTATTGCTTGTCGGAGCCGTCCTGCTTGTCGGCTGCCGCTACAGGGGCAGGCGCCCTGCCGGAGCCGCCAGCCTGTGCCTTCTTGGCGGGAGCCTCCTTGCCGGACTACTCGACGACCAGCACTTCCTTGCTCTTCTTTCTTCTGTTGTTCCGCCGCCGGCTCTTCTTTGCCGGGGCGGCGTCCTCACTGTCGCTTCCTCCTGCGCCAGCATCCTCTCCGGGGAGTTTCCTCCCCTCTTCGGCCCGCGGGCACTTGTCAACCAGAGCGTAGAGCTCGCTGACATCCCGTATCTTGGTCATGGCCATCTCTTCTCGCATGCGGCGGTTACGCACGTTCTGGTGGAACGCGCTGATAACCGCAGTAGGGTGGACGTCGGGGATGTTGTGTTGCACGCGGCTGAACCGCTGGATGTACTTGCGCAAGGATTCTCCTTCCTTCTGGGCCAAGATGTGGAGATCGCTCTCTTGGTCGTGGGGTTTGTGGCCGCCCGTGAAGGCGCCAACAAATTGGTGGCACAGATCTGCCCACGAAGAAATGGAGCCTTCCAGCAAGTGCATAAGCCAAGAACGGACGTTCGGCTTAAGCACTAGCGGGAAGTAGTTGGCGAGTATCTTCTCGTCGCGCCCCCCGGCAGCCTGCACCGCGATGGTGTAGATGCTGAGGAACTCCGAGGGGTGCGTCTTGCCGTCGTACTTCTCGGGTACGTCGGGCTTGAAGTTTTTCATGCTGGGCCACTGGACGCGCCGCAGCTCGCGGGTGAACGCAGGGCAACCTGCCGCGTACGGCAAGTCGCCTGGTTCACCGGGCGCGTACACGTCGACAGCGGTCCCAGCGCGCTGGTCCGATTGTCGCCGGGTTTCTCGTCGGCGCTCGATGCGCGTCCGAGAGTCTTCTTGGCGCCGGTTGTCGAGGACTTGGCGCTGGTCCCGACGAGCCCGCGGATCAGATGACGTCGTGGAGTCGTCGTCGACGTTAATCCGGCGGGGTGGCGTCTTCTGCTTCCGCGGCGGGGAGTGTACGGTGGTTGCACCCCCAGCGGTCTTGTAGCCGTCGGCCTTCGTCTGCTCGACTTGCCGTGGCCGCGATGTCGCCGGCTGCTGTGGCGTGTCGTTGTTGGCGAAGGCGATGAGGCTCTGAATCGTAGCCCTCCAGTCTTCGGCTTTGTCTGCCGCTGGAGGGAAATCGAGGAGCAGTTGCGCTCTCGCTAGAGCTTCTGCTGGAGAGGAGGGGAGCGGCGGCGAGCGGTGCGAGGAGCGAGATATGCTCGGACTCCTAACAGGGTTAGAAGGAGTAGTCTCTCGCCCCGGCGACCGCGCATTGCTCGTGCTAGGACGATGGCCTTGAGCATCCCGCGATCCTCCGGTTTGTCCTTGGCCCAACAAGCGGATGGTACCTCCTGTACCACGGCGCTGCTGGCCTGCCGTTTGCTGAGATGGATGTAGCGCGTCTACGGACACCGAGGCTTTGGAATTTGCCCGGTCGTCCGTCTTGTCCTTGGATTTGGTGGTGCCGTGAGTTTCCTCGCCGGTGACCACCCTTCCGCCGGCGTCTCCTCCACCCACCTTTGGTTCTGGTGGTGGTGGAATCAACGCAGACGGACCTCCGACCTCCGAAGCCTTCTTCTTCGGAGCCATGTTGTTGCTGATGAGGTTGATGAAGCTGGAGAGGTTGATGAAGAATGCGCCCGCGTGAGCGCCGAATCAGGTTCGCACAACCTCGAAGTCCCCTACCTGGCGCGCCAAAGATGTCGGGGGAAACTGTCCTCCCACGAGCACCTATGGGACCGGAGCCCCTTCTACATTGCGGTAAGGGAGCGAAGGGAGCACGAAGAGCAGATCGAGGAGAGCACGCGGGCAGTTTACCCAGGTTCGGGCCGCGCGGACGCGTAAAACCCTACTCCTGCCTTGGTTGTATTGGGCTCGGGAGCTTGAAGAGCTACAGTACTAGCTGCACCGAGCGAGAGAGTTGCTTAGGATTCGAACCCTTTCTACGTTGTGCATGGGCCTCCTTTTATAACTCAAGGGGTCACCGACATGTGTCAACGTAGAGGAGGGTAAAAATGTAACTTTGGTGGTAGTTGTAACAGTGCGGGAATAGTGCGTGAACAGTGGTATTCACCTACTTTGACAGTGGGGGACAAGGGCATTAAATGCCCGTCACCGTCGACCCCAAAAGCGTCCGTCCATGCTTCTCCATTCGACACAGCGGTAGCCTC
Organism: Secale cereale; assembly: GCA_902687465.1. NCBI lineage: Eukaryota > Viridiplantae > Streptophyta > Magnoliopsida > Poales > Poaceae > Secale > Secale cereale. Next base: position 792,394,916 of record LR738711.1, on the reverse strand, counting down.
GTCACCGTGGATTGCCACCGTGTGCCCCAGGCTGCACAGCCATCCGCCACGCGTCCCTGGAAGGGCCCCAGGACGACGCGTGGGCAGATGAGCTGGAGCGCGGGCACACAACGTGAGTTCCACCCGGCAAGCACCTTGCCGGGGCCTTGACCTTGCCGGGCCCTGAAGCTTGTCGCTCCCCGGGCCCTGCCGGGGCGCATGCTGCGCCGAGGTGTTTCTTGAGGTGTGCATTCCTTGTTCTTCCTGGCAAGCTCCTCTTGCCAGGGCCTTGTGCTAAAATGACAGTATTGAGCCTAGTGCGGCCTTCCCGGCAAGCTCCACTTGCCGGGGCCTTGATCTTCTGTCTTGTATACTTTGTTCTTGAATGGCTTCTTAGGGACCAGAAAGGTTTCCGGCGAGCACGCGATGAACCCTGCCGCGGGAAGCTGCTACTGCCCGTGCACAAGTTGGGGTACTAAGGTACCCCTATCTTAGTACACCGACACACTCACTAGGAGTTATGGATTGAGATAAAACTTGGCAAAGCTTTCTGATTTGATCATATGTAGATGCTGCAAAAATATCACACCAATTGGACTTGCCAAATTGGTTCTTGCTTCACAAGCATTACTTCTGACCAAAAACTTGGGAAACTTATAGGAAAATATTGGCTACATGAAATGAGCCAAAATATTGGGGAGGTGGGTTATATGGATAAGAGAAGGCTTAGGAATATTTTCAGGTATAATGGAGCAAGATAAAATATAATTGCTTCACAAACTAAAAATTTGGGCAGAAAATAAGAATTGCTCCTGTGCTCACATAGCTCAATGAAATTAGCTAAATTTGGGTGGAGGCTAATGATTTGGAATACTTGAGAGGATGGAAAAGTTTCATCCCATTTGTAAACTCTATGAAGGTACTTACTTCACAAAGTTGCATTCTGGTCAGAAACTTTGAAAAATTGCACATGGAGCTAGGATGAATGGATTGAGCTCATATTTGGTATTCATGGGTGATTTATCAATATTAATCACCCTGCCAAATTGCAGCTCAACAGGAAATAGGAATAAGGCACTCCCTTTGCAAAATTTCAAAGAAGGCAGAAACTTGCATTGGATTATGTGCCAAATTTTTGAACTGTGGAGCATGAGCTAATGATGGAACTAGTGATTATATATCAAGGACAAACTCCACAAATTATTTGGGAATTTTCCTTGCCATAAAAATGGTAGTTCCTTTGAAAAATGGCAGAAATGCAATATTGGCTTAAAATAGGAAAAGGCAAATTTCCTTATTTTAATGTGGCCAATATTTTTGCTATAGCTTGGATTAGGCATAAGTATCAACTCCACCAATTATCATGAATTTAGGAGATGGCTAGCTATGCCTTTGTATTTTATTCCTCAGAAAGGCAAGAAAAGGAATAAATCATAATTCAAAAATATTGCATGGGACATAGCAATATTTTTGCATATCCAAGGATTAGAAGGACTAGTCGTCAACCCATGCATTCGCACGGGCCGACTATCTAATATTTACGTTTAATCTATATTGTGAGCAAATATGGTTTCTTTGTATGACATCTTCATCTAATGCGACCAAACTAATATTTTTTTGATAACTTATCATCACATTGTATTTGTCAATGTTCACAACATCGAGGTGCAATCATTTGTGATCAATTATCCTAATCATATGTTTATTGGTCTCATTTGGGATGGATGTAGGGCTGCCAAATACACTGTGTATTTTCTTATGCACATGGAAACCTTTTAATGTAATTATTTATAATTAAAAAATATTTCTATACTTGAGGATAGTGGTGCAGTTTTATTTCCATTTCCGCTAACATATCTTGAATCATATATGGAAATATTCTTTTATGTCTCGAACGGTAAATCATTAAAATTTATGCAACATCTTGTAGTATAAATGCATGGCATCAGAGGTACACTTCTCCAACTATTATTATTAATATATAGAAAAGTTTTCAAAATGGTGGAGTGATAGTACATAGTAATGTTGATTTTTTATTTAAAAAGTACATAATCTCATAACCTTATAACGCTTTCTGAACCTTTATGTTCTGAATATCAAATATCAAAGTAAAATTTTGTAGGTTGTGCGTATGTATATCGAAATATCTTTCAATATTTTATTTATAAGATAATATGTTTTTCATTTGGCAATAACTAATTAGCATTTTGTCGAACTTCTCCTAAGAATGTATAGACCTCATAACTCCATATATGCTTATCCCTGCGAAAATATTTCATATACCTAATCCATATTGACTAATTAGTGAGTAATTTTACTCTTAAATAGTTTGCAAAAGAGAAGAAGATATATGCTTTAATAAAATGCAGTGATACAAAAACACACCATGATGATCAAGCATGTAGCACGGGTGTTGTCCTTCGGCATCTTAAAACAAAGTAAACAAAATGAAGCCGATTAGAAGTAACCAATTTTTTTATTTACATGGTTGGCGAACGCTATAGACAACTAAATCTGTACGCTCCCTTGAAATTCTTATAAAACATGGTAGTTTTGTTCGTCGCGAGACGTATGGTTGCTATTTTTAAGCAACATCATAATGGTGCTTTTGAAGTTACCAAAAAATATAGTGAGATAGGTTCCATCAAGCCAAGAGAAAAGAGATATATATTGAAATCTCAGAATTAGTATCCATACAACACAATATCGGCAATATGAAAAATGTGCACCAACTTGAAAATAATAATATTTGTGACCTAAAGGAAAATAATGACATATGTTGGCTGAGCAGATCCTCAGCAACATGTAAGGAAATGAAGGAAATACAAACAGTTTGATTTGAATGATTCTTTTCAATCAAAGAAAGCTCACTGAGGAATAAAGAAGTGGAAGAATAGGTTGAGATGTAAGATCTCACAATGGCAAAATTGGCAAACCGACATCAAATAATATCAATTATGTCTTTCCCCATGGAATGAATAAATGTATAAGAGTTTGATATCATTCATGTGATGTTAGAGAAAAGGAAGGAGAGAACCAAGCGCTAGTTATGGAATTAGGTGTGGCCTACTGTGATGTAAACAAAACTGATTTCCTCATGTCCCAATTCAGTCATTCATAGTGGTACTGAAAAAATATCAACCAACATTGAGTTTAGATCCATCTCTTCTAGAAGTGGTAATTAGTCAATGCACATCCTTGTGAAACAGTTCACTCAGAGCCATCCGCTTTACGTATATATCAGCTGGAAGGAAATAATACAAACTGTTTGCACATGATATTTATGCATGCACTCTAGTGCAGAAGCGAAAAATAAAACCAGAAGAACTAAAGCAAACATCATGTGTTTTACTCCAATTATCAAAAGACTGGTGCAATAAAACTAATCTCCAGTTGGTCAAGCACACGATTGAGGGTGTCCATTATTAATACGTTCATCACAATAACATTGAAATGTCAAATCTAACGACTGTCCTGCAGACACCATTAAAAAAGCTGAAGCAGGCAAAAAAACTTTAGCAATAAAAAATCAGTCATTGGCGTAGGCCCGATTGTCGCTCATAGACAATCAGTTATCGCCAAGAGCATGATCACAGTCAAATCGGTGGAGTTCTTTCCAGCCATACGTAGACTATGCGGAAGCATAGATGTACAGGTTACCTTGATTCAGCCAAGCACCAAAGAAGTTGTGTGGTCTTGTGCGTGCATTTTGTCAAACCGATCTAATATACCCGTGTCTACCCATGAAATCGGATCTTTTTCATATAGAGGATGCCTAAGAAACAAATTTCACCGGAATAGTTATTTTACTCTGTAATATTTATTGTTCATTTCATTTTATTTTGTGCCTCACAACAAAATTTAGTTTTGACCTTGATAATATTATACTATATGATATCTTTTCTCGGAGAAAATATATTCTAAGGCACGTACCATATATGTATATCTATTTATTTTACTCTCCATGCCAAAATTAGCAGGCCATCACAATTAAACGTGATCATAAATCAAGGTCAGAACCGAAGCCACTGGGTCAGATAATCCATGTGGTTTTCACACCTCCACCATAAATATGTTCTAATGGAATATTTTCCCTCTTCCCATGTTTGAGGAAGTATTTATCCATACATCAACCCTGTCGAGGTTTATTGTGTGGAAATAGTGTCACTAATTTTTCATATTCATGTCATAAATGTTTGAATGATTTGTGTTTGGATGTTCACCAAAAATTAATGATCAATGTAGCATAGTGAAAAACATAGAAAGCTCGGTGTCCGACCTGGTCAAGTGAGAATCTTAAGTTAGCTTTGTCGAAATATATGACACAGGTGTAACGCTGGTGAAGGCACCATCTACAGAAGCTCCTAGAGAAACAAATTACTCCTGGCCGAGTAGCTCCTTGCCGGTGCTTTTCCCTGATGGCAGAACATGCAAGTAGCTAAGCGAACCTAAGTACCGGAAGCACCTTGATTGGATTGTTCCATCCATACGTACATGTAGGCCAATAGCACATAAGTAGGAATAGAATTCATATACTACTCCGGGAGGCAGCAAGGCTGGTCGGTATCATGAGAAGGACTTGGATGTACATATATGCCTCCATGCTGCTCATGGCCAGGAAAACCTTTTTCTTCTGTGGGTGGCGAGAAAATCCTACCTGTTATATACACTATATAGTGTACCTTCCGTCGAGCAACTGACACATATGTTGGTTAATGCATATATATATGCCTGCAGCTATGTATTGCACAGTCAAAATTAGTATATAGTGTATATAATGTATGGTTCCAGGCCTCAACATGTGTTTATAAAAGGTCCTGATTTTCCTGGTCATTGGACGGCAGTGCCTTGAACAATCCCGCGCTGCCTCCATGGCCACGACGTCCAAAGCTAGGCCTCTGGTGGTGTCGCTTTATCAGACTCGAGTCTTCATATCAGCACGTTGCATCGGCCTGCAGCTAAGGCATGCGACATTGGTTGATTTAATTGACTGTCTGACTCATCCTTGGGTATTTGATGGCCATCGTTCCATTGATGCAATACTCCCCTAGGCTCCTAGCCTTAATCTGATCTACCATTGCTACAATTACATCGAAGGCACACAGACCCTACAATGAGAAGAGGCCATGCGGACGCAGAGGCAAGCACTCCTCCTTGAGCCAAGGGAACCGGGATCAATTGGAGGATTAGAGAATGGGATGGCAGCTAGAACAAAACTCCTCCCCTACCAGGAGGTGGTGCCAGAGGAGATGGGTTTCGCAAGAGGAAGGAAGGAGATAAAAAGATAATTAAGGAGAGAAAGAGATAAGAGGAGGAAGGAGGTAAAAGAGAGGACGGTTCCCTTTTTTCACCTGGGCCAACCGTGACTTTGTGAGAGGAGGAAGGATATAAAGAGAGGACTTTAGGAATTTTTTATCCAACGGTTATAGATAGATCTCTATATATAGATGGTGTCCAGTCTATTTTTCTTTTGAACTTGATGCCGGCTTAGTCTATCCAACCGAAAATGTTTTTTTAGTTAGACAACCAAGACATAATTGTATGGATTGATCTGTACCGTAATATTTCGGTCCCACCAGATTAACGGCTCCTAATTACTGATTAATATGGGAATTTCTAGGGAGTCACAAATTAGTATAGGTATAGATAGGTGGATCTCTAGGAACAAATGGGAGTATCAATAGATCAAGGAAACTGATGCCTCCTTTGTAAGCACAAAGGGCATATCCAAATTCCAAAAATTTGGAATTAGGGTTTGAGAGGGCTTGGGATGATGCAGATGAGGTCTTGCCCACTGACAAAGACATGGGCAAGGCTTTGAAAGGTTGAAACAAATGACAAGAAATCTCAGAGGCATCCAGCAAACTCATGAGAAAATTTGAAAATTGAATGCCAGGAAGAAATAACAACGCAAAAATTGATAACCCAATTTTGGGGCTGTTACACTAATCTTTTACAGGCGTCGCACTGTCCATATTGCTCTTTCTGCTCCTACCTTCTTTGACTTCCAGGCAAAATGGAGATATATTAATACGAGGGACGAAGCAAATGAGTATGAGGAGATGATGAGGGCAGCTCGTCTTCAAGATGCAGCTCATCAGGCAATAGCCGTTGGATCTCAGTACAACCCCAACTACGACTTTGGATATCCGTCAACCAATACTGGCCATAGACCAACTTAGGCCTAAAGCCTAAGCTTGGGTGAGTACATATTTCTCACCAACATTACATTCATGTTCACACACTTATTCAGTAGTCGGTGCTCATACTTTTTCATTGTACTATCCGTGCTAGCTCCATTTCTTTTCTTAGCCTCTTTTTTTCCTATATGCTAGAAAAACCTTAAGAAAAACAAAAGCAATTAGTTGTAGCTTCTAGCTAGTCTACTTTCCATGCCTGTGGTAGTAGTAATTAAAAGAAAACCCAAAAAGATTTCTCGTTCTTCTTTTGCTTGTTGGGAGCTTTCCTGTGTAAATAGTTTATTTTCCTTTCTTTGGGGGCAACAGGAGAAGACCATGATGAAAATGCTTAGTGGCTCTTATATGCTTTATTGTTGATTTAACCATGAGCCATATTACTTTGTCTTCTCCCTTGTATGAAATGCTTGTAGATTCCAGCTTAGTCCAATGCACGTGCACTATTATTATTATGCACACCGTTCGGTCGTGCGAGTGAAAGGCCATAATGATGATATATGATGAACTGATTGAGATGATAAAAGCTGGTATGAACTCGACCTCTCTTGTTTTTGTAAATATGATAGTTCATCATTCCTGATTCAGCCTATTATGAATGAAACATGCTTGCAATGACAATTAGAGATCATAGCTGCTCATGCCATGCTTATTTAGCTAGGAGTTTATAATGGTCTATCTCACGTGCCAACATGATATTAAAATGGTTGTGATGTGGTATGATGCGGTGGTATCCTCCTTTGAACGATTCAAGTGGTTTGACTTGGCACATGTTCACGTATGTAGTTGAAATAAAATCAACATAGCCTCCACGATATTTATGTTCATGGTGATTTATATCCTACTCATGCTTGCAATTATTGTTGATTAATCTTAATGCATGTTCATGACTGTTGTCACTCTCTAGCTGGTCGCTTCCCAGTATTTTCTAGCCTTCACCTGTACTAAGCGGGAATACTGCTTGTGCATCCACTTCTATAAACCCCGAAGTAAATCCATATGATTCCACCATACCTTCCTATATGCGGTATCTACCTGCGTTCCAAGTAAATTTGTACGTGCCAAACTCCAATACTTCAAATGAAATTCTGTTTTGTATGCTCAAACAGCTCATGTATCAACTAGGGTTGACTATATCTTCCATGCTAGGTGGGTTGTTCTCACGGTGAGTGGACTCCGCTCATCATTCATGAGAAAATGGTTGGTAATCAGGATGCCCACTCCCATGCTCAAATCATAATAATTAAACAAAACTCCCCCAGGGCTGTTGCTAGTTTGGAAGGTACCCGTTTTTTGGGCTAGCCGTGGAGTGTCCTTGTTGGTGTTTGGGGGAGTGTAAACTTTACCATTCTATTTGGGAACCGCCTATAATGTGTGTAGCATGGAAGATATCGAGATTCTTGGTTGTTATATTGACAATGAAAGTATACCACACAAACTATTATTCATCTCTATTTCAAAAATCGAGCTCTGGAACCTCTATAAATCCCTGCTTCCTCTGCGAAGGGCCTATCTATTTACTTTTATGTTGAGTCATCACCCTCTTATTAAAAGAGCACCAGTTGGAGAGCACCACTGTCATTTGCATATATTGCTATTAATTTACATTGGGTATGATTGTGACTAGATCTCTTTTACCATGAATTACAATGTCTAGTTAGTCCTTGATCTTCAGAGGTGCCTGCACTTATGTTTTGCGGTCTCAGAAAGGGCTAGCGAGATACCATCTTGTTATATCATATTATGATTGTTTTGAAAAAGTGTTTTCATCCGAGGTTAATTATTATTGCTCGCTTGTTGATCATGCCATTGATATGAGTGGACATGAGACCTGAAAGTTATTGTGAATGTGGTTAGTTCATGATCTTTGCTGAAACTTGAATGTTGGCTTTACATATTTACAACAACAAGAGCAAACAGAGTTTGTCAAAGTTTCTCTTTATCACTTTCATTTTATCAACTGAATTGCTTGAGGATAAGCAAAGGTTTAAGCTTGGGGGAGTTGATTCGTCTCCAACGTATCTACTTTTCCAAACACATTTGCCCTTGTTTTGGACTCTAACTTGCATGATTTGAATGGAACTAACCCGGACTGACACTGTTTTCAGCAGAACTACCATGGTGTTATTTTTGTGCAAAAATAAAAGTTCTCGGAATGACCTGAAATTCAACGGAGATTTATTTTGGAATATATAAAAAATACATGTGGAAAGAACCACACCAGGGGGGCACACCCTATCCACGAGGGTGGGGGGCGCCCCCCTGAGCACACCCCCCTACCTCGTGGGCCCCCCTGAGGCTCCACAGACATCACCCCTGACTCCATGTATTCTCTTTCGGGGAGAAAAAAAATCAGAGAGAGGGAATTATCGCGTTTTACGATACGGAGCCACCACCAAACCTTAATCTCTCTCGGGGGG